>CM068984.1:28228394-29428394 GCA_035357415.1 Ophraella communa | reverse complement strand
CAACTGACACTCTCTCCGAGTACGGTGCGTTCATAAACGATACTCAAAGTAGTGTCAAACATCCTAACGCATATTAATTATGCAGATTCTGACGGTTAAACCGTCGGTTGAATTAGAACCGACTGTTGGTGCATACGGACCATAACCAAATAATCATCTTTGTGTCTGTGATGTCACCTTTCACCAATTTATATTTTAATAAATGTCAAACATTTTCTCATATTCTTACATTTTCCAATTAAATATTACTAAATATTCAGACCCCATGTATTAAAAAATTATCAGTAATCTATTTTATTTCAATTTATTGTACTAACCCCTTACTTTTCGGAAGTCTACCTTATTAAGAATAATAAAAAAACCTTGGTTTGAACGTAACTTCCAAGTTTATTTGAAAAAATTGGGTTTTAAATTACAATGACGGCCGTTTCGCTAAGATTAGCATCGTCAGATTGACATATTTAAGTTACATTTTGTTTGTTTGTATCTAGGTACCTGATGTTGAAAAGTACTTAAGGCTAGACCAAGTAAGGAAGTAATAAGACATAACAATATTAAAGCCTAGATGTTAATAGCCTTAAGGGATTATCCTGGATGTACTTCCCTCTAAGATCAGTATAACTGTGCGATGATATAGAAAAACCAGGAAAAAACTATATCATGCTTATCTTTACAATAACTTAATATATTTGTGTTTTATAATTACGTCTTATCTATGTATAAAATGTAAACTCAATCAAAGTAAACAGATTTATTTGTTCATTAACAACTTTGTGGATCTGATAGATGTCTTTTTATTTCAAGTTATTCAAGGAAATCTAAATTTTGTTTTTTATCACAAGTGTGTAGTATTTGGATGTCATTGGTGTGTTAGAGTGTGGTTGGATGTTCAAGTAGGTGCTTTGCATAATTTGACTTATCTGGTTGTTTTAATTTAAAACCTAATTTTTTCAAATAAACTTGGAAGTTACGTTCAAACGAAGAGTTATTATTATTATTCTTAATCTATTTTATGTTAGTTCTTTCCTGCATTAAATAGTTCTTTTTAATTAATTAACTACACGTTAAATATTGTACATAAAATAGGTTTCTAAACAATTTTAATCCCATAACTTGAATTTAAAAGCAAATCTCTGTTGTTTACTCTTAGATTTTTAAGTTTTTTAAATAAAAAAAGTATTTTTCCTGGATTAGCCCCAAAACGATGCCCGAGCATCTTGATTTAATTATTCTTGAAGTCTTTTAGACTACTCCAATAGAAACTGGCTTATAGATGGTGTTTATTTGCCTTTACAAATCTTAACTTTTACATAATACCAACTAGTTCATCTAAAAGATACCAAACGAAGATAACAAAAAATTACACATCTGCCGCTACTGGAATGTTTACAGAATATATAAAAAGAGAAAAAAAAACGTACTGGATCCACTATTTTAGATACCTGCTTATTTTATTTTAATTAAGGTAATATAAGCAACATTTTGGCTTAATATCACGAAGTAAGTAGCGGTGTTTAAAAAAACACGAATTCTAATGAGAGGTTAGGTTATCACAAATCATCTAAACAGTATCAACCTTAACCATAATTAATTTTTTTGTTAAACCACCGACCACTGTGTACGAATTCGTGACAAACAAATTAGTTATCTGTACTAATAAAGCCGTAACAATGGCTCATAAATTTTCAACAATGTTAATTATTGGGACATCCATTCGATAACCATCTGATCGGATATCTAATGGTCATTATGTTGAAAATTATTTACGGTAATCGTATGCTTCGACCTCGATGGCATGGGTTTCTTATACAATTTTAGAGAAGGCACGTCGATGAGAGTGAGTGACTCAGCGATTCACGAGTAGTCTCACCGCTCCAAGTGGTTAGATTTGTCTAAGAACCATTGTCTAATAAAACCAGACACCTGTTGTCGTGCACAGAACAAGGTACTAAAAACAGCATCATTTTTAGCTCCAGCAGTTTTTAATTATTGTTTCAGCACTATAAAGATTAATTGATGGATACTTTTGACTACAGCGAAGGGCAGCATTAACAGAACACTCCAGTTTTTATCTTTTTGTCTTTTCTGTTTTATATCCATGCTTGAACGTATTTAGATCATTTTTCCGAACTACTATTTTAAATTTATTTTCGTATTTTTTCTACTTCCTTCATTTAAACTATTCGTTAAGTATTTGACAGCAGGAAAGTAATGGTTCATTTAAAATTCACGTGTATTAAAAATTATTGGTTGCTACTTCCGTCAGAAATTTCAAAAATAATAAGATATGTAACATTTACTTTGATAAATATTTTCTTATGAATATATTCAGTTGTCTAAAAACTAAAATTAGTGAATTTTCTTTGTAAATTCTGTGTATAATCGAAATAAAAATCATATTTTTAGTAAATTTATTGGTCAACACTTTGTGGGTGACCCTTTTAATAAAAAAATATGTTTATTTTTTATTGTTTTATTTTGTTAAATTACTGATTTGTAATATCAATCGAGAACATCTGGTTAATTTTGCACTTTTTTATTAAGTTTCAATAGAGGTGTTTTTCAGACTTGAAAAATAAATGTTAATGTATGATCGGAATGTCACTTTATCAATTAATTATATAATTAATGCGCATTATTTTATTGCAAAAGCATCTAAGGCTATAACATTTTGACGTGATTTTAATTTTAATGTTGACAGGTTTATATCATTATAAAATTGAGAGAAAAAAAAGATACCTAACTGTTTTCGAATAAAAAATGGAATTTGTTGTACTACATACTGGTAAATTGGTTATTCTGTTTTTATAGAATAAAATAAATAGGTTAAGATATATTCAGATTATTTTAGTGAAATTTTATTCCAATTTTTTAGTTGGCTAATTTGTTTAATCGATTACAGCTTGTTTTATTCGTAATCTTTACTTATTGACTATAAAGTTGTGCCTCTATTTTTAAACAACATGAAAATAAAAATCGCATATTTCATTCAAAATAATTGCATACCTTCTTATAAATCCGTTATTATAATAATAAATATTATATTTTTAGATTTGAAACTACTGTATATAAATAACCACAAAGAACACTGTATTTTAATCATTTTGCTCGAAAGGGACGACACAATGGTAAAAATATTGAAAATGTATATTTTAATTTAAGTCGTTTTTTTTTAAATAATTTAATTAATTAAACCTATGATAGGTACATCATATGATGTAACTACACTGGCCTTAAAAAGAACACCAATTTTTTTCAGAATATTTTAATATCAGTTTTTACTTTTGAAAGATTTTTATATGTAGTACGATTGTTTGAGTTTTTATTTTAAAATTTATTAAAAAAAAGAGCTAAATATTGACAGCAGTTAAATTTATTTCTATAATTAAGTTATAATTATAAATTTAGCAATCTCCTACTCATCATAATATCCCACACGTGCTCAATTGGGGATAAGTCGGGAGATCTTGGTGGCCAAGGTAACAATGTTACATCATTATGTTGAAAGAAGTCTATTGTGACTCTTGCGACATGTGGTTGGGCATTATCTTGTTGAAAAGTTGTATTTGCCAGGGTGTCAAGATAGGGTACAAGATTTTTATATTTTCTTGGATATAACGCTGCGCGTTCATGTTTCCCTTGATGAAGATTAATGGTGATCTCGAACTATAAGCTATAGCATCCCAAACCATAACAGTTTGATAGACATGCCTTTCAACAAAAAACCGTGGATTTCTCGAGAAAAAAAAACAAAAACAATTTACTATAAAGAAAGTTTACTGATAGCATGAAACGTATATTTAAAATATTATTTTTGTACACAATTTTCACAAATTTAAAAGATATTTACTTCAATTGTTGAGCAGTGTAGTTGTATGAATGCCAATTGAATTACCTGTAACATTTCTGTTGGTTATTACGTTTGCTGTATGCCAGTAGGCTCCTTTGGAACTACACTTGCATGTTTGGTATATTTGTAGTTGGATTTTACCCTCATAGAGGCATGCGTATGCAAATTTTTGATTATGCGAGTTACTTTGGTAGGTACTTATGCCCGTAAAATATAGTTTACAAAACAAAATACTATGATTTATGGTATCAAAATGCTTTTCGAAATCAAAGAATATTTCATGAACCTTTTGCGAATATGCTCATACTAAATATTTTGAATTTCCAGAAATAGTGTGAATACTGCATATTTGTATTGTATAATAGTCTTCTATAAGTATATTTCCTTTTTGTGTTTTAATCTCCCGAATACATTCTATGCCAGGTTTATTCTTTCCTTAGATTCCATTTAATATCTTAAAAAGTCCGAGAATGTGGATTATTCTCTTCAATTCATCGTACATATATTCTCTATATAAATAAAAAAATGGTACACCTAGAAACAAAAAAGTTATTTTATTGAAATTAATTATAAATGATTGCCCAATGTAACATTACAAATAATAATTATTTCAGCCTTGTAACAAACCTTAAAACCTTACTTTTCTTAATAATGTGATAGTCCACCTCTGGTATTTATTCAGTCATGTATACGTCTTGGCATGCTAAAAATGAGAAGGTCTATGTCCTCTTGAGAAATAGCATCCCAGGCCATTTGCACTTGAGGCCTTGACTCAGCTAGTGTGGAGGGTTGGGTAATCTGCTTAGTCTTCTGCCTAACATGCCCCAGACATCTTCTATAGGTGATAGGTCGGGAGAACTGGGAGACCATGGAAGAAGGTTGCTATCGAAAACCTCAAAAAAATCGACCGTCACTCGGGCTATGTGCGGTTCTACTAGTTCCTGTATATAACGACCTGCAGTAATAGACCCATTTATACAGACTAGTGGCGAACTGCGACCTATACTAATTGCACTACACACCATAACTCCTACTGTTTTTGCTACTAGATCCCAAGACAGAACCTATGTTTATCTGAGAAGATTACTGATTGCCATTTCCGGTTCTAGTTAGTTCTTTGATGGCACCATTTACGTCTGTTTATTCTATGCTATTCTATGCCATTGAAAGCACCAAGTGGTAACAATAAGAATGTAGCCCAAAAGCCCTTATTCTTCGATAAACAGATGACATCTTCCAGCTACACGAAACCATTCATCAGCTACGGTCCTTGTTGATTCGAAACTATTTCTAAAGTAATTGATTGTGTTAACCTCTACTTTTTGGAAGTTCATCTTACTAAGAACAATTAATAACTGCACAGTTAAACTAAACTTCCACTATTTATTTGAAAAATTCGCTTTAAAATCAATTACAGCTGTTTCGCTATCACTAGCATCGTCAGATTGACATATTGAAATTACATGTTGTTTGTTTGTAACTAGGTGCTTGATGTTGATAAGGAGTTAAGGCTAGACCAAGTAAGGAAGTAATAAGACATAACAATATTAAAGCCTAGATGTTATTAGCCCTAAGGGATTATCCTGGATGTATTTCCCTCTAAGATCAGTATAACTGTGCAATGATATAGAAAAACCAGGAAAAAACTATATCATGCTGATCTTTACAATAACTTAATATATTTATGTTATAATAATGTCTTATCTATGTATAAAATGAAGACTCAATCAAAGTAAACAGTTTAATAGTGGAGAACTTCCAAGATTTATTTGTTCATTAACTACTTTAAACTGTTGATCTGCTAGATGTCTTTTAATTTCAAGTTCTTCTAGAAAATCTAAATTTTGTTTTTATCACAAATGTGTAGAATATGAATGTCATTGGTGTGTATAAGTGAGTTTGGATGTTCCAGTAGGTGTTTTGCATAGTTCGACTTATCTGGTTGTTGTAATCTATATGCTCTTAAGTGTTCATTAAATCTTACTTCAAAATTTCTTTGTGTTTGACCTATATATACTGCATTACATTTTGGACAATTAATTTTGTAAACACCAGATTTTTTAATTTTGGTAGTTTTGTTTTTACATTTAACAATTTTGTTCCAATACTATTTTGTGTTTTAAATGATATTAATGTTGATGTTGCCGAAGATATTATTTTTGAAATTGCATTGGAAATATTTCCACAATATGTAATACTTTTATAGCTTTTAATTTCTTTAGTTTGTTTTGGATATATTAGTTCTAGTGACATTTTTGTTCTTTCTTATTAATTAATTTATTTATCAAATGTATTGGATAGCCATTAGATGTAGCTATTTGTTTTATGATCTCAATTTCTTTATTAAAATTACTTTTGTTCATTGGAATCGAAAATGCTCTATGTATCATGGAATTATAAGCTGCTAATTTATGTGATAGTGGATGATTTGAATTATATGGTATGGTTACATCTGTTTGTGTAGGTTTTCTGTATATTGAATAATTTAATGAATTATTAACTTTTTCAATTCTTAAATCTAGAAAATTAATTGAATTATTTTCTTCAACTTCTAAAGTAAAATTAATTTTAGGATGCAAGGTATTAATATAATTAAAAAATATATCTAACTGCCGTTCGCTACCTACAAAACCTGCTAACACATCATCAACATATCTATACCAAAATACAATATTGTTTTTATAACTAGAATTAAAGATTTTGTTTTCTAAATTATCCATAAATATATTTGCCAAAATTGGAGAAATAGGACTTCCCATGGGAAGACCCTCATTTTGAATATAAACTTTGTTATCAAAAGTAAAATAATTTTGACTAATGCATACATCAAATAGATCAATTATGTCTGATATTATACCTGGATGGATATTTCTTTCATCTAATAGCTTTTTAACTAGAACTATACATTCTTTAGGAGGTATTTTTGAGAACATATTAGTTACGTCAAACGATACTAATTTAGTATTATTTTGTAAATTACATTTATTCAATTTTTTGATCAAATCTAATGAATTTTGTACTGAATATTTAGATGTGTAACCATAATTGTTTAGGATACTATTTAATTTTTTAGCTACTTTAGTATTAGGAGTGTTAACATACGAAACTACCGGTCTAATTGGTTTTGAATCTTTATGTAATTTAATTGTTCCATATAATTCTGGACATTGAGGATTTTTATTTACTAGGTATTTTTATCGAAGTCATTAAATAGGTAATTTGAATGATTTACATGTTCTCTTATTTGGTTAGAAAATTTCTGTGTAGGATCGGTTTTTAGAATTTTGACATTACTTGACATTATGAAATCATTCACTTTAGATTTATAATCTTCTCTTTTTAAAATTACTGTTGAGTTACCCTTATCTGATTTTGTTATAATTAGGTTATTTTCATCTACTTTATTTTTGATTGATTTTAAAGCTAAAATGTCATTTTTAATACTTTGACTTTGACTTTTAAATTTGTTTGGTTTTATATCTTTAATAAGATTTGCTATTTGCATTTTTTCATAAATAAAATTATTTGATTTAGTTTTCAAAGCTATTTCAGAATCTGTGGCTAAAATTTCTTTTATATTATTAGTGAATTTAGGAGGTATGCAATATTTTAAACCTTTACTTAAAAATGTATTTTCATTATTTGAAAAAATAGTGTCTGATAGATTTGCGAACCGAGGAGCAAAATGTACTGGTATGTGAGTATTTAATGTGTTATTGTGTTGTGTATAATGTGTTGTGTTGTGTTGTATATTTATTAATTTTTCTAATTTACTTAATTGTTTTTGATATTTATTATGTTTCAAAATGCTAACCTGTTCTCTAATTTTATCATCTAAGCAGTCAAATTCTACTGAATGCATGGAATAAGTTAACTCTGAATGAACAGTTTTGATGTAAATGTCTAGAGAATCTCTAATTTTAAACCATTTTCTACTTTCCTCTTTAATCCACATTCTTTGTGCCTTTTTAACTACTTTTTGTGCTTCTTTTGATTGAGTATTACATTTTATATTTACATAACTGGGTATTAAATTCTTCTTAAGACATTCTTGGTTAAACCAGATGTTTTGGGATGCCTTACACCTTTTCTCATGTAACTTCTTGTATAATCGGGTTAATTCTTCTCTCGAAGATGATTTAATGAAATTGATTGTGTTAACCTCTACTTTTTGGAAGTTCATCTTACTAAGAACAATTAATAACTGCACAGTTAAACTAAACTTCCACTATTTATTTGAAAAATTCGCTTTAAAATCAATTACAGCTGTTTCGCTATCACTAGCATCGTCAGATTGACATATTGAAATTACATGTTGTTTGTTTGTAACTAGGTGCTTGATGTTGATAAGGAGTTAAGGCTAGACCAAGTAAGGAAGTAATAAGACATAACAATATTAAAGCCTAGATGTTATTAGCCCTAAGGGATTATCCTGGATGTATTTCCCTCTAAGATCAGTATAACTGTGCAATGATATAGAAAAACCAGGAAAAAACTATATCATGCTGATCTTTACAATAACTTAATATATTTATGTTATAATAATGTCTTATCTATGTATAAAATGAAGACTCAATCAAAGTAAACAGTTTAATAGTGGAGAACTTCCAAGATTTATTTGTTCATTAACTACTTTAAACTGTTGATCTGCTAGATGTCTTTTAATTTCAAGTTCTTCTAGAAAATCTAAATTTTGTTTTTCACAAATGTGTAGAATATGAATGTCATTGGTGTGTATAAGTGAGTTTGGATGTTCCAGTAGGTGTTTTGCATAGTTCGACTTATCTGGTTGTTGTAATCTATATGCTCTTAAGTGTTCATTAAATCTTACTTCAAAATTTCTTTGTGTTTGACCTATATATACTGCATTACATTTTGGACAATTAATTTTGTAAACACCAGATTTTTTAATTTTGGTAGTTTTGTTTTTACATTTAACAATTTTGTTCCAATACTATTTTGTGTTTTAAATGATATTAATGTTGATGTTGCCGAAGATATTATTTTTGAAATTGCATTGGAAATATTTCCACAATATGTAATACTTTTATAGCTTTTAATTTCTTTAGTTTGTTTTGGATATATTAGTTCTAGTGACATTTTTTGTTCTTTCTTATTAATTAATTTATTTATCAAATGTATTGGATAGCCATTAGATGTAGCTATTTGTTTTATGATCTCAATTTCTTTATTAAAATTACTTTTGTTCATTGGAATCGAAAATGCTCTATGTATCATGGAATTATAAGCTGCTAATTTATGTGATAGTGGATGATTTGAATTATATGGTATGGTTACATCTGTTTGTGTAGGTTTTCTGTATATTGAATAATTTAATGAATTATTAACTTTTTCAATTCTTAAATCTAGAAAATTAATTGAATTATTTTCTTCAACTTCTAAAGTAAAATTAATTTTAGGATGCAAGGTATTAATATAATTAAAAAATATATCTAACTGCCGTTCGCTACCTACAAAACCTGCTAACACATCATCAACATATCTATACCAAAATACAATATTGTTTTTATAACTAGAATTAAAGATTTTGTTTTCTAAATTATCCATAAATATATTTGCCAAAATTGGAGAAATAGGACTTCAAAATGAGGGTCTTCCCATGGGAAGTCCTATTTCTCCAATTTTGGCAAATATATTTATGGATAATTTAGAAAACAAAATCTTTAATTCTAGTTATAAAAACAATATTGTATTTTGGTATAGATATGTTGATGATGTGTTAGCAGGTTTTGTAGGTAGCGAACGGCAGTTAGATATATTTTTTAATTATATTAATACCTTGCATCCTAAAATTAATTTTACTTTAGAAGTTGAAGAAAATAATTCAATTAATTTTCTAGATTTAAGAATTGAAAAAGTTAATAATTCATTAAATTATTCAATATACAGAAAACCTACACAAACAGATGTAACCATACCATATAATTCAAATCATCCACTATCACATAAATTAGCAGCTTATAATTCCATGATACATAGAGCATTTTCGATTCCAATGAACAAAAGTAATTTTAATAAAGAAATTGAGATCATAAAACAAATAGCTACATCTAATGGCTATCCAATACATTTGATAAATAAATTAATTAATAAGAAAGAACAAAAAATGTCACTAGAACTAATATATCCAAAACAAACTAAAGAAATTAAAAGCTATAAAAGTATTACATATTGTGGAAATATTTCCAATGCAATTTCAAAAATAATATCTTCGGCAACATCAACATTAATATCATTTAAAACACAAAATAGTATTGGAACAAAATTGTTAAATGTAAAACAAAACTACCAAAATTAAAAAATCTGGTGTTTACAAAATTAATTGTCCAAAATGTAATGCAGTATATATAGGTCAAACACAAAGAAATTTTGAAGTAAGATTTAATGAACACTTAAGAGCATATAGATTACAACAACCAGATAAGTCGAACTATGCAAAACACCTACTGGAACATCCAAACTCACTTATACACACCAATGACATTCATATTCTACACATTTGTGATAAAACAAAATTTAGATTTTCTAGAAGAACTTGAAATTAAAAGACATCTAGCAGATCAACAGTTTAAAGTAGTTAATGAACAAATAAATCTTGGAAGTTCTCCACTATTAAACTGTTTACTTTGATTGAGTCTTCATTTTATACATAGATAAGACATTATTATAACATAAATATATTAAGTTATTGTAAAGATCAGCATGATATAGTTTTTTCCTGGTTTTTCTATATCATTGCACAGTTATACTGATCTTAGAGGGAAATACATCCAGGATAATCCCTTAGGGCTAATAACATCTAGGCTTTAATATTGTTATGTCTTATTACTTCCTTACTTGGTCTAGCCTTAACTCCTTATCAACATCAAGCACCTAGTTACAAACAAACAACATGTAATTTCAATATGTCAATCTGACGATGCTAGTGATAGCGAAACAGCTGTAATTGATTTTAAAGCGAATTTTTCAAATAAATAGTGGAAGTTTAGTTTAACTGTGCAGTTATTAATTGTTCTTAGTAAGATGAACTTCCAAAAAGTAGAGGTTAACACAATCAATTTCATTAAATCATCTTCGAGAGAAGAATTAACCCGATTATACAAGAAGTTACATGAGAAAAGGTGTAAGGCATCCCAAAACATCTGGTTTAACCAAGAATGTCTTAAGAAGAATTTAATACCCAGTTATGTAAATATAAAATGTAATACTCAATCAAAAGAAGCACAAAAAGTAGTTAAAAAGGCACAAAGAATGTGGATTAAAGAGGAAAGTAGAAAATGGTTTAAAATTAGAGATTCTCTAGACATTTACATCAAAACTGTTCATTCAGAGTTAACTTATTCCATGCATTCAGTAGAATTTGACTGCTTAGATGATAAAATTAGAGAACAGGTTAGCATTTTGAAACATAATAAATATCAAAAACAATTAAGTAAATTAGAAAAATTAATAAATATACAACACAACACAACACATTATACACAACACAATAACACATTAAATACTCACATACCAGTACATTTTGCTCCTCGGTTCGCAAATCTATCAGACACTATTTTTTCAAATAATGAAAATACATTTTTAAGTAAAGGTTTAAAATATTGCATACCTCCTAAATTCACTAATAATATAAAAGAAATTTTAGCCACAGATTCTGAAATAGCTTTGAAAACTAAATCAAATAATTTTATTTATGAAAAATGCAAATAGCAAATCTTATTAAAGATATAAAACCAAACAAATTTAAAAGTCAAAGTCAAAGTATTAAAAATGACATTTTAGCTTTAAAATCAATCAAAAATAAAGTAGATGAAAATAACCTAATTATAACAAAATCAGATAAGGGTAACTCAACAGTAATTTTAAAAAGAGAAGATTATAAATCTAAAGTGAATGATTTCATAATGTCAAGTAATGTCAAAATTCTAAAAACGATCCTACACAGAAATTTTCTAACCAAATAAGAGAACATGTAAATCATTCAAATTACCTATTTAATGACTTCGATAAAAATACCTAGTAAATAAAAATCCTCAATGTCCAGAATTATATGGAACAATTAAATTACATAAAGATTCAAAACCAATTAGACCGGTAGTTTCGTATGTTAACACTCCTAATACTAAAGTAGCTAAAAAATTAAATAGTATCCTAAACAATTATGGTTACACATCTAAATATTCAGTACAAAATTCATTAGATTTGATCAAAAAATTGAATAAATGTAATTTACAAAATAATACTAAATTAGTATCGTTTGACGTAACTAATATGTTCTCAAAAATACCTCCTAAAGAATGTATAGTTCTAGTTAAAAAGCTATTAGATGAAAGAAATATCCATCCAGGTATAATATCAGACATAATTGATCTATTTGATGTATGCATTAGTCAAAATTATTTTACTTTTGATAACAAAGTATATATTCAAAATGAGGGTCTTCCCATGGGAAGTCCTATTTCTCCAATTTTGGCAAATATATTTATGGATAATTTAGAAAACAAAATCTTTAATTCTAGTTATAAAAACAATATTGTATTTTGGTATAGATATGTTGATGATGTGTTAGCAGGTTTTGTAGGTAGCGAACGGCAGTTAGATATATTTTTTAATTATATTAATACCTTGCATCCTAAAATTAATTTTACTTTAGAAGTTGAAGAAAATAATTCAATTAATTTTCTAGATTTAAGAATTGAAAAAGTTAATAATTCATTAAATTATTCAATATACAGAAAACCTACACAAACAGATGTAACCATACCATATAATTCAAATCATCCACTATCACATAAATTAGCAGCTTATAATTCCATGATACATAGAGCATTTTCGATTCCAATGAACAAAAGTAATTTTAATAAAGAAATTGAGATCATAAAACAAATAGCTACATCTAATGGCTATCCAATACATTTGATAAATAAATTAATTAATAAGAAAGAACAATAATGTCAATAGATCTTATATATCCAAAAAAAACTTAAGAAATTAAAATCTATAAATTTATTACATATTGTGTAAATATTTCAATGCAATTTCAAAAATAATATCTTCGGCAACATCAACATTAATATCATTTAAAACACAAAATAGTATTGGAACAAAATTGTTAAATGTAAAAACAAAACTACCAAAATTAAAAAATCTGGTGTTTACAAAATTAATTGTCCAAAATGTAATGCAGTATATATAGGTCAAACACAAAGAAATTTTGAAGTAAGATTTAATGAACACTTAAGAGCATATAGATTACAACAACCAGATAAGTCGAACTATGCAAAACACCTACTGGAACATCCAAACTCACTTATACACACCAATGACATTCATATTCTACACATTTGTGATAAAAAACAAAATTTAGATTTTCTAGAAGAACTTGAAATTAAAAGACATCTAGCAGATCAACAGTTTAAAGTAGTTAATGAACAAATAAATCTTGGAAGTTCTCCACTATTAAACTGTTTACTTTGATTGAGTCTTCATTTTATACATAGATAAGACATTATTATAACATAAATATATTAAGTTATTGTAAAGATCAGCATGATATAGTTTTTTCCTGGTTTTTCTATATCATTGCACAGTTATACTGATCTTAGAGGGAAATACATCCAGGATAATCCCTTAGGGCTAATAACATCTAGGCTTTAATATTGTTATGTCTTATTACTTCCTTACTTGGTCTAGCCTTAACTCCTTATCAACATCAAGCACCTAGTTACAAACAAACAACATGTAATTTCAATATGTCAATCTGACGATGCTAGTGATAGCGAAACAGCTGTAATTGATTTTAAAGCGAATTTTTCAAATAAATAGTGGAAGTTTAGTTTAACTGTGCAGTTATTAATTGTTCTTAGTAAGATGAACTTCCAAAAAGTAGAGGTTAACACAATCAATTTCATTAAATCATCTTCGAGAGAAGAATTAACCCGATTATACAAGAAGTTACATGAGAAAAGGTGTAAGGCATCCCAAAACATCTGGTTTAACCAAGAATGTCTTAAGAAGAATTTAATACCCAGTTATGTAAATATAAAATGTAATACTCAATCAAAAGAAGCACAAAAGTAGTTAAAAAGGCACAAAGAATGTGGATTAAAGAGGAAAGTAGAAAATGGTTTAAAATTAGAGATTCTCTAGACATTTACATCAAAACTGTTCATTCAGAGTTAACTTATTCCATGCATTCAGTAGAATTTGACTGCTTAGATGATAAAATTAGAGAACAGGTTAGCATTTTGAAACATAATAAATATCAAAAACAATTAAGTAAATTAGAAAAATTAATAAATATACAACACAACACAACACATTATACACAACACAATAACACATTAAATACTCACATACCAGTACATTTTGCTCCTCGGTTCGCAAATCTATCAGACACTATTTTTTCAAATAATGAAAATACATTTTTAAGTAAAGGTTTAAAATATTGCATACCTCCTAAATTCACTAATAATATAAAAGAAATTTTAGCCACAGATTCTGAAATAGCTTTGAAAACTAAATCAAATAATTTTATTTATGAAAAAATGCAAATAGCAAATCTTATTAAAGATATAAAACCAAACAAATTTAAAAGTCAAAGTCAAAGTATTAAAAATGACATTTTAGCTTTAAAATCAATCAAAAATAAAAAATAAAGTAGATGAAAATAACCTAATTATAACAAAATCAGATAAGGGTAACTCAACAGTAATTTTAAAAAGATTATAAATCTAAAGTGAATGATTTCATAATGTCAAGTAATGTCAAAATTCTAAAAAACGATCCTACACAGAAATTTTCTAACCAAATAAGAGAACATGTAAATCATTCAAATTACCTATTTAATGACTTCGATAAAAATACCTAGTAAATAAAAATCCTCAATGTCCAGAATTATATGGAACAATTAAATTACATAAAGATTCAAAACCAATTAGACCGGTAGTTTCGTATGTTAACACTCCTAATACTAAAGTAGCTAAAAAATTAAATAGTATCCTAAACAATTATGGTTACACATCTAAATATTCAGTACAAAATTCATTAGATTTGATCAAAAAATTGAATAAATGTAATTTACAAAATAATACTAAATTAGTATCGTTTGACGTAACTAATATGTTCTCAAAAATACCTCCTAAAGAATGTATAGTTCTAGTTAAAAAGCTATTAGATGAAAGAAATATCCATCCAGGTATAATATCAGACATAATTGATCTATTTGATGTATGCATTAGTCAAAATTATTTTACTTTTGATAACAAAGTTTATATTCAAAATGAGGGTCTTCCCATGGGAAGTCCTATTTCTCCAATTTTGGCAAATATATTTATGGATAATTTAGAAAACAAAATCTTTAATTCTAGTTATAAAAACAATATTGTATTTTGGTATAGATATGTTGATGATGTGTTAGCAGGTTTTGTAGGTAGCGAACGGCAGTTAGATATATTTTTTAATTATATTAATACCTTGCATCCTAAAATTAATTTTACTTTAGAAGTTGAAGAAAATAATTCAATTAATTTTCTAGATTTAAGAATTGAAAAAGTTAATAATTCATTAAATTATTCAATATACAGAAAACCTACACAAACAGATGTAACCATACCATATAATTCAAATCATCCACTATCACATAAATTAGCAGCTTATAATTCCATGATACATAGAGCATTTTCGATTCCAATGAACAAAAGTAATTTTAATAAAGAAATTGAGATCATAAAACAAATAGCTACATCTAATGGCTATCCAATACATTTGATAAATAAATTAATTAATAAGAAAGAACAAAAAATGTCACTAGAACTAATATATCCAAAACAAACTAAAGAAATTAAAAGCTATAAAAGTATTACATATTGTGGAAATATTTCCAATGCAATTTCAAAAATAATATCTTCGGCAACATCAACATTAATATCATTTAAAACACAAAATAGTATTGGAACAAAATTGTTAAATGTAAAAACAAAACTACCAAAATTAAAAAAATCTGGTGTTTACAAAATTAATTGTCCAAAATGTAATGCAGTATATATAGGTCAAACACAAAGAAATTTTGAAGTAAGATTTAATGAACACTTAAGAGCATATAGATTACAACAACCAGATAAGTCGAACTATGCAAAACACCTACTGGAACATCCAAACTCACTTATACACACCAATGACATTCATATTCTACACATTTGTGATAAAAAACAAAATTTAGATTTTCTAGAAGAACTTGAAATTAAAAGACATCTAGCAGATCAACAGTTTAAAGTAGTTAATGAACAAATAAATCTTGGAAGTTCTCCACTATTAAACTGTTTACTTTGATTGAGTCTTCATTTTATACATAGATAAGACATTATTATAACATAAATATATTAAGTTATTGTAAAGATCAGCATGATATAGTTTTTTCCTGGTTTTTCTATATCATTGCACAGTTATACTGATCTTAGAGGGAAATACATCCAGGATAATCCCTTAGGGCTAATAACATCTAGGCTTTAATATTGTTATGTCTTATTACTTCCTTACTTGGTCTAGCCTTAACTCCTTATCAACATCAAGCACCTAGTTACAAACAAACAACATGTAATTTCAATATGTCAATCTGACGATGCTAGTGATAGCGAAACAGCTGTAATTGATTTTAAAGCGAATTTTTCAAATAAATAGTGGAAGTTTAGTTTAACTGTGCAGTTATTAATTGTTCTTATTTCTAAAGTTGTTGTAGTTGTATTTATGTTGCATTGCATTTGGTACCTTCTCCAGAATCGGATGATTTTTTATTATCTGTCCTGCCCTGGCTCTGACACTGCTCTGCCCTGCAATCTGACATTTCACTAGTCTTCTGTATGCACCAGCCATCTTCTCCCTTTCCATCTAGAAGTGGAGTGAAGGAAGATCTATTGTGGGAGTGGTAGACATAGCTCCCGTTATGATTAAGCATGCTTGCCGTTGAAGCTTATTTAGCTCCTCCCTGGTGGTCTTTTGCTGACATTTAGCCCACCAGACCGGAGCACCATACGGAGCACTATAGGCCTTATTACTGTCAGATATAGCCAATACATTTGTTTGGGTTTCATTCCCCATGACTTACCGCATACTCTACGGCATGGCCAAAGGGATAGCTTTGCTTTACTGCAAATTTTCTCTACATGAGCGTTCCATCAAAGTCTTCTATTCAGCGTACTTTATTCGCTTCCTTAATAGATTCTCCATAGAGGGCGGGCATTTGGAGTTTATCCAGTTTCTGCCGGTTAACAAGCCAGCTTATCTCCCGAAAAGAAAGTCCACCCTCAAGTAGTCCCAAAATACAGCCTCTTTTAAACTGGCTTAGTTGCCTAAAATGTGCACGCCTTCATACCGGTGGCATTTTAAAATGTTTAATCAAACTAACTAGCACAAATTTAACAATTTATCGTAAATACTGTTGATACAAAATTAACTGATAATAAATAATTAATTCCGGAAACATGACGCAAAAAATAATCACTTTTTGTTCTGCTTGAAATTTACACGGAAGTAGGGAGAGTACCCCAAGACGGGACACGTTCTACATATTTGCGAGTGCAGGGATGATTAAAAGCTTAAAAAAATAATTGAGCTAACCAGTAAAAACTTTATTGTGATGGTTAAAATACAAAATTAAGAAATAACTGGAAATATTAATACCACCTAAAAATAATTTTTTTTTTAATGTTGTTTTTGTCCCATCTTAAGTGATGGGTTTCCTAACATGGGACTTGCAACCTCCTAAGATGGGACGTTATTAATCACAACCAAAACATGTGAATCTAAATCTCCACAGTTTTCATGAGCCCACGAAAGGCACGTTTTGCATTGGTACCAGGCTTCCTTACTTGTTAAATAAGATTCTTCGCAAACGCAATACAATTCTTTGTCCAACTGGTTTTTCTTAGTCTTTTCCTTGTTACTCTTTCCTTTTTTGTTTAAATTTGCACGTTTATCATCGTTTTCATTGTCTATCTTTCTCTTCACCAGCCGTTTTGCTTTATTTTGAACCATATTTTCTTTATCTTCAAGTTCCTACTTGTAAGGGGTATCCGTTAATATTGTTGATGGTAAGAACCTCCTGTTTGTTTTTTTCTTGCCATAAAAGTTAGGTGCAGGAAGAGGCCTAATGGTAGATAATTTAACGGACTCATTGGTAGTGTTAATGGCTGCAGCTAAATTTCTACCTTTCTCATATCCACTGCGAGAGTTCTTGGTCCGAAACTTTTTCTATTGCTTTAGCCATATCATTTTCTTTCCATTTTCCTCTATCAGTTTTTCTTACATATTTATATTTACTAGCCGCTGGTGCCATCTGTAAATAAATATCCACTTTAGCAAATGCATTTAATTACAAAATAATAATCGTACCTAAGATGGGACATGTCCCATCTTAAGAAACTTTTATTGTCCCATCTTGAGCACAGGAGAATTTTTAAGAAATTAACTTAACCTCACAAAAGTACAATGAATAAATTGCAAGTATTTAGTGTAAAATATTAGTTCAGATATTATTTTATTTAACCAGCATATTAAAATCTGTTTGAACTTACCGTTACGTGATTATGATATAATTTTAAATATATTATTTATTTTAAGAAACCACTGCACAAACGTTTTTTTCCTTTGTCATGTTCTGAAAGCTACTACGATGCGGTGCATACCGACAGAGGAGTTAATGCGTCTGACGAATGTTCTATATATAAATGCTAGATGTCACTGCTTTTACTAGTTTACAAATAATAAGGATGTCTCATCTTAGGATGCTGTCCCGTCTTGGGGTACTCTCCATAAACCTTGCTGAATTTCACTAAAATAAATTTAGTGCTTCTTGGTGAACCATTTCTTTACTTAAATATCTTTATTAATCTTAAATTGTATAATGATTGTTTACATAGATTGACAGACAAGCCGTACAAAACATAATGAAATATTTTATGCTCCTCTTCATTTCCATGCGTTACCAATCTCTCAGGCCCGTCACTGGTTCCTTGCAATATGCATTACCCAGTCGCTGAATTAGTTTATGATCCACAATAGATCCGTCCGATCACTAAACTATGACTCCCAATTAGCTTTTGTCAGATTATGTACCTGAAAACTTAGAAAAACAGGTTTGCACATTGAAACATATTTAGGTAAGCTTTTTAAATGCATAAATGACAAATAGAACAACTGATTAAAATTGAGACGGTTCATTCATTCCTCATTCACGCTAATAAATACATACATTCTATTATTCACTCAGTCTGTGGTTGTAAAAGGACCTTTTGAATTTTATTATTGTTTAGTTAAAATAAAATAAGTGTATATAATACAGAGTTACTGGTGATTCTATCAAAATGAAAGAGTTGAGGGTACATTAACCTTGTGGTGGATGTGAAGGAGATGCATTGAAAATTTTTTCATGTAGTAAAATATATCTTTTCTTAGTATAAACTGCCCGCTTCCTTACAATTTGAACCATTTTTTTATGATAAATAGTATTTATTGATTTTGTAGACATATCTATGTATTTCCAGAACTAGTGAAAGTTTTATTAAACTGCTGTTTGTTTCCTGTTCTCGGTATTAATATGAATGGTATATATAATAGATTACTGCTGTTTGTATGTGTACATATTGATTACATAAATAATAATTCTGTTGGTCCTCAGTTATATGGATGCGGAATTATGAAGAAATTTATAATATTTTAAAACGGTAACAAAATACGGTGAGTTAAGGAGAAAAAAATTACACGGTATAGATTACATTATTGTTGCCAGTCACGATTCTGCGTGGCTAAATTACAATTCGCGATTTTTGATATGCCACACCGTTATTATTATTATTATGTTAACCCCGTCAAAAACTGTAAATTGTTTGCGATTTGATTGCAACTAAATATACAGGATGATGCAAATTATGAGAGAACAGGAAAGTTCAAGGGAAAATACGGGATTGGGATAAAGTATGGAACCAAGTAAATATCTTTTAAACGAAAAAAACGATATTTATGAAAATTTGCAGGTAAGTGCAATGGAACAAAACGCATCTGATGTACATTTTTTTTATAATAATATACTTCTGGTTTAACCGGAAATGCCATCAACTTCTTTAATTTAAATGGGACACCCTATATATTTTTACAGATGCTTTACAGAAAGAGCTTGTTATTTTGAATTCATACATACTGAGTGTAATGTAAACAAATTTGTAAAAACGAGGAATAACTCACTGTTAGTAGTACAATAGATGTACATTTCATTATTTTAGAATAATGAAAAACAAAATTACTTCAAATGTTCAAAATGCTCGCCGTTTACTTGCTGACAATATGCCATCCTATTAACAAATTCTTGAGTCACTCTTTCCAAGACTTCTACACGTATTAGTTCACATTCATCAATAATTCTTTGTCTCAATTCCTGTAAGTTTGTTGGTCGTCTAACGTAAACACGTGATTTTAGATAACCCAAAGAAAAAAATCTAACGGGCTAAGATCCGGAGAACGAGCAGGCCACTCTATGAATCCTCTACGTCCAATCCATCGATTTGGAAAATTCGCATCCAGAAAATCCCTAACCCGTCTATCATAGTGGGGAGGTGCTCCATCTTGTTGAAACCAAATATTTTGTGGTAATTGCCCATTCTGTTGAAGTGCAGGAATAATTTCGTTATTTAGTAGATCCAAATACTTGTCACCATTCAAGTTTCCGTCGATAAAAAATGGGCCTATAAGCTTATTTTCGACAATTTCTATCCAAACATTTAACTTCTGTGGATGCTGTATATGTGCTTCATGAATCCAATGAGGATTCTCATTTGACCAATACCATGAGTTATGTCGATTAACTGTTCCATTTAAAATAAAAGTTGCCTCATAGGAAAAAACTATGCTAGAAGCAAACTTTTTGTCGACATTACAGATGTCCATTAGCCGTTCGCAAAATTCCAGCCGTCGCCGTCGGTCAAAATCATCGTATGACAATCCTTGAACCAACTGTACCTTATACGGATGATAGTTTTCACTTTTTAATATCTTTCCTACAGAACGTTGACTGATACCATGGTTTAGTGCCAAATTTGTCGTGGAAGTTTGAGGTGATTCTTCTAAATCGATTGCAATATTTTGTTTAACAGTTTCGTTCGTTGCAATCCGCGGTCTTCCAGGTTTTAGCAAATATTTTACCATCCCAGTAGTATTAAAACGTTGTAATGTTTTAGTTACTGTTGAGCGTGACGTTGGATTTCTCTCCGAATGCAAATTATTAAAAATATGACACACTTCTTCATGAGTTCTAACACGATCACCATAACCGATCATCATTAAAATTTCAATACGCTCTTTTTTACTAAATTGTGCAATTTATTTCCGTCAATTAGAATTTGACACTTTAAGAACAAAAGACGTACTAAACAGTAATTATTTATTTATTACAATGCTTACAAACAATAATAATTAGTTTATCTAAATAGTTTTTTGCTCTAATGCAAAAAACTCAGGAGGTTGGATAAAGTGCTTTCAAAATCTGTCCCATTTAAATTAAAGAAGTTGATGGCATTTCCGGTTATACCGGAAGTATATTATTATCAAAAAAATGTACATCAGATGCATTTTGTTCCATTGTACTTACCTGCACATTTTCATAAATATCGTTCTTATCGTTTAAAAGATATTTACTTGGTTCCATACTTTATCCCAACTCCGTATATGAAAATATATGAAAATACACAGAAATAAAATTAAAAAAATTAATTGTAAATTTATGTTTGAAAGAATAGATAGCTTCAAATGTTTAGGAAAAATCAATGATAAAATAGAAAGAAAAAGAAGTAATGAAAGCTACAAAATAATGTACAAAGCGGAAATTAAACCAGTCGTTACCTATAGAATGGAAACTACTACTTTGACAATTGAAGAAAAAGAAAATTTCAAAATATTTGAGATAAAAATAATATGACAGATACATGGATCAGTGAAAACCAAAGAAGAAGAATATCGAAGAATGATGGATTTTTTAAATAAATGATATAGGTAATAAAGAATAAAAATATAGTAAAGCTGGGGCTACATTAGCGGGCTACAGCGAATATTTGTACTAAGAATAATAAGCGTATACAAGAGTTCCGTTAAAATATTAAATCTGGAACCGTTGGCGAAACTGATACCGCAACAGTTTACACTACCACTACACCAACACACACTTTTAACTGCCTGACGCGCGTTTCGATAACTTGGTCAGGCAGATAAAAGTGTGTGTTGGTGTAGTGGTATTCTAACCGGTTTCGGTAAGAATTCCGTTATCATCGTGTTCCAGAGCCTCTTTAAATATCTCTTCTGAATATCATGATTTGGGGTAGTCGTGAACAGAAATGTTACTGGTGCAGTGTATATCGAGGAAGTTCTAAATCTTGTGGTACGTTTATTCCAGGGAGAGATAGTTGATGGATTTATATTTATGAATGACAACGTACATTCACATCGAACAGCATCAGTAAAAATTGTTTTGGAAGAATGAATATCTACATTAAGATGGCCATTGGATATGCCTAAGACATTTTTGAAACACGCATTAAGATCATACCCCTATTACATTACGAAAGTTGAAAGATGCTGCTCGTGAAGAATGTGAGAGGATTCTACAATTCCAGCTTGATCATTTAGTTGATGGCATGCCAAATAATCTACAGTCATTCAGGCTAATAGAGTAAATACTGATCATTAATTAATTAATTAATTAAGGTCTCAATTAACCATTCGACATAATATAAACATTGCTACCTATGACAACGACGGATTCAAGTAAAAAAAATCAAAGCCCCTAAGCGCTGAAGATATTAATACGTTTCTAAAAGAAGTAAAAAAACATTAGTAGTAACAGTTTTCTTTATATCTTCAACAGGCTGTACTTATTATGGGTGTAACTGGCGCATGTCGCAAAAAGGATCTGAAAAATATTAAATTAAATGACATTGACGATACCGGAAAATCCTACGTGGTAAACATACCGGATACTAAAACGAAAACTGAAAGATCATACGTTGTATCAGGAAAGCTGTAGAGTAATATGTAAAAGATACATGGAAAAAAGGAAAATAATAGAGGATAAGAATATTCAGTTTCTTCCTTAATTTCCAAAACAAAAAATGTTCCCTTCAAGTTCTTGGGATAAACAAGTTAGTATATCTACTAACTACTACCTACTACCCGATGCCACGCAATATGCAGGCCAGGGTTTTCATAGAAGCTCTGCAACACTGCTTGTAGATGCAGGAGGAGATTTGCTGCATTTTAATAAACATGGAGGCTGAAAATTATCCACAGTAGCAGAAGGCTACTGAACGCAAAGAACTCCTCAGTTGAAAAAATAATCTCTTCGATTTGTCCGGACGAGGACTATCAAGAAGAAAATTTATCATTAGACGATATTAAGCCCATCGTTCCAGAAATTCCGGGTCCCAGTTGCTCAAAAATGCAATGCGCACCACCAGCAACCAAAAATACAGAAAAACAGTGCATTTGAAAAGTCTGGGACGTTTGTATTCAATAGCTGCCAGAATATAACTGGATGGACTTCCACAAAGTAAAGGTTACCATAATCAATTTCATTAAGTGTTGTATTATACTATTTTTCACTACTAGCCTAACCTAACTTTATCGACTTTTCTTGAGGTAGTAAAGTTGTTCATTATTAAATAAGGTCGATTAGAACTAAATCTCAATCCTTTTAAAAGAATTTGATGTTAACTGATGCAAAGAGAAAATGAAAAAATGTTTTTCCTTATATTAGTCACATTCACCTACCTATTCAAAAATCAATTTACTTATATGCATTCTAAAAGCAATTTTTACAACACAATATTTATTATTGAATCAAAACAAGAATTATTGGATTGGATGTTATTGTTTTATTAATTTTAACATTTTTTACAATATTTAAAAGTATACAATGCCAGTAGTGAAAGAAATTGTATACCTATGAGCTAAGGTAGAAAAGTAACTTTTCAACTTTGACGGATAATTACTATTACCTAATAAAAAAATATGTATAAAAATCAATAAATGATGATAGATGAAATATTCCAAACTTTTGGACGTATTTGTATAATTTTTATACGGAAATTTTTATACTTTACAAAGGGTTTAATTTTTTATACGAGTATACATGCATTTCCGACCGTTAAATCGGTTAGTGAACAGAAGTAGAAAAACATTAAAAGAACTATTTCTTACTAAATAAAGTTCGTCGAGAAACGGCAAAACCGAATATTCCACAATATCCGATAAAATTCATGGTTAAAGGCATACATCTAAAAAGAAAAAAGTATAAAACTTCAATGCGATTTTGAAATTGCAATTTCCATGCGTTCAATTTAACTGGAATCTGATGAAGTTTGGTTATTTTAAACATGCAGTTATTGACGAACCATTTCTCCTACATTGCACTAGGCAATGTCTTAAACTTGTTAGAAAATCGAAGGAATAATCCATAACTGTGGTTGATATCAAATATCAATAAAACTCTAAGACAAACCGAAATAAATTTAATGCAAAAACTATAAAACTAGTTTCGGTCTTAGACCATCATCAAGCTAAAAATAAAAAGGTACAGTAAGGTAAGGATGAAGGCAAGAACTATAACAATAAATATAAAGTTGGGCAACATAGTAAAATAAATGAGGCATAAAAGTAATCAAGATGATGTAAAATTCAATGCATTTGTACAATATTAAAAGTTACATTAATCAAAATATATGAATATATAATATATGAATGAATTTATATATGAATATATAAATAAATACACAAATCTTGAGTTTAGGTACAAATTATCTTGCTCTGATTGTAATACAGTATATGTTGGTCAATGTGGAAGAAGACTTGAATATTGAATCGAGAGAGAGAGAGAGAGTGATTATAATTCATACTGTAAATTATTAATTTAAGAATAAAAATCGACCTGTTTCAGGTTTTTTTTTACATAGTACATAATAACGCTAAAAATGAAGGTATACAAAACATACGGACTGCATTTATGTGTTTCTTAAATTTGGTAAAAAAAATCACAATTTAATTTTTTTAATGAATATTACATAGAAAATTGTTTGCGACAAAAAAATAATTGAAAGCTATCATCGTCATTTTCAATTTTTTTTCGTTAATCTTCAGTTTGCATAAAAACTGCCAAAACACATTTTTTAAGTAGATATATTCTTGTAGGAAATTAAATTCCCGTTAAAAAAGGCGAGATTGAAAATTTTTGTCACACAAGTCGTTTTCACGTAATCCAGTCCCAAACATTAATACACTTTTTTTAAATGAAATTTTCGGAGTTTATACCTAACGAACAAATAAATGGATAAAATAGAACGATAAAGATTTTTAAAGAGACTTTATTGCTCTACAAAAAGTACTTTTTACATTCTAAAATAAATTCCCTCTACAAAAGTATATTCACGATAAGATTTAAAATAATAATCTTCTTGTTTTTCTTTTGCTATTTTCAAACCCAATTATCTCACTTATTCTTCATTGTTAGCAATCATTATATCATCAATATATTCATAAAAATATTATTGTTTATAACTAATTATAATTCAAAAATTGTTTTATTCACAAACGTGTGATTTTCCACATTTTTTACTTTAAACAAATTTTACATTTTAATAATTAGTTTTTTCCTGGTTTTTCTATAACATTGCACACTGACATTAAATAAACGGTATTGACTGAAGGATTATAATAAAACCAATTAGACCCTTAAGTTTTAAAATCCGAGATGAACATCATAAATGTAAAAGGACCTGATTCAGGTAATTTTGTTTCTCAGAGGGGGATTGTAGAGGATTACAGCTTACACTTTTTGTTCATTTTAGTCTTTATATTTCATTGGAAGTGTTCACTTGTGTTGCGGCGTGCAATAATTTTATAACATTTATTTGTTATTACAGACATTAATAGCAAATATTTTATACCTTAACGTACAAAATAGGCAGTATGTGGCGTCTGTGGATAAAAAGAAATAGTGCTTCTTCCAGTGGTTAGTTAAAGAAGAATCTTGTGACGCGAAAATCATTATTAGAAATGTCTATAGTTCCTTACTTCACCAAGGATATAACGCGGGTGCTGCAACAAGAGTAACCAGTAATTTGATGAAGGTGCCTCTTACTTCAGTTAGACGAATTATTGAAAATTCCATGGAATCAAGAAAAAAGCGTAAAGATTCCGGTGTCACAAAAAGTCTAGACGACTGGGAAAAAGATTTGATAAGGCGAAAAATCTACACTATGTACGATGAATAGCGTGTCCCTACATTCAAAAGTCTGAAATAGCGGCATCAATGACAAAACTCACATCAACTGTGGCCTCACTAATCTTTGGCGAGCTGTGTCTGCAATGGGCTTTAATTATCGCAAAATTGACAAGAGACAAGTAATAATGGAATCCACACGTTTAATAAACTGGCGTTCTGAATATATAACGTCAATAAGAAAATACCGGTATAAAAATTGGCCAATACTCTGCCTCGACGAGACGTGGTTTGACACGCGTGACACCCCTTCCAAAGGATGGTCTGATTCCTCTGATAAGTGTTAAACAAAAGCACCATCAAATAAAGCAAAGAGAATCACAATATTACACGCAGGATCAGAAAATGGTTGGATCCCAAACGCTATGTGGCTTTCTGCCAAAAATATTAAGGACTCTTGTGTTGATTATCACGAAGATACGACAGCAGAGCTTTTTGAAGATTGGTTTAAAAATTGTCTGTTACCCAACACTCCGCCAAATAGCGTTATAGTAATGGACAACGCAAGCTATCATAGTCGACAATTTCAAAAAATTCCTGGCTCAAAGAATACGAAATTGGAGATTCAAAACTTCATGGCTGCAAATGACATATATTTTAAGGAAAATTATACAAAAAAAGAACTTTTACAAGTGGTGCAGTTATTTTCTTTAAAAAAACGTATTATAGTGATACAATTGCAGAAGAATTGGGACATAAAGTGTTACGACTACCTCCCTACTACTGCGTGTTCAATCCCATATTTGGCACCAACTTAAATCGAGTGTGCGCGGAAAAAATACTTCTCCGACTTTAACTGGTAGTGTGGTAGAATTAATTAGGAACTGTATGAATGACATTCCTACCGAGAGATGGAAAAGTTCTGTCATGTTACAATGTTGAAAACTCGTAACTCTCTGTAAAATTAATTGCGCCAATTATAATTAATTTAGATGAGGTTAGCGATAGCGACACTGAACTAAATATAGAATAGAATTGTAACATTAAAATAAATTACTATATTATGCAAAATTCAAATTTCTTAAGTTCGACCCTGTAGCACATTTGCATCTTTTACCTAATGATTTTCTAAACAATGAGATTAAATCGGGTAATTTATTGCAGTTAATAAGCCAATACTGTGAAAAATACTATACTTCCATACTTGGTCTAGCCTTAACACTACTTAATAAACATCAGGTACCTAGCTACAAACAAACAATATAATATAACTTCAATATGTCAATCTGATGATGCTAATTCTAGGGAAACAGATGTCATTGAGATTAGAAAAGCCAGCAATATTTTGAATAAATAGTGAAAGTTTTGTTTAAAAAATTCTATTTTTAATGTTCTTATTTTTGTAATAAACCATTTAAAGTAACAATATAGATACCTACTAAAATATTATTTAGCATTATTAACTTTATTTGTTCGTATTTTTGAATAACAACAACAGCATTATTTGTGTATAGGTACCTGCATTGTTTTATTTATCTTTTCATTGAAAAATGTCAAAAAGCCGATTATTCAATTTGTGTTAGTGAATCTATCAAACCGAATAACCGATCCGGGTAATCACATTGAATTATTTCCAACCACACGTAACCAGAGATATTAATTATAACTCCCGGTTCAAATATTTTGCCTAATCAATCTTGCATTGTTTATAAAATGTGAAAAATTCTTGTATCATATTAACTGTTGCTGTATCGATAAAATCCTGGAATAATTCCAACTATCCCTATCAATTTTCCCCATATATCCCTATATCTTTTAATTTCTGTTTTATTTATTTATTTAATTATTTATTTAGAATAGTTTTAATTAGCTATTTTCGTTAAAATTATTACTAAGACAACTTAATTATTTATGACTTAATACAAACAACAAATTTTTAGTTAATATTTTTAAAAATATTGGTATTTGAACTTAAGGTACACAGGAATTTTCATATTTCGCACAGAATACCTAATTTGAAAATAAAAAAGATATTAAAATAAATCTTGGTTTGGTATATAAAAAAGTTCTGAAAAAGATAGATTCCAGAGTTTTGGCTTAGTAAAAAAGTAGAATATGAGAATTTGCAATAATATTACACAAATTCTAAATTTTTTTACTTGTTTGATTTTCCTCGTCTGGCCTATTCACCCCTATAGGAGTCACGCCGTACCAAATGGTACTCCCTAGATCCATTTTTCTTTGTTAAGTTTCTATCTGCTATCTCTGCCTATTTTTCTGGCATTTGCCTTTTCCTTTAACTTGCTCACCCCGGTGAATCACTGCCTGCCAAGCGAAGCGAGGTTCGCAGCACCAAATCAAACTAAACTAAAAAATATATAAATCAAGCTTATTTTATTATATGTATGTCTAATATTATCTTAAATTGTTAATCGAAACAGTATAAGATATGTGGTTACTACATGTTTATTGAAATAAATAATTTTTTTTGGTCAGTTAAGGATATTCCTACGGCTGAATATTTAAGCAAAAACAGAGGTTTTGCTCGTGGCTAATTGTACCTTTATTTTTTTAAATTATTTAGAACTGCTTGTTGAGGCTACAAGAGAAAAGGTGTTGCTAGGGATTTATAGAAATAAAATAATGAATTTTTTTAACATTGCTATTATTGAGGGGAAACAAATGTTAAAAATTAGGTATTTTGAGATGCAGTTCACGCCGTTATCAGAAAAAAATTGAAAAATATAATTCTATACATCTCTAGTATCGTCCTTTAACTATTTTGCAAGTTTTTCTTTTTTCAAAAAATTTAAGAAATAAGGTATTAATCACCTCTCAGCTGAACCTCTTGTTGTTGTCACTTTGATTTTTATAAATAATTAGAACTGTTATTATTATAGAATTGTTATAAATATATTTTTTAATGTTGTCTTGCTAATTTTTAAAATATTAAAAGTTTTCCATATTTTTCAGTTCCAGTT
The DNA here is from genome assembly GCA_035357415.1 of Ophraella communa. Taxonomy (NCBI): domain Eukaryota; kingdom Metazoa; phylum Arthropoda; class Insecta; order Coleoptera; family Chrysomelidae; genus Ophraella; species Ophraella communa. The sequence goes on along the minus strand of CM068984.1, from coordinate 29,399,290 downwards.
TTTTGAAGGAAGATCTTATACGCGTAATATTTGATCCTTTTTCTTATAAAGAGAAACAAATGTCCAAGTTGTACTTAAAAACGAAAACTCGGATAATTTTAAAACTATAAATCTATTATTATTTTTATTATTTATATCTACAAACCGCAAGTACACAATATGACCTTCTGGAAATTTGCAATTATTGTCCTTGTACCTGATAATACTATGCCATCCTTTTTTAAAAAGAAAATTTATTTGGTTTTAATACCCTCTTCAGGAGTTATATTTTTTACCTTTTTTTTGAAGGAAAATGTTTACGCTTTAGTCTCTTTGTTTTTAATCTTAGATGGACCTTATTTCCTCTGCGATAAAAAGTTTCTTTTTTCTTTTGTACCTTATCAATTTTTAAATGTCTGCAAACGTGTTTTAAAAACACAACACAATAAACGATCACGAAAAATATCTATAAACAATAAAAAATCGCACAGTGCACTATTAACGAAACAAATCTAATTAAATCCTAACCTGTGCTGTGTAACCCCAGAATCCTAATAGTTTCCTCACTATAACGGCAAAATAAGTGGGAAAGGGATAAATACTCAACTACTGACACACCTTCGTTAGATTTGAAATTTTTAACCGCTCGCACCCCCTGATATTTTAAGTTCGCAACCGTTTGAAGGATGAGCCTTAACATTAATTAATTTAAAATACAATAAGAAAATTAATTTTAAACTATTTTTCATTATATAAATCTTTATAAAATCTATTACAATTGAAAATATAACTAGTTACATATTGATATTACCCAAATTATATTTTATCTCTATTTTTATGGCAAAAGCTGCTTTTGTATTAAAATTGATTTCTGTTCATTATCTACAATTGAAATTATTTCACTGTTTTTATAAATTATTGCCAGAATAGACATACTCGTATATAAACAGTAATGAGATTGAGATAGGATAAAACAACTTCTGTTATTATTATGTCAAGGGTAATTAACAAACAAATTCTATTGTCAACTGGACGTAGTTATGCAAAAAGGAACCAAGCGACAAACATACATTGTGTAAAAGCCAAATGGAATAAATTCATTATTTCGGTTACTGTACATATTTATAAAAAATCCCGAAACACTTCAAATTTAAATTATAACTTGACATTCTTTAACGTGAAAATGCAACCCCTACCTTCAACCCCCTTAGAATGACAGGTACAACCCCCAATTTTTTAAATGGGAAGTATAGGCTTGTGATATACCTATCATTTGAAAGGTCTTTTCATTCTCTATTCAAAAATGTTATTTTTGTTAAATTTAATGCAAAAATTAACATAAAAAAATTAATATCATGTTGTTACCGAAATTCGCTAAAATATACTCGAAACTTATTACAATATACTTAAAACTTATTTCCCGTTTAGTCTTGATAATAAGAAAGTGAAAAAAACCATAGCAATGTGGTTTTTAGATGGTAACCATTTAAAAACTTTAAAGAATTTCCGTGGCAACGCTATTTTAACAAGCAGTAGTAAATTGTTTTATTTAAGTTGTCATTGTTGTAATTTAAGTATAAAGTTTGTTCAATTCAATTCTGAAAAATGGTTAGATTAACGGAAATGCATAAATGATTGGTTACGGAGATAACATCCGAACACAACAGGAAGTAACTCGCCTATTTCATGAGAAATTTCCTAATTTACCGCCTATATCCCAAGGAACAATAAGTAAAATAGAAAAGCAGTTTCGCAAGTTTTGTCATGTAAGGCAGATAAAAAAAGCAGCTGCCAATGCACTGAGTGATGAACTCAAATTAGATGTGTTGCTTGAGTTTCAGGAAAACCCACATACATCGAGTAGACAGGCATCCACTACATTCAATGCTAGCCATAAATCGATAGCAAACATATTAAAAGAAAACAAATTGCATCCGTATAAGATGATACCTACTCAGGAGCTCATGGAAGACGATTTTGATAGGAGAACTTTTTTTTGTGAGCAAATAATGGACATGTTGGATAACAATATTATCCAATTAGAAGACATGTTTTCTGATGAGTGTACTTTTTTACTTAACGGTCATGTTATTCGGCAAAATTGCCGCTACTGGTCCACGGAAAATCCTCACTGGATGAGAGAAGAACACACTCAATACCCTCAAAAGGTTAATGTTTGGGCAGGGATTGTAGGAAACAATATCATTGGTCTCTTTTTTGTTGAGGGCAACTTGAATGGCAACAATTATTTGGCACTACTTCAAAATTATGTTATTCCAATGTTGGCAAATTTATATCCTGATCCAGGTAACCCTCAAGTTCCAGCGAAAACGATATGGTTTCAGCAGGATGGTGCACCACCACATTACCAACTTAATGTCCGGCAGTACCTCGATACAATATTTCCCAATCGGTGGATAGGGAGGCGAGGATCGATTGAATGGCCAGCGCGATCACCTGATCTTACATTATTAGATTTCTTTTTATGGGGATATGTGAAGAGCCATGTGTACAAAACTAAACCTTATGATTTAAATGACTTAAAAGAACGAATAACGTTTGCGATTAGGTCGATCACGCCTGATATGTTAAATAATGTTAGAAGACAGTTTTATTTGAGATTAGGATGTTGCCAAGACGTTCGCGGAGAACATTTTGAACATCTACTTCATTAACATTCATAGTTCTTTTTCGTGTTCTACATTTTATTACGTTTTGCATTACATTTTAATTTTTGATTGTATTGTAGCGAATTTCGGTAACAACATGATATTAATTTTTTTTATGTTAATTTTTGCATTAAATTTAAAAACAATAACATTTTTGAATAGAGAATGAAGAGACCTTTCAAATGATATATCACAAGCCTATACTTCCCATTTAAAAAATTGGGGGTTGTACCTGTCATTCTAAGGGGGTTGAAGGTAGGGGTTGTATTTTCACGTTAAAGAATCTCAAGTTATAATTTAAATTTGACGTGTTTCGGGATTTTTTATAAATATTTACAGTAACTGAAATAATGAATTTATTCTATTTGGCTTTTACACACTGAGTAGTTCTGAGTAATTGAGGGTAAAAGTTATTGCAGGATAATAAAATTGGTATAAAAGAATTGAGTGTTTTGGTTGCACTATCATAAACTTTACTGTTTGGAATTTATGATCCGTCAGTTACTTCAACCTTTTTCATTCAAAATATTTTTTTTAGAAAAATTTCGCTTGGTGCTTTTTTGCAAATTGTGTTTTTGAAGAAATAAGTTGAAACCAGTAAATCAATCTTCTAGAAACAAATTTATTTAGATAAAATAATACATCTTCATATACCCGTATAATAAAATATATATTTAAGTATTCTCCTCAAAGTCTTGAACACCTCCATATCCTTCCAGATCGTCTTCAACAGTACCGTCTGCATAAAGTTCTAAATAAAATCCTCGACAGTCTTAAGGAATGAGATGCCGGATTGACTTCAGGTCCTTCTTCGGCAATTGGTTTTCCATTTAGTTCGGAATGTTTGAAATAAAAGCCTGTACGCCCACGGGTTTTCTTGGAAATATCTACCTCAAGGAAAGAATCGTCGTTGAAACTTATTTCATGAAGATTGAGAATGGGCCCTCCTACACTATTCTTATTTCCCTTGTGTTCAGCCAACTTCCATTTTCCCCATTTACTCCCTTTTTCCTGTTGGTAATTTGTTTTTCTATTTCTGTGATTCCGAAAAAGGATTCTTTTTTCATGGGAACAACCGAAAAAGGATTTTTCTTCCGCGATTATTTCAAAATAATCTTCAGTAAAGTAAAGTCGCTGTTGCCTCTTCAGTGCGGCTTCTATTTTACCGAAGTCATCGTCATTGGGTAAATAACTATGCCCAGACACCAAGTATCTAAGTATAATCTTCTTCAAAGATGAATGTTTATTCAAGGCATATTTTAACATATTTTAACAAAATAATTTTGATGTTCCGGTTCTGGCCGCCGCAACAGTCACTCCATAACACTAACTCTGTCACTGTATCAGGTATTTCTTGGACAATATGTTTCAATCACATACTTAAAAACAATATACCGAGTAAAGTCCTACTGCGCATTTTACTGCACATGGAATAAAAGCAGATAGACAACGCGACTAGTTTGTTTTTTAGTGTAGATCCGAGTAATCTGTGTAACACTCTTGCTTGTGTCAGCCAATGATAATTGAGCAAACTTGTTCTGGGGTTTGCTTGCTTTAACCTCAAACAAAGTAGTAATTTTTACAATTTATCTAGGTTCAGGTCCGGCTTATCCAATTGTGATCATTGACCATCGTGCTTATATGATTATAGCAGCTTATAGTGATTATTGCGAAAATTCGGTTTGTGTTGTGTTTTAATCTTAGTGACAGAGATTAGGTACGATAATGAGTTGTTTAGTGAAACAGTGTAAGAGTACTAAAAGTTATTTTAGGACCATATCTATTTCCTTCCGATAGTTTAGTGAAGATTTATTATGAGAGTGTGATATTCATAAGGAAGTTTATGTTCATCACTGATAATAAACTACCATCTGTTGATTTGCTCCCAAAACCTTATTATTAATGTGGCAGGAAGAATAAAGCCTAACTAAGGAAGAAATATATTTTCTAAACACGAAGAACATTAATTTATTTTAATAAAGCAGATTTTAAGGTGTTATTGTAAAATTAGATTAAATAATTTGGCAAAGCAGTTTACAGCTTTAGGACAAACTGATTTAATTAGGAAACAGCTTAGCAAATTAATTATTTTTCGGCACCAGTAGAAATTAACAAGAACTAGTTAAGATTAAAAATGGAAATAGAAAAATGTTCACTATACTTTTTAATTATATAGCTGTCCTATGTAAAAAATAATTAATAATTCCAATTACTTTTTATTTCCTGTAATTATAATTGTACTTTAAGTATTTTGTTTTGAAGTAATTTAAGTTGTGAAATTACGCACGCAAGTTGCATTTATTATAATACTTGGTATACTTGTCATTAGTTGTCAACTTGGTTACTTCAATAGTTGGTCTAGTTTTGACACTATTTAATAAATCAAAACAAAATGTAACTTTAATATGTCAATCTGACGATGATTTTGATTGAAACAGCTGTCATTACCTTAAAAATATTAATAAACTTTTAAAAAGCAAACATGTTGATTAAGTTACCTATTCCGTTTTTATTAACAATTTTTCTAACACTCATTAATTAATTAACTGGTAGTAAAATCATATATTATTTAATTATGTATTTGGATTTAATTCTTTTGGGTATTAATTTAAATTATTTAACAACACTAAACACAACCCTTCCTTTAATTGTACTTTTTTATTTAGAATAATGTATAATTCCTATTTTTAACAAACACTTTGTAAGTGTAATTAATTTGATACTATATGTAATTAAATTTTGTGGTTCCCTATTATTTTCTCTTTAAATAATAAATAGTTTTTCGCTATTTTTTGGAAGTAAAAATTTAAACATAAAAATTTTAATTTGGATCCTTCTGGGCCAAGCCGGTACTTAAAGGTAGTCTACTATGGCGGCGCCCTATATTCCGGCTGTCGGACCTCTCTTGCGCGGTATATTGTTTTTAAGTATGTGGTTTCAATAAACATGAGCTTGATAAAAATGTCTGGGTAGAGAAATTACTAGGCTCTTTTTTGCAAAATGTCGTATCTGCATTTACTCAACTTATCGTGCATATAGCTCGGTTTTCAGGTTTTTGTCGTTTGGTTTCTTTTTGCATAACTACGTGGTTTTAGGTTGCACTGATTTACATTACATGCAGAGGGAAAACGTATTGACTGAGTGACAATCAATGCCTTCTATTCCATTTCAGTTAGCAAACTTGACGTTGCAATAAAAAAGAATTTAATACAAATATAAAAAATTCCACTTTGTCCACTATTTTTTTTAAAGCATTGGATTTTTTTTGCATTCGAAATCCTAATGAATGGATTTAAAACGCAAAAACGTTGAGTATCCTTTTTGGTAAAAAAAAGTAACACAGTATATTTGCTTTTTAAAAATGCACTCATCGAAATTTATCGAAACATCGTAAACTTTTTTACCATCTAAAAACACACGTTGTCATTGGCCGATTGAAAGGGTAGCTTTTCCGAATATACACTTTGATTCACTCTACGCTAAACAATTTTTGATGTTGATTTAGGCTTCAAATCTTTATAAATCATACAGAAGTTCGGCGATTCATAGAAAAAAAATTGAACGGATACTAATCTAAAAAATAATATTTCTTTCACCTAATCAAATTAATCATATAATTAACAATAGTAATGAACGTATTGTATGTTATTACAGGTAATTTAAAACGATGAATGGTTGTTTAACAAATAGATAATTTAAGCTCGTTAGGAGCAGCAGTCTATATAGAAAACACGAAAAGAAGTCACTTGATCGACGTACGATAAATTAAAATTGAATATAAACGAAGTAGGATCCTGTTTATTTAATTAGTAAGGCCAGAATGATAATTAACCCGATCAGAACTGTTTAATATGTCGTTTTGTGTGACATATTCTGGTGCTAAGATTACAAAAATTATTACAAGGTCCTAGGGACAATTAATAAACAATTAGATTCAAAGTAAATACTGAATATTCAAGTAACATTTATTACCACAATAGTTAGATTCTTCATTCCAATAGACTCAACGGATTTACAATTGCGCAATTTACTTATTTATTAGGGTGTACCGATTTTATTTTAGAGTTTGCAAGCCCCTAAAATTTTTAGTGCATTACCCAAAAGAAAATATCGAACTTAATGCCAAAAATTCGGGAGCAAAATAATTTTAGAAGTTCAAATAAATTTTTGTCATACGAGCCTTCGTTTCCGAGTTATAGACCTCTAAAGTTTCGAAATAAAAACCTTTGTTTTGTCATAATTTCTAAACTATACATTGGAATACTATAAAATTCCAGTGACGGATTGCATACATCCATGTCCTGTGTTTGACGGTATAAATGAATCTACATTACGTACAGATAAGCAGAGACGGCTTGTGCCCATTGGTTAATAATCCGTATATTTAATAGGGACCATCTGAATAATATTTAAATTTCAAAAATAAATTTTCCAATCTATTTACTAATGAAAATGTACTCTTGTTTGAACTCGATAAAATTAAGGGTTTAGGAGAAATTTGAACTTTTAGATCTAATCGCCATATTTTGTAAAGACAGACATTCTAAAGAATGAATTTTTCATAGTTGTTTCTCAGATATTAAGAGTTAAAGATTTATATGTGGTTATATATAATAACAAATTTTATTCTGCTTATTAACGTAGTAAAAGATGATATAGATAGGTAGACAAGTTCTAAAATTGTGGCTTGTTCATTTTTAGAATAACACCAGTTCTGGGATTATCGCAATCTGTTATAAATGCTTGAAATACGGTTTCAAAGTATATATCAAGAGACATGGTGAAATAACTGGGACCACACACCTACCTGAAGCAAATATTCATTCCCAATATGGTTTGTTAAAAAATAACAAACTGATTTTAATTCTTCCCTTCATACCCTTTCAGATCATGGTTGCATTACATTTTCTGCCCAAGGCAGCTACCAATGTTGTGGGTCAAGATTATTTTTTATATGCTCTTGAAACAATGTATTTTAAAATCCATTTTTCATCAAATGAAGATCCGCGTTCTACAGTTAAACAGGAGTAACATTAAGTTTTTCATCAATAATAATAATAATAATTAAACATACAAACAAATAAAATTTCATAATATAAACATTGCGAAAGGTCAGTTAAAAAAATAAATGTATACTTTATGTAAACATTATAGTCAACGACCTTTGTAGTGAAATTATTTAACATAAGGTTGAATTGCAGATGTGTATGGTAAAACTTTTGTCATAGAAACGTTAAAACACATATGATTAGTATCACACCATGATTTGATGATGGTTAAGTCATGTAAAACGATTCTATGAAGTTTGGTGTTATTCGGGTGACTCCAAGAAAAGCTAGTGTCGTCTGCGAATAGACAAATTTTACCGCCGATGCTTAAGTTAGCAATATAATTGATAAATAGCAAAAACAATATAGGATCCAATACTGAACCTAGTGGAACCCCAATTAGTATTATTTATTTAATTTATTAATTCAATTCGTTTCGTGATAATAATTACTAACTTCATAGTTGTCATTAAAAAAATAGGGTTACCTAAATAACTTCTTTTGATAAAAAAAGAGCATTGAAAAATTGTTGGAATATTTTCAACGTAGTCCATTTAACAATAGCCACCGGAATAACCCTGAATATGTACACATTCGTGGTCCTGATCTTCCATGTTTGATAACACTAAACCAAAGTTGAGTTTAACGTGACTGTTTAAAAATACAAGATGATATCTGGGTTGGCACACAAAGTAGTTTGTTTACATTTTGTTGTGCCATTAGTTTATCATCATTGGTATGTAATAAAACCAGAGAAACGGATATGTTAGGTCATTAAAGTTATAGACTATTACGTTAAAGCACCGTCTACAAAATTCTAGCATTTTTAAATTCTTTATTATGCTGATTCCAAAACGCACATGATATTAATTGTACACAAAACCATAATCATTATTTAGGGATTTGGAAAGACAACTAAGTTGTCTTCCCATTCAATTATATTTACTATTACTATAACGTAGTCTACATTTTCGAAAACATAGACATTTTTTTAAAATAGACTTAAAGACCTTAAACCTGAGACATTTTTTTACCAATCGCAAGCTTAATCTCAACTTAATATAAAATGCTATGCACGTCATGGAAGCTTGGACCCTGACTTTCTGTACTTTACGTCGTTTGGAAAGCTTGGAAATATGGGTTTTTCGTCGCATGCAAAAGATTTCATGGATTTACCACGTCAGCAAGGAAGAAGTTCTGAGATGCATGGATAGAGACCGTTAACTTATTGAAATCGTCAAAAGCGCAAAACTTTTTATCTGGGGCACATCTTTAAACATGAAAGATATAACTTCCTTCAACTAATAATGGAGGGAAAAAATGGAAGGTAAACGAGGTCCTGGCAGAAGACAAATGACTTGGTTGCGCAAAATCAAAGAATGGACAGGTTTATACCTTCAAAATCTAATAAGAAAAGCGCAGAATAGAGAAGAATTTGCAGAAGTCATCGCCAACCTCTACTGAGGAGACGGCATCTTAAGAAGAGAAGACTTGAAGACTTTAAATTCAAAGATAACCAACAGTCTGAATGACTCACCATCATTTTTACTAACAGTCCAGGAGGAATCGGCGCATGAGTACCGAAAACTATTCCACCTTAATTTTTTTATGTGATCCTCTTCAAATTGTCCTCCTAATGATATAAATGCATGTTGCCATGGCGCAACCCGGTGCCATATTGTTTAAACCGAAATTGTTTAAACAATTACAAGGAATTGTTATTTTTTAAATGGACAAATTTTTTTTATATTCTTTATTGAAATGCCAATAAAAAAGGTCCTTTGACTTTTCATGATAAAGTTAATATTTTTAAAGATATGAATTTTTTAAGGTTCGAAAAATCTCAAATTTGGGTACTTTCGACCCATGAAAAATATATTAACAAAAAAAAAATCTGAAAGTAATATATTTTTTTTAATTCTCTATACAATAGTTAATAATATTGTTAATAGAGATTTAAAAAAATTTCATTGTTTATATCTTTTTTTTAATTGTTAATTTGTATGCACCGCTTACCTTTAAGTATCGCTGTCTCTCTCTGACTCATGCGTTGCGTCGGCCTCTCTGTGTCTTGAATCATTATTTATCATTTATCTTAAAAACTATCAACTTTATCAAAATTTTTAAAGAAAGCAATGTTATTAGATAATAATTAAATTGCCTACAATTTGTTTTTAATAAATTTTTTTCTGAAATCAATTTTTCAAAAGTTCTTTAAGCATAAATCGGAACATGTCATTAAAATTACTTTTATCAGTTTATATTACTTTTTTATTATTATCATAGTAATTTTTGCATTTATATCAACAATAATAAGATAAAATGGTATTTGAACATTTTTTGAAATCACAATTATTTATAAATAATAGAAATATATTGGGTATTTATAAAAAACATTTAAATAAATTGAATAAAAATAATTTTATGTATATGTATCATAGTGTGTGTATGAGTGTCTGAGTAAGAAAAAAATTCTTTCTTTTATTTTTTATTCTTTCAAGGTTACTCTTTGTATAAATAATAACGTTTAATAGCAAAAAGTAATATAATCTGATAAAAAAGTAATTTTAAAGACATGTTCCGATTTATGCTTAAAGAACTTTTGCAAAATTGATTTCAGAAAAAAATTTATTAATAACAAATTGTAGGCAATTTAATTATTATCTAATAACATTGCTATCTTTAACAATTTTGATAAAGTTGATAGTTTTTAAGATAACTGATGATTCAAGATACAGAGAGGCCGACGCAAGGCATGAGTCAAAGAGAGACAACGATATTTAAAAGTAAGCGATGCATACTTGTGAGCGCGCCAAATTAACAATTAAAAAAAAGATATAAACAATGAAATTTTTTTAAATCTCTATTAACAATATTATTAACTATTGTATAGAGAATTAAAAAAAATATATTACTTTCAGATTTTTTTTGTTAATATATTTTTCATGGGTCGAAAGTACCCAAATTTGAGATTTTTCGAATTTTAAAAAATTCATATCTTTAAAAATATTAACTTTATCGTGAAAAGTCATAGAACCTTTTTTATTGGCATTTCAATAAAGAATATAAAAAAAATTGTCCGTTTAAAAAATAACAATTCCTTGTAATTGTTTAAACAATTTTGGTTTAAACAATATGGCCCCGGGTTGCGCCATGGCAACATGTATTTATATCATTAGAAGGGCAATTTGAAAAGGATCACATAAAAAAATTCAGGTGGAATAGTTTTCGGTACTCATGCGCCGATTCCTCCTGGACTATAAAGGATTGTGCACTTTTTCTTACAAGGCATTTATCCACAAACTTTAATATTTGTCTTATAACCCTCCATAAAATATCCAACTATGGACTTATATCCATAATCTGTAACTATTATCATTTACTCATTTAATTTTATATTTTCTTTTAATATTCTGTATATCTCTGCTCTGTAAAAAATGAGAAAAGTAGTTGGCTAAACTATATTTGCCCAAAGATTTCTGTACAAAAATGATATTTTAACTTTATGTTAGATGTTGATGTATGAAATAGATTTTACTGTAGACTTCAAATGACAAAGTGAACGATGATTCGTTATTAAAGCACTTTTACCTAGTCAAATTGGATCATTGCGGTTTATTCTTTTGCACCATTAAACTTTCAATATTCCTCAGTGCTCGGATACATAATTTCATTAAATGTTCATTTATGTGTAAGGCAGCGAAAAATAGCAACTCGATTGGAGCTTTGGTGGTTATAGCAGAGGGATCTAATTTTAAATGAAGACATTCAGCAAGTAACCATGTAATTGAATTTTAAGTGTTGCACAAAAAGAAGAATATAAACCATATTTATATTTACATTTTATAAATAGGTAAAATGGTTAATAAAGAAATATATTCGAGCTAAAAAATACAGATATTTGATATGTATAAATGTGACTTTTTATTTTTTAAATACCTTAGGTTCTGAATAAGTACCCATCGAACATGAGTTTCCCATCTCAGCCCGAAAAAAAATACCTTACTTAATAATTTAAATTATATATCTTTTATAAACAACCATTCTTCTGTTGAATAAATGAATGAATGGAATGGATAAAATTTCTTAAGGGCCGGGGTTTTCAGATTTGACGTTAAAGATTTTGTTCATTTTATTCTGAAAAGATTTTATGTAGGATTTAGATCCTCTGCAGAGCTCGGAATGCAAACTATATTAGGGAATGTTTGTTGCTGAGTTTGTGATTTCATATATTATTGAAGCAAATTTGCAACTTTTTATATATTCGGTTCTTCTTCATTCAATTTTTCATCTTTTTATTTTGTGACTTATTTTGCGTTATTACTTCATTGTTTTGAGCATGTTTACCTTACTTTTAGAGTGCAATTTATCTCTCTTCGCTCCTAACTTCAAAAAGGGTATGTCATGGAATTTTTTAAAAAGTGAACCGAATAATATTGCTATTGGAATTTTGCAGCATAAGCAAGCTTTTGTCATTATGGTTCTATTATATTGCTGTACAACTACATTTAGCTGTAGTAGATGCTATATACTTTCTTCCTTGTATAGTTTATTGATTTCTCACTTAACCAATTCCGGGCCATTAGCTTATCTGAATATTTTAACTTGAATGTCACTCCCATTTTCTACTTTGATTATAGATTTATTTAGGCAAGTTTTGTCTATAGACAGTAAACACGCATCTCTTACTTCTATATGATTTAGTAGTCCACTTACATCGGAAAATATTAAATCTAATGGTCTACACCAAACACTTAGTTGTTTGGTAAAATAGACATGTTGGAATAAAAATTTTATAACTTAATTTTGTTAAGTAGGTACTATATAATTTTCCCATTTCAACGGATTTTTGTTGCTTCTGTGTGTACTTACTTCTGTTCTCGTTGTAAATTCGAAGCATGTGCCTCAGAATGCGCTGTAGTGTTTTTCTAAATTATAGCAAACAAAGCCGGCAGCATACAAACTATAATGTAGATTCACATCTTGATTACTGGAAGGCGCGTTTCGACACGTAAAGAAGATATATGCATTCTCGAAATGTTACAAAAAACACCGGATGTATGTGGGTTTAATCTATGTCTACAGAAAATAAACTAGTAAATAATTTAAATTATATAATGTGTCCATAAAGTATGGTATAAATGTATTATTTCCAAAAACAAAGGTTTTAACAAAAAATATCGATTTTTAATTTTAATATTCTACATTTTACAACAACTTACAATATTTCAACTTATATGGTGACAGAATTTGAAAGACGTGATATATAATAAAAGTAGAATTTAAATAATTATTTAAAACTTTTTTCTAATTAGAGAGAATTAGAGAAAGATATATGGCGGAAAATAAGTAAACGAAGAATGGAAAAGAAGAATAAATTAAGAGCTAAAAACTCCATTTACAAAACCTAGTATAACTGCCATAGTAAAAACACAAAGGTTAACGTGTATGGGATATATACAAAGAATGGCACATGAGAGAATACCGAAGAAAATAATAGAAGTATTGGAGGAAAAAAAGGAGAGAAAGACCGAGAGAAAGGTGGAAGAAAGAAGGTAGAGAACGATTTAGATTCTTAAAAAATAAAAAAGTAGAAGAAGTGTCTAGACAGAAAGAAATGGATAAACATCACTCAAAAAGCCTTAGTTCATCTTAGGTTTTAGCCTACATGATATGACTTCGTCATTGCAAAAGATTTTTGGTAAATTTCCTGACCTTCTTTGGAAATGATAGATGCTAGGTTTTACTATAAGTAAATAAAAAATGGATATATTCATTATTCGTTTATATTAATTTATGTGTTATAATAATTCAAAACACACCATTTTTCAAATAGGTGAAACAAAAAAGCATGGTAATTGAATTGATAATTTCAATTCATATAAATAGCGAAAATAAATTGAAAAAATTTATGCCTATTTGTTTTCAAACAATTTCACCGAAATAACGTTCAATTTGCATGTAAATATGCTTAGTTTTACAAGCTACTAACGAAATAATAAAAAAAATATTTAAAAAGAGATTTACCGAACAGCAACCAAAAATAATTCACCATATTTAGATCACAAAATATTAAAACTAAAATAATTTTAAAGAAAGAAAGAAAAAGTCCAATGTCAATGTCACAGATAATGTATTGTTATTAAAATTTTTACTGTTGTTATAAAGCTACTAGTTTCAGTCTAATTTAAAGACCATCATCAGGCTAAAAAGAATACATAGGTAAATACATTAGACCTAACAGAAGACAAATTCGAACAATCTTACCTGTGAACAGATACATAAAATTCAGCAAAAATATGAGTGTATTGTGGTCGCAAAATTATTTAAAAAAAGGGGGGGTAGGTTAATGACGTTGAAACATTTTTTATTAAAATTAAGTATAATTATTAAGTAGCGAAAGCTACTTTATGCGAATGCCTGTGTCTGTCCGTCCGTCCGTCCTTCTGTCTCTCCGTCTGTCTGTCCGTCCGTCTGTGGACACGATAACTCAAATACGCTTTCGAATTTCTGAAATCTGTTTTTACCAATCGATACCTAGAGACAACCTCTCCCTCGTATCAACTTTTTAGCCCAATCTGACAATCCCTCCGGGATTGACGGGTCAAAAACTGATTTCGGGTCAGAAATTCCAAAAAAAATTTATTGCTGATTCTTATACAGAATCAAATGCTGTACATTTTTTACTCAAGGACCATGGGTCTGCTCTAGTGTCTACTGCCCGCCAGGGCGGTTGCAAGTTTTGATTGGTCTGGGTCAAAAATTCCAAAAAAACTTTTATTGCTGTTTCTGATACAAAATCAAATGCTGATCATTTTTTACTCAAGGAACATAGGTCTCTTGCCCTCTATTGAACGCTCTGACACGAAAATTCAAAAACTATTAAATCTTGTAAGTTATCCATATCTCAAATGTGGGTTGAAACACAAAAGGTTCAAAGGAAACTCAAAGTCTATCCCACAACTGTTTTATTTAATGTTGCAACTAGTTTCGGTCCTATAGGACCATCATCAGGCTGAAATAATTACAATATAATAGAAAGAGGATCTTAAAAGTACCATATCAAGTTAAAAATTCAATACAATTCCTTACAAAATTTAAGATCCTCTTTCTATTATATTGTAATTATTTCAGCCTGATGATGGTCCTATAGGACCGAAACTAGTTGCAACATTAAATAAAACAGTTGTGGGATAGACTTTGAGTTTCCTTTGAACCTAATCAAAAACTATTGCTGATTTTGACATTGAACAAATATAACACAATTGCAAACTTTATAAGGCTGCCTTACAAATATGCGGCAGCAGTCTACATTCTTCCTGTGTAGTGCATTAATTTTTTAGCTGTCTAATGGAGACTAAACTTGATCTCTCAAATTCAACTACATCATACATAACCGTTACAGTTTTTGAGGTACCCTAACCATATTTTCTGGGTAGGTAAACACTCTTTGAAATTCTCTATTGAATGGCATATGGATAACTGTAAATCAATCAGTTTTAAATGTGTTTTAAAACTGTTGTTACTCTGCTTTTAAGTATTTACTGTGCTTTCGCTACTTTTCTATATTTCGATTTTTCGGTTTATTATTATAAGTAATAATAATAAACTTTTTGAGAAAAGGGAATTAATTAGCAGTAAGAAAGAATGGGGAAAAATTACTCAATTTCATTTCAAGTAGAAAAACGACGAAACTGATGTAAATGATATGAGGAAACAGCCTCCAAATAAAAACGGAAATTGAAGAAATAGTCTATAAAAATAGATGGTTCAAAGACACCAAAGGCACCTCGTAGTATAGGATAGTAAAGGTCGAATTTAGACCAATAAATTGTCTCCACAATGATTGTGTCGATTACCAGAAAAACGGTAAAAGTGACCCAATTGGGGTGAAAAAATATTTCTAATAGAAATGGAAGGATCCATTACCCTAAATAATAATTAAGTAAACGGAAATTCCACATAAAAATAATCACAGGAACACGTGAACAGCACACTATGTGATGGCGATACAATATAAGGTGTAAGTAAATCATCAAACATAAGAAAACTAGACATAAGACAAAGTAGACAGAAGTCAAATTATAAAGCATTAACCACAGAACACTACGACATTCGCAGCAAACCAAGTGCCATAGTTAACAAGAAAATATAATAAAGAAAAGATAATAAAGAAAAGATTGCAACCACAAAACAATCAAGTACAATATATAAATATTTACAATATTTTAATCAGAAAGATTAGTTGTATAGTAATTCAAAAGTATAACAAATATTGATGAGTGTAAAATTTTTAAAAAACTATGTTATCTATGATCTGTCGACAAATATCGAATTAAAAAGAAGAAGAGTCTAATGATAAAATTGAAAATATTGATGTTAATGTTGCATATGCGAACAAAGAGAGATTAAATTTATAATATAAAAGTAACCTGAATAATCAATAACAAAATGGTAGATAAAACTAAAATCGACTTAGAGGACTATTAACTAATGTGATATTACATATAAAAGAACTCTGTGGAGGACTAAAGTAAGATCAGGATATAAAAGGAAGATTGAGGAAAATATAAGGATCATTCGGCTTTAAAATCATTTTATTAATTTAATTTTATTAAAAATAAAACGGATGAATTGGTTTTCGAGTCGTTTTTAAAAAATACTTACTGAAATCCTTTTAAAAAATATAAGCACTTTTATATGAACTTTATAAAAAGTGATGGTAGCTAGTTTAAGAGGCGATGAAAAAAATCACAGTTTTGTGATTTTGTCCAACGAAAACTCTTATTTTATCATATTTCAGTTTATTATTATTATTCTTACAAATAAATAAGGGCTGGGGTTGGAAAACCCATAAGCTCATTATGACAAAATTAATACTAATACATTAATAAAAAAAAGTAAAGAAAAAATGAGGTACAATAATTAAGTAAATTCTGCAATAGTACAATCGAGATGCAGTATCCACAAAGAAAATACATAAAATAGATGTCAGTAAGAAAACAAATATCTGTCCAGTCTGTTTTTAAATATGTTTAAGCACTGAGACGTTATAATCTCAGTGGGTAAATTGTTCCATACATCGAAAACGCGGTTGCACAGAAAATGTTGACGCGTTTTCACTGAAAAACACTGCTTTTTTAACTTGAACCCCGAAGTCTTTCATCACTGTTCAGCTTAAACAAATGTTTTAAGTTGCCGAAGTTGAATCTTAAAATTCTGAAAGTGATTATAAGATCACCACGGAGTCGACGATCTTTAAAGGTGGATAATCCAGTCATAGCCAATCTCTGAGAATAATTCGGTCTCCTTTGATGGTAGGATAGCCTTGTAGCTTTACGCTGAATATTTTCCAACGCATCTCTGTCGGTTAGGTTAGGTTAGGTTAAATTTTGGTAGTTGGAATTTTATTTCCTAACCTAACCTAACCTAACCTAACCTAACCTAACCTAACCTAACCTAACCTAACCTAACCTAACCTAACCTAACCTAACCTAACCTAACCTAACCTAACCTAACCTAACCTAACCTAACCTAACCTAACCTAACCTAACCTAACCTAACCTAACCTAACCTAACCTAACCTTTTTTTCGTATTTTTGCCAATTAACAAAATTTTCGTCGAAACTAAAAGTTATTTGTTACCTTTGATTATAAATAAATACATATCTAAACGGTTTTACAGTTTGTGTAGGTGATCATATCTTTGAAATTATTTATTTATATTTAATCTTTAAATTATTACTGCAGAAAAGTGGGCAAAATGCGTGTTGAAAAGATTTATGGTGACGTTGAAACTATCTTTGATAATAAATTGGTTTGATAAGAGGTAAATTGGTTGAGTTTTAATATAACCGATTATATTCATAGCGCTGTTCTTGGTGAAGAACTAAGAAACATTTATCAAACTTTGCTAATAGCATTTCATTAAACTTTATCTTTATGAAGAAAATGTTCCTTTGTAAATTGCAGAACGAATTGCCATAAATCCAGTTGGAGTTTAACATAAAAAGTATATTTTGTTCAAATTTATACTCGTTGCTTTAAATGTGTAAAAAGCATATTAGAAAAATTTGTTTTTGATAAGTAATTGTCCAGCCTGTTGAAATATTCAATAAATCTTTTCGACATTAATAATGGACCACACGGCGAGAAATATCTTTTATAATGATTCCTTTACCTGTATACAACAACGGTGTTTCAAACAGTGACTGTGATTTATAGCTACGAGATTCTATTTCCCGAATATTTCCCCATTCATCCTTATCCTTTCTTGTCCCTGCTGATATTCTAACCCATTTTACTTTACCTCCATAAATTTGCATGAAATTAGGAAGAATGTTCGGTGGTTAGTAAATCTGGATAGGAAAATGACGTGGCGCTATCAAATTAAGTTATTACAACGATAAATTTGGGAAAAAAGTTGGATGGAGACTAAAAACCTGGAAACTTCGAGTATTATTGTCGGACATTTTGATAGAACTTAAAGAAAAACTTACACTTCTTGTATTTTAAAGTTTTAGGGAAAGTCCGTAAAAAATGCACCACTGTAAAAAAACTTTTATAGGTAAAAGGGCAAGTTTAGAGTTGTGAGTTATACTTGATTTTTAGATCACTATAAGGCTTAGGTTAGACGTTCTCTTATACGTCCAACGTATTTGCGTTGCCTATTGTTTACACTGATTGTTTGAGAAACAAGATAGAATTGTCTAGTTAGATTAGTCTTTAAAATGAATCTTGTAACTATCAGTTGTGTATCAGCTTTCTGTATTGGCATATTACTTAAAAATAAAAATAAAAAAGGGGAGCTAAACGTGAATGGTTGGTTAGGTTAGGTTAAGTTAGGTTAGGTTAGGTTAGGTTAGGTTAGGTTAGGTTAGGTTAGGTTAGGTTAGGTTAGGTTAGGTTAGGTTAGGTTAGGTTAGGTTAGGTTAGGTTAGGTTAGGTTAGATCAGGTTAGGTTAGGTTATGTTTAGGTTAGGTTAGGTTAGGTTAGGTTAGGTTAGGTTAGGTTAGGTTAGGTTAGGTTAGGTTAGGTTAGGTTAGGTTAGGTTAGGTTAGGTTAGGTTAGGTTAGGTTAGGTTAGGTTAGGTTAGGTTAGGTTAGGTTAGGTTAGATTAGGTTAAGTGGTCGACCAACGTCCCTGCCTCTCTGACCAGAAAGATCTCTATTATGACTCTTCCCTTGGTTATAGTCGTTCTATTAGCCCTATGCCTCGAAACTCAAGGTAGTTGAAGACACTTCTGTGAAGTCTGAGAGTTCAAACAGGTTACTTAAAGTGTTATCATTTAGTCAACACACTTTAAAGAACTGATTTTTTTTTTAATTTTACCTATTGTCTGCAGAGAGCTTTTGATTAACTATTCAACTAGTTATGCAAACAAACGGGGAAAACCAACACCAGGATCCCAATTTTCCCAACAGAACAACTTTTAATCACTCTAAGGAATGAATCAGTATTACTCCTAGATAGAAGTAAACTTCGTTAGAAAATTTATAAATATGTTTGTACATATTATGATATTGACTAACGCTGTATTGGATGTGGAAGTCATCAGAAGCACTAGATGATGTTGGAGACTGCTAAACCTGATACGTATCGTTGGAACTTAAAGCATATTGATTTTGAGCCGGAGGATAGACAGCGATGTCTGGAGATCCCGGTTGAAAAGAAAACAACCATCTGGAATCAGAATTTTCCATCAAAAATCATTTCTGGGCTGGCTTTTCTCCTATTTTTGGCTTTCATTCAAAACCTCATTATTCAGTGGTACTTTAAAGATAAATTTATACTAAAGGCAAATAGAGAACTACATAGAGTAATCTCTATAATCCCTGTAGACTTGGTCATAGGTCCCATCTTGTTGAATATTTTTTATGATGAATCTTAAGACTGTATTTAAGAAAGGAAGTCATATGAAAATGATTTGGAAAACCCAATAAAGACTATAAGAAAAGATAAATTACTTGAAATTACACTATGGTGTGCAATTACAAACAAACTTATAGAAAACGGCTCAGGCTATTTCAAAAACTGAATGCATTGTTTTGTCTGGGGAACGAAATATCAAAAAAATAAACGTAGCAAATGACACAGCAATGAATTAAAATATATGAGAATGTACTTGGAAAAGGGGAGAACATTAAGATTTTAAAACCTACAAAAAATTAGTGGAAGAACCAATACAATTTTTAAATAATCTAATAAGGATGACCTCCAAACTAGAAGTACTTAAATCTAGCAAAAGAAAATATTTAATGTCAGAAGTCTCAGTCTACAGGACAGTACCCTACTTGGCAATACCATAAATGAAATTTGAGGAAACAGTCAAAATATATTATCAGGATAGTCAGTATCAGACAGAAGCAAAGGAAATTGTTATGGCTAAATGACAAAGGATTTTGAAAAGAGTCAAGAGAAACCACAATGTACCTAATGAGGTCTAAGTGCAGGTAAACCTTTTGGGCTTTACCCTCCTAAATTTACAGATACATATAAAGATAATGAAATAAATTACTACTCTTAACAAGTTTTTACGGGTCTTTGAGTTATTGAAATAAAGCCGAAAATAGCATCTTTGTGATAAAGGTTGTTCGGCAGGGCAGGTCATAATATTTTTAAATGCATAAGGAAAGACTAACTAGATTAAAAGCAAGAAACTAGTTGGGAGAAGATGCAAATAGAAAACGGTGTCGGATTTACTATTACAGAACGAAAAACTATGGAAAGTGATAAAAGAAATGATTAAAGAGATATTTAAATAAAACATTGATAAAAGACTTAGACACTTAGGATATATGCAATAATAGAGGAAGGCAGATGACGGTAATGAGGGAATCATTTAAAATAGTGTTGTATGTATTAAAATAATGAATTTTGCTCTCAAGTAATACCTTTGGCGATTCTGGAGTAAGGTTCCGAACTAGTTTTAGATTTTCTTTTTTAATGAAATTGTAAAATAATTTGTAACTGTTTATTTTCTATGGTAAATAAGTTTTTTGGTACAATATGCTTGCCGTAGTCAAATCTAGTAAAAGTTAAAGTTAACAATTTGTTAAACTGATTAATCATCGAAATTTTGCTGTAATCATCTGACAAATAGTCACTAACAATTGATTAAATTTAATCACTGCCATTAGAGTGATTAAATATTTAACAATACCTTAAAACAACATAAGGAAGTTGAGAAATTCTTGGTTTATATAAAATTGAGCCATAGATTGCATTCACGTCAATCTGTAATCTCCAGTTGTGCATATTTTACAAATTTGTTATCTTAATATCACTTATATCTTCTTTTTTAGATGATAAACGTGCTGAACTTTTTCGAAACAGACAAGTTTATTTTTCAATTAAAATAAATAGACTGACTGTGATGCTTATCTCAAATTGAAAAATTTAGTTTTGCGCTGGCCAGACTCTGTTCATGACAGCACAATATTTAGTGATTGCCATTTGTTTTCGAAGTTGTAGACGAACAGATATGGTGTCATCAACTTTCTCTTTGATCTAGAGCAGCAGACCAATAAAATGGAGCTCATAAGGTGAACAAAAACACCATAGAAAAAATGTTTTGGTGTGCTAAAAAGATGCCTCTCTTGTCTATCTTTGAAAGTACGTTTAATAAAAATGGAAAAACAGTATAATAAATTTATACTATTTCTCCAAAAAGAGATTCCTTATTGAATAAATATCAAACTTTAGGATTCACTCTTTAATCTTTGCGTTTTTCAATTTCTATGCATAAAAACCCCTTTTTCCAAATATCTGCTGTTTTTGCTCTTAAATTTGTATAATTGATAGACACCTTTTTTGGTTTTCGTTAAAATGTTTTCTTCTTTAAAGTTTTGTTTCTTTCATTTTTTAACAACATAAGTAAATAACAATCAAAACAAATTAACAAAATGCAGTTTTGCTTATATCACAGATGATGAAGTTCGATTAAAAAGTTAATTGACAGCTTGATTAAATTTAACCAATTTGTCAAACGATTGTGTTAATATAGCTTTTGAATATTTAAAGGGGATAAATATCTGTAGATAATAATGAAAATCACTGTAGGTACTTGTTACATGGAGGAAAAAACTAGAAAAAATTTGAAGAATTTATGGCCGACCGCCATGTTAAATTTCAATTTTTAATATTATTTTATGAAGCAGAAAACATTTATTTTTTCTTATTTTGGTAACATTTTGCGAATCTTCTTTTTTATTTATCATGTTTTGTAGTAACTTTTGAAAGAATCATAAATCTAAAATTAAAAAAAGTTTAATAAAAACATACTGCTAAGGAGGATAAAAAGTGAGTTCAAACTTCGTTAAAAAGTTTTTGTCTTAAAAGAATTAACAATAACAACTGTATTTTTATAACAACACCCTTTAACTAACGAAAATTTAATATTATTAAGAAAGTTGAGAGCTTTAGTAATCAAGAGGTTTTATAAGTCTATTTACTATTATGTTCTTCTTTTTTAGATGAATCTCGGCGTGCTAACATGGAATTGTTTTCTTCTTAATGCCGAGGGATATAATGAAGGTAAGAATTATGACCATTATTCCTATTTTGAGCCTTTTAAGATAATGCAGATTACATTTTATTATGTTAATAATTTCATTGTTTAAACTTCGGTAAAATGATCGTTTTAATAGGTAGTTTCATCTGCTTCGAAGTAGGTACAGTTAACGTCTCTTGAACTAGATACCATCACTTTTTATCTATAAAAAAATTTATTAAATAATAACAAGGACGGTTCGTATAAAAGTGCATATATTTTTTAAAAGGATTTCAGTAAATATTCTTTAAAAACGACTCTAAAACCAATTCATACGTTTTATTTTTAATTAAATTGAATTAATAAAATTATTTTAAAGCCGAATGATCCATATATATTCCTCAATCTTCCTTTTAAATCCTGATCTTACTTTAATCTCTATTTGTTTGTCTTGTATTAGTCCTCCACAGAGTTCTCTTTTTATGTAATATCACACTATTAGTTAATAGTCTTCTAAGTCGATTTTAGTTTTATCTACCATTTTGTTATTGTTTATACAGTTTACTTATATGTTATAAATTTAATATCTCTTTGTTCGCATATGCAACATCAATATTTTCAATTTTATCATTAGACTCTTCTTCTTTTCAATTCGATATTTGTCGATAACATAGTTTTTTAAAAACTTTACACTCATCAATATTTGCTACATCTTTGAATTACTATACAATTAATCTTTCTGATTAAGATATTGTAAATTTATATTTATATATTGTACTTGATTGTTTTGTGGTTGCAATCTTTTCTTTATTATCTGTTCTTGTTAACTATGGCACTTGGTTTGCTGCGAATGTCATAGTGTTCTGTGGTTAATGCTTTATAATTTGACTTCTGTCTACTTTGACTTATGTCTAGTTTTCTTGTGTTTGATGATTTACTTACATCTTATATTGTATCACGTGTTCCTGTGATTATTTTAATGTGGGATTTCCGTTTACTTAATTCCGTTATTCTTTGGAGGCTGTTGCCTCATATCATTTACATCAGTTTCGTCAAGTTTGTCTACTTGAAATGAAATTGAGTAATTTTTCCCCATTCTTTCTTACTGCTAATTAATTTCCTTTTCTCAATAAGCTTATTACTTATAATAATAATTATACTTAATTTTAATGAAAAGTTTTTCAATGTCAATAACCTACCCCCACCCTTTTTTAAATAATTTTGCGACCGCAATACACTCATATTTTTGCTGAATTTTATGTAAATGTTCACAGGTTGTTCTTCTTTTGCCTCTGTTTACTTATTTTCTGCCATATATCTTTCTCAATACTTTTCTCTGCCATACCTCTAGCATTTTTATATTCGTCTTTATTAAAATCCATGTTTCGTAGCAAATGTAATTGATCTTATTATAGTTTTTACCGATTTATTTTTAACTTCCTTGAATTCAGCAGATGGTTTATTCTATACAAGCATATATTTATTTATTTTATTTATTCTCATGTTGATTTCTTCTATAAGACTTGGTACTCTTGTAAATCATGTTTCTAAATATATAAATTTATCGACTTCTTGAAATTTGTACACCTTTCCAGTTTGTGTAGTAATATTCAACGTATTGTCTTTCATGAAATTTCTATCTATCCATGTCATACATTTAGTTTTTTCTTCGTTTATTTCTAGCCCCATTACTTTGACTACTTCTTCCAATCTTTACACAGTCTGATTTAGCTTCTCGGACATAGGCGCAACCATTAGCACCCCCTTGAAATTTTAAATTTTTTGACCAGATTGTACAGCTAAATATTATGTTGAAATTATTGTAAAAATATAAAACTAAACTTTAGAAATCAAGCAGTATCAGCTGCCAATATCTGATGAAATTGCTACCAGATATTGGTGCCACAATGTTCTGAAATTTGGACATTTCTATCAGCCGACCATCCCGCGACTTCAGTACCGGCACGAATGCTCAATTTATGTGAATATCGATGTCGCAGTTTTAATAATTTGATTTTCCAATCTGGATATGTTGTATATTGAAAGAGACATTTGTTTAGGTTTAGTTGTAGATTTTTCAAAGAAATAAAGAACCATCAGAAAAAATGGCGGGCTGTTTGGGTTCTATTTCTATTCCATATATAGCCTTGGGGCTTAAGCCCCCCCCCCCAAAAAAGGACTCTAGTTGCGCCTATGTTCTCGGATTATTTTTTCTATGACAAAATTGAATAGTATTGGGGACAAAAGGTTACCTTGTCCTAAACCTGTATCTACCAAAATTTTTCAGATATTTCTCTCGTAGTTTCCGTCTTTTCTTCGTCTATAGTTCTTGAAAAATGTGAAGGTCTTGAAGGTGTTAAATGTGAAGGTCTTGGAAGACCTTCACATTTATAAAGAATGTGTTCAGAGATTTTCTATTCTTTCTAATAGAATCTGCATAAGGATTATCTGTCAGTTTTAGCGCGTGCATGTGCTTATTGAGCATGTTGAAGACCTACCAGTTTTCTCGTATTGTGTCGTAGAATACGTAGATACGTTAGGTTTAAAAATACTTCTAAAGCTGCTGTTGGCGAACCTACTTGTCATGGCACCCGTAACACTTAGTCATGTCTTATTTATAAGCTATTGAGAACCCTGACGTACTTCAGCCTGCTACTGATGAGAAGTCAATCTACAGTAAAAAACAAATTCAAAATCAAATGAATAACGAGTAAACCAACTTTAAAGTTGGGGTCATTTTTTAGTGTCCGGTTTTTTGCCAGCTGTTTTTTTTTTAAATCGTAATGATCAAAGAGCTTTTTATCAAAATACATCAATTCATTCATGAAAGAATCCTGAATATGTGGACTATTATACAGGGTGTACCCTACTACTAGACACGACATGAAAGAGAATCACAGCGGCATTTCAATCTGTTAACGTTGAAATGCTGAAAAATGTTAGTCAATTATTTGAACTAAGACTGCAGCATTGCATTGATGTTAACGGTGAACACTTTGAACATTTAGTATAATGTTATGGTTAGAATTATACTTTTGGTGACTTGTTTTATTTAGAATAAATTATTAAAATTTATTATTTGTTACATTCAACGTTTATTCCTTTCACATAATAGGTTAATAATGATTTACAATAAATATTACAAAATAACCCTGTTTTCATAAACTTTGACTTTAGGGAATGCTTAACAAAAAATAAAGTTATATAATCGGATATTCTATTTATGATATAAAATACAGGGTGTTCCATTTGAAAGAAGCGAGAAAATGAAAAGTTCGAGTTATCGTCCACTTTGTATACAAAAGGGAAAATAATTAATATTTAATAGAATACGGTGATATTGTATCATATTACGAAACTCAGGCAAAATACTTTTTTTTTCTTCAACGTACAATAAGACACAGAGCGATTTTCACATAAACGTGTCCGTAACTTCTGAAGGACTCTGTATAACGTATCAAAACCTTACATCAAAAACTTCAGAAAAATGTGAGCATTCCGAATTGGGTATAATATACAGGGGTTCCTATTTAAAAAATCATATGTTTGGTTTGTATAGTTTAAGGCAATTTCAAAATATGGACCCTAAAGACATATACTATTTTTGTTAATAAAATTTTTTGATATCTTCTTAAACAACTCATACACCGAACTTTGTCGTAAGTTCAAGTTCAACTTGAATAAACAGCTAATAAATTGCTAGAAAGCTAGAAAATAATTTATCTTGACAAGACACTTTTCAACTTTAAATATAAACTTTTTATAATAATTTATAATTTAATGTTCCCAAATTAATTATATTGTTAAATTTTGTTGTTTAAAGTGTTAAATATTGTAAAGATTGAATAATTTTACGACCCTACTGACTTCCTTCAAGCTACGCTCGTGTTTTGGAATAAGTACTGCGACTTATTGACGCTACTTTTATTACTACATAACAACTTGGTACCGTAAACAAAGTTAATTAAAAACAGTTTTCTAATCCAATTTATTTTATTGATGGCAGGTAGTAGAACAAAAAAGAATAAATTAAAAATTTTAATAACAACACCCCAAAAAACACATTCCAAAATGCAATAATGCTAAATAAGCTTACCGGTGTCATTATCAACCTGAAATATATCTTTCACCGGTGTTAATGCAACTTCAAAAAGTATTAAAAAGCTTGCAGCTTATGGTTGGTAATAAATAGAGGAAATTAACCCGTAACTTTCTGGTTTAAAAGCTATTTAACACCCTGATAGTCTGTCTCTCTCGTAGAGGTATAAGAAAATATCGTATATGAATCAAGTGGCTGTATTGTTGTGAATTCGCCAAAGGGAGAATTTATGAAGCTAATAAAACTGAATCTGAGTTTTATTACACTTACAATTTTTCGCAATGGGCAACTGTAGTGGGCAATAAAATAGAAAACAGATATAGGACCTAAATAACGGTAATTAATTGTTAATAAACTATTTTGATAATACAAAACTGAACCATATAGTAGATGGAAAGGAAATTTATTATAAATGGAAAACATCAAATGTGAACAAACGGGGCTAAAATAATGTAGTTGGATTTTTGTAGGTACAGGGTTTCTCATTATATTTTAACCCCCACTTATTTTCATTAATTTGGCGAATAAAAAAATGTTTCAAATAAAAGTTGTATTATTTTATCTGTACCTATCAAAAATGTATCAAAATACCGATTTTTTTGTATATGGACTGCCCACTAAAATGTATCTCCAATATTTTAAATATTTTTTATAGTTTTGAGTAGCCACGCATCTTCTGGTTACAAATATAAGGTTTCTCAGCGGAAATCTATCATGCATATTTAGAATACAAAATAAACAAAACAATTTAATATTTTTTAATGCTGAAAGAAATTGTGAAACGTTGCTTATTTTGTTATCTAATATGCATTTGAAGTTTGAATAGACTATTGTTAATAATTAAAAAAATATATGTATGTAAATAACATCATAAAACATTTGTATAATATCCTTAAGTAGTTTTATTGAAATAATAGAGACATAAAGCAATTCTAAAAATTTATCACTATACACTGTTTAATTTAGGTACATATTAGGGACTTAAAGCAATTCTAAAAATGTATCACGTATCCTTATTCGTATACGTAACGTAAAGGAGATACGTAACTAAGCAAAAAGAAGCATAAAGCAAATGTGTTTGTAACGTAACGTAACCATTCATGTGCTTTAATTTTTAACGTAAAAAATAAGCCCCGATATCTACCTTAACAAAATAATGTCGTCATTGCCACTGTAAAATAATCTTTTTCTTTTTTAATCCATTATCGCATGTCACAGAAATGTTTGTTATGATTGATGAACAGAAAATAAGGTTATGATATTTGAGCATACAACATCACTTTTATCGCTAAATTATTGAAAAACGCGATCACGGAACACAATAATGTGATACGTTACGTTAGATACGTGTGACGGATTGATACGTTTCACGTAACGTAACGAAACCCACATATCGCTTCTGCACATGCGCATTGCGATACGTATATGGATACGTAGTGATTTTAGAACTGCTTTAAGTCCCTATTAGTTAAAGAATTTTCACTTGAAAAGCGATAAATAGAGTACAATAGCAATACTTAAATACTAAAACGCATGTCAGTACAAACGATTCATGCCCTAATCTCTGTACTAAAATGATCGTCCATGAGTTGGTTCTCGATCGGTCATTTTTTCTATTGGAACAGAATTTTGTACCGTTTATTGAACCGTCACAAGTTTGTTGGAACGCTTTTTACTTGTAGTTTGGTTATATAATGCCGTATAACACTACAAAAGGGTAACCATAGGAGGCTATGCAAGATGCAAGAGGAGAATTTTTTTCTTACAACCCCCAAAATTATTTTAGCTCCTGCGCCTATATAATATAAGATTGATCTTTTTCTGGAATATAAGTAGTACATCGTTGGAAAATTTATGAGGAATTGTTTGGCAGTAGTCCAGATTAGATCGAGAAAATATTTTTAATTAAATAGTAAATTCAATCTTAGTCATAATTTGGTAATGGAAAAATTTCGTGAATGTCTTCCAAAATGAAAAATTTTTGACAGCTAAAGCTCTTTTGATGTTATAAGTGAAAATTTCTCTAGATACCCCATAATGTATCAATAACCTCTAGATTGGTGTACCAAATCGTGACTGGTAACCAATTATGAAAATTTGCATTTGAGCCGGTGCACTACGAAGAAAATGGTCACTTACGTGATGAATCCCAAGTAGGTTCCCAAAAAACTTTGGAAGAATAATAAAACCAACTGGACGCCAATAAGCAATACCCACAAGTCGGCCACTTTGAGAAAAACGATGTTAAAGTTTCAGATAACATATTTGCAAAATCCGGAATGACACTAAATTGATATTTTGTTAAAATAAATATTGTATGGCACATAATACTCTTTTGAAAAACGTTTCTTATCAAGAGAAGATTCTAGTTGTGTACATATAACTCTTTTCGATTTTTTGTGGGTTAACATGGTATTTCGATTTGGCGTCCAACTGTCATGGACATCATGACAATACGGACTCTCACATAACTCGTCAAATAGGTGAATTTTGATCATTCTCGGAAAATTAATAAGATTAGAGTAAAGTAATAAGATATAACAATATTAAAGCCTAGATGATGTTAGTCCTTAATATAGAAAAAACCACTATCTACAAAGTTTCAAGCATTTTGGAAGCAAAAAAAATTTGACTTAAAAATATTGGCGCGAATGCAGAGAAGTGAAGGTCTAGCAATTTATCAAAAATCGTATGTCTGTGATTTGCAAAAAATAGTGAAGACCCACTAAATCGACACCGTAGAATACGAAAATCAAGTAATAATCGCCGAAATTGCGATAGTTTCACCCAAAGCCTACTAGCTTTGACTAATACAAATTTTTTCAGCCTCCATTAAAACGTCTTCTATACCTGCTATCGAGATAGGTATAGAAAAACCCAAGTAGGAATTTTCAATAATTTTCAGCACAGTAAACCCAGGAAATGTTTTCCATTAATACACCCAGATGAGACACACCGAATCCCTGTTCGGTTTCATTATTATTGCCTGAGCAAGATGTCGTTTGAAACTTTAGCGTTACATGCTAAAAAAGTGGTGATGTGAATTTTTGAGGATTCATTTAAAAGGCAACAAGAAATTATAATGTAGATTTATTCAGATGTTAACAGATCCAGGCGTTGTTCATTTAAACAAAGTTTAAGTGAAAGGGGAAAATATACAAACCCCAGACGAAATTAGTTATTTGGTTTAGTTTTTTGAGGTAAAGTTTAATGTAGGCATAACTTAAATTAAGTAAATTTTACATACAGCCATGTTTGGGGAAAATGGGTAACTTTTAAAGGCTTGTTTTGTTATTAATACAATTAAAAAGGGCAAACCGAAAGACTGTCAGATTCAGAAAAAAATTATTTAGAGATAACCCCTTTTTCCTGACAGAATTTGCATAAAGGAATATCTGTTACTGTTTATGTTTATTTTTGACATGTTTTAACTTTGAGAGCTAATATTTTCTTACAAAAAAAGTACTCTTTATTTAAACATGGGACTACCTTCAAAATAAAAAAAACTAGCCTACTTACACTGTACAGATGACATATGCCTCATATAAAAAATACAATAATATTAAAGATACGATAAAATGTCGCATAGAAGAAGTAGAAAAAAATGGACCTCCTGATCAATACACAGAAAATAAAATTAGAATTGATTTGAACATGCATGAAAAATTATATATATTGTAACGTAATCAAATGGCCTTATTAGAAAATTAAAATATTTAACAAGAAAATCTTAGTAATTAATTAGAGGAAGGGTAGTTTATTTAAAATTTAAACATATAAAGGAAAGTAATAAAATTTAAATTATATTTACATAAATTAAAATTGTTAACAAATCACCTGATACATAATATAAGATTTAATAATATAAGATTTACCCTACCGATGAGTAGGTTGATGGTTTCTATGTATTATCTAAATGTGTATTTATGGTGCCTATAACAAATTATTCAAAATTAGTACTTATAGAATTTCACTGAAATTTTGCTCACATCTAATTATACAATCTGAAAAATTAAAAAGATAAACAAATAATGGGGTTATGAATTAAACGACAGTGACAACAATTGTCACCTGATATAGGGTAGCTTCCAAAGAGATGTTTTGATATGTCAACTATGACAGAAGAAAAATGTTAACGTAATTTAGATAAATTAAATAATAACAAATAAAACACAAACAATTCAATTTAGAAATATAAGATGTAATGTTTCCTACTCTCAAAGCAAATCTTTATTAGATATTATTAAATTTATTTATAAACAACCATAAGGTTAATTTGATTGGACAAGGAATAATATAAAATTTAGAGATATAGAGGGCGAATTTTAATATAAGAGAGAAAAAAAGGAAAATCGGGGTTGTTATTGATTTTTGAAAAAGAGTGAGATAGTTTTTGGTTTTTTGGAGAATAAAAGGTTTTTTTTTTGTTGAGAAAAGTTGCTAGAAACAGATTAATCAAAATCATATATAAAATTTGTTAAAATTGTAATTAGATAGTAAAATAGTGATTTGTGACCAGTGAAAGTTACCTTTTACACGTTTCTAAAGTAAAAGGTGAATCCTGAGTGATCTTCGTAACATCTTGAACCGGATTCCACGAGGTAGGAAGGCGTGAGATCCCCACGAGCAGTCTACCACAGTCTACAAAGCAATATAAAGGTATTCATATTGTTTTTAAAAAAATGAGGCAGTATCAACCGCTACTAGAAGAAGTATTAAAAAGGTATTTAATGAATTCTTGTTAAATAAACTTACCAGTGCGTGAGAAACTAAATTTTCAATAACGTTGAGTAATCTATCGTACATTTTGTGTAACTGTAATTAGAGAAAGGACTACCAACTGTACAACTTAAAAACTCACTCATAAGTGTTATGTGAGTTGCATACTTACCTGTAATAGGATTAGTTTCATTAGCGTGAATGTGTGATGTATGAAAGAACATTTAAACAATTTGAATTTGTATTTGTATTTGTATAATGAAATGTGTTTCTTGAAAATATTTATGTAATAAAACACTACATTGAATTTGATTGATCTGTTTTGCTTATATTAGTAAATTTAATTAGAAATCTTAAATTTGAACATAATAATAATATAATAAATTAACAATTGATATATGGCGTACAAGTAATTGCAATAGTAAAATAATAATAAATTATAATACATAGAGCCTATGAACCCACAGAACCCTGAGAAAGAGAGACATTATTAGTTTAGTAAATAAAAAGTTATGTTAGTGTCTGTAATAAAATCAATATAATATTAAAATAAACAAATTCATTATAACATTAAAAATTAACATAAACAGAATTTTTACATAACAATATATATAAGGGGAGGAAATTGAACAAGTAAAGGAATTACACTATTAATAATACACAATAGATAAAAAGGGAGAAGCAGAAGCAGATGTAAATTACAAAATAAAGAAAGTAGAACAAGCATTAGGAGATCAACACAATTAAGTCAAAGAACCAAAATAATAGTATATTATTCAACAAGCGTATAATGATGGCTATTACACACGAAGATGAAATTGCAAGACGGGCCGGAGGCGAGTGTTGCAACATCTTATTGTGTAATAGCCATTATGCGCGAGTTGAATACTATAATTTATCCACAACTATATACATAAGTTTTAAAAAAATTGCAAAATACATTTCAAATGAACAATAGTTTTTATTAATGGTAACGTTATTAATACACAATAAATTTATGTTTATTTGCTTACATAATAATTATTAATAGTTACATTAAAATTCATGCCAGAGATAACTTTTTCTGCCATCTGTCTGATTGAAAATCATGGGCTTGGACTGGTACTAGAGCTAGTACAAGGTTTTTCATTGTTATTACAGCTAGTATGTTTGTTAATTTCGTTTGATATCTGATTTCTTTTTTTTATTTTATTGGTTATGTTGTCATCTATATAACCTTCGGCAACTGTGGTTGATTTCCATCCCCCTAACTGCTTTACTACTGTAATGTCACCGCCTGCGCTAATACCACATACTTAAAAACAATATACCGAGTAAAGTCCTACTGCGCATTTTACTGCACATGGAATAAAAGCAGATAGACAACGCGACTAGTTTGTTTTTTTGTGTAGATCAGAGTAATCTGTGTAACACTCTTGCTTGTGTCAGCCAATGATAATTGAGCAAACTTGTTCTGGGATTTGCTTGCTTTAACCTCAAACAAAGTAGTAATTTTGACAATTTATCTAGGTTCAGGTCCGGCTTATCCAATTGTGATCATTGACCATCGTGCATCGTATATGATTATAGCAGCATATAGTGATTTTGAACTTATTGTGAAAATTCGGTTTGTGTTGTGTTTTAATTTTAGTGACAGAGATTAGGTACGATAATGAGTTGTTTAGTGAAACAGTGTAAGAGTACTAAAAGTTATTTTAGGACCATATCTATTTCCTTCCGATAGTTTAGTGAAGATTTGTTATGAGAGTGAGATATTCATAAGGAAGTTTATGTTCATCACTGATAATAAACTACCATCTGTTGATTTGCTCCCAAAACCTTATTATTAATGTGGCAGGAAGAATAAAGCCTAACTTAGGAAGAAATATATTTTCTAAACATGAAGAACATTCATTTATTTTAATAAAGCAGATTTTAAGGTGTTATTGTTTCGCTAGACTTAGCATCGTCAGATTGACATATTAAAGTACCTAGCTACAAACAAACAAAATGTAATTTATGGTACTAACCCTTACTGTGTGAAAGTTCATCTTATTCAGAACAATAAACAACTAAAAGGTTGTATTAACTTTCACTATTTAAAGTATTTATAGAATAAATAGTGAAAGTTAATACAACCTTTTAGTTGTTTATTGTTCTAAACAAAATGTAACTTCAATATGTCAATCTGACGATGCTAAGTCTAGCGAAACGGCTGTCATTAAGGTTAAAAAAGCAATTTTTTAAATAAATATTGGAAGTTTTTTTAAAACTAAGAGTTTATTTATTATTCCTAATAAGATGGACTTCCAAAAAGTAAGGGTTAGTACAATCAAATTTAATATAATTCCTACTTTTAACAAACACTTTGTAAGTGTAATTAATTTTATGTACATGTAATTAAATTTTGTGGTTCCCTATTATCTTCCTCTTTAAATAATAAATATTTTTTCGCTATTTTTTGGAAGTAAAAATTTAAACATAAAAATTTTAATTTGAATCCTTCTGGGCCAAGCCGGTACTTAAAGGTAGTCTACTATGGCGGCGCCCTATATTCCGGCTGCGGACCTCTCTCTTGCGTGGTATATTGTTTTTAAGTATGTGGCTAATACCTATTCTCTAAATAGTACATTTGCCATTCTGATTAATTAAAAATAATGATAGACATTTAGCATGAGATGGGCGATATTTTTGCAAATATCGTAATATTCACCTGATATAGTAAATGATCTAGGAATCTTTGTTTTTGTGAAAGGTATTTTTACTATAAGAGCTCCATTGTAATCTTCTATATCTTCAGTTTTCATAGAATATATTTCATTACATCGGCAAGCTCCCATTAGCCCCATGATTAAGGTTACCTAAAAATAATTTGATTAAATTGGAAAGTTCTAAGTTGAAAATTACGTTATTGTAAGAATACCTTTGTCATTAGATAGGTATGATCTTGCCCTTCTTTAATAAATTTACTGATTTCTTCGGGGGTAAAAGTTTTAGATTTTTTCAGTTGATGGCCCTCGGACTTAAGAATGCCTATAACTTCATGTATAAGTGTCTAGGTGGATACTATGGTAAATATTCAATGTACTATTCAGCATAGAATAATATGCCCACAATGATGATGACAGAAAAATAGGATGTTTTTTGTGCCAGTTGCCAATCCATAAAACTTTTGTACACCGCATCATATAGTACGTATAATTTACAAATGTCAAATCCAAGGCACACTTTTTAATGTGAGAATGAAAAAATCTTGGCGTTATGAATTTTCTGACCTTGGACTGATAAACAATGTGGGATGAGCCATGGAGAACAAGAAAAAAATAAAAATAGGCCAGAAAGTATTGGAAGACGAAGGGAAAAGAAAAGGTATGCAGAAGGGAGAATGGCAGATGCTTTGCATGTGGAGCTAAAGGCCATGAGGTAGCGGGAAAAAGCCGTATGCGGGCGGAAATGGCGGAAATTTTAAAATGTCTGGCGGTGTACACGACATATCGTCTAAATCTGATTCGCTTTTATTTTTTTTTCTAATAATACCCGAGTTATAAGCTCCAATCAGGAGTAAAGAACATTAAAAATAAAACTTTTCCACAAAATTTTCACTTTTTTGTTGAAAAGTTTTATTTTTAACGTTCTTAGTAAGGTGGACTTCCACAAAGTAAAGGTTAATACAATAAATTTTGTCCTTATGTACCTTAAGCATACGCCGATCAAGTATTATTTTTGTACTTTCAACTTTTTGATGTTATAATTTGCAACCTTTCTATTACCGCTACCGATTGTTCGATTATAAACTTTAAAACGGTTTTGAGAAAAATTACTTTTATCAATATTTGTGGAATAAAAATATTCACATTGTTTTTCCCAACCTTTTGGGATTTTTAACCCACAAGACACCATTTTATTCTATAAAACATATTAGTGTTCTATGTATAAAACTATTATAACCCATTTGAGAACGACTCATTCCATAAATAAAAAATAATGTATTAATGTTGAAAGAAAAACTGTCTTAGTTTACTCTTAACTAAACATAAAATGAACCACGGATTTAAGGTTGTGGTTCAATCATCTACTTCAAAACTAACATTGCATAAGCGCATTCTATAAATTATTCCGAAAGTTTTCAGTAGAATTCCTAACTGTGTAATTCAAATTATATAAGAATGTTGTGATTAAATGGTGTTAAAAACTTTTGGAGTAAATTTTAGATTAATTTTCGACATAGTTCTTTGCAGTGTAAAATTATTCTAGAGGTGCATTATCCGTTCGTAAGTTACGGTTCCTGGAATAAAGAAGTTATTATTTATATATAATTACGCAGTAGACCTTATGTTAGACGCTACGCTTTGCTTAAGAGAATACTTTTATTGTTTTATTTCTAATTACGAATTATTATTGTAATTTGATATAGAAGTAAATATCACGTATTAATTAATATATAAAGAAGAAATATTCTTTGTTACAGTCAGTATCTAGTATCGAGTATCTGTATCAGTATCTAGTACATAGTCAGTATATAGTTACTCAAATAATTGAAGTTTAATTTTTGTTATTTCTGTCAAAATTTATTTTTTTAGTTCTAAATTGAAATATTTGTTTTTAAAAAACATGTTTCAATACAACGGAACATAACTGGCGCAGTCAGTAGGATATCTTCAAAAGTGTGCGATCTAATTCAAAAGAATTTCGGGCGCTTTCCATTTTAATGGTTAATTGGTGAATCCTGCTCCAACAGAAATCAAAGAAGACTTCAAGCAAGGAGAACGAACAAGAATAGTCGTCTCTTATTTGCAAGTCCGAGGAACAAGAATGAAGATTAAACAAGCAAATGAAGAATCAAGAAAAGAAAAATGTTGTATAGTACCATATACTGGAGGATATGCCTCTTTCTGAGGAGGGAGGAGTTACGGTTCCTGGAATAAAGAAGTTATTATTTATAATTACGCTGTAGACCTTATGTCTAGACGCTACGCTTTGCTTAATTGAATACTTTTATTGTTTTATTTCTAATTACGCATTATTATTGTAATTTGATATAGAAGTAAATATCATGTATTAATTAATATATAAAGAAGAAATATTTTTTGTAACAGTCAGTATATATTTTTTATTTATTTAAATTAACGTGCTCGGCAACTATGGCCACTCGCACGGGGACAATTTAGGCTACAATATAAGTAAGTTCAAATACAAAATACAGGTTAAATTTTATGAAAAAAAGTTGCCTTTTGCTTTGTAGCTTTCATTATAAATTGTGACATTGAGATTGGTTTTTCCTTTCTTCATTTAAGAAGAGTCACATTTGAGATATGGATGATTTGCTTCATTCTTTTATAATTTGTATTCCAAATTAGTTTAAACTATTGGATTCTACATAATAGACATATACAAGGTGGCCCAACGAAAAGTAGTTCCCCTTGAATCAGAAATTGGCGTGTCAGACCGATTAACCACATTTTCATTTTAAAGTTGGAAAATCGAGGTGTTAAGTTTTCGTTGAACCACCTTGTATACGTAAAATGAATGCCAATCAAATCAATAGGTTGTTAGATAAACACTGAACCGGTTCCATTATTTTACAATTTATTGGTTTACGAAATTTAAATAAGGTATTTTAAAAATAATAAAATCTTATTTGAAAAGTTAAAAAATAGATATCCATAAATCGTGGTAGTTATTTAGATTAGTCAGATTTTATGACACCCAATAACCTAGTTTTCCATTTGAATCGTAGACTGAACCAAAAACTTTATCAATAGAATGTTGCCGGATCATCGTAAAAATAATATATGGGATGTTTTAAAACAAATTGGTATAATGTTTAACTAATTGGATACGTATTTCCATATACAAAATGATTATTTTAAATTTTTCTTTAAGTTTTCTGCTAACTGATATTGTGATTGAATAATTTTAATTGTAGATTTCTATTCTCTTCATTTTAAGCTTTTAAACTAATAATTAATTAGTATTTGACAGAAAGTAGTAGTTATGGCTTATTTAAAATACACGTGTATTCTAAATTGATCCCAGCCACTTGCCTCGCCTTTCAGGCTCGTGCCACAAACTTTCACACTCGTGAGAAAAGTGTAACTTTTCCACCTTGTTGCACAATATACTATTATTCTAACAAACTGCCAAAAAAATTCGAAATGGTTAGTAATAGTAATAATAATTGGCTAAAGTATAAAAGCTCTGTTACCAAAACTCACTAGGTAAATAAAATTATTAATTTGAAAAATAAAAAAGCTCTGTGATTGTCAAAATAATATTTTAAAGGATAAGGCACACACAAATATTGTAACAGATTGATTGCAACTAAAAAACCGAAAGTTTGTAGTAAGTTGAATAGGGTAAAAGCAGTGACAACCAACGAGAAGGGTATCCCAATGTTAATTTTTATTTATTTTTAAAACTTAACTGATTTTCTGTGTGAGAAGGCTACGTAGATGTCGCTAGTAACGTCTTCTTCTAATACTAAATGGTCTTGTTATGTCCAATAAAATGGTTAGGATTTTGGCATTTAAATGTAAATTTGAGCGGGATATTTAAATGTAAAGATTTACTGTGCACGTTTACATACTTGTGTTACAACCGTCAGTTACCTTATGAGAGAGAAAAGATCGTACTGACAAGATGCAAACAAGTTGTATCTTCATAGTAAATATGGTAAATAAGTTTTACAAATGATAATAATTAATAAAAAGACAGATATTATAAACAATTTATTTCGTAAATAACAAAAATAGTACATTTTAATAATTTGATAATCACAGGCAACCACT
This sequence comes from Ophraella communa, assembly GCA_035357415.1. NCBI lineage: Eukaryota > Metazoa > Arthropoda > Insecta > Coleoptera > Chrysomelidae > Ophraella > Ophraella communa. The sequence goes on along the minus strand of CM068984.1, from coordinate 29,361,517 downwards.
ATTGATAAATGTCAAAAAAAACCATCACTGCAAAAGTTGTTTTAAGAAAAGTTACTAGCAATTGATTGTTCAAAATTTTGTTTATTATTAAATAGACTCATATTTGTTTAATCTTTTAGTAAGAAGTGAGAAATGTTTCTTTTTCTATTTTTGCACATATACCTACACATATACAAACAGACAAAAATATATTGAGATGGAGAGCTAAGCTTCAGTAAAATTAAAATGTAAAACTTACCTCACTATGCAAATGTAAAAGGATATCAGAATAATTTTCATTAAAATATCAGCTACTTTTCTTTATTTCATTTAAAGTATTCGGTATAATAATCTTAAATGTGAAACACTCAAATAGATAGAGAATGTATTTGACAACTTTATCTTGGATAGGATCCTGTAGTATTATTCAATAACAATCAAATAAGTCCCAATTTATGTAGCAAGTCCAAATTCATGTAACAATTACAAATCATATAGGTTTCTCTGGAAATTAAAGTTGGAATCTAAAACAAAAAGAATATAATTAAAATAAAAATGTTAAATGTTTAAATATTAATTATAAAGTGGAGGCACTTACATCATGACAGGTAGACACTTTGCAGTCTTCGATAACAGATAGGTATTCAGACAAAACATCACAACCTGAGATATACCTAAAAACATAAAAACTGTATAAATAAATGTTGTCAGACAAAGGTGAAAACAGTGTATAAACTATAAATGTTACAATGATAGACAGGGTAACCTTATTTAATGATAAAAACTAAGATGGTGAATGTTTAAAAGACTATTTCAACAACAGTTAATAAAAATGGATATGAGACTATATAGTTAGAAAAGGATGTATGTAAATTAGTAAATTAAGTTTGTATATTAGTTATAAGATGTTAATCTTTTTTACTTACTTTTACTTTTTACTTAAAATAGATAATATCTAGTTCATATAATATATTAAATTAAAAGCTTAATTTTCATTTTTTCTAAGTCAAATTAGTATTTAAAAGTTATAATAGGACTATTTTAAGAGATTTATGCATATATCTAGATTCAATTTATGTTATTAGCTCAAATTTATATAAATTCAAAGTGATTGACATACCCAAAAGGAGCACATTTCAAACATTAATTTTATAAAGAATACTCATCAAAAAATAATTTAAATAGCTTTTTAATGAATGTAAGAATACAATTTTCTTTATATTATCAAAGAAATAGTCAAACATGTAAAAAGATTTTATCATTTTTCGTAAATTCAGGTTAAATTGTGCAAATCTAAAAAATTGAATTCCTACTTATATGTCATAATTGTCATAGTTGGGAAAAAAGTATAAAAACGCCAGGAAATTCAATTTTCGCCCTCTTGTTTCTCTCTGATTCGTGCTGACTACGTCGATTGGTAATTAATTAGCACCACAAACTCACTATTAATCAAAAATTGAGTAAATCAAATTATTCAACAAAAATATTATCTACAAAGTATTTTAATAGTATAAAAGTACTTACTTACTTTTATAAGATTTATTTCATCATTTCTGGAGATACAGCCTGAGCGGACATCTTGAAAAGCAGGTGTGTTTGCAAATCACCTAACCAGCAGGGACCAACAGAATAGGATCATTTCAACATAGAAAATAGTTATACGAGGTATGTGCATAAAAAACTTATTTATTTGTGTACGCATTATTTTGTAAACGTAAATCTAGGTTGAATAATAATTTGTAAAGGTATTTCTATTGCGTATAATAAATTCTTGCATATTATAAACATTTGAATAATATTAATAGTTTTATGTAACGTCTGTATCAAACAAATTTTTATTATAGTTTAATGTTTTATAGAGTATTCAAATTGAGTTTTCTTGAATCCTTCCCAAGGTAAAGAGTCGGGTTTTAAATTAAATAAAATAATCATTTCACTGAGCTAGCAAAATTTTTATAGGGCGTTCAACAATAAAAATAATTTTAATTATACTACAATTAATAAATCACACATCTCAATATAATAAAAACAAAATAAAAACTAAATAAAATAATAAAGCAATAAAACAAACCATCACAATATATTAGTGTTGCCAGTTGCTGATGTTCTAGGCACTGGAGTGATTTGTTCTGCAATTGTGGGCACTTCAAACAAAAAAAGGTTTATTTGGAAAATATTCACATACAAATATGCATACATCACTATTTGATGTTCCCTGCATTGAACTGCACAATTCTTCAGTAGTAATGAGAACCTAAAACAAAATACATGATCATATACTGTTAAAACTGTTATTGGTAGTATTAAGACACCTAACCTTGCAGCTTGAAACTAATCATACATATAAAAACAGTAACCTACTCCTAACTGCATTTCTTTCTTGCTAGAAATACATTCGTTAAAATATTTCAAAGCAAACATTTGTTCTTCAACTTTCCACAAACACAATTCTCTTTGAAATGTTTACTGCAAATAACTGCACATTTTGGTTAGCCACTTACTTTAAAGCATTTTGCGGAAAATAATGCATTCTGGCCACCTCATTTTCGTCGCACCCACAAATTAAACAACGGATACAGGGCACAATAAAATAATTACTGTTTCTTAATTTATTTCAATAGTTCACAAAACAAACGCCTTTCAAGCGTAAACACTAGAAAAATAATGGCGGTTTTTAAGAAAGTTTTAAATGATATATGACAATTGCAGCGCTGCCAAGTCTACTTTTTTACATAACATAACCTGTTATGTGAAGGTTATTTTTTTTGTTTTTAGTTTTAGATTCGTATGTTTGTTTTGTTTTTTTAACACTGTTTTAACGTTCAAAGTCAACAATACATTGCTTTCAGAAAAAAACAGTTTCTACCCTTCTTCCAAGAAAACTTAGTGGCAACAATAATTTTTGTTTTGCTAGCGCCATCTGGCCTCCCTCTTTATAGCTTAAGAAAGATAGTCCAGTTGAGAGTACAAGTCCAGTTGACAGCAAATCGGGGAGTGTTTATTAATTTTTGAGAGGGTTAAGAATCGAAAAGGTTAAATTGTGAAATAAATAATTACTAAGTTGACGCTCTTTTATTAATAAACTGCTTTTTTAAAACTTGTTATGTACGAATTCATGGCATTTTTTTTTGTTTCTCGTCTAATCTTCAACCTCAGATTCGTCACTGTTGCTATCACTGAAACGCTCGTGCTTGTATTTACATTACTGTGGCCTGCGACGATGTGACGGAAGTTACGGTAAAGTGACAAAGACAGAAATATCGTTGCGGTCAGCGTTGCCACTAGCTGTAATAAATACCTAACACTATACAGAAAATAATGAATTTTAACTGATCACTAATCAGGAGTATTACTCATTACAAGCTCATTACTGATTTTTGTCATAAATAATACCTTTTAATGGTACTAGTATAGTGTATTATCTATAATTTGCCACAACCTACAACTCTACTGCTTACTATATTTTGATTCTGCTATAAACTAACGTAAAATTTAGATATGACAACGTGCTTTACTCTTAATCATTATTTGTTTTAGTTATAGTTAGAAGTTAAACAGGAGATACCTACAGCGATTTATCTGAACCACCGAATCTTTTTGTCGATTAAGTTACCCGTCTCGTTGGTTGTCTCTGGGTACATGAGTCTTATTTAGGAAATGTCTAAAGTGTCATGTGTCATTTTATTTTATTTAAATTGGTCTGTAAAAAACTTACTTCTTACAATTGTAAATTGAAAATAACTGTAATTGTTAATAAAATAGAAGATTAAAAAAATGCTGGTGAATATTATACAAAAATATTGCGTTTACCGAGAATTATTACCAAGGTTAAACTTCTTGAAGTTTGCAAATATTTGTTTGCCCGAATAAATTTCAACTAAGAATTCGCGTGTGTAGTTGATTAAAATTGTCCCCGAAATTCCTTCGATTCCACGCACCACATTAACGTATTCAAATCTACTCCTGCTACTCGATTTATTCCATTCTATCTGCAACATTCAATTTACGATTCCCAGCAATGATGTTTAACTTTCCTGACTATTACACAGCCGAGGAACACCGCATTACATTTTATGCAAATTCGATTTAATATTTCATTATCGACTCTCTCTGTAAGTAAGTACCCCGCAATTTTCTTTTTCTTTAGCCATTATCAGTGTTAAATCGTGGTTTACCATATTCGTTTCGATAGATTTAAATGATATTTTTTTTGCAGAAAAGACGTCTACTTTGGTAAAGTGTTGCAATAAGTGAGAAACTTTTAATAAAATTTATGATCACAATTAACTTTACATCGGGAACATAAAATTTAATGTAGTAGTAGTTGAATCTGTTCTCTAAATAACACCATTCATTTTTAATAAAGTCATAATTCGCAAATATTATTTCTTATCGTTACATTAAAACTCTTGTCATTGATTTTACGATCTTCTCTGTAAATGTCTCATAAAATTCAAATGTACCCTTTTAATATGATCCGATAAAACTAGGCTTATGGTTTAGACTCATTAAACTTGATGTCCTTTTGGAGAGTGGTTATACAAATAGAAGTTTGAAAACGGAACAACTTGTAGGGTCATAAAAACGAGGATTTGTGGTTTTTGTTTTAGCATACAAACATCACAATTATTTGAATTACTGTGGAGTTTCGTTACAGAACAGAAATATAACATATTATACAATGTTATTAAATACAAGAGAAGCAAATGTTTTATTATCCAATAAAATAATAGGGTCCATTTAGCCCTTTTATCTCTTGCCTCATTGAATCCGCATGGATCCCTAGTTTCCTACAGGAAAAACTATTAGTTAACGCACATGCAAACAAAATGGCCCGGAAATTTTCACGAAAAAGATTTTTTTTGTTAACCCACCGTGGGTTTACTCAATTTAAAGAAGTGTCTGACAAATTGTCCAATCACTAAATATGTTTCGTGAATATTACTAATTCGTGAGTGAAGAAAATGATTGGTGGATGAATTTTAGAAGATTTGGGAGTTTTGGAATAAAACAATTGGAATAATTGAATATCCTCTACAGGTCTGGAAGTCTTATTGCTGATTTTCGAAAAATTGAGAAGAAAATGTATTGCACTAACCTTTACTCTTACAAACAACATTAAACAAAGAAACTTTTGAACAAAACCTCCACGTTTATTTAAAAGAAATAGCTTTCTTAAATTAAATGACAGCTGTCTCGATAAATTACAATTTTTAGAATGACATATTAAAGTTACCTTATGTTTTTTCACAATACTATCTGATGTTAATTAATTATTGTTAAGACTAGATCAAGTATGGAAGTAATAAGACATAGCAATGGGTGCGTTCAGAGGACATAACTGATAACTCAACCGTTGAGTGAGCGCTCAGTGAGCAACGAATGCTTGACGTATGTCTGCTGAATGACTATTTTTTGGAAGGTATAGAAGTAGATCAAATTGATAGTCTTTGAAATATTGAGAAATTAAAATTTAAATTTAAACAATTTAATTCTTGCATTATTAGATGATGGCGATGTAATTGATATAAACCGAAATATTAGAGCCCGTGTAATAGAAGATTTACAGGAACCTTTATACGATTATAACGTGAGAAGACGAGGTATTCAAGAAAAAAACAGAAATTACTATGAAGAAATAAATAATATTAAATAATATTGGTTTACAAATACTAATACCATCGATAACTCACAAAAACATCACAATCTGCAACGTGTTGTGCTCACTGATCGCAATTGAAAACCGCTCAGAAAAATGGCGTTCGCTCACCAAACATGTTGAGCTTCGACCACTGATCAAATTGGGTTCACAGAAAATTCACTGAACAGTTTTACAACAGTTGTGTTCTCTGAACGCACCCAATATTAAAACCAAGATGTTATTAGTCCTAAGGGATTTTCCTGGATATATTTCCCTCTAAAATCTATATAAATGTGCAATAATATAAAAAAACAGGAAAAAACTATATCATGCTGATCTTTACAATATATTTATGTTACATTTAGGTCTTCTCAATCAAAGTAAAGAGTTTTAGTTAATAACTTTCAAGATTTATTTGTTCAGTAGCAACTTTGAATTTTAGACCTTCTAGATGTCTTTTTATTTCGAGTTATTCAAGAAAATATAAATTTTACATCATAAATGTGTAGTATTTGAATTTCTTTGGTGTCTATGAGTGAGTGTGGATGTTCAAGTAGGTGTTTTGCATAATTTGACTAATCTGGTTTTTGTAATCTATATGATCTTACTTCAAAATTTCTTTGTGTTGACTTGGGAATGTTTTTGAGGATGTGACAATAAAATTAAAGTGTACTCATTTTAGAATTTATTTACCGAGCTTTCGAACCTCTATAGGTTCATTTTCAAAGTCTAAAAATTGTATAATTATAAAGAAATTATATATAGCAGGTAATAAAATAAATAATATATACCTACATATCTAATTGAGATTATAGGTAAAAAATTGTAAAATGTGACATATGGATTAAAAAAATTCAAAAACCAATATGATTTAAAAATTTTTTGATAGATTTGTTTAATATATAAATTCAATAAATTCAAAAACATTTCCATTATACAAATAGTTGGAAAATATTTCTATTTAAACATTATTCGGTGTTTTAAATGACATTAATGCTGATGTTGCCGAAGATATAACTTTTGAAATTATATTTGAAAATTTTCTATAATACGTAATATTTTTATAACTTTTAATTTCTTTAGTTTATTTAGGAAATATTAGTTGTAGTAATATTTTCTCTTTTTTCTTATCAATTCTTTTATTTTTCAAATATAAACGACCATTAGATGTAGATATATGTTTTATGTTATAATAACATCTAGGCTTTTATATTGTTATGCCTTATTACTTCTATACTTAGTCTAGTCTTAACACTACTTAATCAACATCAAGTAGCTACCTTGAAAAAACAAAATCTAACTATTTCAATTTGACGATACGTGTTGTAGTGAAACAGCTGTCATTGAGTTTTTAAAAAGTAATTTTTTAAATAAAAGTGAAATTTTGTTAAAAAGTTTTATTTTTTAATGTAGATGGACTTCCACATAGTAAGGGTTGATACGATAAATTTCAACATTAATTGAGTTATAGTATAAATAAATAAAGAAATACACTAAATTCTTCCAAAATTTACCATGTTCAATGTAATTCTAGATAAACAAATAAAAGGAAAATAAATAAACAAGTAAATATTTTTGTCGACATAAAAATAAAGATAAATAAAAGAAGCCGCCAAGCGAGTAGCTTCTATGTACTGTAAACAAGCTGCAGTGCAGAATAATCCGATTTCTCAATATATTCAGACATTTTCAAAATTACAGTCAATTGTAGCAAACATTCAGTGATTTTGTAGTGTATTCAGTTTTAATACTTTTGGTATATTCAAAACCGCAAATGATGAATATTACATTTTTATCGCACATTCAAAATATACTATTGAAATATTTTTATTGCTTTAATGTAATGTGAGTTTTATTAATTATTAGAATGCTTCAGGATAGTCTTTCTTTTGTAATAATATAAATATTAGAAAATACTAATTACATATATACATCACTTAAAAAAGACATTTACCATAACCTGCAAGCCTAAACTTAAATAAGAATCCGATTTTGAACGAAATAAAAGAATCTAATACCTTGAAGATTTATCAAACTACAGTATTCGCCAAAGCAGTACGGAATATGTACAGGGTGTACCACCAATCTTACGGTATATAAGCTGTGATTAGTGATGAGCAAATGTAAGACCGGGTTAGTCTTGGTCTTGGTCTTGCATACAAGGTCTTGGTCTTGGTCTTGCACCAAGACTCTTGCAAGTCTTGCACTTTTTTTTAGATTTACTGGGGTCCATTTTTACAAAAAAAAGGAAAAATAGTTTTTAAAATCATTACAAGTAAAGAAAGATTAAATGAAAGGGATAGTATTTTTTTCACTATAAAAATTTTGTTTTCTTCATATTACATTGTAGCGATAAATTAAGTATGAAATAGTTATTATCCTAACAAGTGCGGAAAAGTTAATTTCCGCAAGATTTAGGATCAATATTTTTTTAAAAGCAAAATCACCTCGAAAATTATATAGATACTTGAAAAGATGCGATTGTGACAATTAAATCTTTTATAGTGTCAATAAATACACGACTGTAGCTATAGCAACCCTACTTAAACAGGTGAGTTTGTTGTTGCTTTGAGTGAGGTTTACAGGGGTGATTTAATAAATTATGATTTTTTTAAAAACAAACATTTTAAAAATTCCTATTTTCATGTAAAATAATCTTAATTTTTTTACTATCGGAAAACATCTCTAATTATTAAAAAAATGCGTGCGGGAAAAAATCTTACTTAGATACAGCCCCCCAAATGGTAACTTACTCGAGCTATATGGGGAGGCTTTTCTCCAATGGCATCTGGACGTTCAAATGTACACGTAATTTTTAATGATTTCGTTATTTGCTTGATATTTTGATTATCTTTGTACGTATTTTTTGAAATTATTACTGTAATAGTACTATAATCACGCAATTTTCTTTATAAATCAAATCAACCGGTTCGCATTAAAAATTATCGTATAATATGAGAACCGGTTCAGAATGTTATAAATGTAACGTTTTTCATTTGTTTCCGTCATCACCATAAACATCTATCATTTACCTGACGGATGGCAAATGTAATAGAAAAAAATCTGAAACGCGATTATCTAGATACGAAGAAATTAACATAGTTGCCATTGGACAGATATTTCACTGGGAATAAGAAATTTTACAAAACGTACATTTCTCCGTATACGGTGGTTATTACTAAGGAATTGAAATTATCTGCAACGTTTTAATAAGATATGATGCGATGCTGCTGCATCGAAAAAGCAATGGCGTATCAGTAACTAAATTTCTATCAGCATATCGAAAAAACTATCAGTTCGTTTAACTAGTACACAGAAAAAAAAATAGTTGTTTCAAATAAATTTTATTTTATACAAAAGAATATGTTATTTCAATATGGCGAAATAAACGTAATTCTTCAAGTAAGAACACCATTTTCTTGATTTCCAAGAAACTGTATCAAAGAATGAGCCACTACAAATTATGTATTCTACCTTTATTCACAAAACACCCTATACGCAATAAAATTGTGGCAAGTAACCGACCCTAAACTCCAAAACAAAACTAGCACGATCATTAACTCGGCAAATCCGACTAGTACCGATAGATGCAACGCTGACGTCTTAGATTTAAGATTTTAATTGTTTGGACCAAATAATCCTGTTTAATTCAGAATTAGAATTGATATTAAAGTTGATTTTTCATTATATATTCAAACTTATTTAACAATAATATTATACATAGACAAATTCACTATGTACAGAGTAAGTCGGGCATCTTATTTAATTTTTTTTTTAATTTTTTTATTTTGATATAAAAAATGATTTAATTGATTCAATTCTTCATATCCTTAGATTTAAGGAGAGTGATTCTGTATGTTCAAAAAAATATTTTTTGAAATATAGCAATTGAAATATTTGAATTAAACAAATAAACATTAGTATGAAATAACAATTTTTTTTATACTTCGATGTTGGATTGAAGTAAATATTTTTATTGTTTTAAATAAATGTATTGAAATAAACTTAATTCTTATCTGAAATAAATCAATTTACTAGATATAAAAGAACAATGTTTAATCGAAGAAATAATTCTTAAGTCAAGCAATTTTTATCAAATAAATCCAAATACTCAATTCAAACATTCTTTTTTTCTGTGTAGACAATAACACAGTGTGAAAACCAATAATATACTTACTATAAAATATTATCAAAAAACTTAATTCCGAGTTTAAAAGTGCAATTTTAAAAATAAATTGAAATAAAATAAAGATTTCATAACCCATTTCCTAAGTAATGATAGAATTTGAATGTACTCTGCGGTGAATGCTTTTTTTCCAGAAAAATAGTTGGAGAATAAACTGACAGTATTTTAAAGTTTGTTGCCTTGCCACTTAAAAAGTTGTAAACTTTTTTCCGGTGAGCCGTCGGATCTTGACTTTCTGCAATATTAGTATACTTACTAGTATGAGCAAAATAAATGGATTGGCGTACTTGACAATCCAGCAAATTTTCATTTAGTTCGAAATTATAGTTTTGGAGTTATGAATAAAAATGTAATTTTAATTTCGAACTTTAAATCCCTTTAAATCCATTATTTTTACGCCACCTACTCATTCCCAAAATTTGACCTCTCATTCTTCTCATTGAATAAAGACTTAATCAAAGCAAACAGTGTGATAGTGGAGAACTTCCAAGGTTTATTTGCTCATTAACAACTTTTAATTGCCATTATATTTGTTTTTATAACTTTTAATTTGTTTAGGAAATATTAGTTGTAGTGACATTTTCTCTTCTTTTCTATTAATTAATTTATTTATGATATAATATTTATTTATTGAAATTCAAATTCATAGATTGCATCTTTGCAGTCTTAAATGTTTTACTTACTTTTTTATTTTACTTTTACTTTGAATTATTAAACACTTCATATTACCAGGACAATATCTGAATATATGTGGAATATACTAAAACTCAGGTCATTTATACTAGATGAATAGTGTTTTTCTGTTATTTCAGTGTTTGTCGCACTTAAACTGTGTTGTCATATGGTAAATATTAATTAATTAATATATAATAATTATATATTAAAATTAAATTAAAAAAATCGCATTGTATAAAATTTGTATAAATATGTAAATTGCTGTAAACTACCTATGTTTTGGAAGCAATAAACATTTTTATTATTATTATTAGTATTAAAACTTACTTACTTGTCTTAATGGTATTAAGTACTGATAAAGTTTAATAATGGTAAAAATTATATAACTATAATTTATTATTAATGTTATTAAAATTAAAATATTTAAATATTTCTATGATCCACAACATGGATAGTTATTACTCATTAAAACTTGTCTTGGTTTATTCCTGATATGGCATTTAAAAACTCCCAAACAGAGTATAATGTATATCAAGTTAGAAGTTTTTTTAAATTCTCTTTAAATATGTTATATCCTGTTGGATTGATTATAAGAGATAACCCCTTGATGTGGCAATTTTAACACACAAAAATAACAGACAAAATATTTCAATAAAGTTGTTTGGAGACAAAAAAACAGGACGGTTGAAAATTGAAGTTGTGGCTAACGAAGTTCTATTAAGTTATATTAAGACCGTAAATAAAAACGGCCAAAAAAGTACAAATATTGAAAAACTATTGAATTTCTTTTGTCAAACTCATCTATTCCTACCTTATCAACCGCACTATCAGAGTCAGATCCGGTAGCTCACTCTCCCAACCATTCACTCTCCTAGCCGGATCAATTCTTGCTCCATTACTCTATCTAATCTACACCCCAACCGTGACCGCCCCCAAATTCGTCTGCAAGAATTCTTCGATTCCTTTTCATATTGGTATCGTGAATGGAGGGTTTCCCTATATAATCACAACTCATCTTCTTTAAACATCCCGACCCTCTCCACGAAAAACTTCTACCAGGGAATTTCCGAATAATGCTCTGGTGGGGGGGAGGCCCGAACTCCGGAAGGAGACCGTCTACCTATGGGTGAGATATACTTACTCCCTCTGTTGTACTGCTGAGGTAATATCCACTCTGGACTCTCTCCAGATACGAGCCAATCTCATCAGGCTGTTGGGAGGAAAATTCGGCAGAACCCACTTCCTCACTCTTCTGCACACCTACAAAAGTTTCATTCGCAACTCCTAGACTACAAAGGTATTCTATACAGCACCGCTTCAGCCAGAATTACAAGTACAATTCTTAGATATTGCAAATATGAAAACCGTCTCACTCCCAACAATGTAGTCTACGAAAGCACCAACATCACCACAGTCCTCGATCGATTAATAAATCTTCAATTGCGCTATATTCAGCGCACCCTCAATTTCGACAACACACTAGCCAAAAATATACTAAAACTTCCTTGCCTAATCAACCGCCGCTCTAGAAAAACAAAAAGAAAAACGCCATAACTACCTCTATGCCTACTCCAAGCAACCCCTCGATATATCCTCCCAGAGGAAAATGAGATATTCCTTGACACATCTTCTTAGCGATTCACTAATATTCAAAAACGGGGATCTTCAAATTCCTCTAACTACCCCGTTATCATCTTGCTAAATCCCCTGCGCTCTGTCAGATGAAGCGTTTTCTGTGTTTCCCTATAACACTTAACGATGGCAGGAAGGGAACAATGCACCCGAGTTCCCACGAAGTCCAACTCACCGCAAAATTTAAGCCCGTGGCCTGCGTATTTTTCTACTTTCCGCCCAACAGACCTCGCTACCCCCAACATATACTCATCTGTCGCTTCGAGCCATTATCTCCCAATCACGTCACCATAAACCTAGAATCTACACCAATATCTCACCACTCCTACTTAATATACAACACCAACCCAGCCCTGCAGAGAATTTTAAATCCTTAATATGGGCTCTTATTTTTATTCCTTTAAAATCCAACCAGCAAAAAAAAAACAGTTGGGTGGGGTGGATTATATTATAAAATTAATTATTCTTATGCCTTATAATTGATTCCCAAGTTTAAACTTTGTAATCAAAACTACTTGGTTGTTATTTAAAAAAATATGATTTTTAATTAACCCCTTTAAAGGGCTAAATCTCCCTTATTATTCGGTTTTGAAAAAAGTATACATGAAGAAGTACCCTTATTTTTTATGTTCTATCAGCTCTAGAAATTAATGTACATAATTTTGGACCACCCTGTATATCAGCATAATGGATAAGGCTATTCCAAACATCACAAATCAGAAAGACGGCTCCGAATATACAACAAAAAACTACTTCTAAAATAAGGGTACAAACAAGCTGATCCAATGCGTGTGATTTAACCCAATAAAAATAAAACATAAATATAACTGACTCCATTTGTCTAATATACAGTATGATACAAATGTATGGAATAAATTCATTATTTCAGAAACAGACGACTTTTAAAAAAATGAGCTGTCACGTGATCTCGGTTTGTATTTAAAAAAATCGTCGATGACGTCATTACACCATCACTGATGACGTAATTTCCAACACATCAATAGCAGTTGATGGCCATTCAAAAATTAAAATTGACGTGTTTTAATATTTTTTTAAGGCGTCTGTTTCTGAAATAATGAATGTATTCCATACATTTGCATCATACTGCATAGTACAAAATACAAATATTGACAATGTAAAACACTTTAAATAGTTTGGAAATTATGGATTTATTAAATACATTGTAAGACAGATTTCATATTAAACAGTGTAGTTATTAAAAAAATTACTAAAAAAGTGAAAAAACGATGGACAAAAATTGTCTCTCCACCATTGAAATAATGCGTGCACATTATTTATATTGTAAAACGCCAAGAGAGTCGAGCTGGAAGTTATTGACTTTAGTGATTGAAGGTTTCAATTTATAATGTGACAGAGTTGAATTAAATTACCCACAATATGGCGACTTGACTTCCTGATCGTAACACTTCTCCGCTAACCGAAATAGGCTTTCATTTTTTGTGATTTTTTTTATGGAAAATGTATAGTTTTATTCGTCAAATAAAAATAATAGAAAATATGGATTCTAAGAAGTTTAAAATTTTAAAATTGTCTGTACTTCTAATGTACTAAAATAAAACTATGTTCGTTATAAATTACCCTGTAGGGATTGTTGGATTCGCAAGAAACTGTCAGTATATTTTCGACCATCCTCCAAACGACTCATCCACACTCATTACAAAACCGTGCAATTAATTAATGTCTGGAAGAAGACATCAGCTGAAATTCCAAAATGGACAGCGGGATTTTCAGTAAACTGAGATTTAGCTAGAAATGTATTATATCAGTTAGACTTAGTTGTATAATGACATGTATAAGGTACAATAAGGTAATGATCAGAAGTATCATATATTTAGAAGACTAAGAAAATGTTAAAGGGAAGTAAAAATATTTAACGGTAATTAATCATTGGCAGCGTGACAGGATTAAGAATACAAAATAAACAACAGTTTAATAAGTTATTTTAACAAACTGAGCTTTCTTACAAATGAACTTTATTTGCCAAGGACAAATGCCTCGAGGAAAATTTCGTTGTCATACATCTGTGATAAATTGCAAATCAGAGTAAAATAATTAGGATTAATTACCTTTACCTAAAAAAAATTTATATGAAAAGTGATTTTATCAAAAATAACATAATTAAGGTTTTGAGCAAAATTCGAAGGCAGCAATTCAAAGGTATTTGCTTTCCCATTTACTTATGTAAAAAAATTGTTCTTGAAGATGCTTGAAAATATTGAAAATAGAGTTTTTTAAGACGGTGAATCGACTGGTACAATAAGTCGTTCGATAGAATGTGTATAACACAGTCAAATCTGGGTGAGAATGTATAGGGGGTGGTGAAATGGTGTAGTAAAACTAAAAAGTTGTGTTTATTAGAAATTATCGGAAATTTTGCCATTTTGACCCAATTTTCGTGACGTACTAGGTCTATTTAGTGGCTGTGGACTATGTATATTAAAATAGATTCAAATCAATATCAATATCAATATCAATCTCAATATCAATATCAATATCAATATCAATATCAATATCAATATCAATATCAATATCAATATCAATATCAATATCAATATCAATATCAATATCAATATCAATATCAATATCAATATCAATATCAATATCAATATCAATATCAAAATCAATATAAAAATAAATATCAATATCAATATCAATATCAATAACAATATCAAAATCAATATCAATATCAATATCAATATCAAAATCAAAATAAATAACAATATAAATAACAATAAAAATATCAATATCAATATCAATATCAATATCAATATCAATATCAATATCAATATCAATATCAATATCAATATCAATATCAATATCAATATCAATATCAATATCAATATCAATATCAATATCAATATCAATATCAATATCAATATCAATATCAATATCAATATCAATATCAATATCAATATCAATATCAATATCAATATCAATATCAATATCAATATCAATATCAATATCAATATCAATATCAATATCAATATCAATATCAATATCAATATCAATATCAATATCAATATCAATATCAATATCAATATCAATATCAATATCAATATCAATATCAATATCAATATCAATATCAATATCAATATCAATATCAATATCAATATCAATATCAATATCAATATCAATATCAATATCAATATCAATATCAATATCAATATCAATATCAATATCAATATCAATATCAATATCAATATCAATATCAATATCAATATCAATATCAATATCAATATCAATATCAATATCAATATCAATATCAATATCAATATCAATATCAATATCAATATCAATATCAATATCAATATCAATATCAATATCAATATCAATATCAATATCAATATCAATATCAATATCAATATCAATATCAATATCAATATCAATATCAATATCAATATCAATATCAATATCAATATCAATATCAATTGGGTTTTTCATTTTTTTTCATATATTTAAAACTCCTATATGGACAGTTGATACGACAAAGAAAATCACCACACTACGTTGCTGACAATACTTCTTTTCTTCTCGCGTTGGTAGATATCTCTAAAACACATTTACCCAATTGAATTTTTTTTGTGTTTCGCTACATGCGCACAAAATATGAGCAGTACTGACTGAGGCAATCTGCGAGAGAGCAAAAAGGTATATATTAGTGAAATATATGTTTAAGTAAAATATCTGTAAACAGATTTTAGAAAAAATATAGATTTGGTCAATGTTATTAAAGCAATTTGTGGATGTAATAATTACTTACATATTTCATTCTTGCGATTTTAATTGTAGGTATAACATTTGGTACTAGTATAACAATTACTGCAGAAGTTCTATCAAATGATTGTTCTGTAAATTGTTATGAGCATAAAAAGCTATTCTTGCCTGGACTCCAGTTTGCTTTATCCACAATATTTAAACATTTCCGTCTATTATTTTCATCCCGGGGGAAACTGAGAATGTAATAATTTGTTAATTAATAAACCAATACATTTATTGTACAACGTTGCTTTAGAATACTCCATAGACATAAAAATAATTGACATATACAGTTATGAGATTAACCAAAAAATTGTAAATTAATGATAATTAAAATAAAATATCCTCTTTCCATTATTAATACGCCTATGTCACTTTAAAAAGATAGGTTAGGGATCAATACAAAGTATTAATTTAATTTAAACATAAAAATATAGTTTACGTATAATAACGTGTGTGTCGTTTACATGGCGTTCTGTGTTTCTTTTTGTTATGGCATTATGCAATCTAAAAATTGGGAGTAGAAGACACATCAACAGGTAAACAATAATTCCTACCTTTAGTTTATGATACCAACTGACCCGTTTTATCCGTTGGAACCAATTGCAACTTTAACAAGTTTCAACCTATTTTAGAGGATTATCGTACGAATCACAATGTGCCCTAATTTTCAACTTAAACTTTTAACTGACTACAGGATCAAATAATAATAAAAAATAATAATAAATGAACAACTATTCTAGTAGGTAGTTTGGCCTGTACCTACATCTACTTTGTTTGGAAATAAACTTTCAGCGTATCTTTTTTTCTTTTCGATAAAAATTTTCATATAAGCATCAAAAATTGATACAAACCGTTTCCGCTAAGACCGCTACATATGTTTGTCTTTCAAAAAAATCTCTTTCGCGCTGACACCGGATTTAGCAAGAGGCATTTTCGCTCAAGCCGGATATACATTTTGGCAAAATAATAAATTCAACCCCCGTAGTATTCCCGGAGAAAAAGACGATATATAAACGTTAGCTGCTGTTAAATTTATTCCACACATCCGGAATTTTTATTTCTACAAAACAATGTGTTCTCTAATATAAATATATTTTAAATAAGCAAAATAAAAAGTTATTTTATTGCTTTATCCATTCTAGATAAAATGATTTCGTTTATTATAGGTTTCTGTATATTCAGTAGAATGTTCTTCACTGTCTGCTTTTATTATTGCAATGTTAACATAGTATAATTTTATTACAGGTTGTCAAGTTTCTTCTAAATAATTATTGACTTCGTCAGATAATTGAAATGAAAGTGTCAAAGTTTTTCGTGCTCACTGCTTGCAGATATTGCTTTGTGAATGGATTTCGAAATTATACAATTATTCATTACCGTTGCTGAGATTGGAATCGCGAAATGATTTGCCGAGAAACACCGGCAACTTTGGAAAGTAATTTATTGAGGAACTGCTCTGGTGTGCACTCTACGGAATCAAAAGTTGATTAATGCCATTTGCCTGGGATATCAACGAACGCCTTTTACCTCTTGGTATGTTCCGCTTTTATGTAATTTCCAACGGAAAAGTAAATATTTCAACTTGTCATGGTTAAACGTTTGTCTTGAAAAATGTATCAACACAAAATTAAAAGAAAAAATTATAAATCTGTTTCAGTGTGACATTAATATACTTTTCTCACAATCGGTTAGTAATTTATGGATTTCTAACCTTTGAAGTAATTAGGAAGCTACTTATTACTTACTTTATTTTCCCAGCTAGCAGGGAAAGTAGTTTCCCGGCATCTGTCACTTTTCTTACATGCAAATGTCAATGTCATTTTTGATTAAACGATGGTTTAGAAAAAATAGAATCCACTCAACATTTATTTAATTAAGAAACAACAACAACAATAACAAAAAAAACTATTTGGAATTATGAATATTAATAGTTACATTGGAATTATATTTACTATTAACGGTTAAAGTAAGACCGTGTTGCTCAAAATTATGAGTTTCAGAAATAGATGATGATGCCTACGTTTCTGGATTTTCTACATGAGACAACATAATATAAGCAATTTTTATTTGTCCATATAATAAATTCTCCACATATCCCTCTGCTACGGTGTTAGATTTCCAACCCCCTAACTTTTTCAACTGTAGGATGTCTCCACCTGTATTTGCTAATGATGTTGCTGAAGTACGTCTAAAAAATGTCTCGTAAACCTGTTAACATTTTCCTGCTTTAAATAAGTTGCTATTTTTTTGGGAAAACTTCCTATAGCATTATGCCCAAAAAACTGTGATGTAATTTTACCGAATCTTATTTGTAAAAAAATCTACCAGATTCATTGTTATTACGAAGGTCGCAGTATTGCTTTATTATTTTTTTATATATTGCACTTATAAAAATCTTCATTACAAAACGTATTTGCTTATCGTAATGTAACTTTTACGCAGACAAATTTTTGTTTTAAATGGGTAGCAACATGAGTGAAGTATCTAATGACAAGACTATTGACAATGACATTTGTGGCTAATAGCAATTTATTAATTTTATATTGTTCTTTAAAAAAGTATTTGTGAATATGAATATATCATCTTTTACTTATATAATATATTATTATTGGTATATTTGTCATTTTAAAATATTTGAAAACATTAACATCTCATAATTTAAATGTCAAAACTGTCAAATTTTATAAATTACACATTGCTACCGACATACTTTTTAAAATTAAATTTTTAATAATTACATACAAATAATAAATTAATTTAAAAAATGGAAAAATGGCAATATATAAATAATATTATAAACAACTTATTTCATGCGGCTGTTGTGGCACTCGTTTTTTAAAAAACTCATCCTTTCGCGATTCGTTTTTTAAACTTGGACTCGTGTCATAACAGAAATCCATATGAAATGCGTTGTTTAATTTACTATTTTATTATTATATATTACATTAAAAATACATGCACATCACATAGTTTCATTACTAATAATTTATGTCCTTTTTAAGAAAAGTATCCTTCAAAGTAGACACGTTTTTCTGTCTGAAAAATTTGTTCTTAAATGCAAAGCAAATAAAATTGACTCTCTTCTTCAAAATTTCACATCTGTCTATTTCCAATTTAACTGATAAATGCTGGCAATCTAGCTTGGTTTTCCCAACGTCTCACATATTTCTAACATTATAAGTGATCGAAGTTTTTTTGATTCTTATTTTAAAATATTGTTTACCAAATGTAATGTTTTGATCCCCAACTTTGAAGTACCATCAAGGTGCTCAGTAGTGGTACAGAAGTATTTAGAACAGTTCAATAATCCCTGTAAAATCTTTACAGACGGATCAAAGTCTCCAAGTGGAGTTGGATGTGCGGTGTACATTAAAAACAATGATCAATCTCTTAAGTTTAAATTACACTCCAATTGTTCAATTTTTACTGCAGAATTACTAGCCATCCATCAGGCTTTAGTTTTTATTACCGAGAACACTTTAAAATTTAATGAGTTTATTATGTTAGACTCTCAATCTGCACTACTATCTCTAAGGAATACCACAAAACATATCCATACAAATAGCCTTATTGTCAAAATCCTTGAGGAGGTGTTACAATTGAAAGAAAAAAAGATCTCGATCTACTTTATGTGGGTTAAAGGACATTCCAACATTCTTGGAAATGAAAAAGTTGACCAATTAGCTAAAGAAGCCATCTCATCTGGTGCAGAATTTAATTGGTTACCATGGAGAGATACTGTTGCAGAAAGGAAGAATGGTTGCGCTTTTGTAACAGGAGCAACAGTTCATACTGCAAGATTCATTCAATCCTGTTTATCCTGCTTTATCAAAATAAATGAAATAAGTAATTGATAAAAAAATAATCGTGGCTAAATGGGATTATTTTCCAAGGCCAAAAAAAATGCGTTGGTTAATATACTATTATCCATTCCGATTTTGTAATTACAAATGTACGGGAGGAGTAGGTTTTTGTGACAGGAATCACTATTATAATTCGATTTTTTAAAATATCCAGGTCACTTATTTTCATTTTTAAAAGTTCATCGTACTTACAAGCTCCGAAAATGCCATTAATTAAAACAACCTAAAAAAATTCAATATAACATATATTAAATATGCACTAAATAAATTAAAATTACTTTTTGAGGAAGATATTCTATAGGGGCGGTATTGTTTAAAAATGTATCGATGTCTGCTTTAGAAAAAACAGTTGACTTTTTTGCTTGATATCCTTTACTGAAATCCGTTTACACTACCACTACACCAACATACACTTCAAAGACCGTCAGATTGACGATGCTAGTTCTATAGCGAAACGGCCGTCATTACATTTAAAGTATTTTACGAATAAATAGTGAAAGTTAATTTAACCTTTTGTTGTTTACTGTTCTTTATGATAATATATTAATGTTATGTTTAATGTTTAGTGTAGTTCTCAGCATCAAATAAATGGCCCATAGTGGATTGTTTCATAGTTTTTGATAATTCTTCAAAGTACGCAAGGAAAACATTCTCCGAAAATGATTTTACGTTGTGCTTGTGTCGCCAATTCATAAGTTTTTGATAGGAAATTTCGTATCTTTCTTTGGATTTTCGCGGTAACAAATTTTGTGTTGCAGCTGGAGCTTTCTCTAATATCTCCGGCGGAGTGCTCATAATGTCAACATTTTCACTACTAGAAGACATTTTTGTACGTGAAGTTGAGAAAATGTTCATTCGCATACAAAACTTGACAGTGTAAATGATATGACGTTTATTTCCATAACAAACTATAAGAAAATGAGACTTAGTTTTGAGAAATTGTATAATGTGTTCCCGACATTTAGGGGCATTATCTACTCTTTTAATTAAAATGGAATGTCTCTTATAATAGTAGTTTTTTAACGTTTTTCTATTTACTAAAAGCATGTAAATCGACCAAATAAAGTATTACATAGATAAACATTTTATTGCAATTTGATTAAACACGGACATTTAAGTTTTCTTATCTAAACGCACGTGTATGTTATGACACCTTATTACGCGCATGTTATTGTTACATGTCTCTTACAAGCAATTTTTGACGTTTACAGACATGGGCGTAGAAAAAATTTATTTTACCAACCCTTAGTAAGAACAAAAATGTTTTATTTTTTAATGTTCTTAGCTTAACACTTTTTTTACTAGGAAGCTTATTATTATTTATTGCATATAAACTCAGCTTTACTGCTGGGTTTTTGAAGTATGGGGAAACCAAGCATTCTCATCTATAGGTACTGATTTAAAAACTTGCAGACTCTTCAAGTGGTGTTGAGAATGACAAGTAATGTATCTTTAATTTATTAATTCTACTCTAAACAACTATTATAGACCAAAAAGTTTATTTTTTATAATTAAATAGTTTGTATTTCATGTTTATTTTGTATTCTTAATATGATACTTCCACTTGTTTTAAGTTAAAATTCTGATTCCTCATCCTACAATCTTGCCATTTAAACAAGGCAGAAAAGAAAAAGAAGTAGTCTGAAAATAAATTCAATATTTTAAATACTTAATAAATTAGTCATATGAATAATTTTATCAAAAAGTACTTCTCAGAGGACAAATTGAAAGCAATTTGTTACTGAATTTTTCTTCAAACGAATTAATTTTTTCTGACGCTGCGTCGCCTTAAGCTTGTGACGCTGATTGAGCCAAACTTCTTTTTAAAATAAAACCGTCTGCGGTCGTGCCAGAAGTGCCAGAAGTCCGTAGATAGTGAATTGTACAGTTTTTTTCTGTCTCGGATAAGTGAATCCTTTCAAGTTTAAACTGAGAAAAGCACGAAGTTTTTAATGAGCGCCAGTCCCTATTCGCGATGATCTACCAGAGAAAATTAGAAGTGTTGGAGCGGGAAAAAGGCGTTATTTCGAAAATAAAACTATCGCGGGAATTTTTGCATTAATGGAAACTCATTGCGATAGAAGCAATTCCCAATTTTAAAAAACCAATACATTTTATCTCGCCCTTAATGTAGCTTCGCCTTTCTTTCTTTGTCGTCCGACGAAAATATTAAATAATTTTCCATTTATTGAAACGAAACTAATGTTTGTTATAATTTAGGAAAAGCAAGGCCTGGCCCATCAAAATTCAACTACTTGCATTTTTATACTGTATATTATCATATTAATTTATTATTAAGTTGAATACAAAGATTATGAATTTATAAAAATTATTGTACCATCCTACAAAGAACAATTAACAACAAAACGTTTGGACAAAATCATGCTGATCTTTACAATAAATTTTATGTATGTAAGCTCAAATATAAATATAACGTAAAACTTACCAAAGTAAGAAAATATAAAAGGATATTAGAATAATTTTCATAGAGATATCAGCCACTCTTCTTTATTTCATTTGTATTTAAAATATTTAGTTTAGTAATCTTTAATGTTAAACATTCAAAAAAAAAGAATTCCTTTAACAACTATATCTTGGATAGAATTCAATCAAGCAAGTCCCAATTCAAATAGCTTTCTCTGGAAATTAAAGTTTGAATCTAAAACCAAAAGAATATAATTCAAACTATTAATTGAATTCATATTTTTAATAAACATTTATGTAAAGGATAATAAAAAACTCTTCGTTTTAACAAAACTTCCAATATTTATTTAAAAAATTGCTTTTTTAAAAGACTCAATGACAGCCGTTTCGCTATTAAGTTTTGTTAAAACGAAGAGTTTTTTATTATCCTTTATAAGATGGACTTCCAAAAAGTAAGGGTTAGTACAATCAATTTAAGCATTTATGTAATTTATGTAAAGTATTTGAATGTTAGGTATAAGGTAGCAGTACTTACTTGTTGCATGTAGATATCTTGCAGTGCTTCGATAACAGATATGTATTCATACAAAACCTCATAATATAAGAAACACCTGAAAAAATATAAACTGCGTTAATAAATACTATCAGACAATGGTGAAATCAGTGTATTAACTATAAAGGTTACAGTGGTAGACAGTGTAGCCCTACATTATTACCCAAAACTCATATAGTTACCACTTAAAAGACTATTTCAACATCAGTTGATAAAACTTAATGTTAAGCAATTTAGTTATAGGAAATGTATGTAGAATAGTAATCTAAGTTTGTACATTAGTTATAAGCTCTTTACTCTTTGATAATATCAAAAAATTTCACATAAATAACTTCTGTCAAAGTCATATTATAAAGTAAAACAACAAGCCTAATTTACATTCTTTTAAATCAAATTAGTATTTAAAAATTATAATAAAACCATCTTAAGAGATTTATGCACAAATTAATATCCATTAGCTCAAAATTGTACAAATTTCAGGAGGTGTAACTGCCACAATTTCAAACATCAATTTTATATGGAAAAACTGATCAAAAAATAATTTAAATAGCTATTTCATGAAAAATTGATTGTACTAACCCTTACTTTTTGGAAGTCCTGCTTTTTTAAATAAATAAGGGAAGTTTTGTTAAAACAAAGAGTTTTTTTTTATTCTTAATTAGCTATTTCATGAATATAAGAATGCAAATTTTATACATATTATCAAAAAACATTCAAATATGTTAAAAATGTTTATTATTTTATGTAAAATTAGGTCAAATTTTGCAAATTGAAACAAGCCGTGAATTTTGGCTTTCGCTCTCTTATTCGCAATTGAAATTGATACCGACGTCTTGGATATAGAAAAATCTGGTATCATAACCTCACTTTTAACAAACAGTTAAATTTAATTATATGATTTAGCAGAAATATTAGAAATTTATGGTACTAACCCTTACTGTGTGAAAGTTCATCTTATTCAGAACAATAAACAACTAAAAGGTTGAATTAACTTCCACTATTTATTCTATAAATACTTTAAATGCAATGACAGCCGTTTCGCTATCGGAATAGCATCGTCAGATTGACATATTGAAGTTACATTTTGTTTGTTTGTAACTAGGTACTTGATGTTGATAAGTAGTTAAGTGTAGACCAAGTAAGGAAGTAATAAGACATAACAATATTAAAGCCTAGATGTTATTAGCCCTAAGGGATTATCCTGGATGTATTTCCCTCTAAGATCAGTATAACTGTGCAATGATATAGAAAAACCAGGAAAAAACTATATCCTGCTGATCTTTACAATAACTTAATATATTTGTGTTGAAATTACGTCTTATCTATGTATAAAATGAAGACTCAATCAAAGTAAACAGTTTAATAGTGGTGAACTTCCAAGATTTATTTGTTCATTAACTACTTTATATTGTTGATCTGCTAGATGTCTTTTGATTTCAAGTTCTTCGAGGAAATCTAAATTTTGTTTTTTATCACAGGTGTGTAATATTTGAATGTCATTGGTGTGTATGAGTGAATGTGGATGTTCAAGAACATGTTTTGCATAGTTTGACTTATCTGGTTGTTGTAATCTATATGCTCTTAAATGTTCATTGAATCTTATTTTAAAATTTCTTTGTGTTTGACCTATATATACAGCATTACATTTTGGACAATTAATTTTGTAAACACCATATTTTTTTAATTAAGGTAATTTTGTTTTTACATTTAACAATTTTGTACCAACATTATTGTGTGATTTGAATGAAATTATTGCAGATGTTGCTGAAGATATTATTTTTGAAATTGTTTTAGAAATATTTCCACAATATGTAATACTTTTATAACTTTTAATTTCTTTAGGGTGTTGAGGGAATATTAGTTGTAGTGACACTTTCTGTTCTTTCTTATTAATTAATTTATTTATCAAATGTATTGGATAGCCATTAGATATTGCTATTTGTTTTATAATCTCAATTTCTTTATTAAAATTATTTTTGTTCATTGAAATTGAAAATGCTCTATGTATCATAGAATTATAAGCTGCAAATTTATGTGATATAGGATGATTTGAATGATATGGTATGGTTACATCTGTTTGTGTTGGTTTTCTGTATATTGAATAGTTTAATGAATTATTAACTTTTTCAATTCTCAAATCTAGAAAATTAATTGAATTATTTTCTTCAACTTCTAAGGTGAAATTAATTTTAGGATGTAAGGTATTAATATAATTAAAAAATATATCTAATTGTCGTTCGCTACCTACAAAACCTGCTAACACATCATCAACATATCTATACCAAAATACAATATTGTTTTTATAACTAGAATTAAAGATTTTGCTTTCTAAATTATCCATAAAAATATTTGCTAAAATTGGAGAAATGGGACTTCCCATTGGAAGACCTTCATTTTGAATATATACTTTCTTATCAAAAGTAAAATAATTTTGGCTAATGCATACATTAAATAGGTCAATTATATCTGATATTATACCTGGATGGATATTTCTTTCATCTAATAACTTTTTAACTAGAACTATACATTCTTTAGGAGATATTTTAGAGAACATATTAGTTACATCAAACGATACTAATTTAGTATTATTTTGTAAATTACATTTATTTAATTTATTAATCAAATCTAACGAATTTTGTACTGAATATTTAGATGTGTAACCATAATTATTTAGAATAGTATTTAATTTTTTAGCTACCTTAGTATTAGGAGTGTTTAATTTAATAGTTCCATATAATTCTGGACATTGGGGATTTTTATTAATTAGGTATTTTTTATCATAGTCATTAAATATATAATATGAATTATTTATATTTATTAAACTGTTTACTTTGATTGAGTCTTCATTTTATACATAGATAAGACGTAATTTCAACACAAATATATTAAGTTATTGTAAAGATCAGCAGGATATAGTTTTTTCCTGGTTTTTCTATATCATTGCACAGTTATACTGATCTTAGAGGGAAATACATCCAGGATAATCCCTTAGGGCTAATAACATCCAGGCTTTAATATTGTTATGTCTTATTACTTCCTTACTTGGTCTACCCTTAACTACTTATCAACATCAAGTACCTAGTTACAAACAAACAAAATGTAACTTCAATATGTCAATCTGACGATGCTATTCCGATAGCGAAACGGCTGTCATTGCATTTAAAGTATTTATAGAATAAATAGTGGAAGTTAATTCAACCTTTTAGTTGTTTATTGTTCTGAAGAAATATTAGAATCACAGTAATTAAATACTGTCAAAGTACTTAATGAATAGTGTGATCCATCAATTTCAATCTGAATTTTGGTAAGATTGATAAAATTTCTTTATGCTCGTGGACATCTTTCCTACCGTAAAGCCAAGAAGATGTATTGCGGATTGTCGTACTAGCAGGGAACAGCAGCATCGATATCGTTACCAACGAAAGGACAGTTATTTGAGGTACGTTCGTTAATAACCTTTTGTTTGTGTTTGCGCATGACTAGTTAAAATTAAATTTTGGACAAGTACTAGCATTTATTATTTCATTTATATTTCACCGGGTATTTCCATTATGTTAGGTAGTAAATAGCATGTAATAAATCTTTGGATAAAATTAACAGTTTATAAAATTCATGTATTAAATTAAATCCTTAATTATAATCGGATGTTTTACAGAGTAGTTCAATTGAGTTTTACTTGAATCCTACCCAAGAGTCTCTAAATAAATCAAAATTATCGAGCTAGCATATTTTTATTAGGGCGTTCTTTTAAAATTAAAGCATACATCAGTTAATAATTCAAAAATTTCATTTAAGAATATAATTAACAATTAATAAATAAAACATTTCTAAAATAAAACTAAAATAATAATGAAAATAAATATTAACCAAATCAAACCATCACAGTATGTATCTATGTATCAGGGGTGGTAAGTACACTGCGACTAATGAGATCTATTGTGTCCCCTTTACTTGCCATTAGCTCTAATGTTTCGTCATGATAGCAGTTCTTCTAGTTCTACTTTTCTAAGAAAGTTTAGGCTTCAAATTAGGTAGATACTCCTCGTCTATTTCGTGTGCTCCTAGGTGTCTAACCCTAGAATTTTGCAAGGCAGGGTATTCCAAGAGTATGTGTATGGAGGTTTCGTCCTCTTCCTCGCAGAATCTGCACTTTGCTGACAGTGTTCGTCTTGCTTAGTTTATTTAGCATGCCAAGGCATTCCTAAACCATATTCGATTATAATTGAGCTCAGTGCTTTGATGACTGCTTGACTGTCCGACATAATCACAATTTCTTGTCTGCCGTAGTTTCTTTCTATATTTACACACTTGTGTTACATTTACTTCTTATCTATATATAAAAATAAACAATCTGGACTAATGTCCAGTGAGCACCTGTGTCAAGAAGTAGTTTACCTGCCAGAATTTCCAATCCTTCCAATCTCTCCTACTAATAATCGCCCCTTTGTATGTACCTTAATTGAACCTTCCTTCAATCCGCATTTATGAAGGGATTAATTCTGGTTTTGGTTCAATTCCCCTTGTTTTCTTTTCATAAAGTCCAACTTCAAACCTGCTCTCGGTCTTAAAGCCGTTCGTGTCCTTAAATAGCTTTTGACAGTTGTATTTAGGTGTCATTGCATCTGATACCAAGACTAGTACTGGATAATTTTTAATTATTTCTGCGGCACTGGTTTTTGGCGCCGCTCTGCCTCTTGGTATTTCACCAACATCTTTGTGCTTTCGGTATCGCCTCCCTAGGTTAGTAAAAAATGGAAAATGGAATTAACAACCTCGGAAAAATAGTTGAACTAATAATTCAATTACAATGGTACAAATTTAACGACCCTCAGAAAGTAATTGCAATTACCTTTAAAGACCGTTCTCTTCATGAAATTGTCAAACTTTAGTTACCTGTCCAGACAGATAAATATATCCTGGGTTTAAAATCAAATGGTTTTCTTCAATACCCCGATAGGGTAACTACTGCTAGTTTATGTACTAAGGGTTATTTCTTAAACTAGTGTAAAAAGGAAAAAAATCACCAGTTATCTTGAGTTAACTGGAAAACGTTATCGTAGGCTAACTATTTCTTGATGGCAACAACCATAAGCCTTGGCCACTAATCGTGTTATGCTATTTTCATCAACGTTGTATTTTAAATTTTTGACTAAATTTATAGTCCAGGCGTGCTGTACTTTTAGACGGAAATTCTGATACCTGGAATGTAACAGTTGGAGGTGGTAAAGGGGCTTTTAACACATAAAAAAAATACATTAACTATTTCAATTATGATCATAAACTTTTTAGGGGTGAAAAAGGGTGAAAAGGGGATAAAAAACTGAAGTATTGCTGTTTGCGGCTAAAATTGACGTCAAAATGAAAAGTGCCCAATAAAAAAGTTGTAGATCATGTAGAAATCTAAAACTTTTCTTTCGGTACTTTTCTCACATAACCTCAATTTTTCGAGGAAAATAAAAAAAAACGATTTTTCGTTTTTAATTTTTAATTTTCCAACGGATTCTTCAATCTTGGTGAAACTTGGTGAAAACTTACCATTTTATGTCCAAAATAACCTCGAATTTTCTCAACCTTGTAACATAATAATTTTCCGAGAAATTTGATTTTTCTGGAAAAATCTCTTTTTTTTCAACTGAAAAATTTGCTCGGAAAATATTATTGGAAAAGATTTTCCTGGGGCTCATTTTTTTCGTTTTTTCGTTTACTTTCACATGAAATAAAAAAAATACACCTCTCATTTAAAAATGTGCTCAAAAATGAATAAAAAGCAAAAAATAAATTTTGCAACAGCTAAATTTGATATAACTGATAAATTTCTGTTATAAAATATTAAAATATGCGAAAGCCGACTCTTGCATTACATTCTACGGGAAAAATTACAAAAGAAAATTTATTTCATTATTTAGTCGGATTTTTATTTCATTTGCAATATTATTATAAACACTCAAGTCTATTAATGAAGTTAATAATCCGAGCGGGGATTTCATGGTTTTTACTATTGTTGTATGCTGATTTGTTTATATTATAAGGTTTTTCATGAGATAAATCGATTTGTTGATATTACAAGGCCCAAATACCCTTCCATCAGAGCCCTATAGCCACCTTTCATAAGTGACAAAGTGTAGACATGACAACTCTAACTAGCCTAGGGGCCTAGGCCTTTTGTTTTCTCTTTGACCTTGCAACATTTCAGTATACAAAATATACTATCATTCGTAACAAACAAAATATTGTCTTTTCAATATATTTTTTAATTACAATTACGAATTACTTAAAACCGAACGATTATTATATTAAAAATAAACAAATTATTCCAAAAAGTCAAAGAAAATTGAAATTTTGATGAAAATTGGGCTATAGGGTTCTGATGGAAGGGTATTTGGGCCTTGTAATTATCAACAAATCGATTTATCTCATGAAAAACCTTATAATATAAACAAAGCAGCATACAACAATAGTAAAAACCATGAAATCCTCGCTCGGATTATTAACTTCATTAATAGACTTGAGTGTTTATAATAATATTGCAAATGAACTAAAAATTCGACTAAATAATGAAATACATTTTCTTTGTAATTTTTCCCGTAGAATGTAACGCAAGAGTCGGCTTTTGCATTTTTTAATATTTTATAACAAAAATTTAACAATTATTGCAAATTTAGCTGTTGCAAAATTCATTTTTTGCTTTTTTTCATTTTTGAGCACATTTTTAAATGAGAGGTGTATTTTTTTTTATTTCATGTGAAAGTAGACGTAAAAACGAAAAAAATGAGCCCCAGGAAAACCTTTTCCAATAATATTTTCCGAGCAAACTTTACAGTTGAAAAAAAAAGAGATTTTTCCAGAAAAATCAAATTTCTCGGAAAATTATTATGTTACAAGGTTGAGAAAATTCGAGGTTATTTTGGACATAAAAAGGTAAGTTTTCACCAAGTTTCACCAAGATTGACGAATCCGTTGGAAAATTAAAAATTAAAAACGAAAAATCGTTTTTATCCATTTTCCTCGAAAAATTGAGGTTATGTGAGAATATTACCAAGAGAAAAGTTTTAGATTTTTACATGATCTACAACTTTTCTATTGGACACTTTTCATTTCGACGTCAATTTTAGCCGCAAACATCAATATTTCAGTTTTTTACCCCTTTTTCACCCCTAAAAAGTTTATGATCATAATTGAAATAGTTAATGTATTTTTTTTCATGGTTTATAAGCCCCTTTACCACCTCCAACTGTTACATTCCAGGTCTCAGATATTCCGTATTTTTAATTTTTTTGGTAGACTATTAATATAAACGCTGTAATGGATAAAATGTTGTATAAATATGTAAATTTTATGATAAAATATTAAAAGGAATTGTAAAAAGTAGAACCGAACATAATACAATTTTGCTTTGCTAAATTAATTCCATCAAAGCAAATATGTCAATTATAAACACCAACCACAGTTTACCCTTTTTTAAATGAGAAGGGCCAATCCCTCGTGCCTAGTTAAATTAATTGTGAGTGACAGAGCCTACGGAAGTGTTTATGAACATTTCACTTCAACGTCTCTCTAATTTGTCGTTTAAATATAGCTCCACCACTTCAAAGCCTCCAGAGTAAAATCCTGAAATGCATTTCTTGATTCAATTATGGAAGTTCTTGGGAAGGCCTTTATTATAATAATATACCCACAAATGACATAGTATTAATCTTAATGAAAATAGAAAATGACAGTTGAAATTTAGAACGGAAGAGCTGTGGCGAAGTACGTTATTTTTCTTGAAAAATATGGTAATTGTGATGATACATAAACCAACAGGCATTGTTTTATTTTTATAAACCTTTCAGTTGAATTGGAATTTTTTCAGATTGCAAAAAGAATGTTTGACTGCCTTAAGCTACTATAGACATTGTAAATTGAACAAAACATCCAAAGCTAGCTGTGATAAATAGGATGTTAGCAACAGTGGCGGATCACTAAAAAAATAAAAATCAAATTGTGCTATAAATCGATTTATTTTTTATTTTTATAATAATTTTCAACACGTTTATTTATTATTATTAACTTGGGTTGTAACTATGCATGTATGTAATGGAATTTTTGATATTTATGTTCACCAGTTTCTAGAAGTCTGATTAATTTCAAACTTTGCATATATATCAGGATCAAATGGCAATGCAATCATTTATTAACAGTTTGCCATTATCCTTATTAGGACCGCTAGGATATACAACAGGAACCCTCTATGCAACAATGAGGCTTTAAATTTTAAATGAAATGATGAGTTTGTTAGATTCTTAAGAAATACCACAATGTCCATAAAAACACTAATTGATAAATCGAACTAAACAATGATACAGGGTAGGTTAAGTACGAAGGGTAGGTTAGAAAATGTATTGTAATGAA
Organism: Ophraella communa; assembly: GCA_035357415.1. Taxonomy (NCBI): domain Eukaryota; kingdom Metazoa; phylum Arthropoda; class Insecta; order Coleoptera; family Chrysomelidae; genus Ophraella; species Ophraella communa. The sequence goes on along the minus strand of CM068984.1, from coordinate 29,330,393 downwards.
TATTATGATTTAAATGATTATTTATTGATTAATTGATTTGTATTTATTAATTTTGGTTGATTAATATTTGATTTTATTTGAATGTTCAAAGTAGAAAGATCTTCTTTTTCTCAAGGTTGTTTTGTTCTGTAAGCTTCTAGTTGGATAATTAGGTAGGTGTATATGAATGATAAATTGATTAATTTTAATTACAAATTTATTATAAAAGAGTTAAGTTAAAATTGTAATATATTGAATGTTTAATAGTGAAACTAATTAGAAGGAAAATCAGAAAAAAGAAAAGGCCTTTTACTAACTAGAAAAGAACTTACTTGATGTTGAAATTGTACTAAATTAATTATTGTTATTTATGCAATGGTAAATAAGTTATTATCGAAATACAGTAATTATTGAGTATCAAGTAAATTCTTTTGTTTAAAATTATATAGGTAACTTAACTAACTACTACAAAAATTCAAAAAATCAAATTCAAAAATCAAAGTTTTACAATGTTATCTGATCTTAATACACGTAGAGTCCTGCTGTTTGATTGGTGGAAAAAAACCGTAGTCGCTCTATGAAAAAACCGGAAACATACGAAGGAATACGTGGAATCTCCGACTTTGGCAAATTATCGTGGTCGTGGTTGTTACACGTTTGGTTTCTTGTGTAATATAATTGTTTTTCCAATTCGATTAATGGATATAGTTCAGTGTTGGATTATACTTCTTTTAATGTTATAATAAATAGTAGGTTTACATATATAATTTCTTCTTTTTTATACGCCGAAAATGTTTTTAATTACACTTTTGATTAGTTTTCATTATGTTTTCATTAATATTTCACTGCAGTTGGCAATATTTCGTTTGGTTGGTAAATTGTTTCCATCTTATAGTTTTCCGTTTTATCATAAATGTGCTTTCCATTTAGTATAATCCGGAATTTTTTATTTTTCCTAATTTTAATATATTTTCTTTTCGTAACATTCTTAGACAAAAGTAATGCGTCAAGTAAATTGTGCCGATAGTAGGCTATGGATAAAATCGCATGACAATAGTATCAATCAAATATTGTTGATTGTAAACAGACGTGAGTTTTGTAAAATAATGTCGCAAGAAGAAAAAAGAAAAATGGTGGACTATTTGTATACAGGGTGTTTCAAAAAAGGTAACACCGTCTCTAGGATAGGTAAAAAACAGAAAAATAATTGGGGTTGGCTTAGTGAAATTTTTTTCTAACGCCATCCGTTTTCAAGATAAAGGGCGTTGAAGAAAATGAAAAATTACACATTTCTTACGATTTTGCCGAAACTACTGGCACCATTGCAATGAAATTTTATACGAATATGTTTTGGAAGCTGATATATCCCATGAATTTGTTTTTATAACTAACTCTCATAGAGGGCGCTAGTTACACGATTCATACAACGTATTATTCAACATAACTTTTTTTAGGGTAGAATTATTAGTCAAAACTCCAAGTGAACATAAACATCGTTTAATTCTACACCAAAAAGGTACTCTTGGTAAAACTCGATATTATGTACCGTTTTCGGAATATTTTGATTTGGAAATTATGAAGTAATAATCGCTCCTGGTATAAACTAATGATAAAGTTCGCTTTTCTCTAAGTTTGCCATGTAAAATTGACATTTATTGATTGTTATGACAATAAGTCAACAATAAATAGAGTTTTTAAACCTTGTTATTTGTAAAATTAGATATTGTTAAACAAAATGTACTCAAATGTTGAATACACCGACATGTTATTAACTTTAGGCGAGTGTTTAGGAAACTCTAGTGCAGCTTTTACGCGTTATGCAGAAAAGTTTCCTAGAAGAAACTTACCCAGTAAAAAAACATTTAGAGCAGTTGAACGACGTTGTCGAGAAACTGGGAATGTAAGACCAAAGAAAATAAATTCAGGTAGACCAAGAACAACAAGAACAATTAATAAAGAAAATATTATTTTAAATTTAGTTGATCAAAATCCAACATTAAGTGTAAGGAATATGGCAAGACAAACAAATACATCTTCTTCAACTACTTGGCGGATACTTAAAGAGCAGCAGCTACATTCTTACCATTACAAACAAGTTCAAGAACTCTTGCCGGACGATCTACCGGTTAGAGTCGATTTTTGTGAAACATTGCGAGAAAGGACAGCCCTCAATCCAAATTTTTTAAAATGTATTCTTTTTACGGACGAGGCCACCTTTACGCGACAAGGTATGTTTAACTCCCATAACGCACACTACTGGTTTGATGAGAATCCACAAGCCAAAAGGGTATCACATTACCAACACTCATTTAAAGTTAATGTTTGGGCAGCAACTTTAGGTAGGTAACAGATTAATAGGTTATCATATTCTACCTGGAAATTTAAGTGGTGATATGTACCTTGATTTTCTAAATAATCACTTATTTGAGATATTAGAAGATTTATCGATAAATGAGCGAACATCATTATTTTTTATGCATGATGGAGCTCCACCGCACTTTGACAGAAGGTGTCGTAATTGGTTGAGTAACAATTTTCGGAATCGATGGATTGGTAGAGGTGCAGAAGCTCCGATTCATTGGCCTCCTCGGTCATGCGATTTTAATCCTTTGGACTACACAGTCTGGTCGTATATTAAGGAAAAAGTCTATGCTACAGAGGTAAATTCTCGTCAAGAATTAATAGACAGAATTAAACGTCACTTTAATGACATCATAGATGATCCCCAACCGTTAAGAAGATTAATGGATTCTTTAGAAAAAAGGATAGACTTGTGTATTCGTGAAAACGGAGGACATTTTGAACATTTACTCTAATTGAATTTTATGTTATGTTCTTTGTCTTTATTTTAATTTTCTTATTGTAAGTTTTTTTAATTAATAAATTTATCATTAACTTATACGAGGAGCGGTTATTACTTCATAATTTTCAAATCAAAATATTCCGAAAATGGTACATAATATCGAGTTTTACCAAGAGTACCGTTTTGGTGTAGAATTAAACGATGTTTATGTTCACTTGGAGTTTTGACTAATAATTCTACCCAAAAGTTATGTTGAATAATACGTTGTATGAATCGTGTAACTAGCGCCCTCTATGGGAGTTAGTTATAAAAACAAATTCATGGGATATATCAGCTTCCAAAACATATTCGTATAAAATTTCATTGCAATGGTGCCAGTAGTTTCGGCAAAATCGTAAGAAATGTGTAATTTTTCATTTTCTTCAACGCCCTTTATCTTGAAAACGGATGGCGTTAGAAAAAAATTTCACTAAGTCAACCCCAATTATTTTTCTGTTTTTTACCTATCCTAGAGACGGTGTTACCTTTTTTTGAAACACCCATACTGCAAAATTATAATTGTGCATTCTTTTTTCCGGATACTTTCTAGACGGACTATACATTGATATTGAAGTAAATTCTTTTACCTTTATATTTGGAATGAAATACGTTTTTTTCACCATTTATTTAATAATTGTTTTTATGAGGTTGACTCCTCATATTAAGGGTGGTATGTTTAACCCCCCTACTATTTCTATCACACACATTTGACTTAAGGATAATCTCTACAATTACAATTATTTAATTAGTATAAAGTTGTTAATATTTTTTTAAAAGATTATTTATGTAACACCGTATATATAATGTCTTTTTATAAGATTATTTTTACTTTTCAAATATTTTATCTAAAATACTATTAAATAAATGATTTATAGTAACTAAATATACTGTCTGAATATACTATTTATTTTTTGCGAAAAATCTTCCTTGCGGTTCGTACATCCTTACAAATTTGATGTTTTATTTTATTTGTTGCGACTCACAATAATAAGGACATTTTTCAACGCAACTAAGAACGTATAGAAACGCGATATACCATAAGATATGATGGTTTTCTACAAAAAGTCGTTGTAAAAGTATCGCATCTTGAGCTTTCGTTAAATAAAACATTCTTGAAATATCTCCGTGAATATTTTTGAAAAAAGATATAAAAGACAGTAAACCCACAATTCTTATAAAGATATAGTGTTAAATAAACTCAAGAATACAAGTTTCTTTTACTTTTTCTTGTGTAATAAATATATCAAAGATTTATCTTGTTCTCGATTAAGATAAAAGACTTCAGACATGCCACTATTTACAGATAATGAGCCAGCATCAAATACATTTACGTCCGGGATAAAAAAAACGAATGTATTTGTTAGGGACAAGATAATCACACAGTTATTTATTAACATACCAAAGAAAAACATTCTTAATTAGTTCAGAGTGAGAATCTTCCATTTGTCAATGATTTATTTGTTGTTTTTCTAAATAAAATGATACAAATGATTCGTGTTGAAGGCCTTCCTTCAGTTGAATATAGGATATCCTATATCCTATGGATGACTAGCTAATTTACAAACATCACTCCAGTTTCAACGTTTACTAGTACATTTGTGTACTGCTACTATAGTAAAATTTATTGTACTATAAACAAAGAGTTTTTTGAAGAAAGAAAAAAGACCAATCTCAATGTCACAAATTATTTATTGTTATTAAAGTTTTTCTGTTGTTATAAAGCTACTAGTTTCGGTCTAATTTAAAGACCAGCATCAGGCTAAAAAGAATACATACAGTGTGTAAAAGCCAAATGGAATAAATTCATTATTTCGATTACTGTACATATTTATAAAAAATCCCGAAACACGTCAAATTTAAATTATAACTTGACATTCTTTAACGTGAAAATGCAACCCCTACCTAAAACCCCCTTAGAATGACAGGTACAACCCCCAATTTTTTAAATGGGAAGTATAGGCTTGTGATATATCATTTGAAAGGTCTCTTCATTCTCTATTCAAAAATGTTATTGTTTTTAAATTTAATGCAAAAATTAACATAAAAAAATTAATATGATGTTGTTACCGAAATTCGCTACAATACAATCAAAAACTAAAATGTAATGCAAAACCTAATAAAATGTAGAACACGAAAAAGAACTATGAATGTTAATGAAGTAGATGTTCAAAATGTTCTCCGCGAACGTCTTGGCAACATCCTAATCTCAAATAAAACTGTCTTCTAACATTATTTAACATATCAGGCGTGATCGACCTAATCGCAAGCGTTATTCGTTCTTTTAAGTCATTTAAATCAGAAGGTTTAGTTTTGTACACATGGCTCTTCACATATCCCCATAAAAAGAAATCTAATAATGTAAGATCAGGTGATCGCGCTGGCCATTCAATCGATCCTCGCCTCCCTATCCACTGATTGGGAAATATTGTATCGAGGTACTGCCGGACATTAAGTTGGTAATGTGGTAGTGCTCCATCCTGCTGAAACCATATCGTATTCGCTGGAACTTGAGGGTTACCTGGATCAGGATATAAATTTGCCAACGTTGGAATGACATCATTTTGAAGTAGTGCCAAATAATTGTTGCCATTCAAATTGCCCTCAATAAAAAAGGGACCAATGATATTGTTCCCTACAATCCCTGCCCAAACATTAACCTTTTGAGGGTATTGAGTGTCTTCTTCTCTCATCCAGTGAGGATTTTCCGTGGACCAGTAGCGGCAATTTTGCCGATTAGCATGACCGTTAAGTAAAAAAGTACACTCATCAGAAAACATAACGTCTTCTAATTGGACAATATTGGTATCCAACATGTCCATCATTTGCTCACAAAAAAAAGTTCTCCTATTAAAATCGTCTTCCATGAGCTCCTGAGTAGGTATCATCTTATACGGATGCAATTTATTTTCTTTTAATATGTTTGCTATCGATGTATGGCTAGCATTGAATGTAGTGGATGCCTGTCTACTCGATGTATGTGGGTTTTCCTGAAACTCAAGCAACACATCTAATTTGAGTTTATCACTCAGTGCATTGGCAGCTGCTTTTTTTATCTGCCTTACATGACCAAACTCGCGAAACTGCTTTTCTATTTTACTTATTGTTCCTTGGGATATAGGCGGTAAATTAGGAAATTTCTCATGAAATAGGCAAGTTACTTTCTGTTGTGTTCGGATGTTATCTCTGCAACCAATCATTTGTAAAACTGTTATTTTATGCAATTTGAACAAACTTTATACTTAAATTACAACAATGACAACTTGAATAAAACAATTTACTACTGCTTGTTAAAATAGCGTTGCCACGGAAATTCTTTAAAGTTTTTTAATGGTTACCATCTAAAAACCACATTGCTATGGTTTTTGTTCACTTTCTCATTATCAAGACCTAAACGGGAAATAAGTTTTAAGTATATTGTAATAAGTTTCGAGTATATTTTAGCGAATTTCAGTAACAAAATGATATTAATTTTTGTTATGTTAATTTTTGCATTAAATTTAAAAACAATAACATTTCTGAATAGAGAATGAAGAGACCTTTCAAATGATATATCACAAGCCTATACTTCCAATTTAAAAATTGGGGGGTTGTACCTGTCATTCCAAGGGGGTTGAAGGTAGGGGTTGCATTTTCATGTTAAAGAATATCAAGTTATAATTTAAATTTGACGTGTTTCGGGATTTTTTATACATATGTATAGTAACCGAAATAATGAATTTATTCCATTTGGCTTTTACACACTGTAGGTAAATACATTAGACCTAACAGGAGACAAATTCAAATAATCTTACCTGTGAACAGTTACATGAAATTCAGCAAAAATATGAGTGTATTGTGGTCGCAAAGTTATTTAAAAAGAGGGGGGGAGGGTAGGTTAATGATATTGAAAAAAATTTTAAAATTAAGTATAATTATTATTATAAGTGACAAGTTTATTGAGAAAAGAAAATTAATTGACAGTGAGAAATAATGGGGAAAAATTACTCAATTTCGTACTTGACGAAACTGACGTAAATGATATGAGGCAACAGCCTTCAAAGAATAACGGAAATCGAAGAAACAGATGGTTCGAAGACACCATTATGAGACGATTCTCTGTGGTATTCAATGAATGATATGGTAGGAACCTAGTAGTCTCTTACGCAGACATGAGGATAGTAAAGGTCGAATTTGGACCAATAAATTTTATCCAAAAAGATTGTATCAATTACCAGAAAAACGGTAAAATAGACCCAATTAATGTCAAAAACATTTCTGATAAAAATGGAAGGATCCATGACCCAAAATAAATAAGTAGACGGAAATCCCAAATTAAAATAATCACAGGACCACAAAACACATTGTTTTGTGGTTGCAATTTTATCTTTTTATCTGTTCTTGTCAACTATGGCACTTGGTTTACTGCGTGTTCTGTGGTTAATGATTTATGATTTGACTTCTGTCTAGTTTTCTTGGGTTAAATGCTTTACTTACAACTTATATTGTATCAAATTGAAAAGGTAATCCATCTCTCAAATGTGGATGATACAGATAATCGTAGTAATAAAACCCAAAGTCTATCCACAACTTATAATAGTAAGGTTTACAAATTTAATGCGATATGTTTCGGTCTTCTGACCATCAGGCTATAAAGAAACAATGGTGTCAGGAGAATAAAAAAATAATTATATAAAGAGCGATTAGTGTCGGTTGTCCGATTACATTAATAATAAAAGTTAAAACATTTCAAGTATGAGAACTAAATACAAATAAAATTAACATTCATCACATATAGTGTGCTGTTCACGAATTTGTCTCCTGTTAGGTCTAATGTATTTACCTATGTATTCTTTTTAGCCTGATAATGGTCTTTAAATTAGACCCAAACTAGTAGCTTTATAACAGAAAAACTTAAATAACAATAAATAATTTGTGACATTGACATTGGTCTTTTTCCTTTCTTCATTTACGGAGTCACATTTAAGAAATGGATGATTTACTTCGTCTAAAGAGTTTTATTCTTGCGACTATAGTGTATTATATTACGCAACTATGAGCTCGTTGCGTCTTTTGTTGGAAATTCTAGGGAGTTCTGCAATTTTATAATTTCATCAGTAAGCTCTGCTTGACAGTTTTCCTGGTAGCTCTAGTTATAAATGCTTTCTATCAGATAACTTATTTTGTTGAGGGATAATAAATATTTTAACATTAACTTAAGTAAACTAAAAACTCGATAATTATGTTACGGTTATTTTTTTTTTAATTAAATAAAATGTTGGTTATTCTGTAATATAAAATTGTAAGTACAATAAATCTCATTAGGTACCTATTGCAATAATGCTTAACACAAACTCAGTATGTATAAAGCCAATAAAGCCCTATTGGTATGCTCGATGCTTCTGTTACAAGTTTCGAACTTATTTCAAGTTGGGTAAACGCTAATTTCATATATGTTGAATACAGGAAAATTGTAAACGTGTCTAAAAGTAACTACCCCTTTAAATGCACGTAGACAGGCTATAAAGTATTTAATAAATATTGTTCTTTTAAGCTGTCACCATATTTTCATATTTTCAGTAATAATTTAGCAGTGAGAAAATAGCCTTTTTACGACTTTATATTATTTACAATTCATTAAATTCATTGTACTAAGCCTTACTCTATGGAAGTCCATCTTACTAAAAATAATAAACGTGGAAGTTAAGTTTGAACGAATAATTCTTTATTATTCTTAGTATTTAAATTTCTTAAATTGATTGTACTAACCCTTACTTTTTGGAAGTCCATCTTATTAAGGATAATAAAAAACTCTTCGTTTTAACAAAACTTCCAATATTTATTTAAAAATTGCTTTTTTAAAAAACTCAATGACAGCTGTTTCGCTATGAAGCATCGTCAGATTGACATTTAAGTTACATTTTGTTTGTTTGTAGCTAGGTACCTGATGTTTAGGTAGAATTAAGGCTAGACCAAGTATGGAAGTAATAAGACATAACAATATTAAAGCCTAGATGTTATTAGCCCTAAGGGATTATCCTGGATGTATTTCCCTCTAAGATCAGTATAACTGTGCAATGATATAGAAAAACCAGGAAAAAACTATATCATGCTGATCTTTACAATAACTTAATATATTTGTGTTACAATTACGTCTTATCTATGTATAAAATGAAGACTCAATCAAAGCAAACACTTTAAAAGTGGAGAACTTCCCAGATTTATTTGTTCATTAACAACTTTAAATTGTGGATCTGCTAGATGTCTTTTTATTTCAAGTTCTTCAAGGAAATCTAAATTTTGTTTTTTATTACAAATGTGTAGTATTTGGATGTCATTGGTGTGAAAGAGTGAGGTTGGATGTTCAAGTAGGTGTTTTGCATAATTTGACTTATCTGGTTGTTTTAATCTATATGCTCTTAAATGTTCGTTAAATCTTACTTCAAAATTTCTTTGTGTTTGACCTATATATACAGCATTACACTTTGGACAATTAATTTTGTAAACACCAGATTTTTTTAATTTAGGTAATTTTGTTTTTACATTTGACAATTTTGTACCAACATTATTTTGTGTTTTAAATAATATTATTGCTGATGTTGCCGAAGATATTATTTTTGATATTTTATTGGAAATACTTCCACAATATGTAATATTTTTATAACTTTTAATTTCTTTAGTTTGTTTAGGAAATATTAGTTGTAGTGCCACTTTCTGTTCTTTTTTATTAATTAATGTATTTATCAAATGAATTGGGTAGCCATTAGATGTAGCTATTTGTTTTATGATATAAATTTCTTTATCAAAGTTAATTTTGTCCATTGGAATTGAAAATGAAGAACTTGAAATAAAAAGACATCTAGCAGATCCACAATTTAAAGTTGTTAATGAACAAATAAATCTGGGAAGTTCTCCACTTTTAAAGTGTTTGCTTTGATTGAGTCTTCATTTTATACATAGATAAGACGTAATTGTAACACAAATATATTAAGTTATTGTAAAGATCAGCATGATATAGTTTTTTCCTGGTTTTTCTATATCATTGCACAGTTATACTGATCTTAGAGGGAAATACATCCAGGATAATCCCTTAGGGCTAATAACATCTAGGCTTTAATATTGTTATGTCTTATTACTTCCATACTTGGTCTAGCCTTAATTCTACCTAAACATCAGGTACCTAGCTACAAACAAACAAAATGTAACTTAAATGTCAATCTGACGATGCTTCATAGCGAAACAGCTGTCATTGAGTTTTTTAAAAAAGCAATTTTTAAATAAATATTGGAAGTTTTGTTAAAACGAAGAGTTTTTTATTATCCTTTATTTAAATTTCATTTTTCTTTTCATAAGCTACTCTTATATTCTCCACAATCAGTTAATCAATAAATGAATCATTTGCAGATAAAATTTCCCAATACGGCTGTTGTAAATTCAGCTATCTAGTTACTAACATCAATAAAAATAGTCATCGTGCATCAAAAACATTCTTGTTAGCTCTTTGTGCATGAAAAACAAGCCGTATCGACTTTTTAAACGAATTATTTCAATTCGCTGTTTTGCCTATTTGATTCTTTTCCCACGTTTCTCGATAGAAAATCGAAAAAAAAGTTATTACAGAACGAAAATATCGTTCAAAATTCATCAATCTATTAATTAAGCGCGTTTATCTGTTAAAATTTCATTTTGCCAGCAATGAACGGGATGAAAATAAAGTTGAAAACTTTTAATTCGCAAAAACAGGAAACATTTTTAATGATCGTCCTTTTACATCATCGATTCAATCTCGTTATGTCTAATTCTCCTTGTTTGTTTTTTGTTTAATTAGCATCAGACATTTATTTTTTAATTACAAATAACGAATATAATAAGCGTGTTTTGGGAGATGTAGATTTAGGCGCAGAACATTAAATTTCTCAAACAAATTTTAGTTAAAGCTGTTTCAGGCAACAAAGGAGTGATTCATGGACCAATTTCGAGCAATCTCGCTATGAAACAGCAATATCTCTCTACGAAACTGCGATTTGTAATTAACACATTACGTGTTACAACAAGCACATTTGCTACCGTTACATTTCGACAAATTGGTACACTTCCATTTCAATTCTGATACGATATACTGGAGCATGATATGTTTAACACAATTCCATGTACATTTTAACTTTTCTTTTTGAATACACTGTTGGTTTAATTAACGTTCTGAGTAAAATAATGATAGAAGTAACAGTTAAAGTAATTACAGCTAGTCAATAAAAAGTTCGAGCATTTTCTTAGAATTTAGAAACATACCACAATTTTTTTTAGCTATAACTTACGTTATTTAAATTTTAAAGTCAAAAAGCATTACAAACTCGATCTGCAATGGGTCAGAATTCTTAAAAAATCATAAAAGTTTTCTAAGATTTTTAAGAAATAGAAAATAAATTTAGCTATTTAACCAATAACTCTAATTGACGTTTGATTTAACATTAAATATAAAATATCTTTGTAATATAATAATCTGGAGTTTATAAATGATCTCGTTCAGATTTTACTACAGTGTGTAGTGGTTAGTGTGGAAAAATACTTGAATATAGCAACCTTGAACATAAAAATTGCATTAGCAAGTATAATCTTCATGGGGTTCCTACAGTCTTTGCCGCATCCCACATTTCAACCTCCATAGTTTTCTTTCCTTTCAATCTTCTTCGTCTATGGCTCTATCCCTCCTAGTTTTACTAATACCATCCTTCCATGTTACTGTCGGCCTTCCCCTTTTTCTTGTTGTTGTTGATGTCTAATTCACTGTTGAATGGTAGTTGATATTCTTGTACTGGTTGTTGTGTTGTTACAGATATTTTGCTGTATCCTGATTTTGCTGTATTTTAACTTTGCTGGCTCCTAACTTTGCTTTATCCCAGCTTTGCTTTAGCTGTATCCTAGCTGGCTGTATCTTTTATCTTTTAAAATGTCTTATGCTCAATTCCGAATCTCCATTTTCTTCTCCTATTCTTAGGTACTTGGTCTTGTCTTATTTTTTAGACTCCATTTTTCGAACTCCGCTTGTAATTTTCTGAGCATAAAATCTCTCATGGTTTGCAATCACAACTTGGTCAAAATAATGTAGTTGTGCATTTGTCTTTATTCCCATGTCAGAAACTGTTCTTCTTCAGTGCTGGAGTGCTTTTTCAATATATATCTTAAATAGACTTGGTGACAAACAACAATCCTGCTTAAGAACCTTTGTTATTGGAAAGGGTACTGATATGGTTTGATAGATTATTTTTGTAATTTAAAAACTCACCCTCTACTTTTGCTAATCATGTCTTATTACAATGTATTCTCGTGATTCTTTTGATATAACCCTTTTACATAGATGTAATATGGGCATTAGGTGGAATTTGTTTCAGTCTTTGGTGATTGGATCTTTATCTTTGAATAGCTCAATTAATTGCCTTAATGAACAAATACAGATAATAATAATTATATTTTGCCGTTTACCTTTTGATATTATCAAATAGTTTTGACACATTTCTTTTTATTTTTGTTGATATTGATGTTGTTGGTCCATTACCCATTACTAACTATATTTTATTGTTTTGTTGTTTAATTACTGTCATTGATCATGTTATCTAATCTCCTATCTTTCTTTATATTGTAAATATTAAGTAACGTTGCTGCCATTTCTTCAGTTTATGCTCCTGTCTGGTAGGGATATTTGATCCTGCTACTATTTTTAGTTGTAGTACTCTGGTTGACTTTTATACTATTAAAAATCTACCCGGTTTATTTTTTTCTTATTAAAGAAACCTTTCCATCCCCAATTTTTTTCTTTCCTGCTGGAAATTCTAATCTCTGTCTGGAGATTAATAACATCTCCAACACTATTAGAGCATGCCGTTTTCTTACCGATAAGAAACTGCTATTTTTATTTCATGATTATGCTCTAACGTTTGTTACCCAAACATAATATTATTTATTTTTTAACTTTAGACATTTTGTCTTCTATATCATTTTATCTTGCATAACTTTTTTTTCTAAATAATTATATATTTTCACTTATCATTTATTCAACCACAACTTTTTGTTTTGATGCATTGAAGTTTGCATAATAAAAAAAGTAATAGATAAAAAGGACATTTTATTTTTATGTTTAATTTTTTCTATTGCCACTAGAAAGTTATTCTTAATAATCGATTTTTCTTTCACATAAGAGCTTCTGCAAACAGATATTAATTTTAATCTCTGATTTGTTTGTAATTTGTTTTCTTTTTTGTAGCCTGATGATGGTGAAAATCATTATAAAAAATGCATAGGTCCTTACTTCAGCAAGAATATAACGCGGGTGCTGCAGCAAGAGTAACCAGTAATTTGACGAAGGTGCCTATTACTTCAGTTAGACGAATTGTTGAAAATTCCATGGAATCAAGAAAAAAGGGTAAAGATTCCGGTGTTACAAAAAGTCCAGACGACTGAAAAAAAAGATTTAATAAGGCGAAATATCTACACTATGTACGATGAGCAGCGTGTCCCTGCAATCAAAATCTGAAACAGCGGCTCATCAATGACGAAACTCACATCAACTGTGTCCTCACTACTCTTTGGCGAGCTCTGTCTGCAATGGGCTTTAAATATCGCAAAATTGACAAGAGACAAGTAATAATGAAATCCACACGTTTAATAAACTGGCGTTCTAAATATATAACGTCAATAAGAAAATACCGGTCTGAAAATCGGCCAATACTCTACCTCGACGAGACGTGGTTTGACACGCATGACACCCCTTCCAACGGATGGTCTGATTCCTCTGATAAGTGTTAAACAAAACCATCAAATAAAGCGAAGAGAATCACAATATTACACGCAGGATCAGAAAATGGTTGGATCCCAAACGCTATGTGGCTTTCTGCCAAAAATATTAAGGACTCTTTTGTTGATTATCACGAAGATACGACAGCAGAGCTTTTTGAAGATTGGTTTAAAAATTGTCTGTTACCCAACATTTCGCCAAACAGCGTTATAGTAATGGACAACGCAAGCTATCATAGTCGACAATTGCAAAAAATTCCTAGCTCAAAGTATACGAAATTGGAGATTCAAAACTTCATGGCTGCAAATGACATATATTTTGAGGAAAATTATACAAAAAAGAACTTTTAAATGTGCTGCGGTCATTTTCTTAAAAAAAACGTATGTTTGTGATACAATTGCAAAAGAATTGGGACATACAGTGTTACGACTTCCTCCCTACTACTGCGTGTTCAATCCTATAGAGCTTATGTGGCAACAACTTAAATCGAGTGTGCGCGGCTGCGCGGAAAAAATACTTCTCCAGCTTTAAGTGGTAGTGTGGTGGAATTAATTAGGAACTGTATGAATGACATTCCTACCGAGAATTGGAAAAGAAATGTTGAAAACTCGTACCTTTCTGTAAAATCAATTGCGCCAATTATAATTAATTTAGATAGCGACACTGAACTAAATATAGAATAGAATTGTAACATTTAAATAAATTACTTGTATAATATCTCCTATATTATTCATAATTCAAATTTCTTAAGTTCGACCCTGTAGCACATTTGCATATTTTACCTGATGATTTTCTACACAATGAGATTAAATCGGGTAGTTTATTGCAGTTAATAAGCCAATATCATTTACTGTAAAATACTATACATTTGGATCCAAAACTGTATCTGTAAATTGAGTTCATTGCCTACTGATTTCGACAACGTTCTTCAGGGGACTCTCTTATATTGGCAGGTGTTAGTCAGTGCTCGTTAAGGTAGGTTGCAAATCTACTCGAAGATCAAACTGATTGAACTCCATTTTCCTCTAATCTGTCCTGGGAATAAGATTCGCCTACTCTGATTTTATATAATAACTAATCCAGCAAAGTTACCAAGAATGTCAAAATCCTCTAGTTTTTGTAAAAGTTTGTGTTTAGGAACACGGTGGAATGATTTAGAATAATCCAGAAAAAAACTACCTCTACAGGCTGGCTATAATTAATTGTTGTCATTAGGTTCTTTTGTAAATCTATTATCCCTAAATGTACACCACAACTGTTTTTATTATTAAACCAATTTTAATGTGGAACATTCATTGTTTAACCGCGTTAAGGGCTTTTTCAGGGCAAATATTGACAAAAGAGACCAGGTTTAAAAACGACTTCATCGACAGTGAATATTTTACCATTTTAAATATCACCGAAAGCACCGTTCGTGTTCGATATGTCTCCTTAGTTAATAATAACCGTTTGATAAAATGAATTTTGCCGGTAAAGGTAATTCTCGTAACCTCTTTCATTATTACAGCCAATTCAAACAAATTAATCTTGTAGCGAATATGAAATTTTCTGTTTAATAAAAATTAATTTCTCCAAGGAATTGCAACATCAAATATTAAATATTGATTTTATTTAACGGGTAACCAATTAGGTTCCTATGGTTTTACAATGAAAGAACAATATTTACTTAAAAATGGTAAAATATTAAATAGTATAAGTAGCAATGGAATTGATTTTGTTCTGTTTTAGAATTACTATATTTGTCATATTAAATACTTGAAGAAAAAAAATGTTTCAACTTTTAATAGCTATTTAAGCCGATACTTTAAAGCTCAGGGCCGTATTTATACCGACTATTCTGTTCAATTATTTTACTGAAACGCGACATAAAAGCAAAGATGTTTTTTTTTCGTAAATCCAATAAAATACTACTACTTTTTAAATTGTTTAATTGAAAGGCTTCAACTCACTTATTAATTTATTGATTAGCACAATATAAACTTATTATAATACAAATTAAAAAAGGTATAAATCATGATGATAATTTCATTCAAGTATTGCAATATCAGTATAGATCTCATCGTCATCACTACTGTCTACATTAATAATCAATTTATTTACATCAGAAAATGCCTGTAAGTATTTTACCTCTACTTTTTTAACATGTTCATTGCAACTTGGGAGGTAGCCTTAGTACTTTATGTTTTGCCAAACAGACAATGACATACTCTTATTTGAACGTTTTGCTACGTAACACTTCTAAGAATTGTTTTTTTGTGTAGCACTCTTCATAGTAAAGAATATTTTGTTCCAAAAATAATTTCAGCTCATCTTTCATAGAACTTGATGTGGGTACTCTTATCCTCACCCTTGAATAATAGGGCGCGTTATCCATAACAATAACACTATTTTTCTTTAGTTTTGGAAGTAAGGTTTTTTTATGGTAATCCAGAAAACAATTTAGGTTTTTAGCGGAGAGAAGGAGCGCTCCTTCAACCCAACCGTCAGAACTGTCACAATGTAGAAATGCTAATTCTTTTTCCTTTGTTTGAAGGAACGTCTACACTGCATTTTCACTGGTTTTGATCAGCCTATCCTTTCTATGTATGCTTTTTGTTCTCTTTTTTTCATTTGTACCCCTAAAATAACCTTTTTTATAGCCTGATGATGGCCTCAATGTTAGACCGAAACAAAATTCTGTGACATCGACTTTGGGTTTTTCATTTGGTTTCCCATTAGTCACATTTAAGATATGGATGGTTTACTTCGTTTGACTAACAATACTGTTCTAGAACGAACTTCGAGCTGATATTTTTCCCCTTGCAAGAAATTAAAAGTGTACGAAGATTAACATGAATAATTGTAGTCGATAAAAAGAATATTATACAAAAATGATCAAAATAAAAAGTGTAGGCAAAGTATATATAATTTAAAATACTTCGACATAGTGGTGTAGTCCATGTAAAACTTAGTTTGCACGCCATAGCTATAAGAAGCTTCTCTATTTTTCTTTATATTTGACTACAATACTAAGCCATGTTTGAAAGCGACAACATAGCGCAATTTTGCCGACATAAAATATTTTAGCATAAGTTATATTCGTTTGAGGTTTAGTTTGATATTAGATAAAGTTAATTACAAAGTTAATTAAAGCATTTATTTATCTTTTGTAATAATTTGCTGTCTACGAATTTGAATATTTAACAAGTCAACAGTGAATAAACATACTGATTGACAGTAGCAAACGAACAGAGCGATTTTTGTATACTTGGATGACGTGCAACTAGATTTGTACTGGACAAGGTATATAGGACAAACACAAAATTGTATTGCAATTTAAAACATTTTTAAACAAATTTAAATAAAAGTGAATGGAAATATATAATTATTAATTTGGCGTGTTATATAAATTGTATTTATTTTTTGCATATTTTGCATATTTTAATTTTAAAGTGTCCTTTTTTCTAGGTCGATATAAAGATAAATAGTATTATTATAAACCGTAAATAAATAAATTTTGTTTCAATGAGTGTAAAAGAAAAAAGAAGAATCAATAGATAAAGGTGCGAGTCATTTGATAATTAGTCTGGAGTTAGACAAAGCAATGGAATGTCGCCTGTCGTTTATAGTCTTACCCTAGAAGAATCACAAGAGTCAAAGAAGAACAATAATTTATTTGGTAGAGCCAAATAAAGAGAAACTTGAGCAAACTCAATTTTTAAGAAGGTGTAGAAATTTGACATAAGCTTAAATCATGAAATACACAGTATCTGGGGATGTATTTTAATTTTCAAAGGATCACAATATATCTTAAATTAGAATAGGCATGAGGCCACTTCATAAACACCTATCTTTGTAAAGTGCAGTATATTTGTAGCTCAAGAATTTTAGTTTTTCAGATAAAAAATCATACAATTGTTTTGCTGCTCCATATTTCTAATTTATAATTCGCTCCTATTTAACATCCCTCTTAAGTTGTAATAAAAATATAAATATTATATTAACAAATTTATTGTACTAACCTTACTTTTTGGAAGTCCATCTTACTAAGAATAATATTTTAATTGAGACTTGTTTGATCTAGATTAAAATTAAACAAAATTAGACAGTTGAGTAGAATTATTCTACCTGAAAATACCTTTATCCTGTTTTTCCTAGGAAAAATATTTATCTACAATATAAGTTAAGCTTTTCGGGTTATTTCAAATAAAATAACAAAAATTTATTTCGCATTTCCCAGTTGAAGCGGAAAATATCACTTTATCTGTTAAGTTCGAAAAAAGAGCTGTTTGTCTAAGGGAAATAGACCGTAGTAAAAATAATATTGAATATTAAATTATATCTTTTGGATACAACAGAGAAGTATGAAGGAAAGATGTATAGTTGTGGTTGCGAAACAATTTCTTGCGAAAGTACGAGGCAAATTAAATGAGTTCTACAATATATTAGTTCAAAAACCAATCTATTTTATCTCGAGAAAATGCAAGAAGCATGCGACAGAAATGATTGATTCTTCTACTCCGCAGCATGTTTCCACTATATATATTATTTTTAACACATTGCTTTGTCTGAAACCATGTTGGTTTTATTCTTTTTAGACAGTTGTGTATTTTAAAAGGAAATAGTACATTTTATTTAGTCCTGCTCGGAAACTTGGTTATATTTTTGAGGTTATTTTTATTGAAAATCATTTATAAACGATATTAAACTCAATTAAAAGCTGGATTTCATTTACACATTCATATAACAATATGAACAACTTTTGTGGACAAATTTTTAAGAATCCGAGTCAATTTGATCGTCATCCAGGAATTATTAAAAAAGTATCTCAAAATACATTAACGTTATAGTATATTAAGTATGGAGAAGGGTTTTATACCGATCGAAGACAATTGTTTGGAGGAGGAGCGGAGCAACGACTCCAATTATTGTCTGAGATCGGTTACCCTTAACGTTCGACATGCTTATAACGTTTTTTGCACGATTGCAATGGAGAATTGAGTTTATATTTATAGTATGTACAAAAAGTAAGAGGAGTAATAAACCCTAATTAAGTATGCAAAACCTTTACAGGGAGCACTATGAAATTTTTGATAAATCTCTTACTTTAAATTACATTTCTTCCGTAAATCTAAAAACCAGGTAGATCGACCCCGTATTTGTTTCAGTTGTAGCAAAGTTTAGGGTTTGTTCATTGTTAAAGGATTAGCAAGCAGATAAGCAATAACGTAATGCAGTGGTGTGTATTTTGGGAAAAAAATAATTAAATTATAATTTAATAAAAAATGAAAAGAAATAATTATTGAAATACATTTATTACTTACATTTTAATCTATATCCGACTCGAAAGAGGAAGAATCGTTGTTGACATTAATAATAATAGGGTCGATTAAATCATCACAAATATTGTCAATTTTCTATATATTTGCCTCTACTTTGATAACATGCTCGATACAGTTTGTCCAATTTTCCTTACTAACATGACTTACAGCACTCTCAAACAATTTTACAACATCGTTTATTTTAAAAGTAGTATTTTTTTTCAACTTCCCCCTTTACCTGAGCCCATATTAATTTTATGGGATTAAGTTCACAATGGGGGAAGTCGAAGAACTGATATACCACGAGAAGAAGCCATTTCTTCTACAATGTAGGTTTTGAATTTATTCTTGTTCATTTTTGCAATTCTGTAAAGTTCTTTCCTTAGTGGATCTTTTGGAAACTTAATATTTTTCGAAATAAGCCACACCAAAAGCTCTGCTTTACGCCAACGACTTGTGGGCAATGCTTCTCGTAACCGTGAATGGTAACTTGCGTTGTCCAAAACAATAACAGCCCCTTTTGGAATCAGATCCAACATTTGAACAAACCATTCCTCGAAGACATCCCCATTCATATCTTCGTGATAGTCCCCCGTGCGTTTTGAAATAAAAGTTAATAATCCACCATCAACAAAACCTTCAGAACTTCCAACATGGAGAATGATAAGTCTTATTCCTTTTCCAGATGGTGGCTGCAAACCTAACGACAAACCTTCCACGAATGCCTGCTTTCCGCTTTTAATGTTTTCATCTTGCCAAGATTTGGAAACTATATACCCAGCATTTATCTATGTTTCGTCTAAGTATAAGATTTTCAAATTTTGTTCTCTGGCATGTCGAATGCTTCTTAAATAGTCTCTTCTCCAAAAAACTATTTCCGGTTTATCTATCAAGAGAGATTTTCTATTATGTTTTGTATATCTGAAACCCACATCTTTCAAAAGTTTGCATAATGTCATTCTGGAGAATTTTGTATAGTCCGTATCTTCTTGCACTGATGACATAATTTGTTGGAATTTCCTTTCGTAAGTAAAATCCATGGACTTTACGCCTTAGTTTTTGTGTTAATGACTCATCGATCTCAATTGGTTTTCGGCCTGAAGGAGTTTTAGGGGGTTAAAGAGTTCCATTCTTGCTTTCTTTTAGTAATCTATAAATTGTTGATTGAGCAACACACAACATAGCAGCCGTTAATTCCACAATATCATCAACACTTGCACTTGGATCCTTGTTTTTCAATGATATATAACAATTCAATATCAGAGTTTCTTCATTTAAAGATAATGGACCTGTTTTTGGTCGTTTAGATGGTCCTTGGCTTATCGACATTGTTTGGTACTTGCACAATTAACATTCAACAAATGTTTTAAATATATTCCAACTGTTTACAATATTATGAAAACCATACAACTTCATACAACTTTACTCAAAGAACTAATACTAAGTACTGATTTAATGAACCTACTTTCTTTTAAAATAATATTCCCGATAATGTTTCTAAGAAAACTGGGTTGTTTGGAAAATCCCTCTCAATAATCGAATAATCTGTAAATAGGTGTAATCGTATTAAGCTGATTACAGTAGGCCACTTGCCATTTAAAATTTCTGAGAAAAATTACCCAAACACTACATATAGGAGTAATACAAATAAAAAATATTCACTTTGCTTCTTTTAATTTAATAAAAATTGTAACGATATCTTGCTATCTTGACTTTAAATAATTTTTTAAAAATATATTTCATTGTAATTTATTTGTGATAATATTCAAAGGTTGAATTAATCTTCTTACAAAAAGAACAAAAATATAAAAAATAATTATTGTTACAGATTGGTTTGTTTTCTATTATGAATAAACTGTGTTTTCTTTCTTTCTTTATCAAACTTACTAAAATTTATGCACCTTTATCACTTTTTTTATTAATATTAGTACATCCCGTTACCTCTGACCTAAATCGTATATTCTTTAGCATAGCTACAACTCATTCGTTCAATACAAAATGTACCTTACGGTATACGCTCTTAAAATATATTTTGGTATGTCTATGAAATCCACTTAAATGAATAATTTATTACTCCTTGTCCTTTCTATATAGACTATAGTAAGTTAGTCAAAAATTTTAAGTACAATTTTAATTATTATAAATTAAAATATGAGCGAAAGTGAATTTGAAGAAATTGAACGGGCTTGGAAAGAAGGGTTTTCCGCAATTATTCCCGAAAAATCCAAAATCCGTTATCAAAATACCTACCAAAGTTTTAAAAAATGGTGCAAAGGCAAGAACTTAAGAATCGATGAAAAGACTGTTTCTTATTCCTGTTTTTATCCATTCTCGGAGATCTGCAATATTAGTTAACTAATTGACATATACTTTACTTTTAAATAACCCCAAAAAATAATCGAACGACGTTAGGTCTGGTGATCGGGCTGGCCTTCGTCTGATTCATTTCTTTGAAAAGTTACGTTTAATTAAATCCTTACACATTTGCAGCATAATAACATTTGGAAATAAATTGGCTGGAATTTTCTAAGGATATTAAGTAGGACTTTTAATTTTATAGGATATAAGTTTTTCTTAAGACTTCTTGGAATAGTACTTAGTATGAATGATAAGCACTAGTTGTACCATTCTCTTTATCACCCAACAAAACATCAACTTTGACATAATCTTTTATGAAGTGTGCTTTTCTTTGTGAAGATTTGACATGTCCAAGTTTTCTGATCCATTCATGAATTTTCGATGCAGTATCTTGTGATATACTAAGCATGTGTGATACACTAAGATAATTCTGATTAAATAGAGAATCTGTATTTAACTATTTAGACTCGAGTGTCATTAGTCTTAGAATTCAGTTTATCAGTGAGTTTTCCAAAATCTAATACGATACAGAGGGTTTCAATGAAAAAAGGGCTGTCTGTACTAAATTCGCATTAAACACCCTCTATATTTATATTTTATGTTAAATAACGTGGAAATGAAAATAAAAATCGACTGTCTTAATGTCTTTTTTACAATCCTGTAAACTAAGAGCAAATTTAATTTTATTCTTTAGGTTGTTTCTACACTACATCATTGCATATTTTAAAAGAATCTGTTCTTCTTAATTGATTCATACAAAAAAATTGTTAAAAGATTGTTAAGAACAAATTCTTTTACTTTTTTTTACACAAAGGATTTTATTCCAGATTTAATAAGCACCAACATATTCGGACCGTTTTTTACATTAAACTCCATCTCTAATAAACATTTGTTTTTTTAACTGTCAATAATGCGAAAAAGAAAAGCATTGGGCGTTCCTTTCAATTATTTTATTTAATAGACGCTCTCATAATCTGGAGAAAACTTCTCGTAATGACGATAAGTACGTGATGCGAATGGTCCAGAGAAACGATCGAGGATTTTGGAGGAATTAAAGAAATCATTTTTATACCAACTTTCAATTGACCTATCAAAGACGATATCCGGAATTTTTATTCGAGATGGGGTCGAGAAAATAAACGGAATTAAAGCCTTGCAACAAAGAAGAGAGGAAACTTTTATGTAGGCAATTTGGTCGAAAAAGGGAAAAGTCCTTTAGTGTAGGAAGTATTTAACGAAATTTTAGACGGTGCTGGGAAGATCGATAACAAATTTATAAAATGGGTTAAGCAATTGGACCATAAAACAGGATTACAAACTAAATTGATGTTATTAAAGAAATTTTTCTACGTTCACTGCCCCATAAAAACGGGCCTATAACCCGGAGTAAAAAAAATTATGAGATGTATATTTGTTTGTCGAATTTTTCAATAGGTATATAAATTGAGAAGTTTAATAGCTACCCAAGCTGTGAAAGAAAGTTATAAGTAATGTGTTTGTATAAAACTTGTACTCACCTTCAAAACAAATGTAAAGTTTTTCCTACCTAGACCTATTGCATTAAATAGTTCATTGCAGTTAAAGAGGATTATAGGGTGGGGTACATAATGTCAATTATTGTAATGAAATTGATTGTGGTAACCTCTATTTTGTGGAAGTTCATCTTACTAAGAACAATAAATAACTGAACGGTTGAACCAAACATCCACTATTAATTCGAAAAATCGTTTTAAAATGCAATTACAGCTGTTTCGCTACTAACTAGCATCGACATTAGGAAATGTCCCCTGGTGACCTGTCTTCTTTCCTGGATAAGGCAGCATGGACAATGTCCTAGGAGGGCGACTCCTTGGGAGGATGTACAATGGGCCATATTGTGGCCTAAGTGCTGTGGGTCTATACTCACCCTTCCTACTCTACAGATACAGAGATACAGAGATTAATTGTTTTAAACTAGATTTATTATTTTAATGTAAATTTTAGCATGAACATCACTCGAGATTGATTAATGTTTCAATTTAACTTAATTAATATTTTTAAATGTGTTGAGAAAAAAATGGATACAGCATTTGTATATTAAAAATGTATGGAAATAACTATGATGGTGACGTGTAGAAACCAAAACATAGTTTACTAAATAACCCAAAATCTAAAACTCTGTAAGAGCTTCCACAATAAACGATTTGTTCTAAAACATCTGTAAAAAACTCTCTTTATGTGACATTCTAAACTATACAAAAATCGTTTTCCCAAAATAATAGAAACCAAAGTAAACAACAAGTGGTAGGAGTCAGCGGGTTTGATAAAATTTCCGAACAAAATTGCATCATTTATAAAGTTAACAAACTCAGAAATGTTTTCAATGCGACAGTGTTGTAGGTATATTTTGTATTTTACAATTTGATTGAATATAACTGTGTTATAAGTTTTGTATGTAGTTATAAAGTTATAGAGTTTTTGGTTGTTGTTTGTGATTTATTATTTTACTATGAATAATAATTTAAAAAAATCTGTTAGAAAAATATAGAAACGACTACAGAATAAACAACAATTAAAGAAAAAGAAAAGGAAATTGAAAATAGGTTCCTAAAACGGAGTAGTGCAATTAGATCAATATGCAAATGTCTTAAAATCACACCATAAACTTCGAATATATACGAGGGTTGCCTTTTATATTTCGAGATTTGGCAACACTGGTGTTGCAATCTGGCAACTGACAGCTCTTTCGTAAAGTTGGACATATTTGAGGTTATACGTACTCAGAACGTTTTGACATATGAGTGCTATTTGTATTGTTTATAGTAACAGAGTTACAACTTTCGACGTGGATTAACTCAGCAACAGTGCGTTGTAGCTTGTGAATCTTGTACAAATAAAAAACTAAGCCATGATAAAAACAATCAGCAGCAAAGGTTTCGCGAACATTTTTAATTTTTCCTTGTTAATCCATTTATAAATATTATGAATAGATAAATGTTTGTCAAATTAATTAACTGTATTCGCTAGGAAAC
This sequence comes from Ophraella communa, assembly GCA_035357415.1. Lineage (NCBI taxonomy): Eukaryota > Metazoa > Arthropoda > Insecta > Coleoptera > Chrysomelidae > Ophraella > Ophraella communa. The sequence continues at coordinate 29,306,138 of CM068984.1, read as the reverse complement.
TAATGATTTAACAATTCTGCGGATAGAATTTACAAACACTTCAAGTTATAGTTAATTTACTCTACAGAGATCTGCTAAATCCCGGGTTATCTAAAGCGAAAGCTAACGGCATTTTAGTTGATTACTGTACCTACTTTCGAAATAAAGTTGCTCGCAGCAGTGATTAGAATCTTTAGGATAAAATTAAAATTACCACCGTAACACACACACAACTGTTAAAACAGCACATAATGGAAAAAAGAAAATGTGCGTAAATTCAAAGCAAACAAAACAGAACATAGAAGAAAGCCTTTTTAAATCAAATGAAGTGGAAACTCTTATGGTATATTAAACAACGCTTTTCATAAGACTTTCTTTTATGACATGAGTAACGAGTGTCACAACAGCCATATGAAATAAGTTGTTTATAATATTTTTATATTTTGCTATTTTATAATTTTTTACATTAATTTATTATTTGTATGTAAATTACGAAAATTTTGATTTTAAAAAGTATGTCGGTAGCACTATGTAATTAATAACATTTGACAGTTTTGAAATTTAAATTATCAAATGTTAATGTTTTAAAATACTTATTTTAAAATGAACACCAATAATAATATATTATATAAGTAAAAGACGATATTCATATTCGCAAATGCTTTCTTAAAGAACAATATAAAATTTATAAATTGCTGTTAGCCACAAATGTCATTGTCAATAGTTTTGTCATTAGATACTTCACTCAGGTAGCCAACCATAAAAAAAATTGCGCGCGTAAAAGTTACATTACGATACGCAAATACGTTTTATAATGAAGATTTTTATTTATAAGTGCAAAATATAAAAAAGGATTTTCAAAGCTTCAGCTTTAAAAGATTGAGAAATGGGGTGATTAAAACTTTGCAAAAACTGAAACCCTGCTTTTAGATCAAAGTTGATTGAAACTCGGTCTTCTATAGTCAGTTCAGTATTTTTCTTAGTAGTAATAGTTATAAACTAATTGTATTTTTTTTAATAAAACAGAAAATTTAAAATCACAGTGTACCTCTACAAGTATCTGGCGATTTATTTATTAAATTATAGTAAAAAATGGTGTAATTTAATACAAATTAAATATCATTTTTTTTTTTCGTTTGAAAGATATTTGGGGCGTTAACAAGACATTTGGATAACAGAAAATTCAGTCCTACCACTCCCACTCCAACCCATGTAGTAGTTACAAACTCTCTCTTATTGGAATATTGCACCGGTGTAGACCTAGACGTAGACCTAGACTATACAAAACAGCTGTTGCACTTTCTGCAGCTTGACATATGCAGTTCATTTTTTAATCAACTATGACAGGGGTTCCCTAAGTGTGCGCCGCGGTGCCCTGGTGCGCCGTAGAAAGCAAATGGGGTGCCGCGAGTCGATTCTCTTATTATTGGACACTACAAATATTGGCGGGTACCTTTTTGTGTTCGCATCGGAAACGAACATAGCTTTATGGAAATATTTTTTCGTCGTTCATTGCCTACTCGCTTGAAAACTGTTGATACCATACCCCTCCCACGTCTTTTTCCGTCCACAAGGATTTACATCACAAGATGAAGAGAGTCTCATTGAACTCTATTGCGACAGCTGCCTTAGAAGTAGATTCTCGAGTGTCGATTTGGTGGAGTTTTGGTTATTGATTCAAAATGATTATCCAAATTTAACTTCCAAAGCAATAAAAATTTTCATTCCGTTTGCAACATCATATCTATGTGAAGCTGGGTTTTCAGCTGTAGCTGTGATAAAGAACAAATATCGCTCAAAGATCAATGTGGAGCAAGAAATGAGAGTAGCAGTGTCAAGTCTTATTCCCCGCTTTGAAAAACTTTGAGGAGATCACCAAGCTCACCCTTCACATTGATTTGACTGAGTAAATATCGTATTTAATTTTTGTTTTTGTCTTTCTTGTTGTTTTCCTTTTAAATTATTTTACAATAAAAAAACTCAATTTTGTATTGTGGTGTTTTATTTTTCGTTACGACCAACCTAACCTAACAATTATTGTAGGTACCTATTTCTTTTGATAATTTCCTCAAATAATTAACTAGGAGAGGGCGTCGTCAAAAATTTTAAACTTATAACTGCGCCGCGGGTTACAAAAGATTGGGAACCCCTAAACTATGAGCTTGATAATCGTTTAGTATGACCAGAAGATCATTTTCGGTTTCAAAACCAAAGTCTTCCCAAACGTCCTAAAGCTTTGGATAAGATGTCTTCCAAATGATTGTTCCAAGTTACTTTTTGATCCAGGATCACTCTTAGATATGTTACTAGATTGGGAAATTCTGGTTAAAAGTTGTTAATAGTTAGAACGACCAGAGAGTATCTGCTTCTCCTGGTGAACGGTAACAAAATTGTTTTGTTTGGATTGACCGTAAGTCCTTTCTTCTCGCCTCATTTCTCTATGATCTTTAGCGTAATTTGTATTAAATTAGAAATAACTTTATTATGCTTGCCCCTAATAATGACGACCAGGTCATCTGCATAATCTTTAATCGTAAAACCAGAGTCATGAAGCTTTGATAGAAGGTCGTCGACGACCAAAGACCACACCAGAGGCGATAGTGTGTCTCTTTGAAGACACACTTATGCTGCGACAACGGTCTCCTATTCTTCTCCTTCTCCTATTCTTCTTCCTATTTCTTAACATTGACTGTATCCGTTGTATCTACATCGTTCAATAAGTCCCGGGACTAACCCAGAGATGGCGTAATTCATGTCAAATCAACCTTATTTTTTAAAAGTACCAACCTCCAAGTGACGTGTCAAAATTTCATGTCAATCGAACCATAAAAAACAAAGCTACTGTGGTGAGAGTGGCGCTCCTTTTGCATTTGTTCAAAAAATGGAAAAAAACGAATATCGTGTATTTATAAAACATTGCTATTTAATGGGAAAAAATACAGTGCAAGCTCAGCAATGGCTTGAAAAGTGTTATCCAGGCTCTGCTCCATCGAAAACAACGATTTGTCGGTAGTATGCTGATTCCAAACGCGGTCGAAGTGTTGCAGAACGCTCGGGGAGGCCAAATGAAGCAGTAACTACGGGAAATATTAAGCAAGTTTTAAAAATAGTGATGGATGCGACGGCAAGACGAAAGTTTCTGAGTTGGGCTTCAATTGCTTCCCCACCCACCATATTCTCCAGATCTGGCCCCCCAGCGACTACTGGCTCTTTGCTTCAGGGAAGAAGTTTTGGCTTGAATGAGGAAGTAATAGCTTAGACTGAAGCTTATTTTAAAGCCAAGGAGAAATCCTTCTACATGCATGGTATCGAAAAGTTAAAAAAGCGTTGGAATGATTGTATCGCACCTAAAGGTGATTATGTTGATGAATAAAAAATAATTTTTCGTAAAAAAATGTTTTTCCTAGTTAGTCCTGGGACTTATTGAACGATGACTAGTGAGGTTTGTGTTACTCTTTTCCAGTGCCTTGTTGATGGATGTAAACGAGGTGTTTAGCACACTTTATGTCAATGAAATCGCAAATGCTATCTCTTTAGCTACTAATGTCTTCTTTATGCTTTCAGTTAAGCATTGTCAGAGCACTTATAGTGGATTTGCCTGTTTGATAGGCAAATTGTCTTTTGTGCAGTGATATCGCAGATTTTCTTAATGATCTATTAGTTTCTCCATAGATTTGAGGAGAAAAGAAGCGTGAGCGGCGATAAGACTTTGTATCATTCATTGGACATCTCCATGTCTTTGGTAAAAAAGCCAGCCTTTGGTTACATATCCGAGGATCAGACTGTCTGTGAAAAGCGTTCCAAACACTGCTGTTAAGACTAAAATCAATATTCTTGTTACCCAATATGTAGCATTCTCAAAAAAAATTGGTAGAAGACATTTTTTGTAGCTTAGCATTTTTTATTACGAAAATATACTAAATTCTGTTTAAAAATAAAAAGAAAACGAAATCTTAATTACCCAAATCCTAGCTTTGTAGTAAGTTATATGACCACAACGTTTTGGTTATAATAACCAACATACTTAGCATTTTCAGATAACCAGATTAAGCCCATAACGCTTATCCTTAACAAAACTACTGTAATGATGGATTAATAAACTGGAGGATCGTGAGATTAAGTGTGTTCATTTAACGAGGAAACTGTACTAAATAATAAAGTGTATTCTAACCACAATTTTTCTAATCGAATCGCAAAACTATAAATTGAAGTATTCAATTATTAGTTTATTCTGTTACGTCTATGAATTTGAAAAGCTAAACCAACTTACTTATATTTTTCTTTGTTGCCGAGTATATTCAGTAAATTTTGTATCTTCTTTTGTAGACGATAAAAATGGATCAAGTTTGACCAACCCAACGGCAGGAATGACTTTGAAAACATTTGCCAAATCGCTTGACAGTGTTTCTATCTTCCTACAACGGACTCTCTACTACTTTAAAGGGAATTGCATGAAAGTTGTCATTGCCTGTTGCACTTACTCGACAAAAATAAAGCACACTAAATTGTAAAAAGCAAGCAGTGGTGTGTACAGAAAAAAATACACAAAATCGTGTTATTAAGAAAATAGGATACATTTTTTTTCTATAATTAGGCAAATTCAACAAAACTTTGTAGTAATTATTATACTGTATACTGTACTTTGGGTTCCACCATAAAGGAAACTAACAATAATTCATAACTTTTATTGCACACCAGTAGTATAATGTGTCGTAAACATAACCATAAGACATCATAAAACTAACTCACTAATAAGACTAACTAGCCGCTCAAAGCATAATCAGTTCTAACCTCACTTCCTTTTTCCCGCGCGTATCTCGCGCCACATACGAAAGACGTCAACTGTCACTCTTCCTTGGCACGGAACACGACAATGTTTTATACGAGCTGTTCGCGCGAAATTCAAACTGAAATTATAACATTCTACAACTTAATGTTTATTGCATTCAGTAACTAATCTCATACTATTATTTTATTTATTATGATAATAAAAGGGTTAAATAAAAAAAACTCTAAGTCAAAACCACAATGTTTTATTATCCAAAACTGGACCAATGAAATTCTGTGTGCTACTAGTTTCGGTAAGATATTACCATCATCAGACCCTTTTATAGCCTTTATTTTCCTATTTTTAAGGTACTTAATTGTCTTTAATTTTAATCAGGTATCTAGAAAACTCTTTTATCACTGTAATGATTAGATCTCAGTTTGCAGTATTAAATAAATTGTTAACATCTGTTATAATTAGGACCGCCCATTTTAACTTTGAATCTTGTGTCTCTGAGGCCTAGTCTAAAATTTTTAAACTTTTAAATCCATCAAAAAGTAATGATTTTTACAGTATCTAAATTAATGATTTGAAATGTGTTTTTGAGATACAACATTACTCTCAGTTTTCAGTTTTTTTGCAAAGGTATAAAATTAAAATTGAGATTTCCGTTTGGAGTTTTGTCTTTTTTAAAATTAAATGTCATTCACCGAAGATAACTTTACTTTTAACGCGTTCCATAAAGTTACGTAATAAAAAAAGCTGGAAAATATAACAGTGTCACTGACATTCTTTGGAGTTGGAAAATTCCATAGGGTAAAAGATGCAATTAATATGTCGTTCAAGTTTCTCCAGTTGAAATGATATTGATGAAAATATTGTTTTGCCAACAACAAGAGGAAAATAAATGTTGTGCCATTCTACAGATAAGTATTATCTCTTACAGTTTGACGACGGTTCAAAACTCAATAATAGTTTAAAGTTAAAAGATAGGGGATAGCGCGAGATAAGAAAAAGGTTAAAGAAGTTATAACAAAAGAAAACTGAAAATGTTGCTCTCCGTTTAAGTATTCGGGGTTACTTTGGTCAATATATTTTTTATCGACGTCTCATCTGAAAAAACATTTGCCATTAAAATTGACTGATTAATTTGAAAAAACAGCATATCCGCTATAATCATAGATAGCAATAAAAATTCATGACCAAAATTGTAGGCTATTGAAAAGTAGTATAACCATACTTCACCGTACCATAATAATCACTTTACGGACGTGTATCGTACTATATTTTTTTTTCATACTGCCTTTGGTTTTAAACGCAATAAAATGAAACTGAAATGACATATTTGATCATTTTATGAGAAAGTCATGTAGACTGCTGTAAAAAATTATTTTACTTGATGCTTAACATAGTTGATTTGCTTTATAAATAAAAAATGACAGCGGATACCAAGTAATAATGTAAATAAAGGCAGACATATTAAATTTTTATGCACACACGAAATATCTGCAGCGTGGCGTGAACAACACAATTTGAAAAGTAGTGCTGATGAAAATGTGATGTTGGCTTACTTTTTGGATGTGGTAAGAACAGTTTTTTAAAAGAATATTCTTTTCAACAGTTTAAATTTTCAGTCAAAAACATTCAACCCTTCTTCATTATGGTCCAAATACTCGATGGTAAAATCAATGATTATGGTTAATGAGAATGTCAACATATCAAGTTGATAGCTTTTTTGAAAAATGTAGACCATCAGCCAAACCAGTCGAATGTGCTGACAAAGGAACAAATTGAAAGCTTCATGAGGGACGCTCCAGATAAAGAATATCTATTACTTGGAGTTGCTGGAGGTTGCCGAAGGGAAGAGATCTATAATTTAGAAATTAGTGATGTGGAGGATACGGGTACTCAGCTAGTAGTTAATATTAACCAGACAAAAACGCATATTCGACGAGCTTTCACTGTGATTAACAGTGATGAGGTTCACTATTTGGATGAATTTACGGCAACACGTCTCCCTGAAAGCTCTTTTGGTGGGTTATAGACAAGGAAAATGTCTGTCTTAAAGAGCTGGTATACATACTGTTGGCGGAGCACCTAAGAAAATAGCTGAGTTCTTAAAACTAGACCAATCAGAAAAGTATACAGGTCATTGCTTCAGGAGGACATCCTCAACGTTGTTGGCCAATACTAGAGCTGACCTTAAAGTTCTAGAACAGCATAGTGGATGGAAGAGTTCTTCAGTTGCAGAAAAGTATATAGAAGCATCGATTGAAGGCAAAAACAAGTTTGCAAGAATGATGCAAAGGGGCGAAACTTTTGTTACAGTTAAAGTTAAAGTTACAGAAAACACTGTAAATCCATCAACTGCCAACAGCAGTTGTACAATTAATGTCAATCTTCAAAAACTATAATAAAAGCTTAGTTTATGTTGATTCACTTATTATTTCAAACAACATTGGGAGAATTGAAGAGTACTCTAAAGTACAAGTGTACCGTAAAGTGCCATTTCCCGGACTCAAACGAGTCCGGGCACTTTACCGTACAGTATGAAATAAAAATAGTTTTGTATATCTAAGGTATCCGTATAGATTCCGCGACCAAAATATTTCAGACTATTAAGAAATGGGAATAAATATACTGACCACCAAACAATGCTTTTAAACCCTAAGCTCAGTTGTCATGGTTCTAGCTGCTTTACTCACGACTGCACTTCAAATTTTATTCAAATACCAACTGTAGTAACTGATCAACCAATCTTAGCTAGCATATTAATATGCTTTTACTACCTAAATAAACCAATTTGTCATGAAACGTAGGCATATTACCAAAAAAATATAAATATGCCACATTTAACACATTTATCATCAGTGTCTTCAAAGACGTGGACAGAAAGTTGCAAAAATGGACAAAATTATCGTAGCAGGTGCCATTAAAAAAGAGCACTGAGCAGGTTTGTTCTTACCAAAAATACCCCAACTAACTAAGTAGCGAAAGCCGGTGAAAATACTTTGATGTTCGTATGGCCAAAATTTTTGACCTATAATATCTAAAATTTACAGATATCTTGATAAATGCACTGAGAACAATTTGGAGAATATGGAAAAAAATAGTAAGTGGATTTTAGTGTTTTAAAGATCAGTTATTCATTAACACTTTACAATACAGTTTTGTAGGGAAAGTATGCATGACCATAGAATACAAAATACTTTTTGTGTTCTGTGAGCAGAAGCTAGGATTTTTGCTTCTTGTTAGTTGGGCATTCTTTGCTCTTATATGATTTCAGCTTGTGCCTATTTACAATGTAAAAGTTATGAACGACCATGGGAGAACTTTAACGATTATCTGGAGAAATAGAAAATTGGCTCCGTGGCATATGGAACTGTCCAAATAATTCCATCTTGTTGGATTGGCAGTTTGGCTTAAGCATGTCGGACGAACAGTTAAACCCAAGTGTTAACTCTGCAGTAAATTAGTTTTATGTTTAATTATTTATTTTTTTATTGGGTAGACAATGTGATTCATCTACAACAATTTTGTAGAGTAATATTCTAATATACAGGGTGAATTACTTTCGATTAATGAGGCCACTGTCATTTTTTAAATGGAACACCTTCATTTTGTCCCAATTTTCGGATTACTCTAGCTGCACTGATTCCAATTGGTACGGGGTGGACACAAATACAATAGTTTTGTATATGCTTATAAAATTACGCGTAACATTCTTTATTAGCTAAATTAACAATATTATCCAAAATTGTCTAGCGGACAGAATGTAGAATGCTCACGCATCCGCTCAGAATCTACAATACAAAATCGACGTGTTTCAGGATTATTTCTTAAAATAGCTTGTTTAGCTAAAAATTAATTTGTTCCATACTTTACGTACAAAGTGTATTTATAATTCCGCAATTGACCACTCGGCATAAATATACCAATGAACCAAAATGGTGATTTTTTAATAAAGTTAATATTAATTTTTTATTAATTTCACAAATTTCTGGTCCCTTATATAAAAATTCTGTTTTTTCTTCATAAAAGTACTTTGCGGTAAAGTCATTTGAAGGGGAAGAAAATAACATTGGGGCGTCTCTATAATTATACAAAAACTGGGGAACCTGCGAGAATAAAGTAGATGCTCAAAAATGTTTGAAAATGATAATTAAAGTGGCTTTCAAGACTGAGACTGTACGAGCATCGTATGCTAATTAAATTCAATTTGACTTTTTATCTGACCTAGTAAATTTTAAAAAATCATCTTTAGTGTTTAATTTTTAACAAAGGTCACTCAAATTTTGTTAAAAGATTTAAAAATCTCACTACATAGGGTATTCTTTTAGAAAGTGTCAAATTTTAAAATCAGGAAAATATATTGTGATGCTTTTATTAGGTTTTAAGAAAACCTTATGGTACTGAGATTAACTGATTTAATTAACATTTTTTACACTACATACATAGTTCAAAGTTATGGCAAACAGAATAAAATTTTAATAAATTTTTTGGTTTTTCCCAGCTTTATTTACAACCAGAAATAATTTACTGTTTCGCATATATTTGATAAATAATTTTGGCTGCCAAATCTTTACTTCTCAATTCCATTTTTAACAAACTCATTTTTCTTCTTCTTGCTATACATAGACAAAATGCTTATTCCTCGTTGCATCTCGCTCTCTGTAGGTATAGTCGGCTTTAGAATAGCATATACATGTTAAATGTGATTTTTTTTCCCTACCGAAGTTATAAAAACGCCCTGCTGTAACAAGATAGGAGTGGCAATTTTTAAAACGCTACAATTACTTACTTCACTAAGGAATAACAAATAATAATAAGCAAAAACACTTGGAAGAGGTGGTGGCGTAACCAGTTCTAATCAAAATTCAAAATCCGTGTAAATAGCCAACGTTGTCACAAAAAAGAAATCAGTAAAGGGGTTGCAATAAAAAAATAACAATAAAGATGTGGGCGTGGACAACTGTTTGACTGATTTCAAGTTTATTATTATTTAAACCGTGATTGGTTATAGGTACACAATAAATAGGCCATACTTAAAATGAATTCAATGCAAGCCATTTAAGTTTGAAAATGTATATGCTATTCTGAAGCCGATTACATCATCGGTTTTAATTGCAGAAAATAACCAAATGCAATTAGTATAATATATCTGGTTTTAATGCAAAATTATCTTAAGAATTCTCGACACGATAATCGATCATTGGGACCTACAGTTTTACGCCGGATCTGAACGGCAAAGTGAGAAGCTTTCCTGGGGAGAATACTTTCAGTGGTTTCCCATTACCTTGCGAAAGGTCGCGGTCGTACCATTTTTTTATATATTTTCACTGGTACTGGGGATCGAACTCAGAACCTTTCGTACAGTAGCAGGCATTTGACCAGCACACCACAGCGACTATCCGTTGCCCTAATTTTAAGTCATTTTAAGTATTGCCTTTTGTGGATACGAGCTTTTTTCCGTTTGTAGGTATTCTTACGGAATATTGTGTTAACTGTTCTTGATACTTTAATATCTCTTGTTATTACTTCAGCGTCTGTATTGCCAAAGCATAAAATTTTTATAGCTACAATATCAAAATATGATAAATATTGTTTCGTAAATAAACATAAATTTTACCCTTCTACTCATGTGAATAATTGCAGAAATATGTCACTGATTATTATGTTGTTGCACACAATGTCCCGAAAAATGAAAGATGAAATCCAAAGATAATTTAGAAATAGCTAAAGTAAGATTTTGTTAGGTTATTTTGGTTGGCCTACTTGTTACCCATTTGCTACTCTCACGCCATCTATTATTTACTACTTACCGCTGGACAGTTTTTCGACATTATTTATGCTCCTTACCTCTATGTTCCATACTAAAAACTATTATAAACTTCAAACTCGGTTTTGTCGTACCACCGTTCATCATAAATTACTCGCAAATCGCTAGACTAAACTCTTACAAACTAATCTTTGACGAGAACAAAGGAGATCACGGATTGCTCGGTGAAACGCTAGAGGAGATTTAATATTTTCACTAAATTTTCATTACTTCGTCGAACTTGAAGTATAAAGTTTTCTTAAGCGAATGTTGATATATTGGGCGCAACTTGGACGGAATACAACTTTAGTTATCTCACACAAACATTTCCCAGAAGGATATTTCATTTTATTTTCTCTCTAGAATAAAATAAAAATTTTTCATAAAAAAATTTCATTTGGAATCAGTAAACAAAATTATTTACTTGTTACTTTCCATCCGTTTCTGTGGTTCTAAACGTCACCTTGGGAAACTAGGGAAACCAAATGTACTTTTATACATTTGTGTGAATTTTTTTTTACAATAAACATTAATTTCAATTGTTCTGCAATTATCAATGTCAATATTTAGATTGCATACGTTCGTTTCTCGCTCACTTTTCAGCTACTGTATCTGTTTCTTTCTACAATCAATTGACTTTGAACCCAGCAGGGGTTGACTTTTTAGCTACTTATCCAGTAGACTGCATCTCTGCAGCTCATAACCGTCTTTAATTACATCTTTTTACATAGTGTGGTTCAGATGTTTTCGTTGGTGACAATGGCCACTATACTTATATCTGTGGATATAAGCAGGTCCTTCCTGGTCATGGCAATGATACTCCAGCTGAGGTATGTTCACACAATACGTTTACACCTCGATTTACCAGATTCTATGTCAGGTTATGTTCTAGTAGTAAGGAGCCATTAAAATTTTTCTTGATGTATATCAAGAGGAGTGAGGAGATAAAGGAGCACCTTCATAGCTCTAGTTGCTGTAGTTCTTATGCCTCTCGCTATGCTAAGGTGTATTCGGTGCAATTTGAGAACAACTGTGATGTGGTTTGTTTAGACTCTCCAGGTAATCGCTCTGGTTAGAATGGAACTTATGGCTGCAGTGTAGATCCACTGCGTATCCTTTGGTGACTATCTCCAGGTATAAACAATAGTTCTTCTACACTGTCAGTAGTCAATGTATGCTTTTTATATTTTGTTTTCTGGATGAGAGTACCATGTTAACTTGTGACTCCTAGGTATGCCATCATTGCAGATAAGTTTAATCCAGTTTTTAATTTTGGAGCCTGAAGCTTGGCAAACCACCTTTTTCTTGTGAAAAGGAACATCTCTTTCTTGTTTGGGTTTGTGGGTAGTAGACATTCTCTCTACTTGGACAGTTGACTAAGGAGACCAAGTTTCATAGTGGATTTTGTATTGCCATGGGTTTGATGTTTTCTTCTAGTTCTACTTTCTTAAGAATTATTGGATTAGAATTGATTTACTTTGGTTGTAGAAGCCAGTTAGATATCTCTGAACTTTGACTTAAAAAGATATTTTGCACATCTACTTAAACTCTAGAACGCTAATACTTCTACAAAGCTAAGCAGGTTTCTAGTGGGCATATTCCTAATTTAATAAGGAGTCAGAGCAACTCCTTTTAAGCGACCTTCTTGTTTCTTTCCAGTTTCCCAAGGGATTGTTTACATTACCAGACTGGTTTTGACTCATAAGTAAAAGAACTAAGAGGAGAAGGAGAAGCTCAAAATAGCCCTGTATCCTCAACGAAAATCCGTATTCTCCCAGGTTATCATTTTTTAAAATGTGGAAAGTTTGTCGAAATTAGTAGTTCCTAAAATATTTCATAAATGTACAAATATTTTATTAAATTGAAAAGTTTAGTTAATTGTGTCATGTTTCTTTATAATACTTATGTACAAGAACAAATGAATTGATAAATTTGGCCTATAAAGTTTGACATAACAATTATCTCTCCACTTTCCCCAATTCCTCCACACATGGAAAATTTGATTACAAAAGAAAATTTTTTGTTGGCTTAAACCAATTACGCCTGGCAAAGAAACGCTCCGCTTGAAGAAACGGATCCTCACAGATAGCACGCTTAGCATTAAACTCTCATTTATATGGTAAGACCACCGGTAAATGTCGTCAAAATAAACCCAATAGAACGCACAATTTTACTTTTTATTGTCTAACGTGAACTGAAGTGTAATTGAATTTTTTCTATGCTCTCTGCTTCCACTAGAAACAACGTCGAAAATTTCCCAGGTACATCGAAGAAAATACAGTTTCCTCTGAAAATTATTCATTTGCATTTATATTTTACAAGTTTTTTCGTTTTTGAATAACTGTGACTTGAATATTTAAAGTATCAAAAAACTAGGCAAAAAGAGTTCTATAATATTTAACATATCAGAAGAATAATAATAACAAGATAAGATGAGAGTCTCATTTATTTTTTTTTTAATTTTATTGTGTTTATTAAAGTAGAAATATTAACGTATTTTACCATTTATTTTTTGTGTATTATGTGGTTTGAAGCGGCGGAAAATCCCACGACATTTTATGCACGTCTGCAAAAATAACTGTAAAGCAACAGTTTGAAAGCTGTCAGTAGAAAATTCAAAACTGGGAGAGAAAAGTCGTAAACCTGCAATTTTATTTTAGGTCAGATCATATATTATAATAAGAACACCATCGGCGTTCCTAAGTATTTTTTAAAAGAAAGTGAAAATTCAGTCTTTTCATTTTTACTCACAACCACAATCAAATATCATCATTCTTAAATCTAGTAAAATTGAAAAATATTGGTTAGTAATGATACCGTCCATGAGGAAAGATACTAACCACTCCCATTGGATAAGTGGTAGGCCAAGCAATATAGACTGAAAGGGATTTTTTTAACCATTTTTTTCTGAATAATTTTATCTTTTCACACTTTTTTCAACCACACCTTGCAACTTTTAACTTGAGAAAGGACCGATGGTTCACAGAGTATTGCATTGTTGCGTTTATTCGTAAAAGGGTTAATTGAAAGAAATAAAAATAAACGAAAGGCAAACCAGAAATAAACAGTACCGAAATTTAAAAAAATATATTTTCCTAGGACTAAACTGAAATTTTTACATACAAATCACTAACTGGTTAGTAAATGAAGTATATTGTACACTGGTTTCTATTTCGCACTAGTTTCTATGTCCATTGTGCACTAACAAATACAACATAACTAATGTAAGAATGCTATAATCTTATGTCTACAAATAAAAAACAATTTTGACAGTTGGTTGTCAGTATATAGCTTACAAAAGTCAATATAGTATTATAAGTGAATTTTTACTTAAAATAACATGAAAAATAGTGGTAGTGAGTTAGATTTAACACCGGCTGATATTTCAGAAACCGCAAATGATATGTGTGCCAGATTAATGTACCGGAAAAATTTAAAGATAAATACCAACTCGCATATAATTCGTTCATTCAATGTCGAAAAGAGCATAAAACAAATTCACTTTCTGAAAATATTCTGTTGATCCATTTTCCAATTATCTCCAAGAAATTTAAACGTTCAACATTATGGGCACAGTATTCTATGTCAAAAACAACTTTTAATATTAATAATGATGTAGATATAGCTAAGCTGTTAGTAAATAAAAACCTCCTTCTTTTTATAAATATCTCAGTATGGTCGTAAGAAAAATATAGTATACAACACGCATGGAATTTCCACCTGAAGTGCACTTTTTTATACTTTTTATAAATTTTATATCATCGTTTAATAACAAAAATAAAACAGTTTTAGTTAATTAATACTAAGTATTGTTTATATTAAAAATAATTTATTGGATTCTCTACAATTCATATCTACTTTAACCAAAAAACTTTAGTGTTTATTTAGGTATTTCGCGTATTTAAACTAAGAAGTTAATTAAAATTATTTAATTAAAAATAACCACTGGATTTGACAAAGCAGTTGAAAACCTAAATAAACCTCACAGTATTCTTCTTTCGAGAAAACTCGGCATAATAATTCGCTATTACCTTATGGTCTAAAATTAAACCTTTTTAAAAGAAAACTTTAATACAGTAACACAAAAATAGTTTTAAGACAATATGTTTAATTATTTTTTTTAAACATTTGTTGCAATTAATCCCAGCTGTGATTTTAGTTAACTATTATGTTTTCAGGTGATTTATTTATGGCACTTAAAATTGGGGTAGTTAATAGCTGTTGTAGATAATTAGATTGTTAATTTATTCATCCAATTATGTAAGGTATTAAAGTTGATTGCTCATTATCTGAAAAGTGCTTTTTGTGTTTGTACTCTTTATAACTACCAAAAATAGGAAAAATGGCAACAGCCCTGAACTTTATTCCACAATATTGATAAGCCTATCGCCTGATATAGTCCACATACGAAGAGATTTCTTGAAAAAATGGACAACACTATCTGAACCAATTTTTAATGGTCGTATGCTTATTTCCCATAACACGTGGGATGCTATCTGTTCGTCTATCAGCAATGTGATGATATATAAATTAAGGCAAGCTAAGAAAGAGAGAAAATAATAAAATCCTACAGCGATCTACAAAACAACGAGGGCAACTACCCAGACCATATCCCCTGACGGTTGTTCCGAAGCGGAAAGTGGTTTTAGTAAGAATCTTACCCTTAATATTATATTACCTGTCCATGCAAAAACACAAAACATATTTTGGAAAACACTCCAAGTGGAGTAACGCCGCTCTGAGAGCTTTCTAGGCCTCTATTTTGAATGGGCTAGCCCAATTCTAGCTTTATTTTGTTTTATTGCAAAATTCCTTTCCTCGGTCTCTCACTATCTCTTGCTCATCACCAATCATTCCTGTTCCTTTTAAGTCATTCATAACTTCCAGTATCCATCTTGATTTCGGTCTTCCCCTTCTTCTTCCCGCCGGTATTCAACTTGTAATCATATTTATTATGTCTTCTTCATCTGATCGCAATACATGTCCCAGCTATCTCGCTCTCTGCTGCTTAATTTGGCTTACTATATCTGTACCTGTCAAAGCCTCCAATATTTTTTTTATTTCTTCTACTTCTGAATTCATTTTCTCCCATTCTGACAGGTCCCATTATTTTTCTTTCTACTATTCTTAGTTTTTCTTCGTCTTTCCTGGACATTGTAGAAGTTTCAGTACCATATATCATTACAGGTCTAATTAATGGAGGATTTTTTTTATTTGCGTGAAAGGCTCTGTTTTCAGGTACAATTCTTTCATTGATTTCTTTCACCGCCCTTCTTGGATATCACTACCTTAGGTGTTTAAAGTTATCGACATCTTCAAATTCCATATCCCTTACCCTTATCGTTCTATTTACTTGCTCCTTGCCGATTCTCATTATCTTTGTTTTGATTTGGAGTACTACTTTTTCTTCTTCTGTGCAGATTTCATGCAACATTTGTGCTATTACGTCTCTTCTCTTTGCCACAATCACCAAGTCGTCAGCATAAACCACTACTTGTGCAGCACCAGAAATTAAAGTTTCTTTGCTAATATTTTTTGTTATATATTGCAATGCAATATTAAGAAAATTCTGGTAACATTATGTTTCCTAACATCATATTATCTGCAAACGTCATGTTAGTTGAAATCCGTGTGCTGAAAACAAATTTGGCATACTGTTTGATAACATGATGTTACCTTCAGCTCAGACTAGAACCGTCGAGTCTAAAAAAAAATAAATAGATGTCGCCACTTTTTCTAAGATTTTAGCGTGACTTTTAAATGTCAAATAAATTTCAAAAATTGAATTTCGGGTTGGAATCCAACAGAAAATCGAGGAACTTCACCAGTTTTGAAAAGAATTTACTTCTAGATTTGATAAACACTCATAAAGGAATTTTAGAAAATAAAAAAAGTGATTGCGTTAGTTTGGGCGCGAAGTCGACTAGTTGGGAATCAATTACGAACCGGTAAAACGCGTCCGCACAGAGTGGAAAAAGGACTGTGAAGCAGTTAAAGGAGCAGTACCAAGTTCTTAAGAAAATCGCCCGGAAGAACTTGGCTGCTGATCGGGTAGGTATAAAATTATCATAATGCTCTATTTTCTATGTTTTGTCATTTTGAGGCTGAACACTACAAAACAGGGGGTGGGACCTGCACGCCGAAGTCTACGGAGCTGGACAGCAAAGTAAAGGCAGTCTGTTGCGCTGGGGCAACAGGTGTCAGCCTGTTCAAGGCATCAAGTAGCCTCGAATTGGTTGAATCGGAGCCGACCACCTCATTGAACCTCTCATTCGAGCCCCCTGGCCTCCCTCAAGCCCCAATAGCAAGCACCATTGATAAATCATCGCTATCGCCTCAACAACAGGGAAAAAGGCCAAAAAGGAACCATCCGGTTAAAGATCTTACTGAAGTTCTTGAAAAAAGAAACAAACTGAAAAACAAAATAGATGGAATGGAATTGGAAAATAAAATGAAAATGTTTGAATTAGAGTTCGAACACAAAAAAAATGTATCTTCTAGAACAGCAACTCAAGGAGGGACAATTGAAAGAGCAAGAGCTTGCTATTGAAATTAATCAAGTTGAACTTGCAATAAAAAAACAACAACGTCAAAACGATTCAATTCTTTAATTGATTTTCAATATTATTCTGCGAAATATTGTTGAATAAAAGCGTTTCTGACAACATTTGCATTCTCATTAGCTAGAAAACCAGGCTCTTCGTCTTGATCATTGTTCACATTTACGTTTTCATTTTCACCATCCTCGAAATCCCCATCAAAGTGGATGATAAGATTGTGCAAAACGGCTGATGCAACAATAGCAATCAAAGCCGTCTCTCTTTTTATTCTTAATTGTCTGGACATAGACGCGAATCGGAGTTTCCATACCCCTATTGTTCTTTCGACTACATTTCTAGTCGATTTATTAGCCATTTGGTATCGTTGTTGTGGGTTCGTAATAGGATTTTGCAGAAGTGCCAATAGGTACCTAGATGCAGGATATGCACTGTCTCCAATTAAGAAACTGTTTGGAAATTCATTGTTTTCCATCCTTATCTTCAACAGTGAATTGTTGTAGACGGTGCTATCGTGTGTGCTTCCTTGCCACCTTGCATCAATGTCCAGGATTTTCAAATTAATGTCGCACACTATTTGGACATTGTATGAGAAAAAGCCTTTTCTACATCTATATAGCTCAGCGTTATCCCCTCCTGGTGATTGTATGGGTACATGCGTGCCATCAATGCAACATGTGGAAAACGTGCAATTTGCTGAAAACCCATTTAAACTTCCGCTACTTCTTCAGCAGTTGCAGGCATATTCAAAAAACGGTTCCTCAAATTTGCGAAATGGGGAAGGACTTTACGCACTACGCGACTCACAGATGATTTATCAATACAGACATCATCACCCAGCATGATTTGGAATAATCCTGTTGCCAAAAATCTCAAAGAAATCAATACTTGAAGGGATGCTGAAATTGCTTGATTTCTCATAGTTGTTGGTCTAAAATAATGTTGTGGATAGTACGTCTCCCTGTTTGACTCCTTTGTTACATAAAACTACGCCTGTTTTGCATTTAGGCGTCGTTTGGACACTCATGGATGTTGAATTTATTCTGAGAAATATGATTTTCCTTAGTTTAGATGTTAAACCAAGGCGGATCTATTCATCGAATCGAAGGCCTGTTGAAAATCAATGAACATTAGCTTCATGTTAATTTTATAGTCATATGCATTTTCAACTATTTGTTTAATTATATGAATTGCATTGGTTGTTGCCTTTCCCTTAACGAATCCACACTGGTATTTCCCACTCTCTGGTCATTCTTTCTTTTCTCCTCCATATTTTTCCTGAATCATGGCAATAATTAAGGTTAAAAAAAATTCATTATTTGTTTCTCTAAATCCCTTTTCTGCTCTAATCTGAACAAGCAGATTTAATTAATTTAAAAAAAAATAAAAGTATAATTAGATCCGAGCCAAACTTCTGTTTTGCGTGAATATTCATTCCGTAGGATTTAATTATTAAATTAAAGAACAAGATATAATTATCAGTTTACATAGATCATCAAGATTGCTCAATTTCAGATAAAATCCTTTTATTAGTTGTTTCGAGAAGCAATTTAAAAAACTAAGGCAATTAATTAAAACCTGTGCATTGTTTCACCCTTTTTTACGAAGCAATCAACATTTCCAAGAATTTTTGTCTTGAGAATACTAAACATATACCGTGTGAATAAAGCAGAATAAAACAGCTGTTTCAAGACATTCAACTCCTCATCAGATGAAGGCTTTGTTCACAGTAAAGTAAAGTAAGGATTGGTGCAATAAATTTAATGTTAGTCTTGTTAATATAGGGAAATTTTTACAACTTTAAGTTATTGTTTCTATTTTTCTTCAATTTTTCTCTCCTTTCCTAAATTTCTAATGTTTTTAATGACCCTCGACAAGAAAACCTACTGCCCGCTCATGATTTCTACCCATAGATGTAGGTGTGTGAACTGAGTGCTAAATAAGCTAATATATGTAGACGTTGGGTATGTAAACAGTGTCAGAAATCTGACTTAAATCGCTGAACACGCCCATTTATTACGAGAGAGACTGTTGTGTGCTCTAGAGCGACTAAAATTGCAATCGCATTGCACATTTACTTGCTCGTAAATGTTTATTTATACCGTTATAGATTTCGGCATCCGATACGTGTTCCTTGAAAAATACAGTGTAGGTACGATGAAATAATTTTACATTTTAGATTTATCTCTCGAAGACAATTATTATTGTCTGAGCCACAATACCCACTTAAAAATTATTTAATTAAATATTTGATTAATAAGTAATAAAATAAGTTAGGAACACCTTTTAATTAGTAATCGTCAGAGCTGAATTAATCTAGTGTTTGCGCAGCCTCTAGTATGCTCTGTAACGGAAAATTATGAGCGAGCTATTCGTAATCTAAAGGGAACGTGGAGAGACAAAGACCAACTACGTTTGACATTTATCTTAGCTCAGAAATGTGTATAATTCGTATGCCGTTTAAGCAGCTTGAGTATATTTATTGAAATGAGTAAATTGCTTTAAAAGTATGACTAACGCTTTTCTGGCTTGAAGTGTACTATAAAAAAAGAAAGATGTAATTTTTTGTGCGGTTATTAGTCCAAGCGCTGAATAGTTTTTTGCCAATGTATAACAGAACAGAGATTTTTCCAATATATTCCAGGGTAACCCATGAATATACTTCCACGTCAGCCGTCATCTTGAAAAGCAATTTTTAATATCTCGAGAAACGGGTAATGACAAAAAACCGTGGAAATAATTTTGGTGAAAAAAAGTTTTTGTCATCTTTTTATTTAATACATTTTTATATAACACGGGTTTCTAATTATAGCGCTCAAAACTTTTTACAATACTGTTATTGCTAAATATACCGGGTGTCCCAGACTAATTTATCCAGGCTATATCTCCTAAACGAATAAAGATTCTCGAATGGGACAAGAACTGATCTATTCCATTTCCAATATACTTTAATATGGCGGAGAAAAAATTAACCCCTAAATATTAATCCCTTAGTTACAACCCCTAACTTTAAACTTCTTAATAGCACCCTGTACATTTTTTTATAATTTTGGATTTGGTCTTTCATCGTCTATTCAAAAAATTTTTCAAAAATAAAATGGGTTCATAGGTAATCAAGAAAATATCCGTTTATTTTTTATTTTTGTTAAATTAATCAACAAAGCCTTAAAGCTTAAAGGAGCCATAAAAATAACAATTAACTAAAATTGATTGTGTTAACCTCTACTTTTTGGAAGTTCATCTTACTAAGAACAATTAATAACTGCACAGTTAAACTAAACTTCCACTATTTATTTGAAAAATTCGCTTTAAAATCAATTACAGCTGTTTCGCTATCACTAGCATCGTCAGATTGACATATTGAAATTACATGTTGTTTGTTTGTAACTAGGTGCTTGATGTTGATAAGGAGTTAAGGCTAGACCAAGTAAGGAAGTAATAAGACATAACAATATTAAAGCCTAGATGTTATTAGCCCTAAGGGATTATCCTGGATGTATTTCCCTCTAAGATCAGTATAACTGTGCAATGATATAGAAAAACCAGGAAAAAACTATATCATGCTGATCTTTACAATAACTTAATATATTTATGTTATAATAATGTCTTATCTATGTATAAAATGAAGACTCAATCAAAGTAAACAGTTTAATAGTGGAGAACTTCCAAGATTTATTTGTTCATTAACTACTTTAAACTGTTGATCTGCTAGATGTCTTTTAATTTCAAGTTCTTCTAGAAAATCTAAATTTTGTTTTTTATCACAAATGTGTAGTATATGAATGTCATTGGTGTGTATAAGTGAGTTTGGATGTTCCAGTAGGTGTTTTGCATAGTTCGACTTATCTGGTTGTTGTAATCTATATGCTCTTAAGTGTTCATTAAATCTTACTTCAAAATTTCTTTGTGTTTGACCTATATATACTGCATTACATTTTGGACAATTAATTTTGTAAACACCAGATTTTTTAATTTTGGTAGTTTTGTTTTTACATTTAACAATTTTGTTCCAATACTATTTTGTGTTTTAAATGATATTAATGTTGATGTTGCCGAAGATATTATTTTTGAAATTGCATTGGAAATATTTCCACAATATGTAATACTTTTATAGCTTTTAATTTCTTTAGTTTGTTTTGGATATATTAGTTCTAGTGACATTTTTTGTTCTTTCTTATTAATTAATTTATTTATCAAATGTATTGGATAGCCATTAGATGTAGCTATTTGTTTTATGATCTCAATTTCTTTATTAAAATTACTTTTGTTCATTGGAATCGAAAATGCTCTATGTATCATGGAATTATAAGCTGCTAATTTATGTGATAGTGGATGATTTGAATTATATGGTATGGTTACATCTGTTTGTGTAGGTTTTCTGTATATTGAATAATTTAATGAATTATTAACTTTTTCAATTCTTAAATCTAGAAAATTAATTGAATTATTTTCTTCAACTTCTAAAGTAAAATTAATTTTAGGATGCAAGGTATTAATATAATTAAAAAATATATCTAACTGCCGTTCGCTACCTACAAAACCTGCTAACACATCATCAACATATCTATACCAAAATACAATATTGTTTTTATAACTAGAATTAAAGATTTTGTTTTCTAAATTATCCATAAATATATTTGCCAAAATTGGAGAAATAGGACTTCCCATGGGAAGACCCTCATTTTGAATATAAACTTTGTTATCAAAAGTAAAATAATTTTGACTAATGCATACATCAAATAGATCAATTATGTCTGATATTATACCTGGATGGATATTTCTTTCATCTAATAGCTTTTTAACTAGAACTATACATTCTTTAGGAGGTATTTTTGAGAACATATTAGTTACGTCAAACGATACTAATTTAGTATTATTTTGTAAATTACATTTATTCAATTTTTTGATCAAATCTAATGAATTTTGTACTGAATATTTAGATGTGTAACCATAATTGTTTAGGATACTATTTAATTTTTTAGCTACTTTAGTATTAGGAGTGTTAACATACGAAACTACCGGTCTAATTGGTTTTGAATCTTTATGTAATTTAATTGTTCCATATAATTCTGGACATTGAGGATTTTTATTTACTAGGTATTTTTTATCGAAGTCATTAAATAGGTAATTTGAATGATTTACATGTTCTCTTATTTGGTTAGAAAATTTCTGTGTAGGATCGTTTTTTAGAATTTTGACATTACTTGACATTATGAAATCATTCACTTTAGATTTATAATCTTCTCTTTTTAAAATTACTGTTGAGTTACCCTTATCTGATTTTGTTATAAATAGGTTATTTTCATCTACTTTATTTTTGATTGATTTTAAAGCTAAAATGTCATTTTTAATACTTTGACTTTGACTTTTAAATTTGTTTGGTTTTATATCTTTAATAAGATTTGCTATTTGCATTTTTTCATAAATAAAATTATTTGATTTAGTTTTCAAAGCTATTTCAGAATCTGTGGCTAAAATTTCTTTATTATTAGTGAATTTAGGAGGTATGCAATATTTTAAACCTTTACTTAACAATTAACTAATTAATTATTACATTAGATGTTCGAGTTGTAGTCCACCTGCTGCAAAACACATTTCGAATCTTGCCAGAAGATTTCTTTCTCCTGCAATGATTCAAGCCACACGTAGAAGAAATCTTCTGGCTAGATTCGAGATGTGTGTTGCAGCTCTTTATGTAACATTAAAGATGTGGGCGTGGACAACTGTTTGACTGATTTCAAATTTATTATTATTTAAACCGTGATTGGTTATACACATATATACAATAGGCCATCCTTAAAATGAATTCAATGCAAGCAATTTGAGTTTGAAAATGTATATGCTGTTCTCAAGCCGACAGTACTTCCTACCTAAGTAATTACTAAGCTAGGGAATACCTAAATTTGATACTTTACCTAAAACGGATTCTTTTTATTCACTAGGAATTATTTTTTTTGAAGATTGTTTTTTTAGCACAAATTTGAACTTATTCACTTTTTCTTGATTTCAACTAACTAACTAACTGCTTATGATTGACTTCTTTTCATAGATTGACTGACTACCTTCTTAGAATGAATTAATGATCTTCAACGATACACTGATCCCAACGACCTCTTCTCAAGTCTTATTATACACTTCTAAGCTTCCAGAATTTTACTGGAGATTTTAGAAAGCAAATCCTGTTCTAGAACACTATTTGCATCACTGTCTTCACTATAGACCCTGTCCTCTGTGGAATTTTCTAGAACACATTCAGTACAAACAAAATTTTATATATTGTTCAAGTACAAAGTTAATAATATTGTTAAAATTACACAATAAAAATTATTTCTGTTAAAAGTTACTTACAAATACATAAATCAAACTTATTTTATTATGTGAACGATTAAAACTTTTAATAAAAACAGTATAAGATAATCGATTACTACATGTTTATGGAACTAGATATAATTTATAATATTTTCTATGATCAATAAACATTAATTAGTAAAAAATATATTGATAAAATCAATTTTTAACAATTCTGTATCATATACATTTTTAAAAAGATAATATAATAGTAAATTATTACCAGTTATATACTTATATCACTAAAATCATATATTATCCTTAATATTATTGTAAAAGTAGCTTTTGTATTAAAATTGATTTCTGTTTATTATGAACAATAGAAATAATAATAGTATTTTTTACAAATTATTACCAGACTAGACGCTAATATGTTAACCGATACAATGTAGTGAGTAAACTCAAAATATATAATACCAGATAATAGATTGAGATAGTAAAAAACAACTTTTATTGATATTATATCTTTATGATTGTCTCAATAAATATTCATAACAATATTGTTTACTAAAATAACAGCAAATCATTTATAATTAAATTGGTTTAGTAAGAAATATTTAGGATATTTACAATCGCTCCATAAGAAAAACGTGGTTTGTGCATATTTTATTGCCTTAAAAGAATATGGACATTTAGGTTTAACCCCTAACCCTTAAGGTAGCATATCCAAATAGTGATCCCCGTACGAAAATCAGCTACAAACGCGAAGTTTGAGTCATATTTTCTTGGTATTTTGTTGTTTCTGGAACAGTTTTGTTGCTTTTATTAAATTACTTTCTGGAGTTCACAGTTTAATTTATATTACTATTATGTATTTTTATTATACTTATACTCTTTGTTATTCTAGTAAAAACACCATAAAAAATCTAATTATACATTATGTGAAAACAAATTTAACATATTCAATTTGTATGATGTTACATTTAAAATTAAAATCAAAATTTGACATGCTCCTATCATCTTTGGTAGATTATTCATGTATTCTTCCTTCAAACATATAATTGACTATAGAAATCATGATTCACAGCGGCCACTATCTAAACTAACATAGTTTTGATTTAATCAATTGTGAGCATGACACGGTAACATTTACATAATAGAACACAATATTAATTTCAATGGAATCAAAGCAATACTGCCAGACAGATTAAGAGATTACAAATATAAAATGTAGTATAGTTAAAAGGAAATTATAAAAATGTATTGGTATAAGTAATAATAAATTTTTTTATTTATTTTTTGCTTCAATTTTAAGTGTTTATAAGATTTTTTTTTTGTTTTCTCTGTCTCAAAAATTGGATTAAAACTTAAATAACACCAGAAGTAGTAGATAAAATCACGGTAACCTTATTCTCATTAATTCGATTTCTGCTCCTTTCCGACAACTTTTTCATGGAATTTGTTTTCTCACTATAAACCAACAAAGCCGGATATTTTCAATGAAATCATGCGCAGTGAGTACAAATTGATCATAACTCTCTATGTCATAAATATTTTTTCTAAGTCAATGTAAAACTGAAAAGAAGAAAACCGACAGAGATAGTTTTAAGTATCGACGAAGTCGGTAGCCATCACGTTTTCTATTGGAATGTAATTCAATGTCCGTTGGGGCATATAGCCCAGGAAGTAGTTGTTTTTTCATAGAAAACGGTCAAGCTTGGTATAGAAACTATTAAGTTTCTTTACCTTGGGTGCAGGTAGAAACAATTTTCTACTCTTCGGTTTAATATTTTTTTTTGTTATGTCTGTTATTAAGATTGTTATTAATTTTACTATAAGCCGTCAGTAACACAGTCCTCAATCAATGTAAGATCAATGTAAGATGTCTTATAAACAACTGTAAAAAAACGCACAGCTGTAAAGGAAATCGCACGGCTTCCCTAGCAACCCCTTAACAACTGTCAATAGACGTCCCCATCTTATTTAAAATTTATTTCGTAGGTACAGTATAGTACGTAACTAGGGCTAGGCGGCTTCGTGCTCAACTTTTCCATTCATGGGTAAAATGCTTCTTACAACGTAATATACTATAAAACTAATGAATATATTTTCTGACCGTTCAATTCAAATTAAATACAAATTATTACTGTTGATGATTGTTTTCTTTGTATTCAAGAAAATCAAATAGTCTATATATTAGTTATTTAACAGCTTTCATCAACGCCTACAATTTTCGATTGAAAATGAAAAAAACAAGACTATTAATTTTTTTGATTTGAGTTTGACATATGACGACAATGGTTTAATAATAACAAATTAGTATATCAAATCTGTGTGGTCTGGGAGATACCTTAATTTTAATTCTAATATCACTAGACCTAAAAATATTAAGAAAGTAAAATCTACTCTAAGAAACAACAACTATCCTAAAAAATTCTATAACCCTTTAATAAAAAATCGAATTAAAATTTAAATAAACTTATCTTCCAACACTAATATGATGTAAGAACCAAAAATGAGTATTCCACCGCCCTTTCAAAACACTCTTTTTTATAAATTTCATCACTTCGACTTCGACAATGTTAAAATTCTTACAAAAGAAAATGACCTAACAAAATGGAGTTTTTTGGAGATGGTAGAAATCAAGAAAGATCCCAACAATGAATTGTCAAACAGGTATAAGCTGTTTACCTCCTATTTATTTGCCTTTAATAAAATAGCTGTAATGTCTTGTGTTCTATATATTATTGTATTGTAAACCTTACTGTTTATTTTATTATTTATTTTATCGTCCTTGTGCCAAAAATATTTTACCCACCTATGTAATGTTCTTATACATTTTGTTTGCTTCTATGTGTTGTTAATAAAATGTTGTATGTATTTATAATATGTCAGTTTGTTTTCCATTTTAAACGTCATATTTATTAATATAGATCATGTAGGTAATTTGTATTTATAATTATGTTTTAGATATAAATAATTTGTAAATATTTTAGACACTTAAAAATGGCATGAGCCGAAACATATTTTATGTAGTGTAAAAAATAAAAATGTTTAATACATAATTATTGACCGAATCCCACTAATTATTTGCATTTAATACTATAAAACGTTTGGCACTGTACTATTCTCGTTTAAATTAAAAGTTTTAATTTTTTTGCAATTATAATTTGTGAAAATTAGTTAAACCTATTTACCTCAAAATCCAGTAATAATCCGTACTATAATACAGACTTTCGGGTCCAAAGTAATAATATCAATGTCAGTATACTCATTTAGATTAATTAGATGAAATATGTAATTAAATTCATCTCTGTTGTTTGATCACATCTGATGATTAATATTAGATTATTTTCATGATTTTATTTTTCTTCAGATGTAATTAAGTTATTTCTTAGACGTTAATTTTTAATTAGATTTTTACAATCACTAAAATTATTACTGTAATTATAAAATAATCATATTGATCATTTATAAAATTGGTAATAGTACACTCAGATAAATGATATTCTTATAATAATTCTTATAATAATAAATTTTTTCTATACCTATGGAATAATATGTCTATTATTTAAGGTTTTTCTTTAAATAATAGTAATAGTTATATTTACCTGTTGGCTTATGAGTCATAAGCCAACAGTATTTTGACCAATCACAGGCCACGAATTTCATAAGCCAACAGATATTCTGATATTCTAAGGCAACGGAAAAGGTTCTACAATGATGTACAATAATTGTACTAAATCTAGTACTTTTTGATTGCAAAGGCATATTTAGTACCTACCTCTTTAAAACATTTGGATGAAATTTTGACGAAATAAAATTTGCTGTCAAAATACATTTTTTGTATGCGAAAGAATCGAAAAATACTTTAATTTAATCTGGTTTTTAATTATTTCATAAGTGTAGGAAAAGTATAGTTTTATACTAGATTATATAATATACTATTATTAAATAGATACCTAGATTAAAATATGTTGTTCGTTTACAGCTGCAAATGTTTTCCAACTCTTAAATTTAAAATTTCAGTACCTAATAACTTTTTCATTGTTGTTTTATTCAATGGGCATACCAATTAGGCGATAATTTTGCACTGGTGCTCTCCACGATAATATTCACAGCACTAGTTAAATTACAATTGATAATTCATATTAGGTCCATTATTTTTTCAGTATACATGCTGCCAAACACGTAATGATTAGTTTAAAATGGAGGAAGCAGAAAATAAATTTTATTGTAAAATTGTGCAACACTAATGTGGCATTTTGAATTTTACAAATTTATATACATTTTTTTGGTACAAAGTTAAAATATTGTTGCAGATGAAGACGAATAATAGCAACAGTCACCTGAGTCAAATGATGGATGGACCAAGCTGGTCTAGTCCCTCGGCGAGTCCCTCTCCGCCTCCACCCCCTCTACCGCCCCCAGTGGCAGCTCGATGGGCAAGAGCAGAACAAGCTAGCAACGAATCGTGCCCTCATTGTAGAGGACGATTGGCATCTCTTCCTACCAGAACCACATCGCTCAGTAGCTACACTTGCAAAGGTAAAAAAAGAATAAGAGTTGTCAGCAAAACTCTCATGATATTAACTTGAATGACTCAAAATAGTTGTTGACAAATTTGTTTAGTATTCTAAATATTTGTTATATTATTTTGCTCTCTTATAAAGCAAGCCTATTTAAAATAATAAAAGTACCACAACGTACAATAATGAACTTGAAATTTTCACTTGCTAGGTAGTGATTAAACTACAGTATTCCAAAAATTATTGATAAACCTTCTTCATCCTATTGCGAGTACCTTTTCTTGATCTTGTTTCTCCCACCTAGCTCTCTTTAGAGTATTTGTTATATTTTTGCAAACAGTTAACCTTTCAATTTCTAATTTATTGCTAGAATCTCCCTGTCCTTAAACATAATTGCAAATGTAAGTTTTATAACCTCAAAATTCCAATTTTTAGCGAATCTGCCAAGTTGATTAGCATAATGTAAATATATAAGACTACTTTCTGGGGTTATTATAAAATAAGCAGAAACTTTATTCTAAATTTAAAATGATTCTGCAGTGCGCTGAAAATATTCCTGATATGTTTTCGGAGATTCTCTTTCGGATCAAATGTATCCAATGATTTCAATTGGAAGAGTCAATTTTAGCTAATATTGTTATGGATAATTTCGAAAACAAAACATTCATTAGTACAAAATTTTTGGGGAGAGTAAATACAAACTCTAAGAACAATAAAAAACTGAACGGTTAAACTAAACTTCCACTATTTATTCGAAAAATTGGGATAAAGTATGGAACCAAGTAAATATCTTTTAAACGAAAAGAACGATATTTATGAACATTTGCATGTAAGTGCAATGGAACAAAACCCATCTGATGTACATTTTTTTGATAATAATATACTTCCGGTTTAACTGGAAATGCCATCAACTTCTTTAATTTAAATGGGACACCCTATAAATTTTTACAGATTTTGAAAGAGCTTGTTACATACTGAGTTTAGTGTAAAAAAAGTTTGTAAAAACGAGGAATATAGCACTTTAACCAACCTCCTTTGAGTTTTTTGCATTAGAGCAAAAAACTATTTAGATAAACTAATTGATGTTGTTTGTATATAAGTATATGTTTGTATGTATAATATAAATCATACAGAAAGACAGAGCAGCAATCAATTACCCCAAAAACCAAAAAAGGTTAAATTAAAAAAATTTTGTAGTGTAGTTATTCCATCCTCAAATTCAGAAATTTGCCGCGTAAACGACTAGATCCAACATGGCGGGTGGCCTACGTCACTACTCATATGTGTCATTGAAAGCGCCATCATTTTATTGTATACAGTGTATACGCGAGGTTGTGCGAAGTTTTATATTCATTTTTATTCTTCTCTTTTCTTTATTTTTTGTTGATTTTCATAAAAATAAGTCAGTTAGACATTTTTTAATGCAGAAGAAGTTGCTTTTACATTTCGAAATTCAGCTGCATTCCATCACCATGAAAATGTCTAATTGTTTGACAATGCTTTCACAAACCATACTGACGACATTTGATGACTGCAAAACACAAATGGAACCAATAATTCACAATAAAATCAAAAATAAAATTCCAACTCTCTCAATTATCACACATTAAATGTAAACAAAAGATGTTTTTTTGCGACGATACATGCTGATACGCAAGATACTTGAGTATCACGAGCATCTAAAATGTTGCATTCGAGCGACTTAGCTATGACGTCATATCTGATACGCATGATACATTAATCTGTCAAAACGTTTACCCATGAACGAGAGTGGTAAACTCACGCGTTAATTTTCTATCTCTCTCTCTCTGATGTAACCTGATTGGTCAAATTTTCCTAAACCACGTGCTTAAAACAACGTGTTGTTAAATGCACTGAATTTAAAAAAACATGTCGCTGAACGAAGATCTGGTGGAAGTGAAATTCATAATAAATGGTACCGACATCGCGTTTTCTATCAGCTTAGACTAGGAAAGAGAGAGGACAGCGCATGGCAATGAGAACCTTATGCGTGTGAGTGAAGCCATTTTTCAAACGTTTGGTGGTAAACAAATTTGGAACGTCGAATTGTATTTTTTTAGTTTTTTTATTAATTTTCACCTTTTTTAATTACCTGAATAGACATTTTAAAATGGTTAATTGTGCAGTTTATAAGTGCAACAGTCAGAGTGCTAAAAAAGAGGAAGGAATTTCATTTCATAGGTAAAAAGTATTTTAAAACGATTTCCTTGAATTCAGAACAATAAACAACTAAAAGGTTGTATTAACTTTCACTATTTATTCTATAAATTGCAATGACAGCCGTTTCGCTATCGAAATAGCATCGTCAGATTGACATATTGAAGTTAAACTTTGTTTGTTTGTAACTAGGTACTTGATGTTGATAGGTAGTTAAGGCTAGACCAAGTAAGGAAGTAATAAGACATAACAATATTAAAGCCTAGATGTTATTAGCCCTAAGGGATTATCCTGGATGTATTTCCCTCTAAGATCAGTATAACTGTGCAATGATATAGAAAAACCAGGAAAAAAACTATATTCTGCTGATGTTATGTCTTATTACTTCCTTACTTAGCCTTAACTACCTATCAACATCATGTACCTAGTTACAAACAAACAAAGTGTAACTTCAATATGTCAATCTGACGATGCTATTTCGATAGCGAAACGGCTGTCATTGCAATTTATAGAATAAATAGTGAAAGTTAATACAACCTTTTAGTTGTTTATTGTTCTGAATAACATGAATTTTCACACAGTAAGGGTTAGTACCATAAATTTCATTATTTCCTTGAAATTTATTTTTATTAATATTACAGCTTTCTGGTAATAGATGTTTAACTAAATTACATATGTTATGTATGATAACTTAAATTAATTGTACATACAATTTGTAAATTGTTTTCATTCAGTTTTAAAGGTTATTTTTCAATTAATTGTTATTATTTTCTCATAGATGTAATAGTTTTGCAGTGGCGTGGAACAAAAACGTATATTTAAAATAGATAAAATGGATTAAAATTGTAATATTTATTAGATAAATATGTTTTAAAATGATGTTTTTTTGGAGCAGTACATATTTAAAGACTTTTTTAAATTAGATTATTTAATAATCCTATAAGAAAAATCGTATGATACGCCTATGTCAATATTGTCCGCCATTAGTTTGGTGGTAAATGGGTTACATAAATTGATTCCAATGCGCAGTCCTCTCTCTTTCCTTGTCTAAGTCTATCAGCCTAACCTAACCTTTATTACTCTTAATAAATAATACGTAATTCTTGAAAAGATTTTGAGGTTAGAGCAACTGTCACCTGCCGAACTTGAGTATCTATCCAATATCAAACTGATACTTATGACGTCATTAGTCATGATACTCAAGCTTAGACAAGGAAAGAGAGAGGACTGCGCATTGGAATCAATTTATGGTCAAGTCAAAAACATTATAACTGATGATTTTTAAATTAAAGTGTTTCTATACACTTCTCATTGTTTTATACACTTTTTTTTATTTTCAGAGCGTGTTTTTAAATTTAAACATAATTGAGTTATTATAAGTGAATCAGTCTAAACTATGTTGACTTACACAACTTTTCCTATGTACTTTTGTATACATCATTTTGTATATATCTACTTTATTGTAACTCCAAAGTTGCTGCAAGCACCCTAATTTAAATTAAAAAACTTCTTAAAAACAAATAAACTATTTATTAATTAAAAAGTCCTTTTGCAAAGACATGTGACAATGCCTTTGTTTAAAATTAAATCAAGCTATAGCTGAAATAAAAGTCCAACGACGAGATAAAAAATATAAAAGTCAGCTGGATTTTCTTTGCTTTTGAATTTTATGTGATGAATTTGAAAGTGGTTAACCGCATCTCTGCAGAAAAATGTAAAACGATAAAAGCTCTGCGGTAGATTGAAATATTCCGCATTCTGTGATTTTCAAGGAATATATACCCCACTTTTGGTGTAATATATCTGTATGTACAAATCTTCAAAAAGATGAAAACTTTTTCAACTCCATAAACTGCATTTTACCGATAAAATGTACTGGCAACTTTCTAGAAGACAGGACGAATTTATTAGGTTCTCCCAGTTACTGTCTAGTCAGTGTAATGTATTACCTAAAAGTTGAGGCTCCAGAAAAAGAAGAAGAGGCGCGAGGGAAGTGACGTGACGCGTCATGTGGAGGGAAAAACCCTCTCTTAGGTGGTATGTCAGGTTAAGTTGTAAACTGAACTCCTTTTTAGTAATAAAATATATGATTAATTATATTTCGTTTGTATACTAATACCGAACACAAAAGTGGCGACGAGACGGTTAAGAACTCACATTGGTTATAAGTAATTTATAGAAGTTACCGAGTATGTCCAGTCCAGCTAGTCCAAATAGAAGTAATGCTGGTCATGGCGAAATTGTAGTCTTGCCAACAGCGTCTCAAGGTAAATTAGAACCTTTTGATATTGCAATAGAAAGTTTCTCGTCGTGGTTTGAGAGATTTGAAATATATTGTGATCTAAATAATATACCCGAACCAAATGAGTACCAGGCAACAAAGCGAAGTATTTTTCTGACAACGGTAGGCAGCCGCCATTATAACGTAATGCACAGAGCGTGCCTCCCAAAGAAAACCAGTGAAAAAAGTCTAGAAGAACTAAAAAATATTCTAATACAAAAGTATGAGCCACCAGGGTTGATCACAACAAATCGGTTTAACTTTAGCAGAAGAGACCAACAGCTAAACGAGAAAGTACATGATTATATTGAAGTACTACAAGAGCTAGCCACTAAGTGTAACTTTGGAGCAAATGCAGAAGAGCAGTGTAGAGATCGATTAGTTTGTGGCATACAGTCAGAAGGTTTAAGAAGGAAGTTATTAGCAGAACCAAACTTAACTTATGATAGAGCAAAAGAAATTATTTATCAAGAAGAGAGTATTAGGGAGTATTCAGCCCAACTTACTCAATCAAATGTCAATAGAGTAAATTTTGAAAAAACTTCACAGAATCTTAAACACACTAACCAATCCAAACATGTATATGATAAAACAAAGAACCAGAACAGCAACCCAAATACAACAAATAGCAGCAAATTCATTGTTAATTGTTACCGGTGTGGTCGAAAACATAATCCAGCATCTTGTCCTGCTAGAAACTGGACCTGTAATGCATGCCATAAGAAGGGGCATATAGCACCCTTGTGCAAGTCTAAAATCAAGAATGTCCAAGAAATGGAAGAAGTAAGGGTGAATGATGAACTAACAGAAGATCAAGCAGAGGAAGACACCTTATCCAATATGTTTGGTGAAGCAAGAATTTACAATGTAAAGGTAAATGATAAACCATATGTAAAATTAAAGTCAGTTTATAAACAAAAAAGTCATGTTATGAGTAAAGAATCACATCATAATACTTTTAAAGTAAAGTCAAGTCAAACTAAAGTGCAGTCACAGAAAGTAGATAAATGCAATTTAAACATTGAAAGTAACATTTTATATAGCAATGTCAATGAAATAAGTCAGTCAGAGTCATGTCTAACTAATGTGCAGTCACAAAAAGTAGATAAATGCAATTTAGGAATTGAAAATAATATTTTTTATAGTAATGTCAATGAAATAAGTCAGTCAGAGTCATGTCTAACTAGAGTACAGCCACAAAATGTAGACAAAAGTAAGTTAAATATTAAAAACAACACTTCAGAAACTAAAACAAATTTTATAAATCACCATAAACCAGAATTAATGTCTCTTGTTGTAGACAACAAAACATTGCAGATGGAAATAGATTGTGGAGCAGCTTATTCCATAATTTCTAGTAAGAAGTTCAGTTCTCTGTATCCAAATCGCCCTCTTTATCCATTTGAGCTCAAACTTTCTTCAGTAACAGGTCCCCTCAACATTGAAGGCTATGCATCTGTCACAGTAACAAAACCAAATGGTAGTGAATATATATTACCATTTGTAGTGTGTACAGAGTCAAGCTATATTCCATTAATAGGTAGGAACTGGTTGGATGTCTTAATACCAAATTGGCGTTCCTTATTGAATACTGATTTTAAAATTAATAATATTCCCAGTAACAGAGTTCAGGAGTTTTTAATAAAGTTTAAAGTATCTTTCCCAAGGTGTTTTAGGTCAAATCCAGAAGGATTTATTGAGCATTTTTCAGCAAACTTAGTTTTAAAAGAGAATGCTATTCCAGTGTTTCACAAGGCATATCCTTTACCAGTTAAACTGGAAGAAGTTGTTAAAAAGGAGTTACTGAGAATGGAAAACCAAGGGAAGTTAAGTCGTGTGACTCATTCAGAATGGTCGTCTCCAATATGGCCAGTAAAGAAGAAGGATGGCACATACAGGCTATGTGCTGATGTAAGTAGAACATTAAATCCTAGCTTAAAGGTAGATATATATCCCTTACCAAGGTTAGATGAGATCTTGCAGTCTGTCTCAGGAAAAAATTATTATGTGGTCATTGATCTATCAGAAGCATATTTACAGTTAAAAGTTAATCCTGAGTGTCAAAAATTGTTAACAATTAATACATCATTAGGGTTATTTCAGTTTAATGCTCTGATATTTGGAGTAGCAAGTGCACCATCCATTTTTCAGTCCATCATTGACCAAATTCTTTCAGGTCTAAATTCTGTCAAATGTTATCTGGATGATATTATTATTAGTGCAAATGACATAGAAAATTGTTATAATTTAACTTTTGAAGTTCTAAAAAGGTTAAATAATCATAACATTCGTGTTAAAGAAAACAAATGTGTTTGGTTTGAATCGTCTGTAGAATACTTGGGTCATTTATTAGATGCAGAAGGATGTCATCCTACAAACTCTAAAGTCAAGGCCATAGTAGATGCTAAACCACCTAAAAATGTATCAGAATTAAAATCTTATACAGGCATGCTGAACTTCTATTCTAAGTTTATGCCACACATGAGTAAAGACCTAAAGCCATTATACAAACTAACGGAAAAGAATGCTAAGTTTGAGTGGACTCCACAATGTCAAGAAGCTTTTCAGTTGAGTAAACAAAAATTGATAAACAATCAAATTATTGTCCCTTATGATCCATGTAAACCATTGATAGTAAGCTCGGACAGTAGCCCTTATGGTATAGGGTGTGTTCTTAGTCATTTAATTGAACAAAGAACAACCAGTGGTGTAAAAGCTGTAGAAAAGCCCATTATGTTCGCATCATGCACCTTAAACAAAACACAACAAAACTATTCACAAATAGAACGCGAAGGATTAGGTGTCATCTTTGCTTTCCGAAGATTTTACAAATATATATGGGGACGGAAATTTAAACTTGTTATTGATAATGCTCCTTTAAAGAGTATTTTCAACCCTAGTAAAAATCTGCCTATTTTGGCAACAGAACGTTTAATAAGGTGGTCACTGTTTATTAGGTCATTTACTTTTGTTATTGAGCACAGGAAAAGTGAATTGTTATCACCTGCGGACGCAATGTCCAGGCTTCCATTGAAAAATGATATGGTTGAGCCCATCTACAATATTGAACTGGTACCAGGGTTACCCTTAACAGTACCAGATATAGCTAGGGAAACAAAAGGAGATGCCACTTTAAGTAGAGTCATGGAAATTACCATGTTAGGATGGAAAAGTTTTATCACAGATCCTAGCTTAAAACCATATTTCGACATAAGATCGTACCTTTCTGTCGAGCAAGGCTGTCTTATGTTTGGTCAAAGAATTATTGTGCCCATCTCTTGTCAAAAACAAGTCTTGCACATGCCACATGACTGTCACCCAGGGATAGTTCGATGTAAGCTACTAGCCAGGGAAAATGTGTGGTGGCCCTCTTTAAATGCGGATATTACTCTCATGTGTCAATCTTGTGAAGTCTGCAGCGTTGTCAACTTTAAACCAATTACCTCAGAACCTATTCCTTGGACAAAAACAAAGTATCCAATGAGAAGGTGTCACGTAGATTTTTTTCAATTTCAGACAAATCATTTTTTAATACTAGTAGATTCATTTAGCAAATGGGTAGAAGTTTGGCCATTATCATCATGTAACACAATTTCCACATTGAATACGTTAAGAATGTTTTTCGCAACTGCAGGCTTCCCTGAAGAATTGGTCTCAGATAATGGTCCACCTTTCGATTCTCACGAGTATTCATATTTTTGCACTCAAAACAATATACTGGCAAGTTTTTCGCCTCCTTACAATCCAAGAAGTAACGGTTTAGCAGAGCGGGCCGTTCAAACAGTAAAGAAGGGATTGAAAAAACTTGTTTTACAACAAGAAAAAGCTTCCACTTACTCAGTGAATCAATTGCTAGCTTCTTTTCTATTATCCTACAGAACCACTCCATGTACAGCAACTGGACAAACTCCCGCGTCCTTATGGCTAAAGTTTAGACCACGCACCCACTTATCTTTAATAAATCCAAAATTCCAGAGTCATGATTCCTCAAAAGCTCCTTTTAAAGAAGGAGATAGTGTATATATCACCCAAAAGTCCAGTTATAAGGGCAACTACGGTACGCCCAACTGGAGCAAATCGATTTATTGTAAATATGAACGGTATTTTGAAAACCGTAAGTTTAAACCAAATGTCCTTAGCTCCCTTACAAGTAAAGGAATACACAGAACCAATTATTCAGCCACCACAATTAGCTGTACCTCCCGATGTAACAAATTTCACCTTACCAAAAGACACCCAAAACAAGGATATACAAAAAGAGAATAAAAATTTATCCGAACTGGCCCCGGAAATTGAAGAATCGTTAGAAAACGAGTCTTTCAGCTCAAATCATGATTCCAACGGCGAAATACGACGATCCGGAAGAATCAGAAAACCCATAAAAAGACTAGACTTGTAATGACCTTTTTTTTATACTGACTTTAATTACTATTCTGACATGTTTTATTTATGTTATTAGTTGTTCAAATTACTGTACAAGCATGTATGTTTTATTTATGTTATTATTTGTTCAAATTACTGTTCAAACATGTATGTTTTATTTATGTTATTATTGTTCAAACAAAAAACCCAAAGAAGAGAAAGATGTAATGTATTACCTAAAAGTTGAGGCTCCAGAAAAAGAAGAAGAGGCGCGAGGGAAGTGACGTGACGCGTCATGTGGAGGGAAAAAACCCTCTCTTAGGTGGTATGTCAGGTTAAGTTGTAAACTGAACTCCTTTTTAGTAATAAAATATATGATTAATTATATTTCGTTTGTATACTAATACCGAACACAAAAGTCAGCTTTTGAGCGACGTTTCTAATGATATTAAAAAGAATTAAATTAAAAACGTTCGACAATACCTACTCATAAAAAAAACCAGGAGCTAAAAGATTTCCAGAAATAATTGAGAAAATTATTATAGCAGCTTGTCACTTTTTATGCTCACGATTCAATATTGACGATATTTTTCAACTGACATCTCGAGCTTTTTATGCAAAAACTTTTGAAACGTATCTAAAAGATACGACAGTGTAAAAATTACTTATTGAAACATCCCTTTTAAACTGTCACGTCACGGTTTCTTTATAAAAATTCATTATTTACGTAATGCAGTTTCTAGAAATATTTAAAATTTATTGTATCAACACTTAGTTTGTGATAGTCGATGATATTAATAGTTATTTATTGCAGAAGACAATAAAATTATACTTTATCTTCGAGAGTAGTGATGAGCAAATGCAAGACCAAGATCAAGACCGGGTTAGTCTTGGTCTTGGTCTTGGTCTTGCATACAAGGTCTTGGTCTTGGTCTTGCACCAAGACTCTTGCAAGTCTTGCACTTTTTTTTAGATTTACTGGGGTCCATTTTTACAAAAAAAAGGAAAAATAGTTTTTAAAATCATTACAAGTAAAGAAAGGGATAGTATTTTTCACTATAAAAATTTTGTTTTGTGAATAAAGTAAATAAATACGAAATGGACGGAAAATAATTGACACAAGAAAAAGGGAACCTGCCATCAAATGTAGAAAATGCAACGTTGGAAGCAGAAGGTTTATTATTGCCACAAAAATCTAGGATGATGTTTAATTAAGATACTAGATGTTTTGTGATTGACAAGAGTATATTCATAGAGTGCAAATGTCAACGTAGATCAAATACTCATAGTTCTATGAAATAGTGTTTTGTGGAAATTGTAAAGTTAATTGATAAGAAGAAAAAAAAAAATAATGAAAGAATATGACGCTGTAAAGTCGAACACAATGCTTACAATATTAATGTAAATTGAATCACAACCATAATCTATGCTGAAAGAAAAAATAAACAGTAACAAATTAAAATCAATATGAGTATGGAGTTAGCAGTGATAATGTAGAGAAAGAAGAAGAATCAAAAGACAACAATAAAGTTACTTGACAAAATCAAAAGGAAAATTCAAAAAAATATAACACTAATTAGGTTGTAAATGTTCATGTAGACATATAAATAAGTTATTCAAAGATACAGAACGAATCTCCAAAGTTTCTACGTTCAACCTAATGCCCTTATAACATCTATGTAAAAGTTTAACATCAAATAAATCGCAAGATTGACCTTCCAATAAAATAGAGTTTACAAATTAGTGCCCGATAGATTTACTATCTGAGGAGCAAAGCTTGTCGTATAGTCCTTGTAATATGAATGAGTTTTTAATCACATATTTCTAGAGTTTTAAAATTAAATGTGTCTGTTACCTCATTTTTAATAAGTTTATCATACAATATGAGAAACTGTGAGAGAAGTTAATAATTTAATAATGAACTAGTGATTGTACAATAAAAAATAAAAAAGAGATATCGGAAAACCGTAAAAGAGAATAATAAACCCCGAAGTTTTACAGCCTTTGTAAAATTTGATAACTCCATGATTTTTGGTGTTGACTGCTGAATATATTTATGATTCTAACTAAAAACAGCTATAAAAGTACCATCAAATTTCTGTTTGCGTTCCAAATTCTCGATGTTATATTTTTTTAACTTTTATAGCACAACAAAACATTATTTATTTAAAAGAATTTTCTTTCAAACTGGACATTTAAATGTTTCAAATATAAATTATGTACGTAGTACGCCCTTTACCATCAACAGCATATAAATAATGTTTGAAATGAAAATACTTCACTTTTTATTACTTTTTTATTATTAAATTCTTCCTCTCGATGATTCAGAGAGCTTGTAACGTTCAGAAAATTTATTACAGAAGGTAAATACCTTTTAAATCGGGATTTAAAACTTCTTTTTTGTATTCTTCGATGTTTAATCTACAAGAAACTGCTCAGATTATTACAAAAACAGTCGAGAATTTCGTTTATTCAAATATCTCTCGGTAGGAGGCAGTTGCGATCACGGTTATAATTGCAATTTTCTCTTTAGAATTTGTCACAAAAGGAATATTTCTGTCAGCAAATTAATGTAGTTTGTGCTGAGAAAGTCGCTGTTACTAAATCTCACTAAATAAAAATTTCAAATAAACACATTATTTGCAGTTTAACAATTTTTTTTTGGATTCAGTGTTAAAAGTATTTCAATCTGCGAAACAGCTGTAATTGCATTTAAAAACGTATTTTTCGAATAAAAAGTTTAATTTAAACGTTTAGTTGTTTACTGTTCTTAATAAAATAGACTTTCACATAGTAAGGGTTAGTGTGGTGCACAGTATACTTTTTCTACGACCTTTTACTTAGAGGTGGAATTAAAGGAAAATGTTACTAATCTTCTGTATAATTATAATAAACAGTTATATTGCAATTTTGTAAATTGTCAAAATGTACATTTACTTTCTCTTTCTCTACAAAATTAGTACTGCTTGTACTGTTGGTATTGACAACACAACTACGATTATTCATAGTTGTTAGGATTTTATTGCTAACATCCATATTTTTAGTTAGGGATCCTTCCACGTAGGCTTCTGCCACCAAGGGTGATTTCCAGCCGCCATGTTTTTTTAGTGTTAGGACATCTCCTCCACCTTCGACTAATAAAGACGCAGATGAACGCCGTAGGCTGTGCCCGGTAAATTCATTGGGATTGGGGAGTTTCAAAAATTATTATTATTATTATTATTATTATGGTGACGAAGACTCCTTGCGTAGGCTGTATTATCGTTTCCATAGGGCCTACGGAATTGAGCATTCAGATCCTTTATATCATCAGAGAGGGTTCTTCATCTGCAGAGGATTAGGGAAGGCCACAGTAATTATATGTCGACTGGTTCTCCAAGTAGATCCAAAAATTTTTAATATCAATGACGCGAAGAGAGGATCAAGCAACCTCTAAAAAATTGGACGAAAGTAAGCTTGGTATATTTCTTATTAATATTCAGTCCTTAAGACACAAAACGGATGAATTGTTTCTATTATTGGAAGTGCTTGGTTTTCCAGAAATAGTTGCCTTAACGGATAACTGGCTAAATATTGGTGAGCCTATATTTGTAAAAATTACACAACTATAGCTCGCTGTAGTAGGGGTAATTTATCTCATGGAGGTACTTTAATAATGTCTAATAACAATAATTTTTCAGCAGTTACCAAGTTCGATAACCTTTTATCGGAAAAAATATTTGAATTTTCCATCGTTTTTAGTAAAATTTATAACCTTTATATTATTTGTATTTATAGAACACCAGACGCTAAGGTGCATATATTCTGTCAACATTTACTAAGCTTACTTGAATCCTTGCCTGCAAAAAGCAGATTAATATTATGTGGAGATTTTAAAATTTAACATTTTTAACATGTGCTGCTCAAGAAACAATTCAATTTACATTTGACTCTTTTGGTATTAACATGCATATCAACTCTCCTACCAGACTAACCAAAACTAGTTCTAGTACTATTGACTAAGTTGTGTCGAGTTTTGTAGACTGTTCCGTCTTTAGTTCGGGTTTCTTAGACCATGAGGCAGTATTAACTAACTTTTTAGTAGATTCTAAAACAAAAAAAGCTCCACGCTAATTCTGTTGAATTTTTACGGATAAAAATTTTCTTAACTTTGGAAATCTCTGTAAAACAACTGTCTGGGATTGTCTTTCTCTTGATGTCGATACCGCCTTTGCATCTTTTATTAAAACATTGTTTAATTTAGCTGTCAAATCATCTGCCTTTTAGGCCTATCAAAAACAAACTGCATAAGCCCTGGACTACCAAGGGCGTGTGTACATCCTCAAAAAATATGCGTTATCTCTCTTACATAAAAAAATTTACTGATAGTATATTTCTTCGTGAATACGTGAAAATGTATAAAAAAGTTTATCATACTATAAAAGCTGCAAAGGACATCTACTATAATAGGAGACTGAGTGGATCTAAAGGAATTACTAAGGAAACATGGTTCATAGTTATTGTTAATGATTTAAGAAATAAATTTTCCTCGATCAGCACTATTCCTACTTCACCTGAGAGCCTAAAATAATTACTTTATAAATGTTGCCAAAAACTTAACTAATTCTATAACTTCTCTTGATCCACTTTCCTATTTACCGAATGTTAATGAGAACTTAAACAGTTTCTTTTTTTCACCTGTAGTAACAGAAGAGCTTCGTAGTACAATTCGAGACGTTAAAAAAAATCCGCATCTGGAGTAGATGGGCTTACCCTCAAAATGTTCGCAAATCTACCGGTATTTTTCCTACTTGCCTTAAGACAGACATAATCATTCCTTTGCATAAAGGAGGTGATAAAGATCACGTTTCTAACTATCGCCAAATCGCGCTTCTTCCTACGTCATCCAAGATCATTGAAAGGTTGGTAAAAAAGGCTTCTTTCATTTGTGGTTGAATACAATATTCTAGCTAAAAATCAATTTGGATTTTCAAGTGGTAAATGCACAAATGATGCAATGTTTTCTCTTTTTAATAATGTCTACTCCAGCTTAAACAATCAACACTCTACAGCTACAATATTTTGTGATTTCTCAAAAGCTTCCGATAGCGTGGATCATAAAATACTACTTAAAAAATTGCAGTACTATGGATTTAGAGGCACCTCGATCAGGTGGTTCGAGTCTTTTCTTAGTGAGAGACTGCAGCTTGTACGAGTTGATGAATTAAGGTCTTCATGCAAGCAGATAGAATATGGGGTTCCACAAGGTTCGGTATTGGGTCCTATATTGTTTTTGCTATTTATCAAAGATATTGCTAACTTAAGCATCGGCGGTAAAATTTGAATATTCGCAGACGACACTAGCTTTTCTTGGAGTCACCCGGATATCACCGAACTGCATGGAATCGTTTCACATACATAGATAAGACGTAATTGTAACACAAATATATTAAGTTATTGTAAAGATCAGCATGATATAGTTTTTTCCTGGTTTTTATATATCATTGCCTAGATACCAGTGTCAATAAACAAAATAAAATAACATACAGCATAGTTAATAATCAAGAAAATAAACAATGAGTTTACTCTAATAAAAAAAGATCAAGTCTGTTTTTAAATGAGTTGGTTGAAGGTACAGAGACTATCGTCTCATCAAGGTTATTCCAGATATCAAAAACTCGATTGCTTAAGACATTCTGTCTGGGTCTTGAAGAGAAGAAGGGAATTATCTAACTAGCACGGAACCAACAGCATTGATATCATTTCCAACTGAGAAGACAGTTATACGAGGTACGTGCATTAAAACCTACTTATTTATTTGTGTACACATGAGTATGTAAAAGTAAATCAAAGACGTATAATAGCAATTTTCAACGTATTTCTATTGTGTTTGGTAAATTCCTGCATGTAATAAATAATTTAAGAAAATTAATAGTTTTATGTAGAATTTGTATCAAATAATTCCTTAATTATGATTGAATGTTTTTTTAGAGTATACAAATTGAGTTTTCTTGAATCCTACCCAAGATAAAGAGTCTGGTTTTAAATTAAATAAAATTTTCACTGAGCTAGCAAATATTTATTAGGGCGTTCATCAATAAAAAAATTAAATTATACAAAAATTAATAAATCAAACATCTCATTTTTCAAACATACAATAAAAAAACAATATAAAAACTAGAAATAAATAAATCCATAAATAGAAAC
Organism: Ophraella communa; assembly: GCA_035357415.1. Classification (NCBI taxonomy): domain Eukaryota; kingdom Metazoa; phylum Arthropoda; class Insecta; order Coleoptera; family Chrysomelidae; genus Ophraella; species Ophraella communa. Next base: position 29,263,192 of record CM068984.1, on the reverse strand, counting down.
CATCACAATATACAAATTTTCAAATTTCAATTACAACCTTTACGATGACACTCAGCTCAACAGCAGTTTTAATTTTATAAACATAACCAAAACGAAACTTTTAATTACTAAAAAGTATATATACTACAACTCCAGTACACAATAAAAACAACTGTAGGTAAAAAACAAACTTTAAGTAGTTCCTGCATGTAAGCATTTTTAAATTTTTTTAACTCACTTACCCTTTTTACTACACCGTATTGTAAGTATTCTGATTTTTTCGAATGTACTACACAATACGTCTTATTTGAAAAGTTTTGAAACTTTCACGTTATCCTGCAACAAAAAATGTAAGGAAAAAAGTATAAAACTTTCAGATATTTCCATTTGGAGAAGAATGGAATATTTACCTTATACATCGTCATATTCTCGTTCTTGCAAATGAAATAATAAATTCTTCCGTGCCTCTTGAAATATGTGTGCTCTACCGGATGAATATATTACACAATTTAAACTATATTTTAAAAAAATGGTCTTTCTTATATCTTTTAAGATGATTTTTTTGTTCGAACTAGGAGTATTTCATAGATTAAATTGATTGTACTAACCCTTACTTTTTGGAAGTCCATCTTATTAAGGATAATAAAAAACTCTTCGTTTTAACAAAACTTCCAATATTTATTAAAAAATTGCTTTTTTAAAGGCTCAATGACAGCTGTTTCGCTATGAAGCATCGTCAGATGCGAAACAGCTGTCATTGAGCCTTTAAAAAAGCAATTTTTTAATAAATATTGGAAGTTTTGTTAAAACGAAGAGTTTTTTATTATCCTTAATTTCATAGATTATTTTCGTGTATAACTGAAATTAGGAAAAAAGAAGTATGTTATTACTATTGCGCAAAAAAGTCTATTTCTTAGGATATTGCAGCGATACAACTTCGAAATTACTTCTTTTGTGAATTTCTTTAATGTTATGTCGAGGAAATGGATGGGAACATTCGTTGGCGGTACTTATTGTTAGATTTTTATCTATAAAGGATATATAGGAAATTGAACTGCTGATAAACCAACGATTTTTAATGACAATTTGATGGACAGTTTATGCTTAAAACGCATAATAAAGTTTTATGAAATTAGAAACCAAATTTAAAATCTATCGGAGATATCGACGTGCAGTTTTCGCTAAACGTCTTATATTTCCTTCAAGTTTTTGTTGACACATTTGTCAAATGTATATATTTTCGCGAAAGTACAAAAAAATGACCTTTAGCGAATTATCGGTGTATTTTAAATACAACACTCTATATTTTTAATACCATCTGAAAGTCCCCTTTTCCCATGTCCAAAAATGTATACATTTCATCAATTTACTAAACTTTTTAAAGACATATTAAATGTTTTATAAAACAATGTCAAAAAGTAGATATTAGAGTATTTTCTTTTAAAAAACAATATATTTATCAAATATCATTACGCGTTCCTTTAGGTCTGATTATTAATGTTTTAATAAATTAGATCATAGGTAGGCAACATAAAATACACAAAATTTGAATTTAAATCTGTCAATTTTGATGGAATCTTTACTTTTTATTATTAAAAATTGGGTCTAACAGCTAAAATTTTTTTAATCTGTCAAATTTGACATTTCAACAATGTTGAATGGAATGATTATTGTTTCAGCCAATGAGCATGCAATTAGGCGATAATTTTGCCCTAGTGCAAATTATCGATAATTTGCACTAACCTAATCTTGAAAAAAAGCATTGAAAAGTAAAATTAAATGAAAAACCCTTAATTTGACCTACCTAACGGGGCAGATGTCTTCATTACTAATGTTTCGGATTAACCATTTACTGTCCGCTAATCTACGGCCTCCTCCTTGGCAGGATTTTGAAAATACTGGATTACATTCTATTCTATTTGTGCTTGTTCCATCATGAAACTTTTCTTCTTGAAAAAAAATCCGTCAAACAGTTGACTGCCTCACCTCCTCGAACTGCTAGCTCATAAGATATGAGATGAAAAAATTTTTTCTGCAGACCTTCCGGCTCGTTTTCATCGTAAAGCTTCAAAATTTGCAGCAATTCTTTGTGAGTAAAAGCCGATGAGCTTTATTTTCTCTTTTCCGGGTTCATTTGTAATATTTTGCGCGTAGCATCTCGGGCACTTACATCATTAAATGGATCTATTACAATATCGAAATCTTCGCAATATTTTTCCTGAACAAGTTTTGCTGTTACGTTCCACATTGTTTTCATTGCACTTTCTTTATAGAAGGATCCATCCTTCTTGCGCATGTTGCTTCCCAGTCCTTTAGAGTGAAGGCAATTTTTTCCACCGAGTTTCCTTCGTTCTAATAAGTGATTTCTTTCAGCACAAAACTCTTGAAATTGTCTCCATACTGACATTTTTGACTTTTTCGTATTCGTTGGCGTAAGATTGTCTATATTCTTGTCAATATCTACATCAGAAGCATTTCCAAATCGCGACATTTTACAATATTGTTATCGCCACAGGTGACGCCAATGTGACAGCAACTGACAGTGACACAAAACGATTTGATTTATTCATAAACTTTTCTCATAAAAATTATAGAGTGTGTTCGGGGAGCACGCTTTCGAGCTATGTAGCGCCAAGAGCCATATAACGCAAACGAGGAATAGTACTAGATAGCGCCAAATGGCGCAAATAGCGTGCTCCCCGAACACACCCATAGTCGCCACAGTTGATGTCAATGTGACAGCAAATGACAGAGGCACAATACGATTTGTTTGATTCAAAAAATTTTCTTATAAACTTTAACTCGTGCAATGAAAATGAATCGATAATTTTCATTGCACTAGTTAAATTATTACTGAAAATAGATTTAGTAAAAAGTTAATGATGAATTATTAAATAAAGTGGTTTTTGTACAGAATGGTTCAAAAAATAATCTTCTCAAATAACACTCGTCCTGTAAAATTTTATTTTTATTGCAGACTAAAACCTTTTTATTTTAGGCCAAACTACTCAAACAAGCTAAATAAAATATAATCACTCATTTTACGGTCAGTTTGTTTTTATATTTTTTCGCCGAAACTAAAAATTTATCGATAACAAGGACTCGTGGTACAACCTTTGACTATTTGGATATGTGTCTTTATACTCCTTGCCATAATCTAATTGAATCAATTTTGTTATATTTTTAGGAATACACACTTTGAGGTAAAAACTCAGTGAACTCCCAAAATGTTAAAAAAAAACACAAAACATTTCGTTGAACATATCGGTGAAACATATCAAGATTAAAAAGTTAATACCATGAAATTGAACGTATACTTTGTGAATAAACAATCTACGAGAGGTTCATTTGGATTTTAAAGCCATAATAAAACCAGAATCAGTTCTTTGTGTTAATGAAAGCGCCGATAAAAAAATCACCGAAGCTTCTGTTAGACGAGTGGTTGTGACGCGTGTGTGTGCTTTTTAGTTGTTAGTCATGCAGTCAGTGGATAACTGGCCAGAAATGGAGAATGGTGTTTGAAAAGTAAATTGTGTTTCGGCACATAATTTTAAAACGCTTAATCGATAGAAGAGTCCTATATTTAAAGTGTGAAAATAAATAAATTTGTCTATAAGTACATAATATTATAAGAAAGATTTCCGCAGATCAGTTATATGTTTATTTGGAAATTATTTAAAAATTAAACATTTGTTTCCATATAAATACATTTATTTTAGAAAAAATCCAATAAAACCCAAAATCAAAACCACAGACTTTTATTCAAGTAATGTACAATTATTGTAACTAGTTTCGGTCTAAATCAGACCACCATCAGGCTGTAAAGAAAACAATAAAATGGTAAGCACGAAGTGCAAAACAGTTAACGGTGGTAGAAAATAATATTAAACAGGTTAAACAGTAATACCAAACATAATAATTTTAGTACAAATGAGAATGTGTCAACTGAACAGTTTTTTCAAATCATAAGAATATCTAATTTAAAATTTATTTTCATTTAAAAACACTATTAACAGTTATTGTGATCATCATTGAAATTTTGAAATTATTTATAGTTTTGTCCAAGACATAATTGATTTTTTACATTAAAACAAATGCTCAAAATATTCTCCACCTTGTTGGTGGCAATAACACAGTCTCCTATAAAAATTGTCCCGAACTTTGTTTAAAGTTTGAGGTGAAATAGCCCGTATTTCTGTAGTTATCCTTTCTTTGAGGTCTGCAATGCTAGTTGGCTGTGTTACATATACTTTGTTCTTAAGATAACCTCACAGAAAAAATTTCCAAGGGCGTAAGGTCCGGCGAACTAGCTGACCACTCGATAGTACCTCTTCGTCCAATCCATGTATTGGGGAAAATTTCATTCAACTAATTTCTTACAATTAAAGCATAATGGGATGTTGCTCCGTCCTGCTGGAATCATTAAAATTTCAATTCGGTGAGTCTCAGTTCGCAAGATATTAGTATTTGATTAAGAATTGACAACTACTATATTTAAATGTCAACACAGTTTTTACCTATTCGTGATAAAAAATGTTAACAAAATCCAAAATATTTATACTTAGTGAAGATATTTGAGGTCTGCAATCAGCTAATTAAAAATAAAACCATTATTTAAAGTGTGAAACATTGTAATTTTCACAATTTTATGTATTTACTATCTTAAACAAATTTCAAAATAATTTCAAAATTTCATCCTGTACAATTCATAATAGACCCCTATATGGTATAGTTCGTTGAGATCTTTAAAATCATAAAAATATACAGGGTGTTTCATTAAAAATATAGATCATGGACGATGCCAGACTTGCGTGTTTAGCCCTGTACATTTAAATTTATGTTTAAAAAGCTCACTTTTGAATTTCAAAATTGACTGGTCCCAGCGTTTTTTATAATTTTCTAAACTAACCCCACAAATAATTTTATTCCACACTGTATAAACTATATATTTCAACACTAATCTTATGCCATTTATTAATTCTAGTTTGGGGTAATATTCCTTATCACCATAATGATAATTAAAAACAATTTGTGTGGCTGTTTCAACAAACAAAATTGATATTTCTTTTATACAAAGTGCTCGACGTAGATTTTTCAAATTTTGGCGAATGCTTTATAATATTGTAGGTACCTATATTACAACATTGTTTTAATTTTTTTGTTAACAAAAATAAATATTTTTCATCTAAAGTAAAAATAATGAGCTTTAACTGAGTATTTTTTATTTTTTTGGTCAAGTATTCAATGAGATTTAGGCGACCCAAGAAAAGACACCTTTCAAAAATAAAATTGGAGTCAAAACAAAACGATTGGGAATTAAATAAGAAACGAGATATTATTTGAAGGATATGGTCGGTTTTTGTGGCTTATAACTACTTGCAATTCAAAATGTTGAGGAGATGGAAATATACATAACGCGGAGTGAAATATACATAACCTCTACGGAATGGAATATGCTAAAGAGTGTGAAAAACGGCCGTATTATTTCGTGCCGGGAGAAAATTCTGCAAACCCTACAAAAACAAGAAATGAAATATGAAAATAAAACCGCAGAACTGAATCTCGGAAGAAGTGGATTAAGATATTTTAAGATAGAGCTTTTCTACTACTTTAAAAAAAAACTGCAATGAAATGATTTTAACATTAGTAATTATTAAAGGTGACTACTCACTACAAAGTATCATACTATGAACCGGCTAGGAATGTGTTTCAGGTAAAAAAAGTTAATATAAAAAATGTGTTTCTTATACAAATTCACAAAATAAAACCACCATCTACACACCATTTGGTTGGTAACCCTTCCTGATTTATGTTGGCACTAAACAATTTCCGTTTGGACTTTCATGCTTTAACAATACCTTTCTTTTCATACGTATAAAGTTCTTATTCAAGTACACGGGTACAATTTTTCTATTCTGTCAATTGACATGTCCTTTATGCTATTTATATTAGTTTACATAGCTTCTCTGCTTATATCGAGAAAACTAACAAGAACCTTTACTTACGGTTTAGCATCGACCTGTCTTCTTGATTTCAATGAGATCGAGCCTCCATCATGGTTCTCTCCTTTTTTTGATTGTTTTTTACAGTCAACTCTGTTCTCTTCTTTATGTTTTCTTTTTCTACTGTTACTTCCTTTTAAATATATATATTTCCTCTAAGATAAAACATTCTTACTACTTTTTTATGTTTCTCCCTCATTTCACTTCACATGTTATTTTAACCTACACACTATTATAGACGTTGATAGCGTCTGATTTTCTGTTTTTTTCTTGTTTTTACTTCATAACTCTCTTTGTAACGATTTGGTCTTGCTTGTTTTATTGTAACTTTGACATTTCACGTACTGTTAACGATCTTTTACTTTGTTACTTCATTTTGAAAAGTTTAATCATAATAATTTTTAATGTAATCATGTAATCTCTATTAATCATACTTCTATGTAACTATTTTGATTCTTCGCTGATACCATTGTTTTCTTTATAGCCTGATAATGGTCCCAAGGACCGAAACATGTCGCACTAACAGTTGTAAGCTTTATTATTACCTATAATACCACCTAAACAACATCAGCGGGTCACAGTTATTATGCAGCGTGGCCGGCATAGACCAATGTAAATCTTATGGGCGAATATTCAACACTGTTGCCGCTTTGGTTAAGGCTTGAACCACAATTAACTCAGCCAATTTATTTTCGTAGAAACGTTTTATTATGAATTTTGCAAAACAGATGTATATAATAATAAATATTATTAAAAAATGTAATTCAAATCTATTTATGTAGATTGTAATCAGTATATACCTGATCACTTGATGGATTATTTAGGTCTCTACTAAATCTTTCAGACAAATCCTAATCCTATTGCCAGTGAAAATATTATTTAATTACAAAGATGCTAATTATTTTTACCTGTCTGATTCCTTGATCCTCGTAAACCGTTATGTAATATTCCTGGAATGTAGAGGTAAGTAAATGTACAGGTAAGTAATAACATAGGCAGGTACCTATCTGTTTCTGCTGATAAAGGAAAGGGCATTATTGAAACAACAGCCATGCAGTTAGCAGCACCGTTTGAAAAATTTAAACAAGGTGAAAATCTTCATCGTCAAACCAAGAGGCTTTTATTGAATATTTTAACGTATACGTTGAATACAAAAGATGACAAAAGTGTGACAGCGAAAATAGAACTGATTTCTGAAATGACTGGCCTTAGTGTGAGAACAGTGTATAATCTGAAAAGCGAAGCCGCTACTGGACCTTTGACATCGCCAAAAAAACAAAGACGGAACAGCAGCCAGTCGAATTCAAGACTGATCACCTACGATGAAGGTATCCAATCGCAAATACGAAAAGCTGTGCATGAATTCTACTCCGAAAATATTCCACCAACACTGGCAAAAGTTCTTGCTAAAATAAATTCAGACGAAAATGTACCAAATTTTTCTAAAAGTACGCTAAAACGCTTGCTTAACGATATGGGGTTTGTTTATGAAAAGAGAGGAAGAGACTCGATTCTAATAGAAAGAGCTGATATAATCGCCTGGAAGCACAAATATTTAAGATCAGTGAAGAAGTTTCGCGAAGAAGGATATAACGTAATATATCTGGACGAGTCATGGATTAATGTGGGCCACAGTGTAAATTTTGAATGGAAAGACACTACCATAAAAAATGTCCGAGATGCATTTGTCAAAGGACTGACAACAGGACTGAAGGCTCCAAGTCAACGAGGACCGAGATTTGTTCTTCTTCAAGCAGGCTGGAAAGACGGTTTTCTTGAGGGTGCAGAAAAAACTTTTCTGGCATTTTTAAAGTTTAATTTTAATTCAAGTTAAAATACGTAATTATTAATTCATTTACTTATTCTATATTCTGTTTGTTACAACAACCCGCCATAAGAAGAAAAAACCTCGGAAAAATCATCGAAACGTCGGCAAGATTTCATTAGCTTTTCTCTGTTAATCGTTCTCCCTTAAAATTTAGATGACAGCTGACTTTTTTACCACTCGTCTTGTAATTTATGTATATATTATTATTATTGACATATTTTTATTATTAATTATATTATATTATTATTTCATAATTTGACAAAGGTCTTTTGTAAGGCCGCTGTATTTATTTATTTCTTTATATATACGTGATAATTAAACGTATAAAATTTGAATATTTTAGCGGATTTACAATATTTTCCTTTAAACGCGTAAAATTTATCTAAAAGCATAATTATAAATATTCTTAATTACTCACTAAACGATTTTCAAATGAATAATTTAGTCAACATTTAAATCATAATAGTAACACAATGGCAAGTTATATTCCCGCGCCAGTTGGAACCAAATTCGAAGAACATGCCGATATGGCAACGCCGTCGTCCATAAACGCAATGCTGCATAATAACTGTGACCCACTCTATAGCTACAAACAAACAAAATGTAACTTAAATATGTCAAACTGACGATGCTAATCATTGTAATTTAAAACCCAATTTTTTCAAATAAACTTGGAAGTTACGTTATACCTAAGAGTTTTTTATTATTCTTAACTAGACTGTACTGTTGCATTAGCATCGTTTTACACGACAAGGAATCATGCTGAAAATTACTCTGAAATTTACTCCGAAAATGTTCAACAAAATTTTATCACAATATGCTTATAAACTCTGTATTACACGGATTTCTTATGAAAATGTTCGGAATTATTTATAAGATTCGCTTGCGCAATGTCAGTTTTATAACAGGTGTTCGATCCATAACCTTACATACAGAATACTTTTACGTTTACTTCAACAAATTAAAATATTATTTTGTGATTTTCTTCCTATTTTAATACATTATTTTTTTATTTTCGGCTTGAGACTATCTAATAGCTATTTATGCCATCAGTTACGAAATGCCAAGTTTTGCCTAAATTTCATTTCGTAACGTATTGCATACAATATTTTTTCTAATTTTAAGGAAAGTAATGAAAAAATAAAATGTAATGAAATTGATTGGAAAACCTAAATTTAGTTTTTTGCTGTTACTTCATGTTAGTTGTCAGTTTGACATTTTGTAAAAAAGTCTAGACAAAAGGTTTGATATAGAGATATATTTTTAGTTTTATTTTTAAAAAATGTGTGATTCAAGTTCTACCAGCTAGAGCTGGTAGCAAGAGCTACCAAGCGATATTGAACAGGCAGCAGGTAATGCTCTATTATCAGTAATTCCCAAAAAATCAAAGGCAGTACTATTTGGCATACGAAAAATTTGTTACGTGGTGTGATGAGAAGAAAATTAAACATGTTAATGAGAAAGTTTTACTTTGAGGATAAGAAAGATCTAAAAGTTTCCACATTATGGACACTTTACTCAATGTTAAGGTCTGAACTAAATCTGAAAAGGAATATTGAATTTAAAAAGTGTACAAATTTAATAGCAAACTAAGCGTACAGGGCTAAAAAGTCAAAAAATTTTATTAAAGAAGATTTTGCCAAATATTTAGGGCAACCTGATGACAAATATTTCTTAATGGCTAAGGTTGCAATGATAATTGGAATGCAGGGGCATGCAGAATTAACATTTCTTCTAGCTGAAAATATTATAGACGAAGGAAGCCATTTTCAAAAACAAAAGTTATGCGGCAGTTTGCAGTTACGACTTTAGCAGTCTGCCAATAGTTATCGCACAATTTCTTGGTCTTTCAAATCCTGTTACTGGCCACTGCTTCAGAAAAAGCTCTGCTAGTTTCCTAGCAAACAGTGGCGCTGATATTTTAAAATTAAAGAGGCATGGAGGTTGGAAATCTACCTCTGTTGTGGAGGGATATGTTGAAAATTCATATAAAATATAACAGCAAGTTCAAGCAATGAATTAATTTGAATAATTGCAATAATTTTGTTATCAATATTTATAATAATTAATTAATATATAATTTATGTTTTTAACATATATTATAACAGTTTAATAAATAGAATAATTATTTTTGTCACTAATTTTAAAATAAATATTTCGTCATCAATTGTATAAAATTTTACTTTATGCAACTTGTTACAAAAAGTAAGACGTTTCATAATGTCAATCAGTTTTAGAAAGGGTCACTTTATATGTCAAAATTAGAAAAAATAATTCATGATAGTTTTATACACAAAACACTAATATGTTTTATAGTTTAGATATATCATTAAGTATATAAAATATTGTTGACATTTAAAAAAAATAATCCTGCACTAATTTTCGACCACTTTACCGGTGAATAATGAACACGTTCAATATTTTGACTTCGAATATTTTCGTAAAAATTTTTGGTCGTGTAAAACACAAACAGAAATTTTCGGAGTAAAATTCAAAGTGATTTTCAGCATAATTTTTAGCCGTGCAAAACGATTCATAGAAACTTAAAATTTAATAAATTAATATCATTATATAGAAATGTAATTGTAAGTACTACAGATTAAATTTATCAAAACTTAAACAAAAACAGTGACATTCACATAATAAATAAATAATAAAGCTATAAACTCTGTCGTTGCTAAGTAAAAGTCATAATTTATTTGTTCTGCAATTTTTTTATAATTAAAACCTATTTTGTAGAGGTGTTTAGCTATTATTTAATCTGTTTGGCCTGTTTTATTCCGGATTTACTTCTGAATTTTTAAATTCTAAAATTAAATTTCATAATTTCTACTCCACTTTATATATCTCGGACCCCTCCTAATACCACGCAAGAGAATTCTTTTGTAATCTACTTTTACTGGCAACTGTCTGGCAAATATATGACATATACTTAAAGGAAACATTTGGTAGAATTTATAGTAAGTATGCAGAGGTTGCAAATGTGAGAAACCGATTAGAATTATTTATTTAAAATATTTCATGAAAAATAGTGAATACTTTTTAAAATAATAAATAACTCGTTTTAACACAACTTCCACGTTTAATTAAAAATATTTGGTTTTAAATGCAATGACAGCTGTTTCGCTAGAATTAGCATCGTCAGATTGACATATTAAAGTTACATTTTGTTTGTTAGTAGCGATGTAATAAGTAAAAGAGTTGCAAAGAGGACTGGTGAACAGTAAAACTAAATTTACACAAAGAATAATAAAAACTATTCGTTATAACAAAACTTCCACTATTTATTTAATAAATTGCTTTTTAAAACTCAATGACATATTGAAGTTACATTTTGTTTTTTTGTAGCTAGGTACCTGATGTCGATTAGGTAGTCTTAAGGCTAGAACAAGTAAGGAAGTAATAAGACATAACAATATTAAAACCTAGATGTTATGAGCCCTAAGGGATTATCCTGGATGTACTTCCCACTAAGATCAGTATAACTGTGCAATTATATATAAAAACCAGGAAAAAACTATATCACGCTGATCTTTACAATTTGCATTTTTGCCCACCCTGTACCAATTTGAAGCAACATATTATACATTTTTGGAACCAGCTCAACAAAGGCAATTTGGAAATTGAAAAAAAGGGGGGGTTCCATTTGAAAAAATGGTGATGACGAAAGTGGTATACCCTTTATTTTATATTATGAGTTGGAACAATAGTAAATTAAAATCAAAAATCGACCTGTTTCGGGAATTTCTAATTTTATTGTTCATTTAGCCAATAATGAATTTGTGCGTTACTTTATGGACGCGCTGTATTTTGTCATAAGCAATGAATCTGCAGAAAACTTTGTAAACACCATTCACATTTCAACTAGCTAAATATTTGCCAAACAATAAAAATGTATTTTTTAATTGTATTGTTTCATTTTTTTTATTTTATTTTATTTACAATACATATTGAAACACTGGAGACTTTTACAAAATTTATTCACAAATTGTAACTTATTAAAAGAATTCAGCTGGAATAATAATTTATTTATTATCAACTCGACAACTGTTCGATGCAATGCTACGGGCTCTTTGGTCCTTTGTAAACGACGACGTCTGTAGACAAGTAGTAGTCGGGGTACTTTCATTGGTCGACGACACCTCACAATCCTGTCGAAAGGATTCGACTTCGTAATATATGTCTCCACTCCTAGATCTGTCACGAAGAGAATTGGTCTGAAGATAACGGTTCCATGTACGGTACTAGATATTAGCCACGAACCTTTGAGAATGGCCTTCTTGAATTAAACCTATTACTCTGGCATGGTCAATCTCACTTATGAATTGACGATTCATGTTGGCAGTCTAAATCATAAAATTCAACTGTGCTTTCTAGCAAAATTATCATACCAAAAAGGTACCCTCAACAAAACAAATGTAGACTGGTATTTCTTAACAAAAACAAAATTTGTTCACCGTTGATGTTTTATTACTTGAAACTTATCCTGTTTTCTGTGTCAGCACACTGATGGCTCTAAGGACAAGAACTGAGATGGAGCTTTAGTTTTCCAAAAATTGGGAATTATATCCACAATTTCCCAAGAAGAGCTTGTAACATGTCTATCGTCATGTCACCCTGCACTATTACCGACCGTAAACGATACCGCTATTATTACCGTTAAAACCGACCCCGACTCACTGTTAATGCTACTGTACACGAGACACCCCTTATAGACGCTAACTATTTATGTGTTTGAACGAGGCCAATCAAAGAACGCGCATTTTGCTTGCAACTGAATGTGCCGAACGTATCTTTTATGACAAATGACCCGAACACGCATTGAGCTAACCTATATAAAGGCCAGCAAGACAATTCCATACCCTTTCATCCACTAATAGGCCGACTTGAAGAGTCAAGTATCTCATCTTGTGAATTTCCTTTTTGGTTGTTGAAAGATACAACGCGCTAAGTTGGTGTCAAGTTACCGCCAAGATACCGCTAAATTTAGAGCCCAGTTACTGCTTATGTGAAAACAGTCCTTCAAACCACTTCTGAGCTGTTAAGAATACTATTACATCCCGAGCAGCCAGAACCATTAAAGACACTTTCATCTCTCCACGAAGAAGATGAAGCCGCCCTCCTAGACAGCACAGAAACTTAAAGTTAAGTCCTCTTTTTACAACTCCAATTTATTATCAGCAAGTACTTACATTTTCAATAAATAATCTATATTTTTAAAAAACAGTTTCATTTGTATACCTTAGACTGTAAGTCTTAAGGGTGTAGCGTGGTCGGTCTTCGTTTCAAGTAGCTTCTTTATTTGTTTAATTAAAGTAATTACAAGGTGTTTGTATCTTTCTCACCTTAGTTTTTGTGTAGTTTGTTTGCTTAATCGATAGCGTTCAAAAGATAGTGGCGCCCTTATTACTTATACATCCCAATCCTTCCTATAGTGAGCATTAACTTGGAGTCGAACCACCCCCTGGAGAGGGTCTCTTAGCCGGGATCCCTTTTGGAGAGTTTCTTGTTAGTTACAAGCTGTTTGCAATAGAGATGTGTTGCGGTAGAATGACTTGAATACATGATTTTGATTTACTGGACTGTTTCTTTTTTATTTATAAACTTATTGTTTAGCGCTTAGTACAGTTCTGTCGTATTTCGAATGCTATGGTTTATTTCTGATTTTATGTTTCCTTTTTTATTGATCAGTACTTCTAGATATTTGTACTCATTTACCCTTGTATGGTTATTTAGAATTTAGTTTAGTTTTTTCTTACTAATTTTGATTTTTAGAAACACTATTTAAAATGTATTTGCGTTACTTTATGGACGCAATGTATATAAATATCGTGAAAATGCGAAAATGTTAAACAGCCTGTTGATCGACTAGCGTTACAGACTATTATTTAAAGTGAATACAACCAATTAAAAATTTGTTACAGCAGTAATGAGTGTTATATACTATTCACAGGTTGTTACAAAATGGTAGTATAAATCTCACTTTTAATTCATGATAATCTGCTAAAAAGTGTTTTAAATATAATTATTATGAATTTCCGAAAATTTTAATTTGGTTATTTCTTGTAAATTTTTAAATAAAAATACCTTATCACGTATACGCGGCTTATCAATAAAATATGGGACATAATGCTTGTACAAATATATCATCTTGTTGCAGAAAGAATCGCATACCAAATTTATCTTTCAACAAATAAGACAAAAATATTGTCCCTTTTACCGAATGAAGTTCTTACAAAAGGTTAATTCAATGAATGCCACAACACAAATCTAATGAAATCAAACCTCCGGATTTTTCCACCGGAGGCAAAGAAACGCTGCCACCGCCGCCTTTCTATTTTCTTTGTAGTTCTCGCCTTGGGGTTTTCATTTTCCAACTTTTCCAACGTTTGTCTAACATCTTTACGTGACGTAGTTGTGTCGTAAACTTACACAGCTGGATTATCAGCCCTTCAGCACTAAATCATACACGAGAGGAAAGCTAAAAACATCCCTTAGAGCTGGAGAAAAAGGACAAGACCGTAAATACACAACATCTAAACGAAATACCACAAAAAAACTAAAGTTTTCTATGTTGAAACATTTATAATGTGATTTAGACAATGAATTGGTCCAATCTCCAGACTAGAGTTGGTTAATATTTTTCTAACCAATTTATGTATGCCGAAGTTTTTGAAATCTCCTTCCTATCCTTATAAAACCCTTTGTGTCGATGTTTGTACCCCATAATTTATGTGGTTTTTTGGTTAATTTCTTTGTGCTAATATCCAATACCCAACAATAGCATCCTTTTTTTCATTGAATTGGACGTACATACCTAAGTATTATATTTATTTACATTTTTATGGACTCTTTTATTACATAGCAAAGGGAAATCGGAGTATCTTATTTATTAGATCAATTTATGTTCCCTTTTCTGTGTCTATGGCGCTTCTGACCCTATAATACTGGCTGAATCATATAGCCTAATGGATACTTCTTTTTGTTTTCGCTAGTTTCGTCTTTAATAATTCCTACTGTCTAACGCATTCTTATGTTTCTCTTGATCCCATTTTGTAAATTATTCTATAAGTTATATATGTTTCTAAATAATATTGTAAAATACGTACGAGGGTTGTTTGAAAAGTTTCCGACCTCAACATGAAGATGGCAGCACTCGTAAACAAAAGTTGGGGAATGTGTTTGCGCATGCTTTAAAAGGTACCCACTAAAATTTCAGCCATTTTGGAAGCGCAGTTTTTGTTTGACAATCATTTGAGTGAGTCGATGTGAGTGTTTTTATGAAAATGAAAAAAATCTAGTATAAATATAAATAATTAATAATATAAATATTTGTTTTTGAAAAGGCAATACGCCTACGCAAATCAAAGACGAGTTGGACGATGTGTACGGGAACTCTGCACCATCATTTACCACCGTGAAATTTTGGGCTGCTGAATTTAAACGTGGCCGTACCAGCTTGGGTGACGATGAACGTTCGGGACGTCCAGAAACTGCAACCACTCACGATAATATCGCTCAAGTTCACCAAATGGTGCTAGACAAGCGTCGAATTAAAATTCTTTTTTTTTGTTCCCTAAGCTAAAAGTTGCGCTCGGAGGACAGAGATTTTCGTCGAATGATGAGGAGGCCATCACCTTCGTAGACAACTATTTTGCAGAGAAAGACGCCGAGGACTATTTGGACGGGTTGAAGAGATGGGAGCATCGCTGGAAGAAGTGTATAGACTTACAAGGAGACTATATAGAAAAATAACAATTAATTTGAAGAAAAAATGTCTAGTATCTTTGTTAGGTCGGAAACTTTTCAGATAACCCTCGTATATTATAATTTTTGAAAGTTATATATGTTATAATAGTTATGTATGCTATAAGGTATATATGTTTCTAAATAATAACACAAACTTCACTTAACATAACCTAACCTTATTTCTCGTTTATAACGTCAAAAGAGGTAAGAAAGATGGACTATTATGAAGTTTGGGTCACCGTTGCTTTGGCAGGTAAACGGTACTAAACTCAGAGTAATAAGTAACCATAGAGATGCCACAACAACACAATAACATACAGTTTGTAGTCAATTGCAATGAACCTATAATTGAGAGAGATGGAAAATTTAGTGGTGTAGGTAAACCTAAGAGGTAAACACAGCCGTACAGTGGCGTGTAATTGGTTAGAGTTCACCGTAATACCTATATAAATGTTAGTTAAATAATTTAATACGCATATTTTGGTAAGGAATTCATATCTACACTTATGGCATGGCACTATACTTCTAACATATTTTTATCGGAAAGAAATATAAAAGGATATTATATGTATTTCATTATTCATTTGATTTTCTTAATTTTAATTGAAATTGCTAATTGTACGCCAATGTAGTGAATAACTTACCGGTGATAGGTTAGATTATCATTTTGCGAAGTACCACATATTATACACGCTTTTCGGGGTTTCACCATTTTCAATATTGAAAATAAATAAAAACACTTTATAAAGTTCACTTAAATACACAGAAATTCAAGAAAAATCGAACAAATTGCTAATCACCTCTAAACAATTACAAACAAAGGCACTGATGCCAAATTTTCGGTGTTGGTTTAGCGCACACGTCCTATCTTGATGTAGGAAATATTGCAACTAAAATAATAACATTAACTGCTGGACAAATCAGGATAAACTTGTTTTTATTTCCAATTAATTAATTTTTTGGTGTATTTTACAAAACGTGTTGTTGATCTGTTAATTTGATGTATAATATATATATTATGTTAAATGGAGATCTCCCTGGCAACAAACATCCAGTATAAGATTCGTTTTTCATATATTCTGCCTCGGAATCTACACCGCAAAACACACAAACAAAACTGACTAACAAACACACTCCGTCTATTTGATATTTGACACTTATGTGCCTGTGCCTTTTGTCATTAAAAATAACGTTCGCGAGATCAGCACAATCGAACACAACCATATATGTCAGTTTGAGTGACGTTAGGTTAAAATCTTAAAACCGGGAATTTTAAAAATACTTCTAAAGGTGTTCACCACAGTTGGTATTTGATACAATTGGTCTAGAGCTTTTTTATCAGTATTATAGAAAGGTAAGAAAGTGAATATTAAAATGTATTAAAGAATATTTTCTCTGAATAAAAATCTTCTCTTAAAAGTAAAATAAAATTGTTGTAAATTATATTCTTACGTTTTTGTTTCCTACTTTGTACTTACAAAACACAACGTCTGGCAATGCTCTGCTTGTAAACAAATCTGTCTCGACGACAAGTAGTAGGGAATATGCCTACTCTATGTTTACTTATTACTCTGAGGTACTAAAGATAGACCTATCTCGCCATCCCACTCGCACCCACCATACATATACTGTCTCGCGCTCGCTCCTACTGCGACCCTAAGTATTATATATAAAAATATAAAAATCAGCTTTTATAGTATAACATAAGTAGAATTATAGAATCTCTGGCAAGGGGTTGCCACGATGTTAAGTGTCTGGCAATCAATAACGTGATTTTTAATAATATTTTGAAGGTAATACCAGAAAATCACACTTTATTATTTGATGAATCGGTATTTTACACACCTTAAGTACCGTTTACCTGTTTCTTTGTGTTGTTATTTTTTTTTTAATTTCCGTCGGTTATTTTTTATAAGTATTATTTGAAATTAATTATTTTCTTTTCTGTGACGCTATTTCGTTACTGAATTAATAAATAATAATGTCAAACTGTCAGTCTCTGACACATCAATCATAGCAACTCACAATAATTATTGGTAAACGTTAAAATATCTACCAAATTAATACTTAGATAAAAAAATAAAATTATCTAGAATACTGATAACTTTAGGTATAGGGAGTACTTCATAAAATTTGAAGAATGATATTAGTACTTTTCGATAGTGATATAAAATTTAAATTTAAATGCAATTCACTGGTCGAAAACATCGACAGTTATCACACATTAAAATTGGGCAGCTTTATGTTTAACTTAAAATATCTCGAAAAATATTGACTTTATCGTTATGAAGAAAGAGTACTTTATTTACGTAAAAAGTATTGGAGAATAGACAAATTGTGCTAAAGTTTCTATTCCGCCAGTGGCGTAGAATTTGGGAAAGATACACCTGTCACTTGCCCGTGTCGTACGCCTCTGGTGGTAGTTAAAACGTTTGCTTAATATAATTTTGTAGGGTTTACAATGTCTACATTTTCTGCCAAATATGAAATGAATACGTAAAACAGTCTTAAAGTAATAAACCCAAATAGTTTTTAAATTTTTACACAAAACACCCTGTAACTAAGTAAGCAGCTACATTTTATTTAGGTGTTTTGGGTTAAATCTTCATAATTTGAAGTCAGGATTCTAATATTAAATTATTTCCAATTAGTAATGAATCACCCTGTATAATTATTTCGCTTATAACAAGATATTTCTTTTTATATACAATAAATTTACTTACTTAAAATGATCGGTTAGGGGCCTTTTTTGTTTAAATCGATGCCGCATGATAATCTTTATAATACATTATCAAAGGGTTTCAAAAGTAGATCTCCTTTTATATTCCACACCGCTATCGTAAAGAGCTTTTCTCCAATTTTTGTTCCTACAAATTGATTTTATTAATTTTCAGTTTTGTTTTACTAATAATCCTTAAAGTGAAAAAAAGGTTTCACAAAAAATAATGCTCTTTTGATAAAATTAGTTCTTAAAATTAATAATAATATTATTAGTAAAGTAAAATTCGCCTAAGAGTAAAGATTCTTGTGTCTTGTAGGTTAAATTGTAAACGTCAATATTTCGATGTCTTAAGGCCGGGCATTGGCAGTGTATTTAATATAGGCAAACGCGACGTCCTTTCAAAGAGCTTTTAGCAAAAACTATAAGGCAATGAAAATTGAAAAAAATCAGTAGTATACTAGATATATAAAGTTATTCAATAAAGAATTTTGAAGCTTGAGAGTACAAGGAATCATCCAGAAAAAATTCCCGAAATATGTCTATTTTTACATTTCATAAAATGATTAATATCTCACTTAAACGTAATATGATTTTTAAAATATTTCTTCTTTGAATAGATGATATATCTACTCATAAGTCAGTGTTTTTAAAAATTACAATAAATTCGTTTTTTTCCTTAAAAGCTCTTTGAAAGTAATTTTTAAGAAATCAGAAATGGTGCCATTTTTTACAAATTTAGGCAACTCTTTTATCACATATAAAAGGAATCTTAAAAAATTATTCCCAAATTAGTGTGAGCATTGTCTAATTGAGGGCGTTGTGATAGAACATCTATTAAATCTTGTTTATCAAGTCCGCATTAGGAATTTAGCAAATCTTTATTTAATTTAATATACTATAATATTAATACTAATATACAGCGTGTCCACGGATGGGGTATCCTATAGGTGAAAAATGTTTTTGCTTGTTCTGAAACCCCATAAAATAAAACAAAATTCAAGTTTATCAAAATCAAAAATATTTTTACCGTGACTGTAAGCTTTGAGTTCACAAAATGAAGTAGAATTGTCTATTTCGGATGATGAACAATATTGTAAACAAGTTTGACAAGAATGTTACAGAGACATCTACGTAAAAAATATCCACCAACATAAACCAGTGCATTTCCTTTCTCTGATATCAAGTTCCTATAATCCGTTGATTTATAATAGGAGAAATATTTTCGTAAGTTTTTTCCTGAAAACTTTCAATATTTTTCAATGACTTTCAATGTTATATTAAGCAAAATATCGCCACTATCGTCCATAGAATATATCTTAGAATATCTTTGGACGATGTTTTTAATAGTGGAGTTTTACTGGAGTCCTTTACTAGATTTTTGGATTAATAAGTAAAAAAAAACATAAAAAGGTCGAATATTAGTTCTTAGTGGATCTATTAATCGTGTAATTTTTTTAATCCATTTAAAAGGTAAAACGTAGTTCCTTTTAATTTTTTAAAATGAACTGGTAGTTACTGCTGCTACTCATTTATTTTAAATTTATGCATCATTTTCTTAAATTTTTTTACTAAAAAACTTAATCGAATTTTTTACCATTTTAGTTTTTCCAGTTCGTTACTTTGAACTTTTGGAACCTATTTCAGTTTTTTTATGAATATGTATGGGTAATGGTAACCGAATATATTTAAACACTTAAGATTTTAAAAATAATCTGCCCAACTGCTTTTTGGTAAATTTTAATTTTTGTTTTCTTCTTTCCTTTTTAAATAGCTTTTCAAAATATTGCCATATATGAATATGTACCTATATCGTGAGTTTTTAATGACCATCCGGTATGTAGTATAAATATTTTCCTTTGCTATTCGGTCCTTACCGACTCGTTATTGCTTAGTTAAGATAAACAAATGATAACATTTTACACTTGAAAAAACTTGAATGATTGCCTTTTTAAAAATAATACCCCAATAAATATTCTATTTATAATTTTGATTTGAGAAAAAAACATATATAAATAAAAATATTGTGTAAAATCTATAAATTAATATCGTTTAATGTAAATACAAATAGCCAATTCATATTTAACAAAATCAAACATGTTTGTTTTAAAATTAATCCAGCCCTGAAATTTTTAAAGGAAACTGATATACTCCAAGAATGAATATAATATTATTTCGTTTATCGCGGAAGGTCATTGCAAGAGGCAGCACCTCACGGGTACACTTATTCGCTCTCTTTTTAGGGACGTTTTCTCACTTCCAATGCCCAGCCTTAAGAGACTCGTAACAGCAGTAGCACAATTCGAATGTCCACAACTTGGATATTTTTATAGCTTTTTTATTGAATCTACAAAGTATGGAATCCTACGATTTTAGTGCATTATTTTGCTTCGAAGACACAACTAATATTTCCCCTACTGTAAATTTATTTCAGTTCTTCTGCATACAATAAATCCATGTTTTATTCATCCATACTAATCTCTAAATAAAAACGATTGGTGACAGAAATGTACCGATTTAAAAAAAAACACACCCAAACCAACTTTATGAATCTCTGAAATCCATCCGAAGCATATCACTTTTCGCCTAAATGATTGAACGTTTCATACGAGCATAGACATCTTTGAAATATTACGATCATAATCTTTTTATGAATATGCCGATTCGGTTCACTTTTCAGGTAAGAGAGCGTGTATAACGAACGACTCTGTCGAGTTATTATTTTGTGCTGAAAAAAGGGGATTTCTGCATGCCCGGCCAAAGCGAAACGCATCAGCATATAACTTAATTTCAGCTCAAATAGAAAAATGAATGGAACATGTTCAAAAAGGATGAAACATGTGCTTTTTACGTCCGGATTTAATTAAGGGGGTTGAAGGCATCGGGATTTGCATCTACACAATTAAATTAAAATTGAACTATGAACGTTTGTTACTGCCTAATATCATTCTTGTTTGTCTTCAGTTGGAATAAAAAAAGTTATTAAGTCAATAATATTAAAATTATTAATACTGATGACAATTACTAAGCTTTATGCCAGTAACTTTTCATTATCTCTCAGTGTTATTCTTTTTGTTCTTTCTGCTTCTTTCTTCAAATTTCTATTTTTATTACCACATTCCCATCACTTACGATGGAGCCTCCTTTTGTTGACTCTTGTGTTTTTGCTGCCTCTAAAATGTTGCATCCTTAGCCGACGGACTGTGACTAAAAGATGACTTTAAAGATTGGATTCACTGATTAACGCTGTCACCCTGTCCCTACTTGAGATTCCTCTCCGGTTTGTCCGTTGTCTAATGGATTCCATCATCAGTTTTTCACCAAGTCTTGGAAAAAAACATTTGCTTAGCAAAAACTTTCATCGTTTCGAAGATCTTTTTGTTCTTTATATTTATTTTAGTTATAATGGCGTAACTTAGTCCTTTTTTCCTGTTTGTGTTAGTTTCTGTGGTCTTCTTTTCTGGTAATTTCTTCTTTGGAATTTTTGGACCTCCCATGTAGTTTTCTGGGTGTTCTCCCTGCCAATTTGCGCACGTTGCTGGTTGCGCCTTGGGCCTGACGCACTTTGTTTCCATTTGGCAATGGATTGCCTTGATGGTAACTCTGGCAGTGGTAGCACTGCTTTAGCTTCCCACTTTTTAGTTGCTCTTTTTGAATTTTGGCGCTGGGTAAAAACTCAACTTCCTTCATTTTCCATTAGTCCTGTTTTGGATATTCTTTGACGAATATCGGTAGTTTCCTCCTATAGCCGTGGCGTGGCTGATGGGTCGTCTTGTTGACTTTGATCTCCTGGTCGATTAGGTCCTGTGTGATTTCCTCTGCGGCTAGTCTCTTGATCCTCGTTTTGGCTAGTTTCGTCTTGGGGTCCTGTTCAAGCTGTTATTAATGTTAATTTTTCTTAACTCAGCTTCCCTATGGATCCTAGGAAAGTTCTTAGTAGTCTACACGTAGATTGGGAGCGGTTTCCTTGTCTTTTTCATTTTTCTTATCTCCTTGGGTGGCTCAAACGTTCTTTTTTCCGATACTTTTTCTTCTTGTTTCTTCTCTTTTTGCTGTTGGGGTTGAATGTGCAAACTCTGGCAGTGGAGTTTCCTCTTCATTCCTTCCTTCATTTCCTTTTTCTGCCTTTGGTTTTGCACCTTTAGCTTTTGACTTTCTTCCTAGTTTGCTTTGAACTATTCCTCAGTCTTTTGGGTTCTGTCTCGAAGTTGTTGGGATTGTGAGAATTGGAAAATTCTCAACAATAATACTTAACAATTAGGACTAAGAAGTCCCGTTTGTTACTTGTGGTTAGCTTATGCTTCTCGGAACGTCTACCTGCGCTAAGTCAGGTATACGTCGTTTGTTCGTCTGTGTACTCTGCTATCGATGCTCAAGACAACCTTTTGCTTCAACAGCTCGTAGTTAATTTTTTCATTATCTTCCTCTGTGAACTTCATCTCTGCAATATCAGGATTTACTTCCTTAAACCAAAGGATTTGTGCATTAGGGTTGTATAAAAGAACTTCAATATTTTCTTGGTCAGTCTATCTTTAATTTTTTTCCAATCTGCATAAAAACTGTTAGTTAATTCTTTTGGTATGGGTGAAACAGTATGGCAAGCAATGAAAAATTTGTTTCGGACTCATCCAGCTAGAAAAATCCCTAAACTAAAGGGATTTGTGTCAAGTCAATTCACCTATTCGAAGGTGTATCTTGAAAATGTACACTATCCTTTAATCTTTTAATAATAAGAACTAGTTTTTATAAGAAATCACCACTTGTATTAAAAGCCCAATAAAAAAGTAATATTTTCTTAAATTAATATTGAACATGTGTGTGAATTTCATTTCATATCAGTTATTAATTTGCAGAATGAAAGGTTGAATATAAAAAAATAAATCTCAAGTTCAAAGTTTTCGTTTCAAAAAACGACAGCTCCATAATTGTGTGTCACTTTAAATTTATCGCTTAAGAACATCATTTAAATCCAGTAGGGAGCAAACAATCAACAATGATTTAACTGAGAATAGCTTTTTTATGGGTTATTTTACTTGAGGGTTTTGCATCAGGAAAATATACCAACGATATCTTTTTTACTGACATACATCTAACATTGCTTTAAAGAACAAAGATTTAAGCTGTGATAAAAATAAACAATCAAAAAATATGTGAGTGATAGAATAAAAAAGCATGCTTATACAAAACAACAAAATGTATAGCAGCACTTCTCAAACTCGAGCGCGATGGGCTTTCAATATCATTTCTGCTTGTAAAACGACGGCCCTTTAGGAATCACTTTATTTTTGGAAGTGGGAAAAAGTTACATAGAGCCATGTCTGGCAATTATCAAGGCTGAAGCATCTTTACACTATTGTTTTGCCTTAAAATCGATGAAGATAAAATAAACTTCACGTTTGTCTAGCAGATCCCCACGATAAAACTGTTTACTTTGATTGAGTCTTCATTTTAAACATAAATAAGAAGTATTAATTGCACAAATATATTAAGTTATTGTAAATATCAGCGCGTTATCAAAGTATTCTCATAAATTTTTATTATTAGCTTATGTATTTTATTTGGAAACGTATCAATTGCTCTTACTGTTCATGTTGAATTCAACTTTTTAGGAGGATGTCTGAAAATGTTAAAATATGGGTTTCGGTTCTTTTCACAAACAACTCCGTTTTTGATTTCGGTTTACATTAAAAGATCCAATGCTCATTGTTGTTTTTAAATAAAATCAATAATGAGCTTAAAATCCCCAAAGTAATAGAATGTTCATATTTACTGCAAGATCTGTAATAATAACAGTGATATATTTTCTGCATAATTCATAATATATATCTAAGGGAAATGTGCCTATGATGGATCCTCTAAGGCCTAACTATTTTAGTTTTTCAATTATTAATTTGCTTTATATGAGAATATATAATTAGTTCGATGTTTATCATAATAAAGAATAAAGATTTTATTAAAAAAATTCCTATCTAATAATACAGACGCCTCTAAAATAAATTATTAAAAGTGTCCCAAAAATTCGTCTTTATCAGAAGATTCTTGTCCAAGAAAATTCTTTTTAGTGTCCTGACTGGCTTTTCAAAAACTTTCTGTTTACGTTCTTTAATTTTGGTGTTCAATTCATCGTTTGTTAAAGTCAATCGCTACAGCTCGAGGAGGAGGAAATGTAAAGAACAGAATGAAAACAACTTGGGATATATAGATGACTCTTTTATTTGGTTTTCATGGTCATTTAAAAGAGAAGTGGAAACGAACCTAGGGGGGTCATAGCTTTCCAATGAAACCTAACGTTGGCTGAATACTGGCACAATATAATGCAATCTTGCGCCAATATTGTTCCTATATTGAAAAGCGTTAACATTTTTCTCTAATTCCAATATTGTTGAATGTTGGTGGCAACGTTTGGCCAATACAGCGCCAAGATAAATTTCTACTAGGGTGATATAGTTTTTTCTTGGTTTTTCTATATCATTACACAGTTATACTGATCTTAGAGGGAAATACATCCTGGATACTCCCTTAGGGCTAATAATATCTGGGTTTTAATATGTTATGTCCTATTACTTCCATATTTGGTCTAGTTTTAACACTACTTAAAAGTACAACATGTAAATGTATGTCAATCTGACTGAATTACAATGAGAGTTTCCCAACAACGAGCATCGTCAGATTGACATACATTTACATTTTGTTTATCATTATTAATAAGATGGACTTCCATAGAGTAAGCGTTACTACGATCAATTTAATTTCACTCAACAATAATGATTATTCAAATTACACCCAATAAATATTTACTATAGTATGTACAAAAAGTACGAGGAGTAATAAACCCTAATTAAGTATGTAATTAAGTATGCAAAACCTTTACAGTGAGCATCATGAAATTTTTGATAAATCTCTTACTTTAAATTACATTTCTTCCGTAAATCTAAAAACCATGTAGATCGACCCCGTATTTGTTTCAGTTGTAGCAAAGTTTAGGGTTTCTTCATTGTTAAAGGATTAGCAGATAAGCAATAACGCAATGCAGTGGTGTGTATTTTGGGGAAAAATACGTTTTAAATTATAATATAATAAAAAATGAAAAGAAATAATTATTGGAATACATTTATTACTTACATTTTATTCTATATCCGACTCGGAAGAGGAAGAATCGTTGTTGACATTAATAATAATGGGGTCGATTAAATCATCACAAATATTGTCAATTTTCCACATATTTGCCTCTACTTTGATTACATGCTCGATACAGTTTGTCCAATTTTCCTTACTAACATGCCTTACATCACTCTCAAACAATTTTACATCATTTATTTTAAAAGTAGTATTTTTTTTCAACTTCCCCCTTTACCTGAGCCCATATTAATTTTATGGGATTAAGCTCACAATGATAAGGAGGAAGTCGAAGAACTGATATACCACAAGAGGAAGCCATTTCTTCTACAATGTAGGTTTTGTATTTATTCTTGTTCATTTTTGCAATTCTGTAAAGTTCTTTCCTTAGTGGATCTTTTGGAAACTTAATATTTTACGAAATAAGCCACTCCAAAAGCTCTGCTTTACGCCAACGACTTGTGGGCAATGCTTCTCGTAACCGTGAATGGTAACTTGTGTTGTCCATAACAATAACAGCCCCTTTTGGAATCAGATCCAACATTTGAACAAACCATTCCTCGAAGACATCCCCATTCATACCTTCGTGATAGTCCCGCCCGTGCGTTTTGAAATAAAAGTTAATAATCCACCATCAACAAAACCTTCAGAACTTCCAACATGGACAATGATAAGTCTTTTTCCTTTTCCAGATGGTGGCTGCAAACCTAACGACAAACCTTCCACGAATGCCTGCCTTCCGCTTTTAATGTTTTCATCTTGCCAAGATTTGGAAACTGTATATCCAGCATTTATCCATGTTTCGTCTAAGTATTTTGTTCTCTGGCATGTCGAATGCTTCTTAAATAGACTCTTCTCCAAAAAACTATTTCCGGTTTATCTATCAAGAGAGATTTTGTATTATGTTTTGTATATCTGAAACCCACATCTTTCAAAAGTTTGCATAATGTAATTCTGGAGAATTTTGTATAGTCCGTATCTTCTTGCACTGATGTCATAATTTTGTCAAGTGTTGGAATTTCCTTTCGTAAGTAAAATCCATGGACTTTACGCGTTAGTCTTGGTTTTAATGACTCATCGATCTCATTTGATTTTCGGCCTGAAGGAGTTTTAGGGAGTTAAAGAGTTCCATTCTTGTTTTCTTTTAGTAATCTATAAATTGTTGATTTAGCAACACACAACATAGCAGCCGTTAATTCCACAATATCATCAACACTTGCACTTGGATCCTTGTTTTTTAATGATATATAACAATTCAATATCAGAGTTTTTTCATTTAAAGATAATGGACCTGTTTTTGGTCGTTTACATGGTCCTTGGCTTATCGACATTGTTTGGTACTTGCACAATTAACATTCAACAAATGTTTTAAATATTTTCCAACTGTTTACAATATTATAAAAACCATACAACTTCATACAACTTTACTCAAAGATCTAATACTAAGTACTGATTTAATGTACCTACAAAAAGAACAAAAACATATAAAATAATTATTGTTACAGATTGGTTTGTTTTCTATTATGAATAAACTTTGTTGCCTTTCTTTATCAAACTTACTAAAATTTATGTACCTCTATCACTTTTTTTATTAAAGTTAGTACATCCCGTTACCTCTGACCTAAATCGTATATTCTTTAGCATAGCTGCAACTCATTCGTTTAATACAAAATATACCTTACGGTATACCCTCTTAAAATATATTTTGGTACGACTATGAAATCTACTTAAATGAATGATTTATTACTCCTTGTCCTTTCTATATAGACTATAGCCAGGTATCAATAAATGGAAAATTGAGAACTACAGTAACGCTGTGATTACCATATCGTCGGGTGTTTGAAGTATCTTAGTATCTTTTTTAATTTCTCTATTGTCTTTTACACACGTAGGAAGAATATTTAATATATGGGATCGTTACACACGCATTCCTCCTTCTGAATAATGAGCACTTTTACTATTGACACGCATTTATTCAAATCTCATAAAACAATAAACGCGATGTGTGTCTATTTTTTTGCTATAAACCTAGTCAAGTTAATCTGTTAAAAGCATTTAACGGTCGACATCTATACAATCTAAATATGTACTGCGGACAAACATGCGTATCTAAAAAGGACAAACAAGAGTCGAACAAATTGGATGAAATGGATACCGCCATTATATGGATATCTGATAATCTTCGTGTTCAGAAACGGGATGAGACACGAGAGAGGACCAGAAATAAAACGACTATTGGAACGATGCCAACTCTTTGAAATTTTATTATCATGATTAGTAAACGAGGTATTAATAATTTTAATAAAGAGGTAGTATCATCAAAAAAAACTAATTTTAATCCAAATAGAGTATTTATGAACTCACCGGACATTATTACAGCCATTTCACATTAATTTATATTTTACAGTAATAAATATTTATGTTTGTTACTAACATTAAATTATTCACTGGGTTTTGAATGTAATTATTGAACTACATGATTTTTATATTCATTTGAATTAATTTCATTTGCGTTTAGAGGTTTGTGAATTTTATTTAGATACTGGTTGGAATTACCATGAAGCTCTTTTAAATTTGATCTTTAATTCCTACTCTGATAAAAATTAGTGTTTTGTAACATCTGTCCTTTGTAAACCAAAGCAAAGATACTATGTAATGAAATTGATTGTGGTAACCTTTACTTTTTGGAAGTCCATCTTACTAAGAACAATAAATAACTGAACGGTTGAACTAAACTTCCACTATTTATTTGCAAAATACGTTTTTAAATGCAATTACAGCACTAGCATCATCAGATTGACATATTGAAGTTTCATTTTGTTTGTTTGTAGCTAGGTACCTGATGTTGATAAGTAGACATAACAATAATAAAGTCTAGATGTTATTATCCTGAATGTATTTCCCTCTAAGATCAGTATAACTGTGCAATGATATAGAAAAACCAGGAAAAAACTATATCATGCTGATCTTTACAATAACTTAATATATTTATGTTACAATAATGTCTTATCTATGTATAAAATGAAGACTCAATCAAAGTAAACAGTTTAATAGTAGAGAACTTCTAAGGTTTATTTGTTTATTAACTACTTTAAATTGTTGATCAGCTGGATTATAACAACCAGATAAGTCGAACTATGCAAAACACCTACCTGAACATCCAAACTCACTGATACAGACCAATCACAAGGGAATGTTCTGATGGCGAATGGTATGAATGGGTAAAGAGTGTATAAGGGACCGCCGCCCGTCTTGAAGTATGCTAGGTTAGCGATTCCGAGGCGGTGGTAACGGCGAGTTTTGAGGTGGGTTCGTAGGCATCCTCTCGAGGGTGAGTCCAACACTGTTGGATTCTGGATAAGGACCCATCGAACATCAATTTCCCATCTCAGAAAAAAAACCATAGTATGCGTTAGTACAATAAATTTTATGTGTCAGAGAGCTGGCCAACCATCTTTGACAAAAATGTTTATATTTAGCAACTAGGTAAAGAAATAGGTTTTACAGCCACTGAGTTCCAACCGGCAGGATTCTAAGCTGGCATTGAATTTCATTGAATACCTGGAGCGCTTTGAGTCCCTGAAAAAAATCGACATTTTTGTGAAAGAAGGACCGGAAACATTCTTTGGCATTGCAAAAAGCACTGCAAAGAGATTATCTGTATATGGATTGAGAGGAAAATCCCTCAGCACTGTATAAATATCATTCGGCTAGCTTACTCTAAGGCGTTTTTTGTCACACCTTCAGGGAGTTTTATCTCTGATCCTGGAGAAGAAATCTTCGTATTCTAATCAAACTGCACAAGGTGGACCGTGTTTTTCGGTACCACCTGTAGAAGATAAATCTTCTTTGGTTGGAGCTTAATTACCTTGAGGAAGCATCCCCAAATCAAAAATTGCCTTCGTGAGAGGATGTGAGCTGAATAATCTATAGGGGTACTTTAATATGTCATTTTAAAAAATATCAAATTAAAAATGGTACCTATTGTAAACTTCTGCTTTATCTTACTCAGTTGTGTTCTAAACTTTTCTGTAAGTAAATGTACCATTTCCTTTTTAGAAAAAGGATTTCCTAGCGATTAAGTAAAAACCACATTTTATAAATTGAATTTCAATCGTTCAGAGTAATACAGAAGCAATTACATTTTTACGCCACCTACAAAAATGTTTGCAGTTGAAGTATTAAAAGCTTTGTTTTTTTTTACTTTTCTCGTCAAAAATTGATTTTATATCACAAAACAAACTTGCACTTAAACATTTTTCTATTACATACAGAAATTTTGCCAAAAATCGAGTTGATTAAGTCGATTTTTTTATCTAGCGACAGACAAAACCTTTAAGAGATTAAAGAAACCAGACAAAAGCTTTGACATGTAAGCCGCTAGCTCATTTTTTATAAAATACCCTTTTGCACGTTTGTCTTCTTGTGCTTTCAAAAGCAAATCAGGACCGTTCTCATTATTATATCAATAACTGTATTAATTAACAATTAATATTTATCGCTTACTTAAAATACTTAATTAATTAATTAATTTATATGGATAAAAAAATATTTTTTGTATTAAGAATAGAATTTATAAATTATTTTACATATTGAAATCAAAATGTTCATATTAGTAATCAAAGCGACCAAATGTAGAACCATAGTTTCGTTCAAATCATCACCATCAGCATTTTGGAGTTTCAAAATTCAGTACTATCAACATTTGACGTAACTAAAACTTGGTATGTGAACAATTTAAAAATTTCATTGTGCACAATTTTTCAGCCGTTTTAATTGAACTATAATTTTGTAAAACTATTGTTAATATTGTTTGAAATTTATATGTATTTATTGTAAGTTTGTCAGAAGGAACTGTCAAGGTGACCTGTGTTTTGACATTTGTTATTACAATTTAATTTGACAGATAAAGGTTGTCTAATTGAACAGTTAAGGTATTTTATAAGGTAAATAATTTAAGTTAATTAATAATTTATATTAAAGTATGTCAAGAAACAAAATCCTCAAAATTTGGTCTTTACTACGGCTACAATATTCATTTTTGGATTGTAAATGGATTTAAAAAAAAACAGTATAAATATCGGAACATTCAACTGATAAGGTTTTAAATTTTTTTAATGATATTTTTCAGGTATTCAACATTTTTTTATTCTATTTTTATTTTCACTTCCCCAGATAACTCTATTCAACTTCTACCTTCTTTTTTCTCTTTTATTTTCTGTTCATTTTTATTCATTTTCTTCTCATGATATTTCATTTTTGTTTGAAATTATTTTACCTCCTTATAAAACTGCATACTACAAGAATGATTTTTGTATTTATTTAAATAGTTTGTACTTATTGTATTCATTATAATAAGTTTATATAATTTTCAGTAGTAATAACCCAAGGACATTGATAATTGTTCGAAAAATTTTTATAACAGATTTCGAAAGCTTGTTGCTTGGAACCGCCGTAGGCGGAGCAAAAAATTTTCTTTACAATTGCACTTTTTATTTTTTTTAACAAATTAATTATTTTGATAACGAATTTTTATTCTAAGAATCTTCCACAATTCTCAAGCATGATTTTTTGTTACCAACAGATGTCATTTTCGTCACGCTGTCTGTAAATACTGGTTTCCTTTAAACTAGTTAAATGACGTTGAAAATTCACTATAATATTTAACATCTAACCAAGGAATGAATCAATTTGTTTTTTTAATTTTCTAAAAAATTACATCATGTCTTAGGGCAACAGCTAACCCACCAGAGCAAATGTAAAATCTTAATTTTAAAATAAAGGCTCAAGAAATATTGTGACTATAGTTGTTTAGTAAATCCTTAAAAAAGAAGCTCTTTTCCTAATTCTGCTATAAAAATATTTGTTTTGTATAATTAAAAATAAAATTAAAAAATCCTCCCAAAATTAAAACTATTAATTAAATCATTACTAATAGGTATTTGATTTAGATTTTGGATTGTTTTAGGCTAAGCCGGCCATGTCCTGCATATTTTTTTCTTCGCTATCATATCATCGATATTCCAACGCAAGTGTGTGAATTGTCTGAAATTTACTCTTTGTGAGTTTTTACTGCGAACAATGAACGCTGAATAAAGCTGTTGAATGGAAAAAGTTATTTTTGTGTCTACATTATGTCCGAGGATTTCTGTAATTTATACCCGAGAACGCATTATCTGATTTTGGTTTGTGTTTATAGGATATATTTATGTCAGCTGCTTCTTTACACTGGACAAAAACGGTACCGGAGGCATCTTATTACCTCAAAATGATTTCAATAAAAAATTGGATAGGGGAAATTTAATTCAATGTCAATTTAAATTCGTTTGGTCAGAAAAAGCAATCAGATATGGAATACTGTGGGTGCAGTATAAACAGTACCGAATAAAAAATGGATATTTATGAATTAGTTTTTATAATACATATGTTCAATTAAATTGATTGTACTAACCCTTACTTTTTGGAAGTCCATCTTATTAAGAATAATGAAAAACTCTTCGTTTTACCAAAACTTCCAATATTTATTTAAAAAATTGCAATTTTTTAAATAAATATTGGAAGTTTTGGTAAAACGAAGAGTTTTTCATTATTCTTAACATATGTTCAAAATATGAACAATGGCGTTACAAACAAGCTTCATAACGTTTCTGAAGATTATTAAATATATTGAAGAAAAGTGTTATTATTCTTGTAAGAGGAATAAATTAGTTGGGGGCCATGAGCGACTTGCAAAGGTATATTTATTTATTTTGGTAATCATTTGAAGTTTTTTTTTATATATAACTGATTTATTAAATTTGATCAGAACAAATTAAAACTAAGGTTAAAAGAAATACAAATATTATTAAACGAAACAAAAAGAAACAAATGACTGTATATTTAAAAAGATCCTAAATGCCTGGATTTGATTGACACGTCAAGATGGGCGTGATGGGCTGAAACACCGAGATGACGTTCCTGAAATTAGATATAAAAACAGTCTGAGTATTCAATTTGCTATATATAGTAAATCTTATATTCAAACAAAGATTAGTATATTAAAATCCCCAAAAATGATGAAAGTGTTAATAATTTACTAGGTGTCTAATGCGGTTGGATCGTTATTTAACATTTTTATACTTTAACTTTAATTAAACAGAATTAAATGCCTAATTATATAGGTATATTAGCAAGGGGCACAAACTCTCCATAAATAACATAACTTCTGTAAGTGGCGCAATCTCTCCACAATAGAGAGGGGGTTGTAAGGAAACATGGATGTTAATAATCACCCTG
This sequence comes from Ophraella communa, assembly GCA_035357415.1. NCBI lineage: Eukaryota > Metazoa > Arthropoda > Insecta > Coleoptera > Chrysomelidae > Ophraella > Ophraella communa. Next base: position 29,230,524 of record CM068984.1, on the reverse strand, counting down.
TAGCAGGAACGGACGAACCGCAAGTGGCGCAATCTCTCCACAATAGAGAGGGGGTTGTAAGGAAACATGGATGTTAATAATCACCCTGTAGCAGGAACGGACGAACCACAAGTGGCGTAAACTCTCCACAGTACAGCTGGATTGGATGAATAGGAAATATAGCAACAAACTTATGTTCTTAACAACATTGAGTAAGAACTTTAAAACAAGTAATCATTAAAATATTAAGCAAATATATACGCTATGTTTGTAAAAGAATAACTTTCAAAATCAAATAACAAGTAAAAGGCATAATTGAAATACTCTGTGATATAGACTTACCTATTCAACTCCTAATGATTTATATAAGACACTACAATTCACAAAAACTTTCAATGTATATATATATTGAGACGAAGTTTTATTATCATAAAAAATTTATTCATTAAAGAAAATATTAATTTCAATAAGAATGTGTATTATGATGATTAAATCAAAAACAAAATCGTTAAGTCAATTAAAAGCAAAAATAAATAATAAAAAAGTAATTACATTACATAAAAATAATCAAAATCACCATTAAAAAAATAAATAATAATGAAAATATAATTCTAAATGTAAAATAAAACAAACGAACAAATTATAAATTTTTGTAAAATATTTTTCTGTTAAATATATAAAAGGATTTTCAAAGATCTACAAAAGTGTATAAAAAGTTCTTCTACGAATAACACCTGTATGTGTGACGTTAAATTATCAGAACTACGACTGCTCGTACGCAACATCGCGTGTTTGAAATGTTTAGTTTCCATGAACTGAAAAACCTTAGAAGTGCACCTGTGCCTGTGACGTCAAATTAACACGAATTAGAATGCTCGTAAACATCGCGTGTTTGAAATGTTTAGTTTCCTCGAACTCCAAGAGCTTAGAATAGCAGCTGCACGTTGTGACGTAAGAGTTACTCGGAAATGTATCGGTCGAATTTATGACTTCAAGCCTCAGTGTAAATATAATTTGAGAGCTTTTCCGACCATAATAAATTATATAAAAATTATTGAACATTAAAAATGATTATTGTATATATTATGTAAAAAAATTGTTTGTAAAATATAAGTAGTTAGTTAGAAATAAGCAAATTAAGAAATAGCTCCTTCTGATTGGTTCTCGTGGAGTTTTTAAATGAAGCATTTTTATTGGTCAGAGAATAATGAGAGAGGGATCTCAGTCTTTACGTAAAAGAACCAGTCAGAAAGAATAAAAAGAGATTCAAGCCTAATTTTGGGAGGGTCAAGACCCTTTATACAAACATTAAAGCTTCGTTTAAAAAATTTTTTCAACAAACATTTAAGATTTAATTTAAAAAAACTTTCACGACTCAATACTCAAGTTTAATTTTAAAAAAAGATTCAAGACTCATTTTCAAAACATTCAACAACAGTTATTAAAATATTCAACTCGTAATCTACACATTTTTAAAAAAGACTTTGATTAGTCATAAATTTTATTAACTTTATAAGTTAACAGTATTCGACTTTGAATCGAAAATAGGTTTGTTGAATCGAGCAGAGTGATCTTATAATATAACAGTTTCAACTGTAATTTTAATGACACAAAAGTTAGTATTAAATTAATATAAGAAGCTTGACTTACCTTATATCAGAAATAATCCTAGTATACAACTTTGTAACACACCACTTGTAAAAAGGGAGTCTTATCAACCAGTAAATTGTATAAACAAATCCACAAGTAAACAATAATAAATTCTACATCGTAAGAGTTTCTGTCTTTAATTAAACCATTGGAAGTTCTACATCCCACGTGTTCACCAGAAGAGAAGATAGACCACCAGTTCCAGCGACACCTACATGTGAATGGCGAACACTCGAGAGACAAAGTTAAAAAAAGGTACCGTTATTTAATTTGTATTAAGTGTGCGTATAAACTGTTTTAAAGCGATAATAGTTATTAGCCGCTAGAGAACATTTATACTACTTTATTGTAAAGATTTTTGAATTTCATTTTGATAGAAAATTTATAATTTGTTTGAGCGTAAATCTGTGGTGAAACCTGTACGACCTGAGATATAATTTTTCGATTAACGATAGTGTCTATTTTCAAGAAACATTTAATTTTATTTGAGCTAGTCATCATTATACAACATATTTTTTAAGGGGCTAAAAAACATTATTATTGTAGTAAAAAACTTCAACAATTACGTCAAATCAAATAAAAACAAACCACTAATAATATCATGTCACAATTAACGTGAATTTACTAAAATAACATTCAATCATCAGAAAAAATTAAAATAATAAAACAAAAAAAGAAAACATAAGAACCCTCAAAAAAAAAAAAATTAATAAAATCATAATAACTTGGCGACCAACGTATCGGGCTCGATTAAAATCACAGATTTTAATAGTTTAAATAACAAAAAAATAAATCAATAAACATTACATTAAAATTTATTTAAAAATAAAAATACTAATAGATTATTGTAACTGAAATTAACATATAAAATAAATATTTCTAACATTTTATTATAAATATAAAAAGTCGAAACATAATGTCTGGTAAAGAAGAAAATAATTTTGATGCATGGAAGGTAGAAGAACTCAGACAAGAATTGAGAAACAGAGATTTGGACGACAAAGGAACCAAACAAAATTTGATAAACAGATTGACAAAAAGTCAAGAATTAATAGACATGTTTGCTAACACAGAAGAGCCAGAGGAAAGTGGGGAACAAGAAGATGAACATCAACAAAAAGATGGTACTTCTTCACAAACTGGAGGAAATGTCACATTGGCAGATTTGATGAGCATCATCCTAGCCAATTCAGAACAAATAGCGAAAAAACTAGAAGCCAACTCGGAAGAGATGACAAGGAAATTAGAAGCCAACTCTGAAGAAATGAAAAAACAAAATAGACAAAATTCTGAGGAAATAACGAGAAAATTGAATGAAATAACGGAAAAATTGGACAAGAAAGTAGAAAATCAAGAGAAAAAGATTAAAGTAATTGAGGAAAAACAAGAATTGTTAAATAAACAAGTACAAAATATAGACAAAAGAACAAGCGAAAACAATCTGAAATTAAACTCAAGAATATCAGAAATGGAAGATAACGTGAAAAGAGGAATACAAATAAATTTGGACATAGCCGAACAGGAAAACAGAAAAACAGAGAGACAATTAAGAAAAGAAATAGAAGAAAAATTAAATACAAATATAAACGTGGGAAACAGTGAAGAAATCAAGAAATTAAAGGAGGAACTCGAAAATAAAATAAAACAAGTGAATCAAAATATTTCTGAATTATCAGACAATCGCGTAACACATGACTTGGGTTTTCAAATTATAAATATAGGGGGGAAGTTTGAAGAAAGTTCAAAATTTTGTGGGGATTATAGGAAGATACATCCTATAAATTATTTACATTCAATTAAAAATAAATACTATAAAATTAAAAATTTACAAGACTTTAAAGAATTTATCAGGTCAAGTTTAACAGGCAATGCACTATTGTGGTGGAATTGCAAAGAAATGTTTGTAGATTCATTTGAAACCTTTGAAAAAGTATTTCTAGATACTTTCTGGTCAGAATTACAACAGAGTAAAGTCAGGGAAAGATTGTATTTTGGCAAATTTGATAATACAAAGAATAATCTATCCAACTATGTTTTACAACTCTATGCTACTTGTCAATATTTAACTCCTCCTATACCAGAGGCAGAAATTGTAATGTTTTTATCAAGACATTTTAAACCTGAAATATCTGAGATAATTGCAGTACAAAATATTAATAAATTTGATCATTTAATAACATATTTGCAGAGAATTGAAAGAAATTTAAGTAATAGTATCAACAATCAGAATAGAGATAATGTAAGAAACTTTAATAACAATGATAGAAGTTTTAATAGGCAAAGTAACGGTAACAATTTTAACAGACAAAATAATAATAATAATTTTAACAATAACTACAATAATCAAAACAGAAATCAAAATAATGAAAATAGGAACAATTACAATAATAATAGAAATTACAATAATAATCAGAACACTAGAAATTTTAACAATAATTATAATAATAGAAATTTTAATAGATTTGAACAAAATAACAATAATCGAGCAAATACAAACAATAATAATAGACAAGTAAACACAATTAATACGAGTAACAGTAATGAGGGGATAAATGAGACAAATAATACACCGAGAGACATTGCACGTTCAGGTAGTAGAACTCCTAGGGCCAGATCTCCAGTAGATGATGCCCAAACCACAAATTTTCAATAGGGGGTGCACAATGTAAATAGCGCTAGATGTGACTTTGTACACCCACGTGAATTTTTAATGGACAAGGATAATCTGCATCTAGAAAATAAAGAAATAGAATTAGTATTAATTAAAGCAAATATTGATAACAATTTATTAAGCATTATAATAGATACAGGGTCTACAGTTTCTTTAATATCAGAAAATACAGTAAATAAAATCTCAATGTTCAAAAACAATATAATCAATATTCCAAAAGTAAATTTTACAGGGATAAATGATAAAAGTTTAGGATATTCTAATAAAACAGTTTTTGCTTCTTTGAATATAAATAATGTAAAATTAAATGTTCAGTTATTGATAGTCAATAAATTAAAATATGATATATTATTGGGTAACGATGAATTATCAAAGAATAAAATTATAATAAATTATAAGAAAAATGCAGTAATATTTGGGGATAATGAAATAAAATTTGAGGTAATAAATGATTTAAAATTAACTAGTAATTATAATATAATTAGTATATTCGACGAGTCATTAGAAAATAGTAATAAAAATTTCTGCCAAGAAAAAATAAGTGAAATTTGTGAATGTAGTTGCAATTTAATGGTACAAGGGTGCCGAAATATATTTAATAATGTGGCCATAGATGCCGAATTAAATTTAAATAAAAATGGAAATGATAATCATTAAGAAAGGGTCTTAGATACCAAAAATAAATTAAACTATGATTATGATGAAAGGGCAATTGATGCCGATGATAGGGTTAATGAAAAGAATTTAGAGGTGATGATAAATTGCAACAAAGGATGGAAAAAATGAAGTTATAAAATTGGTAGAAAGATATAAAAGTTTAATTAATGATGAATCTAGAGTAGCTAAAAAATTATTCCCAAAGTATTAAAAGTTAAAAATATAGAGAGTTTTCAGTCAAAAAGTTATCTAATTCCCTATAAATATCAAGAAGCGGTAGACAAACATTTAAAGAAACTGTTGGCAGATGGAATTATAGGTTATAGTACTACACCCTATATTAATCCTATGGTAGTGGTTAAGAAAAAAGATGAAACGATGCGTTTATGTTTTAAAAAAGTAGAAAATAAATTCTAATGTTTCCTAACACAAAAATTTCACGTGGCGTGTTTCATGTAAGTTCACTCAAGTAATATATGTAGTAGTTAAGTGTAAATAAATATGTAAATAAAATAAAATAGGATATAGTTTGAAGTTAAAGTAGAAAATGGAAACTTATAAAAATTTATCGTCGATAAATTTATTACAAGTTTGGGGGGAAGTTGAGACGAAGTTTTATTATCATAAAAAATTTATTCATTAAAGAAAATATTAATTTCAATAAGAATGTGTATTATGATGATTAAATCAAAAACAAAATCGTTAAGTCAATTAAAAGCAAAAATAAATAATAAAAAAGTAATCACATTACATAAAAATAATCAAAATCACCATTAAAAAAATAAATAATAATGAAAATATAATTCTAAATGTAAAATAAAACAAACGAACAAATTATAAATTTTTGTAAAATATTTTTCTGTTAAATATATAAAAGGATTTTCAAAGATCTACAAAAGTGTATAAAAAGTTCTTCTACGAATAACACCTGTATGTGTGACGTTAAATTATCAGAACTACGACTGCTCGTACGCAACATCGCGTGTTTGAAATGTTTAGTTTCCATGAACTGAAAAACCTTAGAAGTGCACCTGTGCCTGTGACGTCAAATTAACACGAATTAGAATGCTCGTAAACATCGCGTGTTTGAAATGTTTAGTTTCCTCGAACTCCAAGAGCTTAGAATAGCAGCTGCACGTTGTGACGTAAGAGTTACTCGGAAATGTATCGGTCGAATTTATGACTTCAAGCCTCAGTGTAAATATAATTTGAGAGCTTTTCCGACCATAATAAATTATATAAAAATTATTGAACATTACAAATGATTATTGTATGTATTATGTAAAAAAATTGTTTGTAAAATATAAGTAGTTAGTTAGAAATAAGCAAATTAAGAAATAGCTCCTTCTGATTGGTTCTCGTGGAGTTTTTAAATGAAGCATTTTTATTGGTCAGAGAATAATGAGAGAGGGATCTCAGTCTTTACGTAAAAGAACCAGTCAGAAAGAATAAAAAGAGATTCAAGCCTAATTTTGGGAGGGTCAAGACCCTTTATACAAACATTAAAGCTTCGTTTAAAAAATTTTTTCAACAAACATTTAAGATTTAATTTAAAAAAACTTTCACGACTCAATACTCAAGTTTAATTTTAAAAAAAGATTCAAGACTCATTTTCAAAACATTCAACAACAGTTATTAAAATATTCAACTCGTAATCTACACATTTTTAAAAAAGACTTTGATTAGTCATAAATTTTATTAACTTTATAAGTTAACAGTATTCGACTTTGAATCGAAAATAGGTTTGTTGAATCGAGCAGAGTGATCTTATAATATAACAGTTTCAACTGTAATTTTAATGACACAAAAGTTAGTATTAAATTAATATAAGAAGCTTGACTTACCTTATATCAGAAATAATCCTAGTATAAAACTTTGTAACACACCACTTGTAAAAAGGGAGTCTTATCAACCAGTAAATTGTATAAACAAATCCACAAGTAAACAATAATAAATTCTACATCGTAAGAGTTTCTGTCTTTAATTAAACCATTGGAAGTTCTACATCCCACGTGTTCACCAGAAGAGAAGATAGACCACCAGTTCCAGCGACACCTACATGTGAATGGCGAACACTCGAGAGACAAAGTTAAAAAAAGGTACCGTTATTTAATTTGTATTAAGTGTGCGTATAAACTGTTTTAAAGCGATAATAGTTATTAGCCGCTAGAGAACATTTATACTACTTTATTGTAAAGATTTTTGAATTTCATTTTGATAGAAAATTTATAATTTGTTTGAGCGTAAATCTGTGGTGAAACCTGTACGACCTGAGATATAATTTTTCGATTAACGATAGTGTCTATTTTCAAGAAACATTTAATTTTATTTGAGCTAGTCATCATTATACAACATATTTTTTAAGGGGCTAAAAAACATTATTATTGTAGTAAAAAACTTCAACAATTACGTCAAATCAAATAAAAACAAACCACTAATAATATCATGTCACAATTAACGCGAATTTACTAAAATAACATTCAATCATCAGAAAAAATTAAAATAATAAAACAAAAAAAGAAAACATAAGAACCCTCAAAAAAAAAAATTAATAAAATCATAATAATATATCTATTTAGTATATTTAGTATAAACTGATGTCTTAGGTAGTCACTAAAGAACTGAACCCTGAATAGTTTTAGAAATATTCTTTTACCCTCTCGTGACTTCAGTCTCAGTCTTACCTACATCTCAAAGATGTGAAATATGATACTTTATCGATTTCACGCAATTGGCTGTTCTCTTTATCAAAACATGCATTTTTAAAATAAAATAATATTCATAATAGAATTTAGTACATTTGAAATAACAAGAGACCCTTTTTTTTTAAATAACAGGATGAGATAAACATTAAAAAAAATGTCTTACATTCTTTGCGGTATTTCTCCAAAATTTTCTGGCAAATTTTCCGAGCAGAATATGGAATAGGTACTTTATCAAGCCAAAAATGTAGGTATCAGGCGGTTTTAAATCCGCTAAATGAGGTGGATACTCGAAATTACTCGGCTACCAAAATGTTCACGGAGCCAATTTAACGAGCGTTCGGCTATATGGCTTCTTGTGCCATCCTTTTGAAATGATTGCTTAGGGATTATTAAATGACGCGCACAACAAAAGGTCTTTAGCCATACTCATTTAGTTTGCGCTATCTCATATGTTCGTTGTTTTATTTGCCTTTATTGTTGTGATCACTTGTGTGATGGACATTTTTGCGTGGGTGATACACGATGCTGCGTCTTGCCAAATTTGGATTTATTTGCTTGCTGGTGCTCCTACACTGGTGGTTTAGGATTGACACCACTTGTTAGGACCCATCATCTGACAATTTGTTGCGGGTATATTCTTGCCCCCATCCTCAGATTGATGCTTATATTCGCCACATTTTCAACTTTTCTCACCTTGTTGAAGATTACTTTCTTATTCATTTATTCACTCACAATGACAGATATGATGCATTCGCCAATGGGTCTTTGACCTTTTTCCTTTCTTGCGGTTTTTACAAATACTGCTCATACTTACTCTCCTTTGTTTTTCAAGCTTTTCCTAAGCTATATTCCAGTTTTCTTCTTGTCATTAACCAATAGCTCAACTAGGTTTAATGAGTTGCTACTCACCTAGTTTTTAGTTGTTAATATTGAATTTTAATCATTATTTTCTTCATTTAATGCTTTCCTCTTTTCAATGACACAATTTTGATATACATAATGTGCAAGCATGGTAGAAGTTGTTATTTTTCAATTACAACTATAGTTATTAAGGTAGGTTTATACTGATTCTTTGATCTGTAATGTTTTCACTTACTCTTTAATTTTTAGCCTGATGATGGCCTATTGATAGGCCGAAACTAGTTGCTGTTTTTTAACAAAATTCAATTTTGTGACATTGATTTTGATATTTTTCTTTGTTTACCAATCAGTCACATTTGTGCTATGAATGATTTACTTCTATCTATATTTTTATTATTTTACTCCAAGAACATTTTTGATAGTAAAAATAGCGTCAAGTTCGAGTTTTGTTAGTACAAGTGGTTTTTTACAAAGTGCGTTTTCTCAAAGAGAAAATACACTAATATATCAAGATGCACCAATAACTGTTCGTGATGTGGTGCTCCAATATGACTGGTGTTAGAGAACGAAGTATCTATCGATTTTTAAGTGAGAGAAAACAGGCAAATGTTACAAACAAACAAAATGTAACTTAAATGTAAATCTGACGATGCTAATCAGCGAAACGGCCGTCATTGTAATTTACAAGATAATTTTTTCAAATAAACTTGGAAGTTAAGTTCAAACGAAGAGTTTTTTATTATTCTTAATTTAATAGAAATATCATTAAAAGACGTATGAGTCGCATAAAAAATGAAAATTTTAGAATGAGACAACTTTGCTGGGAATACAATATTTAAGAAGTATTAAAAAGTTTCGGAGCGAGGGAAGAACAATTTTTTATTTCAAGTATGGTTGAATGAAGGACACACTGTTTCTAAAGTATGAATTGACACCAATATTTCAAATTTCCGTCAGGCATTTTTGGATGGATATTCAACAGGATTAAATGCTCCTCGAGGAAAAGGTCGCAGACTAAAAATCGCACACATTGGCAGTGAACATGGTTTTGTAGAAAATGGGTTATTAGACTTTGTGTCAAAGTCAACCACGAGGAAATGACATGTTTTTGAAGATTATTTTTGCCAGCTATTGGACTTTTTCTTGTTGACTGGTTGTCTTAGATAACGCTATAGTTATTATTCAAAACTAGTAGAAAAGTTACCAAAGACATCATGGAAAAAAGAATGGCTCCACAGCAAGAATATTTCTTTTGACGACACCATGCTGAAAACGGAATTACTGCAAATTGTAAAGCGCCACAAATTACAATATAAAAGATATGTAATTGACGAAATGGCGAAGGAAAAAGAAATAACTGTATTATGTTTACCATCTTATCACTGTCAATTAAACCCTACAAAAATAATATGGACACAGGTAAAAGGTGAGGTGGCAAGAAACAATACAACTTTTAAATTGAATGACGTTAGGCAACTTTTGATAAATTCTTTTGAAAACGTAACACGGGAAAATTGGACCAATGCTATAAAGTATGTGAAGAAGGACGACGAACGATTATGGAGTGTTGATATCAATATTGAAGAACCAATGCTTATAAGTCAACATCAACCTTCATTAAGTTTAATTTTTTAGATCAAGTTCAATATTCAAATCTAATAGAACGATTAAATCTTTCCTGGGAAGGAAAATCTAGTGTGGATAGTAAACGAAGGAAAAAAACTGTTAACAGAGTTAAATTAGAAAAATTAATTAAATAATTTTATTTAAAAATTTTTAACAATTAATTAAATTCAAAAATAATTACCAGTGGTAGATATACATTTATTTAACAGTTTATTCTTTGAAAAAAGTTGAGCATCTTTCTTGATAAATTCTGTTTAATTTTTTGTATTATCAATATAAATTAATTGTTAATAATCTATTTTCTTTTCCTTTATTTATTGTACAATAGAACATCGGAGTCTGCCTGAGACATAAGAGCTTGTGCAACAATAATACTGACGTTTATTATATAATTTAAATTAGTTTTATTCATTACAATATAATGATACTAAGGATTCATTTCTAAGTTATTTTCGCTTGCAAGCTGAGTCTCAAGATGGCCCACACCCCTTTTCCAAATAAATAACAATTATTGGCATACCATAACCAAACTTTTTGAAAAGTTGCAACATAAAAATAAGCAACAACATCGCATTAACATTAATGATCGTCGCAAAGTAGAACGTATGTGGTTGCGGACATTGGTTACTTTTGATTTGTTTCCCCAAAGTACATTAGTGTTTCTAGTTATAGTCTGTGGTATTTTGTCGGAATTTGTCGTCATTGTATTTTATCAAAAAAAAAATGAAAAACTCTAATATATATATAAGACATTTGCGCGTCGGTGCCGGTTAAAAAAATGGAACAATAAGGTTAGCAGCAGGAGACGAAAGTTTATGAGGTCTTTATAAAGGGAGAATTGGACAATAAAACGGAACTGATGCAAAAAAAACACTCGCAGATAAGGATGTGAGTTAAAAGAAAAGTTTAGTTTTGTGTAGGAATGGTTAATATTTAGGTAATGATTGTTTCGTCAAATAAAAAGAGCGTTAATTTAGTCGTACCTCCAGGATTTTAATGAGAGTTGTTAGTTTTAAAATCAAAAAGAATTATTACACTAACAAAATAATGTTACGGTAACTTTTTTAACTAAGGTAAAAATAATACCACAATTCCCGAAACAAACGATTTATTCTGTATCGAGCGAAAGACTGACTCACATCCTTGTACAATCATCGGCATGCGTTTTTTCTATATATCATACGATAACAAGAATATAAAAAGAATAACCTTAGTTCAGTAAAATAATTAATAGTATGTATATTTTTTAGTAAAGTAAATATTAATGAAAAATAGCAGTAACAATAACTCGACATAATAATTAGAAATATGTAAATACATAATAAAATAAATATGGGTAATATGTTACATTATAGGGAGATACGTTACATTCGGCCATCCTGTTTTTCAGTCGTCCTCGACTTCTTCCGATGGTTTTTTTTTGGATTTCCTGAAAGAAGACAAATTATTCTCCAATATTGCGTCAATTTTTTATAGTTTATTTATTTGTTTTATTTTCTTTTCCATTAGGGCTCTACAAATTTAGTTTTTGTTTTTATGCTCAAATTAGAGTTCTGCTAAATTTTATATTTTTTTTATGCTCACATAAGCGCTCTACTAATTTTTAATTTTCGTTTTTATGCTCACATTAGAGCTCTACTTATTTTAATTTTCGTTTTTATGCTCACATTAGAGCTCTTCTAAATTTTATTTATTATTATGCTCACATTAGAGCTCTACTTATTTTAATTTTCGTTTTTATGCTCTTATTAGACCTCTTCTAAATTTTATTTATTTTTATGCTCACATTAGAGCTCTTCTAAATTTTATTTATTTTTATGCTCACATTAGAGCTCTACTTATTTTATTGGTTTTTATGCTCACATTAGAGCTCTTCTAATTTTGATTTTTTTATGCTCAGGATTTAATTTTATATATGTTTGTATCCTTCCAAGAGATCGAATAATTCATCAGTACTATTTATGCTGCTATCTGATTCGGATTGTTCTAAGACTCCAACAGAATATTTTCTGATTTGGTCTACTGGAACGACAGCTTTATATTTTTTATAACCTTTCATGTCTTTCAAAGATGAAATTGTATAGCGGTCATTTTTATGGACCTTTATGATCTTATATGGTCCTCCAAATCTTAACCCAGTTTTTCTACGCACTTCTTTTTGAGCGCATTCAGATCCAGACCAAATAACTAAATCGCCTACTTTATAGGACTTTGCAGGTTTTCTTTTTGAATCAATTTTTTTTTCGTTTTACGTGCTTGTTTGTCCATATTTGATTTTGCGATTTGTGAATCTCGCGATCTATTTACTTCTGGGGTAACATTATCTAAGTCAGAGTGTTTTAACTGGTCAAAACCAAACATTAATTTATGAGGCGTCATACCCGTACTAGAGTTAATTGAATTATTTATACTCCAAACTGCATCAGGTAAAATTGTATACCATTCATTTTCATCGGATACACTTGTATTAATGGCAGTTTCTAAGGTTAAGTTATACCGTTCCACCTGACCATTAGATCTTGGGGAAGCTACGGCATTAAGTACCTATATGTTTAAATTTATATTTTAATGCAAACTCTTTAAAACTTTTGCTTTTAAAAGCTGTTCCACAGTCTGAAACAATTCTTTTTGGAACAGAAAAAGACTAAAAAGATCTTTAAGAACATTAATAGCTTCCATTGATTTTAATGTTTTTGTTGGACGTGCAAACAGATATTTTGAATAAGAATCAACCACCATTAAAATGTAAGAGTATCCGGAACTTGTTGTATAAGGCCCCAAGTGGTCTATGTGCCAGGTATGTAAAGGATGATAGTAGATGTACTATGAGAGTTCTAACTCAGTGAAGGAGTGGGGGTACCTCCGTATATACAGCATAGGAGTTCTGGAACGGTTCTGAACTGTGGTTCTGAATTGTGGACCAGTTGTTTATTTGGAATAGTTGTGTTATATTATAATGATTGTATAATTGAGCGACTGGAACGAATTTTATTGGAATTATTAAAGAAGTGTACGAGTTTGTGTTGTATTGCGGGTTGCCTGCTGGTTTGAAAAAAAGTTGGCCGCTGGTGGGACTCGAACCTACGTCCCGTCGGATGAAATTTATAATTTAAGCGCCCTTACCCACTGGGCTGCTAACGAAGGATTATATATGTTAAGAATGGGTATTTAAACTCGCGTCGCGTATTTTGATCGTTTTCATCGAATTTGGTCTGTGCTTGTAATCTAATCATATACAGGGTATGTCGGGATACTAAACAACTTAGAGTTTTTGTATTTAAAATATCAATTTGATGATATGGTACGGGTTAGATACGGGATATATACAGGGTTTGTCGCGATGAATTAGATCGTCGAAATATCGAATTATGTTCATTCTTAATACGCAAAAATGGCAAAAATGTCGATACGGGGATATGGTCGTTAATTAAAAATGTCAATTCGATCATTCGTATATTATGATGTGGGTACAGGGTATTCGCGAAGATCATTCGTAAGAGGTACGGGGGATGTCAATTTTTCATACGGGATATACAGGGTTTGTTGCGAATTAGATCATCGAAATATCGAATTATGTTCATTCTTAATACGCAAAAATGGCAAAAATGTCGGTACGGGGGTATGGTCGTTAATTAAAAATGTCAATTCGATCATTCGTATATTATGATGTGGGTAAAAGATAATTTCGAGTGTACAGGGTATATCGCGAAGATCATTCGTAAGGGAGATGTCAATTTTTCATACGGGATATACAGGGTTTGTCGAAATATCGGATTATGATCATTCTTAATACGGAAACAGTTACGTGGCAAATAAAAATGTTTATATACGTGGGGGGTATGACGGTTCTCCATTTTCTGATCGAACAGTAATTCTCTCTTTATACGGGAATGAATTAGGATGTAAAGTTGTGACACAACGATTGTCAAAAGGGTACCAATTATTCGATGCTATTACGTCATCACACATATTTTACAAGGGTCATGCGATCGACAACGACCAGTTACATTATGTCTTCAGAAGAGCACAGTCATGGAATTGAAGACTTTGCTTTTTATGAAGATAAGAGTAAGGTTATGAAACAAACTAGGGAAGCAAGAACAACGTGGAGCAGTCTAAACTGGGATTGTCGTAAATTACCGAAAACTACTTATCCGTTAAGACGTATTCAACCATGTTTAATAGAACTGAAGAAGAAGAGAGCATAAAAAATGAAATTAATAATGTTTTTGCCATGTCATGTATAATTTTAGCATCTGTCTTTGTTTTAATTTTAAAAATTATTTTAAAAATTGTTAAACGTAAATTTGAATCTTCGTGTAATATAAAAGTTGATGAATAAACAACTTGTTTTATTTCTAAGTAGTGGTGTATAAAATAAAAACTCATTTGTGGTTAAGGTTTATTTATTTTATGGTAATACAGTATTCAAAAACCAGTGGCGGAGACGTTGTACGTTTCGTTCGGTGCACGAATATAGTCCAGAGGTGTGACAGGGGTTTGGATCCTTGGCAAAGTTTACTGTTGCACACGGTGTACCATCGAACTTGCCGACTTCGCAAATGTGAGGAAAAACGTTGAAAATGTTACATTTATTTTGCAGAAACTTGGCCTTTTGTTGACCACGAACGTAAATGTAGTCTGCAGCATACAATAGCTTGTTTTCCAATATTTCATTAACTTTAGAATATTCTACATCTCCTGAAGAGTATCGAATTCCGTGCACATTTTTTTCCAAGTAGGTTGCAGTCTTTTTGTCCTCATTACTTAATGTAGAAAACGGTTGAGGTGGTAAAAACATGTAATGTGAACTTTTGAAACCAATTTCTATCGTTAGTTCTTTGACAACGAAAAATCCATCTACGACAAAGCCTTGAATGTCTACAAAAGCTATTCTCATGTTGACGTCTGCTCGAACACTAACTCTAATCAACGTCTAGTTTAAACTTTTAACAATTTCGGTGAGGTGGAAGTATTCCATTACACAATCATGAATTATGATGCAATAGACTTTGGTATTTTCGGGAAAGCCTATGTTTGCTTCAATATCAAGTTTCACATCGACTGTGGACGCCTTCATGCTTTCTTCCTGTTTGGAACAATCGATAACAAACAATGCCCGTTTCTTGAAAGAGGAATAATCCAGCAGGGGGCGCTTCTGTGTGGAGTTCGCGTAGTTGGGATAGAATTCAATATAGTTAAAATATGCTTCATTGTAGTCAGTTTTACTAAAATCCAATTGCATTCTTTCATTGGGCCAAAATTCACCATTAAGTGACAGTCTTATACTTTGTACATCTGCATTGTCAATAGCGCTTTTCATTGATAACAATTTAAATTGGTATACCCATATTCAATAGGTAACGTTTCTTCAAAAATATCCTCTCTAATTAGGGCATTAAAAGAATGGGAGATTTATCTAAAAAACTGCGTATTTAATATACTATGCACACATTCAAAGTAATTTAATATATTTATTATCAGCTTGGTTGTCTACAACAAAAAATAATATAAATTGTATATATAAATTACAAAATAAAGCTTTAAAAAACCCTTTTTAGGTTACCATGTTTCCAACCAAAATTGCTATTTATATAACTAGTTGCATATAGTGAAGAGATATCAAAAGGCCTCCTTTTTTTTTTTTTTTTTTTTCCTGAGGTGAAAATCTTCGTAAGACATCTGGGAGCGTATCCCAGGTGTGCATCAGGATTCCACCAGACCGGCGGCACTCGTTATCCCCCTTTAGGGAAGACATCGAGCACCGCCGGCCTCAATTCCAGTGACCTACCTGCTAAAAACACCTCCTCTTCCACCAGTTGTACCTAGGACTGCTTTTTTAGCGTTACATCAAAAGACCTCCTAATTACAATTATTTGTGCTTCGATTTACATAAAATTATATATAGTACGTGAAGTTCTGAAAGGTCTCTGTATCAAATATGAAGAAGATATAATTTACTTCATACCGGAAGGCTACTGATTATCTTTCATATAATTGACATCACTTGCAGAAATCGAATTTCAACACGTTAAGAGGCCACAGGAAAAAATCGCAAGGAATGGTTCCACCGGAAGAACGGTGCAGGCCACAATATCTTAAATCATTATTGTAGCTATTACCATAACTTGTGATTAAAATATATGTAAAATTGAGGATAAAATAAAGATTATAAGAAGAGGCCACAGGCGGTTCTTTAATAGCCATCAGGCGACAATTTCCCAGAAACAGAAAATACTATACGTACTCAACTCAATGGGTGACAGCTGGGTTTGTAAGCCAGACTAACAGACACCTTAAGTTATAGTACTTCTCCCACATTGTGGTACCTGTCGTATTTCTGTGTAGAAAAAGTCGACCGCCCCTTTTATACCATAAGGAACCTTAGACTTAGACGAAATTGAGCCAGATTTACAAATACTGGGACCATAATAAAGTAACTCAAAAAATTATGCATAATATATTTATCGGGTCTAAAAAATGCCAAAATATTATTATTATTTTTAAGAAAAGTTTAATAATAACCTAGAAAACTCAACTTTCCTGAAAAATTCCGAAATACTATGTTGGGGCCCCCTATATCACAGCTCTTGTAACCCTCGAGATACGGCATATGGGGGTTGAAAACAGTGTTGAGGGGGAAAGGACAAGATCCCCTATTTCTTTATATTCTTTTATTGTCAATATACTGGTGAGAACATGAAGATTTTGAAAAAAATATCCATTTTTCATGAATATACATTTAACCGGAATTTTAATTGGACAAAAATTAATTTTGCACTCACCCTGATAATAAACGACGTTAGTCAGTGCAAGCACTGACCAAGTGGCCGTTTTGAACCGCCCTTTAGCTACACTGAAATCATCTGCCTCAAAAACAAACATCAGAAATATCGGGCTGTCTTTTCTTCACTATTTTCTTCGAATTTTCAATTGTTTGTCAAATCTATCAATCATTTAGTAAGTATCTGCCAACTGTTTAACCTGAAATAATCTTTCAAATTATTCTCGTTTAATTTTTTCATAACAAACCAAACAATTTCTGTATGTAACCTTCAAAGAGTTGTATACTTTGGATTTAAAACTTCTGCAAACAATATATATGTGTATACTAAAATGTAAAGCAGTTACCTCCTGAAAAACAGTCTTAAGAATTAGTTTCTTAACAGTGCCTGTAATAACTCAAAAGTTTATAATAATGAAAAATATTGCGATTACATAAATATTGCAACAAATAATATATATACAAAGTATTAGAAATACTATCCCAATGCTACATAAGTACATGCTTCCTTAATTATATATTTTCCCAATCCAGATTAGTACCCACCATAACATTCCCGCATCACTCCAAGCTCCACAATACCATTTTTAAACTTATCAAAGCAGAAAAACATGCGTTTAAAAAAAATTACCTTGTATAAAACGATAAAAGTGTTTTTTATAAAGATATACTTCCTTTATATCTGAAATAAATATAAATTTGTTAACAAGTACTTATAGAATGGCGATGTGTATTCAATTTCAAAAATGTTGGTTTCTGTGGTACATTTGTAAAAAATGGTCTGCATTTATCTTGTACTTAGTTTCATCTGAATATCTTCCATATTTATATCTGCAACTGATAAAAACAACAAAAATAATTTAATATCTTTCCATTTTATTTGGTGTAACCTTTAGATTTGTTACCTTGTATAGAAATATAAAGATTTTTTCATATAGACTTATGTTCTTGATACCTAAAAATATCTTTCATGTTCTTTATAATAGACCTGTAATTAATAAATCAAAACAATTATTTGCAATGTCTTATCATCATATAAAAATGTAAAAACCTACAATAAAAAAAGTTACCTTTTATAGAACAATCATTCTTCTTTTAAAACCTAAATTTCTTGATACCTAAAAACTTACAATGTTTTAAAAATTAAAGAAATCACCAGACGATGAAGTAGACCAGAGTCACATGTCTGGATATATCCAATCAAAGACGTTCCTGTAAAATTCTAGAAAGCTGTTTTACAAATTAATATATAAGATAAATAAAAAATGTAATTTTTAACTTGATATTACCTGAAGCATTGTCCCAACAGCACTCCTATGATACCTAGCAGGAATATTACTCAATGATTCTGCCTCATGTTGTTTTCGATGTCTTAGTCCCAATCCAATTTTCTTTTCGCAGGATATAACAGAATCTCCAATTTTCTTTCTTGCTTTCATAATCTGCAAACATTTTTTCACTTTAGATTATCACCCAGAAAAGTCTTTGTTTATTACCTTTTGCATAACAAGTCTCCAAATGATGTTCAGATTCTTCCAAAAGAATATTGTTTGGAAGATGTAGTGGGATAAAATGAAGTTAAGTTTTGATATTTTTAGAGAAGAGATTTTGATGTATGGTGACATAAGGTTTTTGTAGACTAAATATACTTTGTATGTAAAATAAAGGGTAAAATAAAGGATAAAATAAAGATTATAAGAAGAAGCCACAGGCGGTTCTTTAATAGCCATCAGGCGACAATTTCCCAGAAACAGAAAATACTATACGTACTCAACTCAATGGGTGACTGCTGGGTTTGTAAGCCAGACTAACAGACACCTTAAGTTATAGTACTTCTCCCACAATGTGGTACCTGTCGTATTTCTGTGTAGAAAAAGTCGACCGCCCCTTTTATACCATAAGGAACCTTAGACTTAGACGAAATTGAGCCAGATTTACAAATACTGGGACCATAATAAAGTAACTCAAAAAATTATGCATAATATATTTATCGGGTCTAAAAAATGCCAAAATATTATTATTATTTTTAAGAAAAGGTTAATAATAACCTAGAAAACTCAACTTTCCTGAAAAATTCCGAAATACTATTTTGGGGCCCCCTATATCACAGCTCTTGTAACCCTCGAGATACGGCATATGGGGGTTGAAAACAGTGTTGAGGGGGAAAGGACAAGGTCCCCTATTTCTTTATATTCTTTTATTGTCAATATACTGGTGAGAACATGAAGATTTTGAAAAAAATATCCATTTTTCATAAATATACATTTAACCGGAATTTTAATTGGACAAAAATTAATTTTGTACTCACCCTGATAATAAACGACGTTAGTCAGTGCCAGCACTGACCAAGTGGCCGTTTTGAACCGCCCTTTAGCTACACTGAAATCATCTGCCTCAAAAACAAACATCAGAAATATCGGGCTGTCTTTTCTTCACTATTTTCTTCGAATTTTCAATTGTTTGTCAAATCTATCAATCATTTAGTAAGTATCTGCCAACTGTTTAACCTGAAATAATCTTTCAAATTATTCTCGTTTAATTTTTTCATAACAAACCAAACAATTTCTGTATGTAACCTTCAAAGAGTTGTATACTTTGGATTTAAAACTTCTGCAAACAATATATATGTGTATACTAAAATGTAAAGCAGTTACCTCCTGAAAAACAGTCTTAAGAATTAGTTTCTTAACAGTGTCTGTAATAACTCAAAAGTTTATAATAATGAAAAATATTGCGATTACATAAATATTGCAACAAATAATATATATACGAAGTATTAGAAATACTATCCCAATGCTACATAAGTACATGCTTCCTCAATTATATATTTTCCCAATCCAGATTAGTACCCACCATAACATTCCCGCATCACTCCAAGCTCCACAATACCATTTTTAAACTTATCAAAGCAGAAAAACATGCGTTTAAAAAACATTACCTTGTATAAAACGATAAAAGTGTTTTTTATAAAGATATACTTCCTTTATATCTGAAATAAATATAAATTTGTTAACAAGTACTTATAGAATGGCGATGTGTATTCAATTTCAAAAATGTTGGTTTCTGTGGTACATTTGTAAAAAATGGTCTGCATTTATCTTGTACTTAGTTTCATCTGAATATCTTCCATATTTATATCTGCAACTGATAAAAACAACAAAAATAATTTAATATCTTTCCATTTTATTTGGTGAAACCTTTAGATTTGTTACCTTGTATAGAAATATAAAGATTTTTTCATATAGACTTATGTTCTTGATACCTAAAAATATCTTTCATGTTCTTTATAATAGACCTGTAATTAATAAATCAAAACAATTATTTGCAATGTCTTATCATCATATAAAAATGTAAAAACCTACAATAAAAAAAGTTACCTTTTATAGAACAATCATTCTTCTTTTAAAACCTAAATTTCTTGATACCTAATAACTTACAATGTTTTAAAAATTAAAGAAATCACCAGACGATGAAGTAGACCAGAGTCACATGTCTGGATATATCCAATCAAAGACGTTCCTGTAAAATTCTAGAAAGCTGTTTTACAAATTAATATATAAGATCAATAAAAAATGTAATTTTTAACTTGATATTACCTGAAGCATTGTCCCAACAGCACTCCTATGATACCTAGCAGGAATATTACTCAATGATTCTGCCTCATGTTGTTTTCGATGTCTTAATCCCAATCCAATTTTCTTTTCGCAGGATATAACAGAATCTCCAATTTTCTTTCTTGCTTTCATAATCTGCAAACATTTTTTCACTTTAGATTATCACCCAGAAAAGTCTTTGTTTATTACCTTTTGCAAAACAAGTCTCCAAATGATGTTCAGATTCTTCCAAAAGAATATTGTTTGGAAGATGTAGTGGGATAAAATGAAGTTAAGTTTTGATATTTTTAGAGAAGAGATTTTGATGTATGGTGACATAAGGTTTTTGTAGACTAAATATACTTTGTATGTAAAATAAAGGGTAAAATAAAGGATAAAATAAAGATTATAAGAAGAAGCCACAGGCGGTTCTTTAATAGCCATCAGGCGACAATTTCCCAGAAACAGAAAATACTATACGTACTCAACTCAATGGGTGACTGCTGGGTTTGTAAGCCAGACTAACAGACACCTTAAGTTATAGTACTTCTCCCACAATGTGGTACCTGTCGTATTTCTGTGTAGAAAAAGTCGACCGCCCCTATGGAAGATCACGAGTGGAGGGATGAACTGCCCAAGCTGTAGAGATGATCCAGTTAAAAATGCTCGTGCATACGAGAGCTTAAAGTTTACAAGCTGTTCAAGTTTACTGAATCTTTAAATTAAAGAGATGCTTCTAGTTTACTGAATTATATTCCAACTGTATATGACAGTAAACCAGTAGAAGAAATGAGACTGGGAATAATTCAGATTCTACCAGAAGAAGTATGGATAACTTGCAGATTGGGTTCATCTTAAGAGGCGGAGGAAATGAGTTTTATGAGGAATAATCCTGCAGTTCGGGTGAGAATAGATTTTCAGTTTGAAAGGGTGAGTTTTTCTTAGGACAAAATTAATGCTGATGATGGTCGACCAAGTGATATTGTCGTAAGAGATAATGGTGATGTGCTACTTAGATTTAGAGGACACTTTTTAATGATCAAATTGAAACTATTACGAAAAAGAATTTATGCTGCCAAAGCATTGATAGTTTGCAAAAAATTTTGTAATAGATTATTTCAATTTTTTTATTTCCGTATTATCATTATTGCTAATTTGTTTGACATTAAAAAATATGAACAATTATTATTAATATGTTCGTAAAAAAATTTCCAAGTTTTAAAAATTTTGTTCATAATTTGACAGCGTTATTGTTGTATCAAAAATGTAAAAATTAATTAAAAAATTATATAAAACAATAAAGGAAATTGTTTTTTTAATATTGTGTTTGTATAATATTTTGTTATAAAAGATACGTTATATAAATAATAGTTTTAAAAAAGCCATAATGGATTTTCTTTATAAAATGAAATTTACAACATTTTCAAAGGCATTATTTTTTAATTGTTTCCACCTTGTATACAAGGTGTATATATATTTTATAAAAATATCCTTTTTTATACAGATTATTAAAATGTTTCAAAATTTGAATTTAAATATAAAATATATCATTTATATAAAAAAACTTCATTAATCTCCAAGTAAAAATTAAATTTCATAATATTTTTTCTAAAATATTCTTTTAACTCTATTAAAAAATATCTCAAGTAAAATAATAATATAAAAAAACCCTAAAATAATTTTTTTTTATAAATTAACTCATATTAAACATATTTACGCAATAAAAAAACATTTTAAATAAAAATAATCACAGATAATCATTAAAATTCCCATTTTAACGCACTTACCTTTCGAAAATCAAATTCTGGGGATGATCTCGAAGTAAATCAATACAGATAGAAATTTTTTTTAAATACTAACGTTTCATGAATAATTTGATAGCGCTATTACTATATCAGAATTGTAAAAATTAATATTGATCTAGCTATATTCACAAAATTATATAGAACATTAAATAAAACGTAATTTTTTTAATATTGGTTATTAAAATGCTTCAAAAATTAAACATAAAGATAAAATATTTCATTAATAAAACAAAAATTTTATTAATCCGTTAAATAAAGATTAAATTTCAAAATATTTTTTTCTAAAATGTAAGTTTTACTCTATTTAAAAAATACTTTAAGTGAACTAATAATTTTAGAAAACGCACAACATATTTTCTTTATAAATTACCTTAAAATAATTATTTTTTAACAAATTTACTTTGTAAACAATCAACCTTTTCCAAAGGTCTTATTTTTTAATTGATCCAAAATTTCTGTTTATAAAAAAAAACTTTCACCGCATTTTTAAACTGTTTTTTACAGCCTGCCAACTATTAATATACGGATGTACAAAATTATTGCAGTAAAAATAACAACAGAAAGTCAATTATATCATTTGAGTTCCCATTTAATTGCACCTACCTTTTGAAAATCAAATTCTAATGACGATCTTGAAGTACATCGTAAATCGATACAGATAGAAAGTGTTTTTAAAGACTCACCCTGTAACAAAAGAAAGAAATAATTAGTTTATTCGAGTTAAGATTGAAGTACTGTTATTATAGATTGTTGTGAATTAGTTTTGAGGTACTTTAAAAAAAATAATTTTACTATTTTTTCCAAATTTAATAACTGTGGGTTGAAATGTTTTGAATGGGCTACTTAATAAAAATGTATCAGTTTAAATTTGGATAAAATCAATCTAACTAAAGTATTTTTAAAATATTATAAAACCGATAATAACTGATTTAAATAGGAAATTATTTCGTTTATTTTTGACCACAGCGTATTTATTTTACTATTAAAAACTTGCTGGTTATAATTTTAACAGTGTATCTCATTTATAAAATATATATTTATGTCACTTACCACTTTTATTATTAAAAATAAGCCCAACTGATGATCGTGGAGAACGCCCTTTGAAGATCTGACGAAAGTTTCTTCAATACTCACCTGTAAAAAATAGGAACTGATAATTAAAACTTATAATAATAATAATTTTGTTTCAATATATACAAGGTGTCCTAAATTATATCAGGAATGTATGTTTTGCAAGGTTTTTAACAGAGATATATTTAAAGTAAAATTAGCAAAATTTTAAAATATAAAAAGTGTAGGTACCATTTTTAAAATAAACAAGTTGGTATTACATTTATTTGATGAGATAACCTTGTTTTGTAACAAAAAGAAATTATTTTATAATATAACATTTTTCAATAATCACTCTGTATGTCGCTAAGGCGAGAAATTTATTTGACTGGGAAAATGTAACTTAAAAGAAAAAGGGAAAACTTGAAATCTTAACTACTTATACAGTATGATGCAAATGTATGGAATAAATTCATTATTTCAGAAACGGACGACTTTTAAAAAAAAATCTAAAACACCACAATTTTAATTTTTGAATGGCCATCAACTGCTATAGATGAGTTGGACATTACATCATTAGTGATGGCGTAATGACGTCATTGACGATTTTTTTAAATACAAACGGAGGTCACGTGACAGCTTATTTGAAAGTTCTCCTTATCGCCTTTGCCACAATGTAATCATTTAAATATTTATTTCTACAGGGTTAAACAAAATTATGAACTTTGTTAAGTAACATGGAATTACAATAAATATTCATTCACTGAACTAAAATACACTAAGGACCGCCACTGGGAATAAAACAAAATAGTGTTTATTGTTGGTTTCAAAAAAAAACTACATTGATAAAAACAATGCTACTCGGAATTATTTTTACAAAAATATTTAAATCAGTATTGTCATTGACTCGTCTTTATTCGTCAATGATCTGTGAATCTGTCAAGTTTTTTGCCGACGTTAATAACAGCATTTACAAAAATGAAACAGAAACAGAACGAATCGAGATTTTAACCATGATTGGTTATGGAGATAGAGTGAGGACTCAAGCAGAAGTTCATAATTTATTTAATGCTAAATACCCCAATCGCGATCCAATTACTCAATCAACAGTAAGTAAAATTGAAAAAAAAAATAGAGAAACGGGCCATGTTAAAGATCTTCCCAGAAGTGGTAGAATATCAATATCCTAAGCCAAAAAACTGGACGTTGTACTGGTGTTTCAAGAAAATCCTCATACAGACATGTCGATATTGGGAGAAGGTGAATGTTTGTGCCGGCATTATAAACAATCAAATGGTAGGGTCATATTTTTTTTGAGGAAAACCTAACTGCTGCTAGTTATCTAGAATTTCTTTAAAAGTATCTGTTGCCACAGCTGAATCATCTATTTCCAAATAGAAATGATTTATGGTACCAACAGGATGGAGCTCCTCCACACTATGGCGTTGAGGTACGAAATTACCTTAATAACGTTTTCCCAGGAAGGTGGATAGGTAGAAGGGGGCCTATCGAATGGCCACCAAGATATCCAGAATTGACTCCGTTAGACTTTTTTTGAGGGGATATTTAAAGAGCAGAGTAATCAAAATCGACCGAATAATGTAAAAGAGTTGAAGGAGCGAACACCTGAAGTCCTCGAAAACGTTAGGAAAGAATTTACTGCTCGTCTTTCTCATTGTATCATTGCTGAAAGTCGGCAATTTGAACATTTGTTGTAATTTAATTGTATTTAAGTAAACATTTATCCTAAGTTAATTGTATTAATAAACCAACAGTTTTGGTTAACCCTGTAGAAATAAATATTCAAATAATTACATTGTTGCAAAGACGATAAGGAGACCTTTCAAATGAGCTGTCCATGGCGTCATTACACCGTAACCAATGACGTAATGTCCAACACATCTATAGCAGCTAATGGCCATTCAAAAATTAAAATTGACATGTTTTAAGATTTTTTTTAAAAGTCGTCTGTTTCTGAAATGTATTCCATACATTTGCATCATACTGTATACGAAGATAACTCACTCTTATATATTATTTTACTGTAATTTTATGTATAATTATTGCAGAAAAAAATATATAAGATTAGTTACTATATTTTAAACAAACAAAATATGACCAGTCCACCTGCTGAGGAAATAATCCTCTATGTGCGATAGATGCATAGTTTGCTCAATACGTATCATATACGTTACTTATCAAATAAGAAATTTATAATATATTTATTTTAAAACGAGTTTAATAAATGAAATGTGCAACTATAAAAAGACAATAGTCGATATTGAAGGTTTTTTAATACATTTTATGGAATTTTTACCTCTAATAAAAAAAGAATGGTTATATTCTAAGTAATAAGGTTTTTAACCATACAAATATATTAATTTGAAAATAATTGTTTTATACCGGTAAATCAGTAACTTATAATTAAGAATAGTTTATGCAATCATTAATTTTTCCAACTCTTAAATCTAGAAAATTAATTTGAATTAATTTCTTCAATTTCTAACGGAAAATGTACTCCACATTATTTCAAACAAAAACCGGCTTATAAAACGATCTTTTTTCTCTTAAATAAATAAAAAATAATAAATTAAATAAACTCACCGATTGGCCAGTCATCATCTGCTTTTCAACCATCACTTTTTGAACTGCCATTGTCAACATTCACATATTTCAGTTTTAAAAAACACTAACACTGTAGTTTTTCAATAACCGGCACTTTTTTCCCGCACAAACACTATTTAGAAGAAAAATCTGTATATATACGCGCACTTAAATCCGTAAAAATACGTTTTTATTAAATGTATACCGGCTAATTTCCGAATAACTTTTGTGTACTACCGATTCGACCGCCTGCACAAAAGGTACTGACTGATACATCTATAAGTAAAAATGATAAGACTATGACTGTACCTATAAAACTAGTTTATTAATCATATATCGTTAACTAATTTGATTAAGAATAAAATACTTTCTAAACGACAAAATTATTCCGAAGGGAGTTACAGTCTTAAAAGAATAAGATAAATTCAGAAAAACTGTTATGTAGCATAACCTTATTTCTGAAAAACAAAATTAAATAAGGTTCTACAAACACAAATTGTTAGAATTCACAACAGTTAACGATATAAAATAAATATTTAAAAGAAAAATGAAAATACACTTTTTCATTAAATTTTCAAACATATCAGCATATTTTAAAAGTAGTACTGCACAGCAAAATGTAAAATTGTATTTTACAAGTAGCTCGACCCTGATTGTTTTTAATCCAAATTTATATCTCTCTTTGAGCCATGCAAATGATGTATCAATGTTGATGATGGGTGACTATTTTCTGTTGCTGCATTTTCAATAAACAAATTATCTAAAAATTTAAAAACTGATATTTAAAAGATGTTTGTATTGAAGGAAAGTAAAATTACTCAAAATTCCAATTTATTCTACCTGTTATTTTTAAAGTAGAAGGCACTGACAATAACTGTTTTTCTCCTATTGCACCTGGCTCTGTAGTTCTGGAAGTTGATGGCATATCTCTTTCCTCTGAAGATGATCATTCTAAAATATGATTTTAACTGCCTAACATGGCTTAACATATTTGACTATTATTTACTTCAAACTTTGACCCAACATCAATGTTTTCTGATTTCTACAATTGTTGAACAATAGTATATTATATATTTTATCCTCTCTTATGCTTCACCCCGTATAAAAAAACCATCGAAAATAATGCACGTGATAAAGAAGCTTGTTTAACATCGAACCGACACAGGTAGATGCATTATTAAAATTAGGTGTGCGAAAGTCCTCAATAAATAAAAGTTGTAACCATGAAAACTGGCAGCGGAGTGTGGCGAATCATATCGTTTTTATGTTTCATCTTCGGTTTTGTTTTTGTTTGGAAATTCGGGAGCGAATTCGGTACGGTCTTCATATTCTTCGCTGCTGGATACGCATTTTTAATATGAAGAATTCTTATACAATTTACCAACTGATGATTTTTTTTATTTAAGTGTATAGACGACATGTTGGTTTATAAAAACGTACAATTTTCAATGTTTTAATATTCCTACAGGATGTTATGAAATTGCTGATCTTGAAGCGTTTATCAGTGATAAAATGGACGCAAGCAATTCAATAACACCACCGAAGGATATATTTTCACTAAAACCTAATCACAATACGTTGAAATGTGAAATTTTCAGTAAATATAAAATTTCCTTTATGCAAGCTGATAGTCTTGGGAGAATATTGGGGTTTTCACCGAAAATACTCGACGTCAACGAAATGCACTCTTCAGATCTCCCCGTCAAAATCATTAAAGTATCCAGTATTCGCTTCGATTGTAACATTACCACTGGAGCCTTTGATGCGAACAGACCTGCCCATACAATCTACGAATTCGTCATACAAGTAGATCCAGGATATTCCATTGACGAAATTCCTCATAATTTGGTCTACTTACCCGTTATACCACAACGTGAAATAACTAACATCACTGTCATTGCCTTAGATCAAGACGGTCAACCTGTAAACTTTAGAGGTGAATCGAGTACGTTGATATTGGAGCTTAGAGCGCGAAACAGATGGGACTAATAATCAATCATCATCATAAAAGACAGTTTACACATTTTCCAACTTCATTAGCTAAGCAGCCGCCG
Source organism: Ophraella communa (assembly GCA_035357415.1). NCBI lineage: Eukaryota > Metazoa > Arthropoda > Insecta > Coleoptera > Chrysomelidae > Ophraella > Ophraella communa. The sequence goes on along the minus strand of CM068984.1, from coordinate 29,202,485 downwards.
GTGAAACAACTCACGTTGGCAAACAAATTGGTGCTGCAATCGCTGGGTTTTAGATTGAAATGACAACCATGTATGGAAAACGACTTCGTCAAAATGACAATATGCCTTCGATGTTTGATATCTACCGTAAGCCGGTCTTTGATGATTCCATTCGAAAGGCTGAATACAGAACCTATGCTCCATTTATCAAATCATTCAATTGCAGTGACATTGTGGAGTTTAGCATTAATCAGGTTGATTCGTTCTTTGCAATGAGCGAAACTTTGTTGTGCATTAAAGGTTCCCTCGAAACACACGGAGCAGGAGACGTAAAATTAGCAAATAATTTTGGAGCCTTTCTTTTCGATTCATGTACGTACAGTGAAAGTGCTAGGGAAATGGAAACAGTTCGAGATCCTGGAATTGTAAGTGCCGTACGTGCCATGACTTGTTATAACCAAGAAGATTCCAATCATATGGCTATAGCTGGCTGGAATTACCCGAAAGATCCTATTCTAAATGTCAGCGACAAGTCCTTCAACCTTCAAATACCTTTCAAACATATTTTCAACTTTTTTAACGATTATTCTATGATTACATGTAGACGACAAACAATACGATTAGTTCGAGCACGAAATGATAATGATTGCATCTATATTACCGACAAGTCCGGTACGGTCTCCAGTACAACTGCTAAAATTAACATTACAAGTGTTGAATTAAAAGTTAAACATATCTTTCCCAATGATGATATAAAGATAAATCTCATGAAATTCATTCAAAAACATCAGCCTATAGTTATTCCATTTAGAAAGTGGGAGTTACACGAATTGCCCTCAATTACTAAAGGTGCAAGACGTGAGGTTTGGGCTGTTAAAACATCCACTTCAGTTGAAAGACCCCGTTTTGTTATTGTTTTCTTTCAAACTGACAAACGTAACGTGAGCACAGCCGATCCTACTTTATTTGACAATGCAGATGTACAAAGTATAAGACTGTCACTTAATGGTGAATTTTGGCCCAATGAAAGAATGCAATTGGATTTTAGTAAAACTGACTACAATGAAGCATATTTTAACTATACTGAATTCTATCCCAACTACGCGAACTCCACACAGAAGCGCCCCCTGCTGGATTATTCCTCTTTCAAGAAGCGGGCATTGTTTGTTATCGATTGTTCCAAACAGGAAGAAAGCATGAAAGCGTCCACAGTCGATGTGAAACTTGATATTGAAGCAAACATAGGCTTTCCCGAAAATACCAAAGTCTATTGCATCATAATTCATGATTGTGTAATGGAATACTTCCCCCTCACCGAAATTGTTAAAAGTTTAAACTAGACGTTGATTAGAGTTAGTGTTCGAGCAGACGTCAACATGAGAATAGCTTTTGTAGACATTCAAGGCTTTGTCGTAGATGGATTTTTCGTTGTCAAAGAACTAACGATAGAAATTGGTTTCAAAAGTTCACATTACATGTTTTTACCACCTCAACCATTTTCTACATTAAGTAATGAGGACAAAAAGACTGCAACCTACTTGGAAAAAAATGTGCACGGAATTCGATACTCTTCAGGAGGTGTAGAATATTCTAAAGTTAATGAAATATTAGAAAGCAAGCTATTGTATGCTGCAGACTACATTTACGTTCGTGGTCAACAAAAAGCCAAGTTTCTGCAAAATAAATGTAACATTTTCAACGTTTTTCCTCACATTTGCGAAGTCGGCAAGTTCGATGGTACACCGTGTGCAACAGTAAACTTTGCCAAGGATCCAAACCCCTGTCACACCTCTGGACTATATTCGTGCACCGAACGAAATGTACAACGTCTCCGCCACTGGTTTTTGAATACTGTATTACCATAAAATAAATAAACCTTAACCACAAATGAGTTTTTATTTTATACACCACTACTTAGAAATAAAACAAGTTGTTTATTCCTCAATTCTTATATTACACGAAGATTCAAATTTACGTTTAACAATTTTTAAAATAATTTTTAAAATTAAAACAAAGACAGATGCTAAAATTATACATGACATAGCAAAAACATTATTAATTTCATTTTTTATGCTCTCTTCTTCTTCAGTTCTATTAAACATGGTTGAATACGTCTTAACGGATAAGTAGTTTTCGGTAATTTACGGCAATCCCAGTTTAGACTGCTCCACGTTGTTCTTGCTTCCCTAGTTTGTTTCATAACCTTACTCTTATCTTCATAAAAAGCAATGTCTTCAATTCCATGACTGTGCTCTTCTGAAGACATAATGTAACTGGCCGTTGACGATCGCATGACCCTTGTAAAATATGTGTGATGACGTCATAGCATCGTATTACTGGTACCCTTTTGACAATCGTTGTGTCGTAACTTTACATCCTAATTCATTCCCATATAAAGAGAGAATTAGTGTTCAATCAGAAAATGGAGAACCGTCATGCCCCCCACGTATATAAACATTTTTATTTGCCACGTAACCGTTTCCGTATTAAGAATGATCATAATCCGATATTTCGATGATCTAATTCGCAACAAACCCTGTATATCCCGTATGAAAAATTGACATCCCCCGTACCTCTTACGAATGATCTTCGCGAATACCCTGTACCCACATCATAATATACGAATGATCGAATTGACATTTTTAATTAACGACCATATCCCCGTATCGACATTTTTGCCATTTTTGCGTATTAAGAATGAACATAATTCGATATTTCGACGATCTAATTCATCGCGACAAACCCTGTATATATCCCGTATCTAACCCGTACCATATCATCAAATTGATATTTTAAATACAAAAACTCTAAGTTGTTTAGTATCCCGACATACCCTGTATATGATTAGATTACAAGCACAGACCAAATTCGATGAAAACGATCAAAATACGCGACGCGAGTTTAAATACCCATTCTTAACATATATAATCCTTCGTTAGCAGCCCAGTGGGTAAGGGCGCTTAAATTATAAATTTCATCCGACGGGACGTAGGTTCGAGTCCCACCAGCGGCCAACTTTTTTTCAAACCAGCAGGCAACCCGCAATACAACACAAACTCGTACACTTCTTTAATAATTCCAATAAAATTCGTTCCAGTCGCTCAATTATACAATCATTATAATATAACACAACTATTCCAAATAAACAACTGGTCCACAATTCAGAACCACAGTTCAGAACCGTTCCAGAACTCCTATGCTGTATATACGGAGGTACCCCCACTCCTTCACTGAGTTAGAACTCTCATAGTACATCTACTGATGATCAAGTTTATCAATAGGGTAAAGAAACCCCCGTTTATAAGCACAATCTAAACAAGCATATACATATTTTATTAAATTATATTTTTTATTAATGACTCACATTTTTTGTGTCCTAAAGGACCTACTTCGTCGTGATATATTTTTTTTTAATATTAGATCTTGCCGATTTAGGAATGACCAATTTTTCCAAACCATCTGCAGTTTTCCTATAAAGTCGTTGATCTTTTATCATATAATTATTTTTAATTTCTTGGTCACAATCGTTAGTATGGATTTTTTTACAAATTGTTGCTATAGTAGGATCTTGCAACTGAATGCTAAGAAACCAGTCTTCTGTTCCAACAACTAATGTACTTAAAACTGGTATATTGCGACTAAGCGCATTAACATGAAGCATCTTGCTTCCAGGCCTATGTTTTACTTCAAAATCAAAATCCTGAATAGTTAACCACCATCGAGCGATTCTAGGAAACAAGTCACGCTTTGTAAACGTGGAACGAACTGCAGCACAGTCTGTTATCACCGTAAAATGAATGCCAGTTAAATATACGTGAAATCTTTTTATTGATTCAACAACGGCTAATGTTTCTAGTTCATAAGAATGAAAAACTTTTTCGTCTTTACTAGTGGACCTACTAAGATACATGACTGGCTTTAAATTGTAACTGTGTTTTTGTAAAAGTATGCCTGCTATTCCTAAAGAGCTAGCATCGGTGTGCAGCTCTGTATCGAGACTGGGATCATATATGCTAAGAATAGGCCTAGAAGTAAGACGTTCTTTTATTTCAGTAAATGCTTTTTCTTCTGCATTAGACCAAATCCAAGATACGTCTATTTTTTTAAAGATTACTCAATGGAGCCACTATCATTGCATGATTTTTGATGAATTTTCTAAAATACGAGCTAAGACCTAAAAATTGTCGAAGCTGGTGTAAATTTTTAGGTTTTGGAAAATTGGCAACAGCGTTAATTTTGCGGTGGCCAGGTCTAATACCTGATTCATTAATTTCATACCCTAAGTAATCAAGGCTTGTTTCAAAGAAGAAACATTTTTTCGATGTTTAATTTTAAATCGGCTTGTGCCAAGATATCCAAAACAGTTTTTAAGATTTTAAGACCTTCTTCAATAGTTTTTGAAGAAATTAAAATATCGTCTAAATAGACGCTAATTTTCTTACGAAGATCAGAAAACAAATGATTTAGTAACCGTTGAAAGGTTAAAGGTGCATTCGATACTCCAAAAGGCATTCTAAAAAATTCCCATTGTCCATCTTGAGTGAAAAACGCTGTTTTATTTATAGAATTCGCTGACACTGGGATTTGATAGTACCCTTGAGTAAAATCAAGGCTAGTGAAATATTTTTTTCCTTGTAAACGATTGATTTGATCTTCAATATGTGGTAACGGGTATCGATCTTTAATAGTACAAGAATTTCATTTTCGATAATCCACGCAAAATCTGTGGTCACCATTTTTCTTTCTAACTAACACTGCTGGACTCGCAAAAGAAGAATTTGATGTTATCTGTTATCTAATAAGTCTTGAACTTTTGCCGAATTATGGCTTTTTCATACTCTGAATATCGATAAGGTCGATAAAAAATTGGTTTTGATTTTTCTAAATTTATTTCAAACTCTATTAGATCAGTTACACCTAATTCGGGTGTGTTTTTAGCTAAACAGTTCTGATAGTTAGACAAAAGATCAAGAAATTTAATTTGACTTTCCCCTTTTAAAACATGCTTATTAAATTTAATGTCAGCAATGTTAAGAGACAAACACGATTTTATTTGTGAAGTTTTCATAATTTTGGGAAAAATTTATGGGTAACGGTGTAGCACGTCCTAAAATTTTTTCCTTGCTGCCAACATAGTTTTTTATTGCTGTTATTAATAACTACCAAATAATTATTATTTTTGTATATAAAACTGCTTAAAATGGAAAAATTTTCGTTTCTATTTTGATGCGTCACAGCAGAAAATATAAGCAAATAATCATTTTTATGAGTGTCGACAGGTAGAGCTAATGCCGAATATGGTTCGATCTCAACGTTTTTTTGCAAGAAGACTAAAATTTTTATTGTTGGTGAGTTATTCTTTTTTATCTCAAAAGAGTTTCCTTGAATAGTTATTGAAATATTTTTATTCGTTATAATAGCTTGTCCAATTATAATCTCTGTATGGCCTAAATCAAAATCAACAACAGGTTTTACAGAAAAATCAGAAAAAGTGAATTCTAGTTTAGCTTTACCTTTTGTATATAAAAATTCTCCCCCAAAACCTTTAACAACTATGTCTGATGTTTTCAACTGAATATTATCAATTTTTTTGCAAAACTCGCTACCTGTATCTAAATATGCTTTACAAGAGACACCATTAAGTAAAATATGAAAATTAAAATTTTTTTTGGGTACTTGCCTTTGTAAAAGATGAACTTTTGCTGATCTCAAATGCCAACATTGTTCTCTCCATTCATTTTAAACTACAGGCGATTTATTCCCGGTAATCCCACTTCTGAAATGTTACGGTAACTTTTTTAACTAAGGTAAAAATAATACCACAATTCCCGAAACAAACGATTTATTCTGTATCGAGCGAAAGACTGACTCACATCCTTGTACAATCATCGGCATGCGTTTTTTCTATATATCATACGATAACAAGAATATAAAAAGAATAACCTTAGTTCAGTAAAATAATTAATAGTATGTATATTTTGTAGTAAAGTAAATATTAATGAAAAATAGCAGTAACAATAACTCGACATAATAATTAGAAATATGTAAATACATAATAAAATAAGTATAGGTAATATGTTACATTATAGGGAGATACGTTACAATAAAGATCTGTATTAAATGTACACACAAAATTATACTAAAAACAGTGTTATTTTATAAACAGTCATTATTATGGATGCTTCCTGTTAATACTCTATTGTGTTGTTTTCTTATTCTTGTTTTTATTGGCAAAACTATATTATTTTTTTGTTATTAGGTATATTTTGGTGGACATTTAATGCTTAATACACATTTCTACAACTCTTCTGATCTAATATGCCTTTCAATGATGTGTTAAATTTAACAAAAATATGACGTTTTCTCAATGTTAATAGTTAGGGATGTACAAAATCAATTAATTTTATCTACGATCATAGCATAATCCAAACTTTATTTATGTGAAAACCCCACTGTAAATTTTCATTTTACCCATCGATAACCTAAAGGAGAGCTTTGATTGGTTCTCAGAGCTGTGGGTAAAATTGACAGGATCTTTTATCCACTGGAATAAGGACCGGACATATTGGGATTTTTAAATATTCCCCATTATTACGTTGGCAACAGCTTTCAGTTGCTACGGTGACATAACCAAAAATTCAAACAAACAAAATCACACAACTGACGGAAAAAACGTACATATTGAAATTCGTGGGTTTTAAGGTAGTTTTTTGTGACTGTAACTGAAGAAAATAGTGACAGAAGAGAACGAGACGTCCTGTACGCCACCTGACATTAGCAATATTGCAACGACTGCAATAGAAAATCTTCCACCAAAAAAATCACGGCACAAGTATGAATGTGTTTATTAACACTTTTTAAAGTGGCGAGCAGAACAAAATACAACATCGTAGATAAAGTATAGTATTACACTCGCAAGCAAAGGTTTTTATCCACTCAAATGATTAATCTAATCTTTACCCCTCTGAACGACATAAAACTGCTAAAAATTAAACCAATTTGGCGCATAAATTTAAATTTGAAATTGGTGATAGGTACTATTGTATGAATTTACTTGAAATTCATACAAGATGTTGTATTGTTAAACTGCCACTATTAGCAGATAATAAATAGAATAACATTGTTGATTTGGCCAAAAATTGAATTTCTAATAGATTCAAATCTTTTCTATCATATGTCATTATGGTTAATAAATAACCTTAAATTGGCATATAGTAAAAGGTTTTTAATTCACTAATCTCAATTAAAATCCTTACAATGTTTTATGAATTCTACAGAGAATTTCATGACTAGCTTACACTATAAAAATTGTCATAGAGATTATAAATAATTGTGACGAACTTTGATAATAGTATATTATTCAATAAGCATATATAATTAGCTATTATTCACGAAGATGAAGTGTAGGTATCCCTCAACTTCACTACAGCAGTCCCTGCAGTAATTTCGAACATGCGCACTAGTTTTAGAGAAATTGGCTGTTTAACTGTTTTCTTTCTTACCAGTGGGTTGTTCTCTCGGCGTAGTTTCTTTTAAAAACAACATTAGTACATGGAGTACATGTAGTTTTTGAAAGAAACGAATAGGACATATGTAGTTTTTCCAGAAATACCGATATTTTAGTGCCGCATATCGCGGGGGATATGTGATGTTTTTGGGAGAAACGAATCTTTGGGGTGATAGAGTTCAGTATATCTTACATGATAACGCCAAAATCGCATTTTCGTAAATTTTGGACTTATGTTGTTTCTAAAATAAACGCCTCAATTATACTTGAGCAAGTACATGTATAATTAAGGTTTTATAGCACGGTCGTGGACAAAATATTTTACCAATAATGAACAGTATGGTTGATAAAAAATTTAATATTTCATCATGTTAAATTAGTTGATTTGTAACCTTTTTAGGAAACGCAAAAAAGGCAACGACATGCGGTGTTCCCAAGCGGTCACCATCCAAGTACTAACCGCACCCGACACTGCTTGACTTCGGTGATCTGACGAGAACCAACTCCAAATCCAAAGTAACTTTATTTAACAAATTACAAATTTTCAATTTCCAAACAATAATTTTTTAAAATAACAGTATTCACAAATTATTTACATAAAGGTCTCTCTTGCTGTACAAGAAGGCTGCCTACCTGCCTGGGTAAATGTTGTTCCCAGAAAAAAAAGAAAAATATTGTTTGGTTATGTTTTTGAAGTTACATGTCACTGTCTCCCGGCGACAGGAGCCTTATTTTAAGTCCCCATCGTCAGTCGCCAGCGACATTCGGCCACTCCTTGGCAGAACTGCCATCATTGGCCAACACAAGTGGATAACAATGAACGAAAATTGAGTCTGATAATGAACAAGATCACCTCCAATAGTTTATACCTTATGTATAGATTCCCTGAAAAAGCAATATGGAAAAAACAGGGTTGCATTTTGTTAAGAACAAAAATAAAACAAAAAGATGACAAAAAGTATACAAATTTTTTTTTAATTTTTTAATTTTGGGTGGGCCTCAGAAAAAAAAACCACGAAAAAAAAACTGGGTATATTCAGTGTGGTGTGGTCGTTGCCGACAAATATTATAATTTTTATCAATTTATCTAACTTTTTGGAAAGTTATAGATATGATTTGAAAATTGATGAAAAGCATCCGACGCTTTTTTAGTTTAAAAACATAGAAAGTTAATTATATGCAATACAGACTACATGTAAATAAAATATAGTAAAGGTGTATTTGAGCTGTATTTTTATTTCAGCTATAATAGGTAAACCTATGGTAGGTATTAGCTGTCAGGTTATAGGTCTTCTGTGGTTTTCCTATAACACTTACCGAATGACTGACAGGAAGGGAACAATACAGCCACAGCTCTACTCGAATCCTCACGGTATCTAACACGCCGCCCAAATTTGAGCCCGTTGTCTATGCCACGCCTAACAGACCTTGCTACCACCAACAGGCACTCTTCTGCCACATCGAGCCATTTTCTCCCAGCCTCAACTCAAAGTCACCCAGGATAATACGATATCCACATAAAAACAACGCCACCACAGCCCTTTGTAGAAGAAAAATCAAATATCATGCACACATTCATTCATTCATGGTACCTATTAGCTTTAGAGATTGGCGATGATGGTGAAAATAAAGGACGTTGAAATCATTGGTGGAAGTTGATTTTTCTAAAAGATAAAATTTTTAATGAGAAAAAATTGTAATAGTCTTGAAGTGGTCAATTTTTAATGTAATATAATTATAATTAATTTTTGCAAAAATTTTCCCTAGCCATTCCAAAATATCAAAAATGCACAAAGTTAATACTCAAGTTTTCACTTCTGCCGGCACTCCAGGAGTAATATATAAAGGTATGACATGATTTACTTCTAGAACCATTTTATCAATTCTGCAAAATATTTTCATAATGATTATCCTGTCGCTCATAATAGTGCATAACATCACTTTCAAATTAAATTCCAAACGTTCCTCTACTATTTGTCATACTTCTGCAAAAATATGACTTCTTGATTTCTCTCTTTTTCCTAAACTCAAATTTACCAGAAACAAAGACCAAAGATTGCTCTTAAATGAGTCCTAACCTAACCTCAAACACACAAGTTTATTTTGTAAATTTAACATGTTTATTAATTTTTATACATCCGTGCTATTGGTCGTATTTGACAGCTGAGACTAATTTAAATGAAAAACTTTTTTTCTTATTATTAAAGCTTGTACTGGTAAGAAGAGCTCGAAGCTACAATTGCGGCACCAACTCCTTTCAACGATTTTGATGCATTTGTAAATATTTAAATATGGTTGCTGTAACTTCTGAAAATATATCGGAGCGTTAAAATAATTACTTTGGGAGTTTGTGGAATGTTTGTCGAAATATATGAGTGATGTTATTTTTTGAGGATTTTATTTGCATTATTGGAAAGCTGGAAAGTTTAGTAAACAAACAGTACCTATGGAAAAAGAATAATTGGGGTCGTTTAGATAGTTTCTAATCCCGAGATGACAGGGTTTGCAGAAATTAGGATTTTTGGTAAAAGAGGTTGGAATTGTTTAACCAACTTCACAATAAAGACTTTGGACTGGTGTTGTACGAAAGTATTCTGTTATTATTCGCAGCGCTGCATTATTAATGTTATTTAGGGTTGATAGTATTGATTTGGAGGCTGTAGTATAGGCTATAGAGCCATAAACCAAAGTCGATCTAATCAATGTTTTGTTTTGTTAAACAAATCATAGAAGATATTTTGTTTTAAACCAATTAAATATTTATTTTTAGTGTCTAGAAGATTGCAACTCTCATGTATCTCAAAAACATATATTTTTTGTACTAGTTAAACTTACAACTATATTGGGGTTATAAAATGGGTTATGGTTACAAATATTTTCCTAACAGCCAGAAAGGGAAGGTTTTTTATAGACTCTAGATGTCCAACCGCTATTATATTTTAAAAAAACGATCCACCTCTTATTAGATCACGTCTACAGGGACGTTATTTTTATTTTATTGTGTCTAAAGGCACAGTAGTGTAAATGTAGTAGTTTAAATGTAGGTAATGGCTAATAATATACCACTAATAGGAATTTAAACGCAGGAAAGCTTTAAACGTTAGTCCATTCAGCTAAAGCGCGGTTTGGTTAACACTTTATAAGGGTTAAATTACTTGAGAGTATTAACGTGAATTGAAAAGTTTTTAAATTGGTTAAATCTCCGAGGGATTAAGGAGAGTTGCGACAGAAAGTTTATTTTATTAAAGGAAAAAATGCTGACGTAATAAATAATTCCCAAACTACGAGAATTGGTTTTTACAATTTAAAATTTTTGTACCCTTCTTGTGCGAAAATGTATTTAATTAATTCTAAAATTAGAATTTATTATTGAAAAAAGTTCTAAAGATTAACACCATTTATTACAAAATGAAGCAGGTTCTCTTTCATTTAAACTAAGCGACATTTTTTTAAATTTTTTTAATAATCTAGTGCAACCCTCTGAAACATCAGAAGTTGTGTGACAAATCAGGAGCGGTGAATCCCAAATAGATTTACTGGAATTTATTGTACTAACCCTTACTTTTTGGAAGTCCATCTTATTAAGAATAATAAAAAAACTCTTCGTTTGAACGTAACTTCCAGGTTTACTTAAAAAATTAGGTAATTTAAAACCTACTGGGGTACTGTCAATTACCCCAAAGGTGGCAATAGAGATGACTTTGGGTCTTGCTCCTTTACTGGACATTCTACAGAGTTCTATGCTATTATATTTTGAATAAACATACAAAAGTGATAAATAAATAAAAGCTTTTGCACTTCTACAAAAAAAAACGATTTAGCTTGTGTTGGCTGCAGCAGTTTGAATTTAAAAAAAAATATATTTTAAAATGGGGCAAATGTTGTTTAAGGAGATAATAAAAATTATATAATAAGCAAAAAAATAAAAAAAAAAAATGAAAGTTTTATTAATATCTGTGATAAATAAAATTTTGCATAAATCAAAAAATATTTTGATGCTGGAAATTTCGAAGAAAATGGCAAAAGTTTAATGAAATTTATTATACTTACCCTTTCTTTATGACTGTCCTACATATTTAAAATACAAAATAACAGTTTATTAATTTTTCGATTTTATTGAAAACTTTAGTTGGAGTAATTAATTTAGTCACAGGCGGGTGTGTGAATGTTTTAAATAATGTCTAATATAATTATTATAATAGTTATAATGCGATTTTATCGTCATGTGCAATACAACATTTTTTTCTATAGCAAAACTTCAAGTTCAGGTGAAAAATGGTGAATGAAAATTGTGACATTTCTAAATTCAACAAGTTAACCACCTTACTAGTAAAAAAGTAGTGGGGGATACAAAGCAAAAAAGTCCAAAATCCTGGAGTCAGATGACATTATTAAATGTCTAATAGAAGCTCCTGATGACGTCTATTTGTTGATGAAGGTTATTGCTGTTTTTGGTGTGCATGGAGCGACTAGGTCCGATGAATTGTACAAATCAGAAGTGTTTAATGTGAATGACACAAAATTGGTGATAATCGTTGCATTATCTGATACTAAAACCAAGTAGGATAGGACGTTTTGTATTACTGACAAGAAAAGTGGAGTGAGTTTCTTGGATATTCTGAGAAAGTATATTACCTTGCGCCCCAAAAACGTATCTCACAATAAGTTTTTTGTAAATTACCGACAGCAAAAGAGCACTACTCAACCGGTGGGGAATAACACTATAATATCCCCAAGAAGATTGCAGATTTTTTGAAACTTGCATATTCAGAAATGTACACGGAGCATTGTTTCCGTCGTTCTGCAGCTACTATTTTCGTAAATTCTGTAGCTGATCTAATAAAACTTAAACATTTAGGTGGATGGAAATCGTCATCCGTTGCAGAATCTTACATTGGAGAGTCAATAAGCAATAAGATTGCTGTATCCAAGTGTATACTTGACGGACCTGAAAATCAATCCAGTACCTCGAATCAAGTGTTTAAGCAAACGAGTTGGGATGCTCCAAGAATATATTGTTATAATTTAATATTTATTCTGAATTTTAATATAATTTGATTGCCATAGTTAATTAATCAATATCCCACGTTGGTATTGTCAATATATAATGATTTAAATTTTAATAGATTTTTAAATTTAATTTGTTTAGTTTAATTCATCGATATCCCGACTTAGTTCTATTAATTTGATATGTTTTATTTGTTTGATTATTATAATTTAGAAATTTGTTTTGTTTTATTAATTATATTTTGTTTGGTTAGTTAGCTGGTATCAATTTTTACTTTTTCTTTGTAAATTCTATAGTTGGGCGCCTTTTTAAAATTTTTAACTAGTTCAATCTACTTGTTATGAAAATAAAATGTAGATTAAGACTCTTATCAGGGTAGGATTCAAATTAAAATATTATTTAATAATTAACACACAATAAATTTAATATCAAGTATTTCAAAAGAAATTTTACAAACACTGTTAATTGGTTTTCATATGTTTAGTACAAATAAATCAATGAATAACCTTATAAAAAAAATGAAATGGAGATGATACACATAAATAAATTAGTTTACCGTAACAAAACAATAAATACAAATTACAAATCCTTAACTATGACACGTACCTTTATTATAAAGTTCGTTCTCTAAAAATTGCTATTGTCTAATTGGAACGGCACGAACACTACAATCGGATTCTCCTCGTCTTCCGTCGGAAATGTAAAACCACAATATGGCGGCCAAGGTACAGTTGCAGAAAAGATGCTCAAATTTAATCTTTCAAATTTTGTTGGAATCAGTTTCTGATTTGTCAAATTTATTACTTTGGTAAGTAATTTAATAATGGTTGATTATTTTACTGCATGTATTTTTAATATTACATAAATTTTTCTTCTTTTAGTAATTAATTAATACATACGATGTTAATTGCTCTGCTACCAGGATCATAAGAGAGTGAATCATAGATTTTCCGGCCTTTTTATAGGCTTCCAGGAAAATGACAAAAATGACATAAGAAAACGGATTTCAAATGTTTTAACATACAAAATTTTTACAAAATTCTGGAAAATCAAGGTAATTAAATTACAAATCTAATAGTATCCTTTATAACTTACAGTGAACTCTCATCCTTATATTTACTAAAATTCTCTTAATATAATTTTAAATGGACTTTTTCCTATGAAATTTTGGATTTGAAAGGGACAAGTTTCTCAAGCTGTCATTTTTTTAAGACTTTCAAAATTTGGATTAAAACTATCATTTGTATTTAAAATTACTATAAATCCTTTAAACTAATCCTAATTTAACTGATAACTACTATTTTAAACTCTAACAACTAAAATTTAAACTTTTAAAAGATTCTGTTATTTGTAGGTATCACTTATACATTATATAAGATAAGATTCTCTGTGTTATAAAAGACTCACAACTTAAAATTTATATAAAACATTTACTTAACTATCCTACATACATTTTGTTACATAAAATGTCTTTGTTAGTGTTTGTACACTAAGTCTTTCAATAGTTATTTCACTATGCACTAATTAAGTGTTCTATCAAAAGTTTAGGTGATTAAGTCCAACACTATTGATATGGGAATTAGTTTAATATATTTCACCACACCTGCTACATGTTTTTAATTGTTCTTGTGTCTTTTTTAGGTACTCATGAGCTATTGTAATACTTATTTATACAATATTGAAGACTACAATTTGTCTTTTTATATTTTTGTAAGTACTTCCTTTTTATAATATTAATTTAAATACTTTACTAACTAAAATTACATGTTGATTTCTTAAACATGTGAAAACCATTAATACTTTTGATTTTTATTTTCTTTTTATTGTTTCAGATTAAACTTAGAATTTTAAAAGAGAACTAGGACAAAGATGAATTGTTATGTGAAAATGTACTTATTATGGATTGGAAATATTTAATAGTGATAAAATAGCAAAATATGGATCCTATACAAGATAAGATGTCCATTACATTCTTTGTTTATATTGAATGTATGTCTTGTGAAAATTATAAACTTGAAAACTTTAGATGTACTAAAGAAAAAGTAAATGCTGATTCTATGAAACTTATTAATATATCCTTTTATTGTAAATTATGAGGTAAGTTCTACTTATTAAGTTTTTAACTATTAGATATTTATCTCAATATATATTTCCAATAATGTTAATTGTAAAATTTCAGTTGTATTTAATCCCTAATATGTTTGAATTTGTAAATTTTATTGAATAAAAAAAGTTAAAAAATATTTTATCTGCTCTTGCTTAAAACAGTTGTTATAGCAACACTTTAACATTAGCTGCGGAAAAAACTACATTATACATTACTTTTACTGTCAATTTTAAACAAAACATTATACAACTTTCATCATTACACAGTTATTTATTAAATTTTAATTTGAAATATTGTAAAGGAATTCCCGAATTAACTCAAATAAATCTTTATTTCTCCGTCTATGTTGTTCTACTGTTCACCCCCATATTCCATCAATAGCTATATGTTTTGCCTTCTCACCGCCCCTAACTATGTTGGAATGTAAACATTTTTTTTAATAAAGATATACATAAATGTTTTTACTAATATAGAATTATTGCTCCCACCCTATGTCAAGCTAGTTTTTATTCAAATAAAAGATTTCCATGAAATTATAATGGCTTAAATAAATTAGTAAACAACCAAAGTATACCTTAAACTTTTTTTTTATTTTCAACGCATCAAAAATCAAATAAATAATTTAAATCAACTTTAGTACACAACGTATGATGCAGCGTATGGAGAGTAGACAGAGTATGCACCAGGGTAAACGTAGCTTGAGTAAGCCAGAGGAGCTGCTGAATAGGCAGATGTATAGGCAACAGCTGGAGCAGCAACCACTGGAGCAGTATAAGCAGCTAAAAGATCAGGTTTAGCTTCAGCTTTTGGCTCGGGTTTCGCTTCTGGGACAGGAGAAGCAACAGCAACAGCGAAGATAACAAATACTAAGCACTAAAACAAATAAAATACTTTTAAATAACTTAAGTTAGTAGTAGAATTAATACACTCTAAAAGGATTTGAAATAATATATTTAAAAAGTATAATAGTACATTATATACCGCGGGACTGAAGTAGTACATTTAATCCTGAAGGTAAAGTTTATAATTTACCTGAAGGATTAAATTTACTTCAGTCGCAAGGTATATACGATACTTTTCGTACTTCCGGTATGATTTTATTAATTATATCAATAATTTCAAGCAGTTTTTTCTCTCTTCAACTCATTTAATAAACTGTCTTTAAAATAAGTTACCATAGTAACATTGCGTTGTGACAGTTATAATTTAGAAACATTGTCATTACTAGTGTCATTGTAAAGAAACATTGTTATTGATAATTATTGGTATCATGAGTGATATTGATAAAAGAACAGCCGAAGTAGGTGAAGAATTGTTACCACCGAAATCTAGAAAACTATACGAGCAGCAGTACGATGCTTTTAAAAAGTGGTGCCGCTTAAAAATGTGAGACAACCTACTGAAAATGCGCTGTTAGTCTACTTCGATGATAAATCAAAAGCGGTTTGTGCCTCAACTCTCTGGGCACATTACTCAATGCTGAAATCGGTTATTAACATTAGAGAAGATATTGATATAAGTAAATTTCCAAAATTATTAGCTTTTTTGAAGAGAAGAAATGAGGGATTTAAGCCAAAGAAGTCAAGAATTCTCACGTCTGAGCAGGTAGATCAGTTCTTACGGGAGGCTCCGGATGATAAATATTTAATGCTTAAGGTAAATTTGGAAATTTGTTTATATTCAGAAATTTTAAGAAATCAATTTTTTTGTAGGTTGCACTTATTTTGGGCGTTGCGGGAGCTTGTCGTGGAAAAGAGTTGGTTGATTTAGAAATCGACGATGTTAGAGATTTGGGCGATTTCTTCCTAATTGCGATTAGAAACACCAACAATAAAATTGACCGAAATTTTGTGATCAAAAATTCAGAAAACAGTGCCATCAGTTTTGTGGCGATATTTCGGAAATATGTGGCATTGCGAAAGACAGGGACAACTCATTCAAAATTTTTTGTTCAATACATCAACAAAGAATGTACTACGCGAGTAGTAGGAAAAAACATGTTTGGTACAATTTCACGGCAAATAGCAGCTTTCTTGAAATTAGAAAATGCGACGTCTTATACGGGACATTGTTTGTTAGCTGATTCGGGAGCAACAATAGACGTGCTGAAGAGACATGGAGGATGGAAATCCTCCAACGTGGCCGAGGGATATATTGAATCGTCTATTAAAAATAAACAAAAAATTTCAGATAAAATATTTGGTCAAGTCGCCGATTCGTCCACTATAGTTATGCCACAGTCCTCATTCTCGCTTCCTGTTTCCGCAGGATCTTCGAAACAAACACCAGTTCAATATGAAAAGGACCTATCTGTTACTCGTCAGTTACCTGCTGCATTAACCCAGGAAAGACTGGTCAATATGACGAACTGTCACAATATTAATTTGAATATTAACGTTAATTACCATTCTAATTAATTATATTTTTCAATAAAATATCCCTTAAATTCGTTTGTTTGTGATTTAATCGTTCCGGGAGTTTCGTCAATATTTAATCCCGGAGGGATTAAATGTGACACTTTAGTACCTGTCACAAGGGAGTGAAGTTGTCACTTTAGGCCCGGAAGTACGAAAAATTATTTATTTACTTACCAACTTGAACATTTTTACAGCGGTTTATTTGCACTATTAAAGTGTTAGATGAACTGATACTAATTTCTAAAAATTCTCAATTTATATTATTTGAAATGTCCAATTTTATTTAAAGGGGATAACCTTAGTTAATTCATAAAGTGTTTGCTGCAACTGTATGAAGGTAAGAGTTATGTAAGAGTTCGGCATCCAGTATGCATATTAACAACGAATGATAAAAAGCTCTTAACATTTTCTTCGACTGTACATGAGTTGATTCCTAAATATTCACGAATGTGTCCTCCGCCTTGCATAGCAAAGTGAGTGTATGGGCTAAAATATTTTATCAAAAATGTTATTACAAGATAGAAAACTGTATGAAAATTGAAAATTTCATCGGTAAAAAGTCCTATTAAAAGGATTTAAATTTAAAGTAAAATCCAAACAGATTTCTGTCAAAACATTCAAGAACCTTCTTAATTTCTGTTAATAATTGGAACAAAATGTTGTTAGTATCGTTTTTTTACTCTATACAGGGTGCGGTCGATAAGCGGCCTGTTAGAAATATATCGAGAACTAGTAGTAACTGAATCATGAAAATTGGAGTGAAGGGGTAGTAAACTATCTCATAAAAATATTTTATACCGGGTTTTTTTAACGGGACAGCCTGTATATTTTTTATTTTTGAAATATTTATGTTATTATGAAGATATTTTGTTAATTTTTTCCTATGTCTAGTAATTGTGAACTGTTTATGAATTGTGATGGTTTTTGTTTGAAAATTTCACACCTCTACATTTTAATCAATAAAATTTTTTAATTTTGACTTGTTATCATGGCAATTTAAAAAATTTTCGGAAATTTTTTCGTGGCGCCATGATATTTATGTGGAAATTTTTTGACAGCTAAAACGACATAGAACGCTGAAACCTCAACGTACAGATCACAGACAAAGAAAAATATGTTATATTTTTCTATGGTGCATAATATACTTTTTACCATGTACATAATGTTCACTATTCAATATAATTTGAATAAAATTTAAATTTCTTAGGATCTATTAACCACATAACGTTTTACCGTTAACACTGTGTTATTTTTTATATTATACAGGGTGCTAATCTGACGATGCTAATTCTAGCGAAACAGTAGTCATTGCATTTAAAACTTAATATTTTTATTTAAGAGTGGAAGTTGTGTTAATAGGAAGAGTTTTTTATTATTCTTAGTAAGATGGACTTCCAAAAAGTAAGGGCTATAGTATGTACAAAAAATACGAGGAGTAATAAACCCTAATTAAGTATGCAAAACCTTTACAGGGAGCACCATGAAATTTTTGATAAATCTCTTACTTTAAATTACATTTCTTCCGTAAATCTAAAAACCAGGTAGATCGACCCCGTATTTGTTTCAGTTGTAGCAAAGTTTAGGGTTTTTTCATTGTTAAAGGATTAGCAGATGAGCAATAACGCAATGCAGTGGTGTGTATTTTGGGAAATTTTAAATTATAATATAATAAAAAATGAAAAGAAAGAAACTTCATACAACTTTACTCAAAGAACTAAAACTAAGTACTGATTTAATGTACCTACTTTCTTTTAAAATAATATTCCCGATAATGTTTCTAAGAAAACTGGGTTGTTTGGAAAATCCCTCTCAATAATCGAATAATCTGTAAATAGGTGTAATCGTATTAAGCCGATTACAGTAGGCCACTTGCCATTTAAAATGTCTGAGAAAAATTCCCCAAACACTACATATAGGAGTAATACAAATAAAAAATATTCATTTTGCTTCTTTGAATTTCATAAAAATTGTAACGATATCTTGTTATCTTGACTTAATTAATTTTTTAAAAATATATTTCCTTGTAATTTATTTGTGACAATATTCAAAGTTTGAATTAATGTTCTTACAAAAAGAACAAAAATATATAAAATAATTATTGTTACAGATTGGTTTGTTTTCTATTATGAATAAACTGTGTTGCCTTTCTTTATCAAACTTACTAAAATTTATGTACCTCTATCACTTTTTTTTAATAAAATTAGTACATCCCGTTACCTCTGACCTAAATCGTATATTCTTTAGCATAGCTGAAACTCATTCGTTCGATACAAAATGTACCTTACGGTATACCCTCTTAAAATATATTTTGGTACGTCTATGAAATCTACTTAAATGAATGATTTATTACTCCTTGTCCTTTCTATATAGACTATAGTAGGTACAACAAATTTAAAATAGTTTTATTTTCCTATATTGTTTATAAATTTTAAAAACTTTTAATTCAATCAACTTAACCACAATTTAATTACATAACTGTTAACACCTTCACCTTAAAAGTGACCTTAAGACAAAATAGTTTTGAAGATAGAAGTTATTAAAATTCAAACATGGAATAACGTAGTATTGTTATTACAATCAAACAATGAATGTAGTACTGGATATAAGGTAACCAGTCATTGAACCGTAAGTAAGCAGGTAATTTTAATTCTTCACGCACCTTATAGGGATTCGTCAATTGGTAAAAAAATGGTTCAAGGAATACGTAATGATGATTTTTTGATATTAAACGCTTAGAAAATGTAACATCAAAGGCAGTGATTAATGATTTTTTGAGTAATTAGATTATTTAGATAATGGCATATTCCGTTCTGCTCTATTATATATTTTTTAATGGAACCTGGAACCTTATTTTGCCTTGTCAAAGCCCGCCTGAGCATGTTTAAATCGAACTTTAAAAAATGCTCGTTTTAAAGTTAGGGTAACATAACCAATTCAAAGTACAATTAGTATTGAATTTAAATTAATACTGCTAATATTTTCAGAACTCAATGCGGTTTCACTTTCATTAATGACACTACCAAATAAAAAATAGCGTAAAGAATTCGGGAATAATTGGTCTTAAAAACACCCTATTTCAAGCGCCGTCGTGCTTGAAAAATCGCTCGTGTTTATGCACTCATACTTTAATATACTATTTTACAATTAAATAAATAATTAAAAAGATTCATTGGTACAATTTGAAATAAACTGTTTCATAAGAGTTGAGGATATTGCTGAAAATTGTAAATAAATTCCAATAAAATAAATTATTGGTGACCAAATTGATTGTGTTAACCTTTACTTTGTGAAAGTTCATCTTACTAAGAATAATAAAAAACTGAACGGTTAAACTAAACTTCCACTATTTATTCGAAAAATTTGCTTTAAAATTCAATTACAGCTGTTTCGCTATAACTAGCATCGTCAGATTGACATATTGAAATTACATGTTGTTTGTTTGTAACTAGGTACTTGATGTTGATAAGGAGTTAAGGCTAGACCAAGTAAGGAAGTAATAAAACATAACAATATTAAAGCCTAGATGTTATTAGCCCTAAGGGATTATCCGGGATGCAAAACACCTACTGGAACATCCTAACTCACTTATACACACCAATGACATTCATATACTACACATTTGTGATAAAAAACAAAATTTAGATTTTCTAGAACTTGAAATTAAAAGACATCTAGCAGATCAACAGTTTAAAGTAGTTAATGAACAAATAAATCTTGGAAGTTCTCCACTATTAAACTGTTTACTTTGATTAAGTCTTCATTTTATACATAGATAAGACATTATTGTAGCATAAATATATTAAGTTATTGTAAAGATCAGCATGATATAGTTTTTTCCTGGTTTTTCTATATCATTGCACAGTTATACTGATCTTAGAGGAAAATACATCCAGGATAATCCCTTAGGGCTAATAACATCTAGGCTTTAATATTGTTATGTCTTATTACTTCCTTACTTGGTCTAGCCTTAACTCCTTATCAACATCAAGTACCTAGTTACAAACAAACCACATGTAATTTCAATATGTCAATCTGACGATGCTAGTTATAGCGAAACAGCTGTAATTGAATTTTAAAGCGAATTTTTCGAATAAATAGTGGAAGTTTAGTTTAACCGTTCAGTTTTTTATTATTCTTAGTATTGGTGACCAGTTTACCACAAAATAGACCCACACATTTACTTACATTGGTATTCTGGTGAATTTTTTTTTTAATGCATTTTTTGTTTATTTACAAAATTTTTGCTATTTTATCAAAATAAAACAAGTTGAAAAATTTATGGTTTATTATGCCAGTAAAGGAACAAAACAGCGGACCTTCTAGCCAGATAAGGTAGATACTGAAGAAATATAGTTCCAAATCCATTCGAAGGTATTGCAGACACCGTAGCCAGAGGAACAATATATAGCTGGGTAGATCTTACTGGTAAAACATTCAAAGGCATTGTAAGAAAGTTCTATAAGAAGAAATCTAATTTGCTGCTTAATATGAGGAGACAGTCGCCTTAGCAGATATATAAGAACTATCGGACCGACAGAGAGTGTAGATTGTAAAAGCAGATGCTATAAGGACAAAAACGAGACGATGGTTTATATTCTCTACAACTGCAATTCTGTACTGTAAAGCACCAACAATTCTGTTCAATTCATCCAAATCTAAAATTTTGTTACGGACTGTAGGGAAAAGATGTGCAAGGGGTAGGTATATTATCCTCATCATCAAAATGTGGAACTTCTAGGATAATATCGGCTTTAGAAAAACATTTCTTAACTGTAGCCTGAAACACTTTTTTCCAAGCAGCTGTAATCCAGATAAGTGTATTGGATAAATTTATGTTTTTTTCGTAATTCTCGAAATCACACCCAATGTCAACCAACGCTAGAAGTCTTCCAATGAAAACATTTCGGTAAATCAATTTGAAATTCTGAATTATTACTTGATCTAAGGGCTGGCAATGTGATGTGGTGTTGGGTGACAGGAAGATTATTTTAACATTTTCTAATGGAACTTTAGGATTTGACGTGGTATTATCCAGGAAAAGAAGTACTTTTCTATTCTAATTTTTCATTCTATTGTCAAATTTATGCAGCCATCTTGTCATAATTTCTGTTGTCATCCAAGCCTTTTTGTTAGAAATCCATTCTAAGGGGAATTTATCAACATGACTACCCTTAAAACTGCAAGGATTTTTATTTTTTCCAACTACTAATGGATCTTCTTTCTCACTTTCCATATATGCACATAGCAAAATAGTCAAACGTTGTTTTACTGCTTTCTTCCCTACACATTTTTCATTTTTTATTGCAAATGTCTTGTTAGGCATGGCTCGGTAATATAGTCCTGTTTCGTCAGCATTGTATACATCTCGTGAAGAATATTTCCTTAATATCAATGGTTACTTGGTTTTCCAATCCTCTATATCGTCCAAATTAACCTCGGCAGACTCAACACAAATTTAATTAAACGTTATATTATGACGCTTGCAGAAACTTTCCAACCATGCATTTGATGCTGCAAAATTTTCCATCTTCAAACTGCTTGCTGCCTCGAGTGCATTTTCTTTAAGTAGCGGCCCAGATATTGGAATTGCTTTATTTCTGGCTTTGCAAAACCAACTGTAGACGACTTGATCCACTGCAAATCCTTCTGATTTCGAAAACTTTCGTTTTTGCTCCAAGTTAACACCTTCCTCAACATTCTTTTTTAACTCACTTTTATTTTTTATAATATCGTTAATTTCAGTTTTTCCAACCCTATATTTTTCTGCCAACTTTCGCGAATTTAAACCATACTTTTCACTTTCGGCGATTATATTTATTTTGTCTTTTAGCGACAAACGTTTCCTCTTTTGCGACATATTTTTATAGCAACTTAAGAACCTTTCGAATACAGAGAAAGCTTTAAACTAACGAAATATGTATGTAACAGAAAGACCGAGCTACTAATAATGCAGATAATTTCATCCCTTTTATTTAAATATCTAATAATATTGGATATTTCCATCAACAAATAGACTAAAATATTTTGGCCGATATTAACACGTAAATTTCTATGAAATGGGCTCTAAAAATTCGAAATTATTTGGCCGCGGCCGCATTATAAAGGTGTCCGTAAATACCATGAGAATTTCCATATAATCGATTTGGGGAATTTTAACTGATTTTTAGCACAGGTTTTACGTTTATTTCAAATTTTGTGGTACTTACGTGTAAACATAAAGTAAGGGATTGAGTGTTTTTTGTCAATATAATTGTAATAGTTATACGGAATAGTAAGCAAATTTTACTAGGAAACCTCAGTGAACAGAATCAAAATTTTTTATTCAACAGAAATAGCCAGTTAAACAACCCATTAAACGTAATAAACTTGTCAAAAATGCTAATTAAATTACAATTCAAAGTGTTAAATTTTGCAAATATATTCTACTATCGTGGCTTTTTCTACTGCTGATGATGATGATGGTGATGAATAATTCAAACTCTGTCAGGGTGTAGTTGCTTAGGATACAGAAGTTAAATAAGTTTTCTTACTCTTAAAAGTATGTCAAAGTAATGTGCCTCTCTTTTTTAATTCAAACTTTTTATTAAAAAATGTATACGAATGCAAAGATAAAATTAAAAAGTTATAAATTAAATTAAAAATACAGGAAATGAATCGTATAATATCTCTAAAGAAGTCGGAAAATATTTCCCACCATTTTAAAGCGGCCTCAGTAATTTTAACCAAAAACATTGGAAAGTTCCTCCTGCCGTTTGTCACAATTTCCTTTTTGATTCTTGTTTTGAATACCATACCTAATTAAAGATGAAAATTTATTAGGTTTAAAGGATTTTGATTTATTGAAAGTTTTAATTAGGGTTATAATATTGGATAATCAAAATTCAGGTTTTATTTATTCAGGCACAATCGAATTCACATTTCCGGTGGTAAAAATAAATTATTACATAAGTTAAAATTAATTATTTTTAAATTTTAGTAGGCAAGGTAAGCTGCAGCATAAGGAGAATATACTGAGTAAGCTCCAGGGTAAACATAGTTGGAATAAGCAACTGGAGCAGCGGCGTAAGCTGAAGTGTAAGCGACAGCAGGAGCAGCAACGACAGGAGCACTGTATGCAGCTAAGAACTGAGGTTTGGGTTCTGCTTTTGCTTCCGGTTTAGCTTCAGGAACTGGAGTAGCAGTTGATAAAACCAAGAGAGCAGCTAACACGCACTGAAAAAAGTTGTAAATATTAATTAACAAAGCAATTAAAAATATGTTTTAAGAAAAAAAAGTTAAACAAATTTGCAAAGGAAATATAAATTTCAATTTCAATAAAAATCTTTAAAATTTAACTTACCAATTTAAACATGATTATTGAAGTGGTTTTGCTTGTATTGAAATCAATAAATGAACAAATACTTATGTTTTTAATTCAGTTTGTCATTGAATTTATATTTACTTAAATTTTGTGTAAGTGGTGGGGCTGATGTAACCTTTGTTAAATGCATTACTTTAAATTATTACAATTTACAAAATATTAGTGGAATAATGACAAAATATACTCACTAGAAGGTAAGGCTACGTGTCGCATACTAAAAACTACACGTCCAGTACGAGTTGTGAATATTTTATTTATTCATGTCTCGAGAATAATCATTAGACAGAACAGTCAAATAAATTAGAAAACTGAAATTAGTTTAAAAACTAAACTGCAGTTTGCTTAAGTTTTATATCCAATACGAGTTAAATAGAGCAAAAGAACGAAGTTGTTAACAGTGAATATATTTAAATACTAGTATATTTAACTTTATTTGTCTCTTTTAAATTATAATTTTGTATTGTTTTTTTTACCATAAACGACAAAAAAGTCATTACCACGAAAACGTTAAATAATAAAAATTGTCCAGAGACTCTATGTTTAATGCAAATATTTATCCAATATGTATCGATCACCAGAATAATATTCTTGTAGGTTTTTTAGATTATCAAAAATTGAATGGTGAATCTATAGTCTTTCCAATATTAATTGCTAAGATCCATTTAAAAGTGTCATACAGAGTGAGATAGTTTGCTAGGCTTCAAAGTAGAAAGAATGGCATGAAAACAACATATTTGTCCCGTTAAACATCCACTATGTATCGTCGGAACCCAGCTCTCTCTAGACTGGTAGTTGTACAGCGCAAAAACAAGTGGGGTACGCACGCGACTTGTTGTCAACAACCATATTTGAAAACTTATTTATTTTTATAGATTCAACTGTGAAATTCATCAGCACATTTATTTCCTAATTTCATTCATTTGGAATTAAAATACAAGAATACTTCAATGAATTTCACCAATGAATATAAGAACTGCGCATACGCAGTAAACACTTAAAAATCTACGGATTTCTACGGATATTTTAACAGTTGGCTACGGATATAACCTCAAAACAATCTACCAGCACTGCTTGTTAACGGCTTTTAATGGTCCGCTGTCTTCTGTTGCGTGCAGGGGTCTCGGGGTTATTTTTTGCGGCAGTTTTTTTATAACTCATAAAGTCGGTGTCTAGTGCGGAGGCGGAGAGTTCAGATTTTT
Source organism: Ophraella communa (assembly GCA_035357415.1). Taxonomy (NCBI): domain Eukaryota; kingdom Metazoa; phylum Arthropoda; class Insecta; order Coleoptera; family Chrysomelidae; genus Ophraella; species Ophraella communa. The sequence continues at coordinate 29,176,908 of CM068984.1, read as the reverse complement.
ATTTGGGGTAGTTAAGTATTAACTTTAGCAATATCTCTGTTTCGGTCATTCATTTTTAATCATTGGTTTACGTATTGTAATTTTTGCCCATATTAATTGATAACCTTAAATTAGTTATATATATTATGGCAGCGTTTTGTAGATCTTTTGAATCAGAAAATGGAAATCCAGATCAAAATTTAAATTCAAAAGATATGATATCGCCAACAGGTGAGGTTAGTAGCGAATTTTGCAATAAAGATTTACACATTCAGTGTTAGAGGGTTAGTTTAAAAATTAAAATAATAAAAAATCAGATGCGGTTATAGTAAAGCGAATTAATACGTTAACTAAAATTTATATTTACACTATTTTTCGGGTTATTAAGCGGGGTGACGTTATGGATCATTCGCAGGTGCGGAAAAACAAAAAAAAGAAGATAAAAGAAAATATTTTACCGACTTAAGAAATCGTTCAAGAGAAATTACGAGATTATCCTGATTATAATTATAAAAGCTTACAAATTTTACGCGGTATACTATTAGAATGCTCTTTTAATTATAAGAAATTAGATAAACGAATGGTTATAATGGAATTGCGGCGTATTGTACTCCGTGAAGAGTATTTAGATAAAATAAGGAAGTATCGTGAATTAAAAAGGCATATAGTATACCTAGATGAGAATTGGTTTGACACACATGATACTGTTCAGTAGGGCTGGGTAGATCAGTCTCAAAAGAGCGCCATGTTCGAGAGGAAAGCGTATAATAATTCTTCAAGCCGGAAGTGAAAACGGTTTTGTACCAAATGCGTTACTACTGTCTGCGAAAAATATTAAGCAATGGTCAGCCGACTATCATGAGGATATGACTGCAGATTTATTCGAAAAATGGTTTCAAGAGCAGCTTCTTCCTAACATTCTTCCAAATTCAGTAGTCGTTCCTATCATTCATATTAAATAAAATTCCAAGTTCTAGTTCAAAGAAGGCAGATATTTTAGAATTTATGAAAAATAGGAACATTAGTCCGGAAAAGGTAACGACAAAGAAAGAATTACTACGCAGTATAAAAGCGCTATGGAGACAATGTTCCCGCAAAGGAAAATTTGCCGCTTGTAGCAAATTATTTTAGTTATACTATATATAAGAATGATCAAAAACTTGTATTGGAATCAACTCAAATAAAAGTAGGGTATTCAAATTCGTGAAGAAAACAGATAACGATGTATTTTCTGTTTTAATTTATATTCTGAATCTATTTTCGAGAACGCCTTAGAAGATGTAGAAATAAAAGCGTATGGAAAACAATACTTCTAGTTATAGTTCCATAAGTCAAATCTACGATTTTAAAGTAATTAAAAATAAAATGTATAGTCAGTGTAAGATATTTAAGTCATATTATTTAAGTCAAAACCATAAATGGAATTTTGATGATAAAGTCAAAATAGGAACCAAAATAGCCAAAAGTACTTTTATAAAAATGAGGTATATGTAGCCTTCATTTTAAAGAAAGTATTCCAATGATAATTTATAAATTGTAGTAATTTAAAGTAATGCATTTAATGAAGGTTACATCAGCCCCACCAGTTACACAAAATTTAAGCAAATATAAATTCGATGACAAACTGAATTATAAACATAAGTATTTGCTCATTTATTGACTACAATACAAGCAAAATCACTTCCATAAACATGTTTAAATTGGTAAGTTACATTTTAAAGTTACTTTTTTGAAATTTATATTTTGTTTTTGTTTTATTTTTATCTTAAAACATATTGTTAATTAATATTTACAACTTTTTTCAGTGCGTGTTAGCTGCTCTCTTGGTTTTATCAACTGCTACTCCAGTTCCTGAAGCTAAACCGGAAGCAAAAGCAGAACCTAAACCTCAGTTCTTAGCTGCATACAGTGCTCCTGTCGTTGCTGCTCCTGCTGTCGCTTACACTTCAGCTTACTCTGCTGCTCCAATTGCTTATTCCAACTATGTTTACCCTGGAGCTTACTCAGTATATTCTCCTTATGCCGCATCTTACCTTGCCTACTAAAATTAAAAAAAAAGAATGTTAACTTATGTAATAATTTGTTTTTGCCACTGGAAATGTGAATTCGATTGTGCGTGAATAAATATTGTATAAATAAAATCTGAATTTTGATTATTCAATATTCACCTTAATTCATAGCTTCCATAAATCAACACTCTACAAACCTAATAAATCGTCAGCTTTAAGTTAAATATAATATTCAAAGAAAGAATTAAAAAGAAAATACTGACAAATGGCAGGAATAACGTTCCAATGTTATTTTTTGTTAAAATTGTTGAGGCTGTTCTTAAATGGCAGGAAATGTTTTTCGACCTCTTTAGAGATACTATACGCTCCATTCCATAAATTTTTTTACTTAATTATTAACTTTTTAATCTAAGCTTTGCCTTGATATTAATTTTTTTTTACTAAAAGGTTGATAAAAAGTTTTAATCGAAAAAAGGGAGGCACTTACTTTAACTTCTGTATTCTAAGCAACTACACCCTAACAGATTAAATTAATAATCATCATCATCAGCAGAAAAAACCACTACACTAAACCTTAAACCTAAACACTTTGAATTGTAATTTAATTAGCATTTTTGACATGTGGAATTAATGGGTTGTTTAACTTGATTTGAATAAATTATAGTGTTTTAATAGTAAAATTTGTTACTTCCTTATAGTTATTTTACAACTATATTTAAAAAAATTAAATTGTTAATAGTGACTGTCTTCAGTAGCTAGTCCTATCATAAGTTTGCTCATATTAAACAGCTAACGAGATTTCCTTTTAGAAAACTTTTTTACGACGCCTTTGAATGTTTTACCAGTAACATCTACCCAGGAAGATATTTTTATCTGGCCACGCTATGCCTTGGAATGGTACTTAGCATTTCTTCTGACTAGTCGGCTTTTTCACTTTTAAGACCAGGATGACCAGGCACGTAGTTACATTGTTCTTCTCTCTAAACGTAGCTTTAGGTCCTGAAGGTCCTGAAGACGTTCCTGCATTAACTTAGGATTTAATTCCAGTAACTTAAATGCTGTCTGGATTGGTTGGAAATTTGTCATTTTATATGATTGCGAGGAAATTTATACAGAGAGCATATTAAACATTTGTAATAGCTCATTTGGGTGTAAAGAGTATCTGAATAGTATATTAAACAACGCATTTCATATGGAATTCTGTTATGACACGAGTTCAAGTTAAAGGACGAGTGTCACAACAGCCATATGAAATAAGTTGTTTATAATATTTTTTATATTTCGCCATTTTATCATTTTTTAAATTAATTTATTATTTGTATGTAAATTACGAAAATTTTGATTTTAAAAATTATGTCGGTAGCACTGTGTAATTTATAACATTTGACAGTTTTGACATTTAAATTATCAAATGTTAATTTTTTAAAACATTTTAAAATGAATAATACACCAATAATAATATATTATATAAGTTAAAGATGATATTCATATTCACAAATACTTTTTTAAAGAACAATATAAAATTAATAAATCGCTATTAGCCACAAATGTCATTGTCAATAGTCTTGTCATTAGATACTTCACTCATGTCGCCAACCATTTAAAACAAAAATTTGCGTGCGTAAAAGTTACATTACGATACGCAAATGCGTTTTATAATGAAGATTTTTATAAGTGCGAAATATAAAAAAATAATTATCTAGTTTGTTAGAGTAGTAGATAAAGAAGATACCCAGAGTGACCAATTAAAAATTTGTTAATAGATCCTTTTTTTAGTTGTCTTTAGAGAAAGAGTTGTCTTGTTTCTATTTTATTATATTCTATTCTTCTGGTGTGTTTCGTGCATGTACTGGAGCTCTAGGCTCATTTTACCCCCCTGAAGTGATCATACCAGGACCGCTTCCTTCATGTATTCTAGAATGTCCCTGATATTCGCTTTCACGTTTTCCTCTGACTCAGAAAACTGAATGCCAGTGTCTCTGTTAAACCACTTAAGGCATGGACAGTGACATATTACCTACGTGAAGAGGAGTTTCATCTTTCTCACCATATTTTCTGCATAACGGGTCCTGGATTGCCTGAGTCCAGGTCGTTCCATCCAGTTTCTTATGTTGTTCCCTTAACCGTTCCTTTACATATCGGTTTGAGACCCCACATGTGGGGAGAGGTCCGATCAGGGTTCTTTCTGATGCTTCCTTGGCTAGGAGGTCAGTTTTTTTCATTTCCAAGGATCCCTGTGTGTCCTCGTACCCAATCAAGGATAACTTTGTGGCGTTGTGTCAGTTTAGCTATAGTTCCTTGGCAGTGTTTCACTGTTTGTGACGCAGTGTGTGCGCTCTCTAACGCTTTGAGAGCTGCTTGGCTATCACTTCTATTGATGGCAACCACTCCAGCTTGCAGGATAGTATCTACTGAGCCCAGGTTAAGACTATACGTCTTCCCTGTATTTTCATTGTTGTTTTGTTTACTTTAATATTAGCTATTTGATTAACTTTGCAGTTTTAAAAAAGTTAAGTTAAATAAAAATAAAAAATAAAATTACCATAGGTATTCTCATTTTTTTAACAATATTTTTATTTATACTCAATAGATATTAATAAATACATTTAAAAACCGTTTTATTTAATTATATTATTAACTAATGGTCCTGATTTGTAGAAATTCATTAATATGACTTATTTAATTCACGCAGATCTTTTAAGAGCATTAACGTAACGATTACTTGATTAAAATTTCAAATTGATATTTATTAAGTATTTTCATCAAAAATGTAAACTTTGAATCCTCCAACTTAGAGTAAAAAATGACAAAAAATTAGTTTGTAAGGGTAATTGTACAGTTTTGCTGGGATGATGCAAGTATTATACAGTGATATCTCTAAATGGAAGGACTCCACTTGTATTTTTATACACATTTTTGTCAAATATATTATTCAATATCCATATTTGATATCCATTGGGATTCTATGGCCTATTTCTCCCATACAAATTTTTTCTATGGACCTTGAAGTACTATGCCAATTCCTAAGGGCAAGTAATCTCAATCTTTCCGATTTGTTGTCATTCTAGGTCGATCAGAACATTTTCTGCGATATTTCCTCTGATATGTCCTCTGACCAGCTTCTCCAACAACGAAAAATTGTTGCACTATTTCTTTCAATTCGTCTGGCTATTTCGCGAAATCCAATTCCTACCTCATGCAGACTAATTATACGACCTCTTTCAAAATTAAGAATGGTAAACAACTAAAGGTTAAATTAATCTTTTACTATTTATTCGCAAAATATGAAATGCAATGAGGGCCGTTAATACTTTATTTTATTACTCGCAAACAAAATTCGAAACCTGATGACAAACCGATTAACAATAAATAATTAAATTCAAAGTTGGTTTTTGAAAAGGATCGCCAAAAAACAGCATAAAGACTTTAACAGTAGTCATTAATGGTGGATAATTTTATCTGAAAAGCACTGTATATTGTCAGAAGTATAACTTTAGTATTAGCGACAGATGCATCAGGCAGTAAAAATTGTACAGTAAGTTTGCATTACGAATACAATTTAATTATAAGATGAATAAAAAGTTTTTCAATTACAATGGAAAACCCTCTTGGTAAAAACTGAGTATTATTTTATTATCATTTTTACCAAGCAATAATTTTTTGTTTTTATAACCCAGTTTAATAACATGGACATAAAGTGTAAATATAGCAGTTTCTGCACAGTTATTATATTCTGCAATATTGGAACGCACAAGTGCACGGTAATTAGAACGTCTTTCATTATAAAAGTTTTTAATTAGAATTGAACTTTTATGGTCCACACTTGTTTTAACTATCAAACAAATTATTTTGAAAACACAATTTAGAACAGTATATACGATAAAAATTTACAATAAAAAAAAAGAAAAATAATTCTGGTTTTTCAACTTAATTTCGACCATACTTAACGAAAAAAAAACTTACCCTTACACCAAACTAATTTATACCAAAATAAAAAATGTGGTCGATTTTTTAAGGATCAAGATTTACACCCTTAATTGTATACTGATGTTTGAAATGTTTCCTTTTTCGCACACTTTGCAGACAGTGAAATATGTGTTTTTTTTTCAAACAAAACACCATAGATTTTCTTGTTTGAGAGATACTACATGGGCGAACGATACTACAAAAAAGGGGATTTTTTATCTTTAACCATATTTTATTTACACATTTAAATTAGATAGAATTACTGCTTCTGATAGCTCTAATCCTACAAGCACGATATAGAAAATGTTAATCTGCCTACGTCAACTCGAATAGCTTTCACATAGATTAAGCCATTAAGTAATCTGTCTATTCTTTTTAGTTAATATTCCTACCCTGCCATCATTACAAACGTTGCCGTCACCAGAGAGAGAGTTGCTAATACTACCAAAAAGAGGCTCAATTAAACAAAGGGCCTAGAAATTTCCCAAAAACAAACAAATAAATATTATAAACTGAATGCGTTAGCTTATTTATCAAATAGTTTTTACATTTTCCTTATTTACGGTTTTCCTAGACGAGCTTCCATTATTTGCAGCAACCCTTACTGCCATTACCATAAATGTCATTGATGATTTTAACCCTTGACTATTAAATTTATTCTAATAACTCTTACTTTTTGGAAGTCCATCTCATTAAGAATAATAAAAATCTCTTCGTTTGAACGTAACTTCCTAGGTACCTAACTACAAACAAACAAAATGTAACTTAAATGTCAATCTGACGATGCTAATCTTACGAAACGGCCGTCATTGTAATTTAAAAGATAATATTTTTAAATAAACTTGGAAGTTACGTTCAAACGAAGAGTTTTTTATTATTCCTCCACTATTAAATTTTGAAAATTACAGTTGCTCTTTTTTCCTCTGCTGGTTTTGTTCTATTTTAATTTTCTTTCTATTTTTATAATACTTGAGGCTTTCTTAATAAATAACTAAGATATATACAGTATGGAGGAATAAATTCATTATTTCGGTTACTGTAAATATTTATAGAAAACCCCGAAAAACAAGATGATTTTGATAGAACAAATTTTTGTGAACAAATGAAGGAAATGTTAAATAAAAAGACCATTCAATTAGAAAACGTTATGTTTTCTGATGAGTACACTTTTTCCGTTAACGGTCAAGCTAATCGTCAAAATTGCCGCTACTGGTCAAGGAAAATCCTCACTGGATTATAGAGGACCATACCCAATATCCTCAAGAGGTTAATGTTTGGACAGGGATTGTTGAGAACCATATGATTGGTCTCTTGTTCGTTGAGGGGAATTTGAATGCCGATAATTATTTAGTAGTACCACAAAATGATGTGCTTGCCAGGTTTGGCAAATTTATTTCCTAATTCAGGAAACCTTCAGTTACATTTTGTTTGTTTGTAGCCATATATTAAAGCCTAAATGTTAATAGCACTAAGGGATTATCCTGGATGTACTTCCCCTAAGATCAGTATAACTGTGCAATGATATAGAAAACCCAGGAAAAAAACCTGTATCATGCTGTTCTTTACAATAACTTAATATATTTATGTTACAATTACGTATTATCTATGTATAAAATGAAGACTCAAATAAAGGAATCAATTTATTGGTGGAAAACTTTGTAACATGATATGTTAACTAAAAACGTAGTATTTTTAAATTAATTATATGGCTAACACTAACACCATCTATTGTATAGAGTTCTTAACATGTTAATTATTATAAACGATTCCTGTCAGTAATTCCAACTTCCAACTAATGTGTATTAGATTTATCGTACCTAGAGTCATTTTTATAGTGCATGCTGTATGTAATCTGTCGCGTACGGGTTTAAGTACCTTTGGCAGTATACAGTGTGAATGTCTACTGGGTTATCTTATCGTATCTGTATGAGTATACAGATTGTCTTTAGCTAGGAAATGTTAATAGTTATTTGTGTACCAAGGCCGTAATGTTGATCTTTTTTGGCCGAATCTGAAATTTGCGGCCGAGGCGTAGCCGAGGACAAGCAAATTTCAGGTGAGGCCAAAAAAGATCATACGGCTGAGGTGCACACAAAATTTTTTAAGCGAGTGTCTCATCAAATAGGTAACAACTTTTTTTTACAATTTTGTTTCTAAACAGAGACGAAACTGGAAGATTAGATTCAAATATTTATTAACCAAATGAAAAGTGTATTATTAAGTAACAAATATGTGTACAGAATTACTTACAGTAAGTATGATAAACAGAAGTTGGGTCATAACGAAGTTAATAAATTAGGGCATTATTTGTTTTATGGGTAAATAACCCAAACATGCAAATTAAGTGAGTCTAGTAGGCCGCCTTCATAATTTGACAATCTTAATATCGGACGTGGAAATAACTCAAATAAGCAAATTAAATGTGTCTAGTAGGTTGCCCTCATAATGACTTTGTTTGCAAAAGCGGCCGTAAAGTAAAAAAGCGGCCGTAAAGTAAAACAGCGGCCGTAAAGTAAAAAAGCCGCCAAAAAAGATACACTTTAGGGACGTTAATAGATCCGTAAAACTTCATTTTTTGTGACACTTGCTTAAAAAACATAATGTGGGTTTTGTTTTTATGGTTCATGTATTTAATATGAGAAAGTACAATTTATATAGCTCTAAAGTATAATTTTTGGTAATTTTTTGTAATTTTTAAATAGGTATATTTTTCACTGACTGTATTATTGGTCATATGATGATGTAAAAACTATATAGAACTTTTCTTATCTATTGTGACTTTATCTAATACCGATTTTCACCTTATCAATATTTTCCTGTTTTATTTTTTTTCTTCGTAATTCCTTATAATCCTTATTTTTTGTATGACTGTTTTACTTAATCTTTTGTTGAAGATCTTATCTGATAGTGAAAAAAAAAATTTGCCTTCAGCTAAATTTTTTTTATATCGAGTAGAGGGGGTCTAACATGATATGTTAACTAAAAACGTAGTATTTTTAAATTAATTATATGGCTAACACTAACACCATCTATTGTATAGAGTTCTTAACATGTTAATTATTATAAACGATTCCTGTCAGTAATTCCAACTTTATACACGATCTTTAATGTGGCTTAGTCCAATACCTTAAATCGCGATTCATTCTTTTATTGTCATTGGTGTTATACACAGGTATGTTTTTTGATTTTTATTTTTGGTAAAAGATTTTAAATATAATTTCTATAAATCTTGACAGTACCGACTATATAATCAGATAAGAATTTTCATATTAATAATTATTTCAAGTATATTTTGAGGGCAATTTAAAAGTAATAATTATAAATTTTTTTATAAAAAAATACAAAATGGCGAGTTGAGTACTTTTTTTGGAATTCTAATTGTTATATTAATTTATCTTTTGTTACTACTGTATTTTCTGTCATATATCCTAATGATAAATGTAAATTTCGGAATACGCTGTTTTGTACTTTTTGCACGGAAAAAAAATAAACGAACACGTGGCTGATGCTGACAATTTTTCACAGCATTGGAATATACAATATCAAAGACGTTACACAAGTTAAAAGACGTTACAAATTCCAAGTTAAAAGACGTGACAAATTTCAATTTAAAAGACACTACAAATTCCAAAGACACTACAAATTGCAAAAACATTACACTGATTGGTTCTACATTGGTGGACGGTTCATCAGACCAACCCTTCACTGGACCAGCCCTCTCCTGGATCAACCAACGGATCCTATGTAAAAAAAGATAAGTCGACCAACATAAATGCATTTTTAATATTATACAGCTGTCTCGTTTTTCTTTATTTCTTAAACGTAATATAAAAATCATTTTAGTACCTATCGTCAACTGTATTAGAATAAGTTTTTGTAAAGAACTGTTTGCGGATTATTTTTTGTAACGTATTCTCAATTTATTTCATTTAAGCACCAAGGAAATCTATTTATCTTTGGGTACATTTTCTTTTTTTTATCTTCATAGACAGTTTTTTCTGACATCTTTCTATCATCTTATGATACTTATTTAAATAACAGCTTAAAACAACTTTCTTCAGTAGTATCATAAAAAATAAAAAGATTTCAGTGGCGCCCTTGTAATTTCTTAAAGAAACAAATATTGTATTATAGTCAGAGCTAATGAACTTACTCACCCCTAGCCGAGGTATTTAACTATAATAATTTTTGCTGTGATAAACATTTATAAATTTTGTTAATTATTGAAATATCTTTTACAATTAATTAAAGATGAAATTAAGATTAATGTTTGTTTTATTGTAAATTACATTTTTTCTTTTGGTATATAGTTATTTTTTAAAAGTTAACTAAATAATTTTATAAATTCACTATCAACAGATAAATCATATCACAAATTGACGCAAACGTAATAATTTGGTTAAAAAATTGTCGCCCAACGACCAACTAATATTACAACTTCCAAGATTTATTTGTCCATTAACAACTTTAAATTGTGAATCTGCTAGATGTCTTTTTATTTCAAGTTATTCAAGGAAATCTTAACTTTGTTTTTTATCACAAGTCTGTAGTATTTGGATGTCATTGGTGTGTAAGGTTGGATGTTCAAGTAGGTGTTTTGCATAATTTGACTTATCTAATTGTTTTAATCTATATGCTCTTAAGTGTTCATTGAATCTTACTTCAAAAATTTTTTTTGTTTGACCTATATCTTAGATGGGTACATATGTATCTTAAAATTATAAGTACCTATGATATAGTTTTTTCCTGGTTTTTCTATATCATTGCAAAGTTAAATTGATCTTAGATATTAATGAATATGATTAAATTCTCTACATAACTTACAAAGACCATCTATAAATTTTGAACATTACTTTTACTTTCCCGAGCCGGTGACAGGCGCTCTTAAAAAAAGAGGAATCCCTACCTTTATAAGTGAAGGAATAAATCAAATTTAATGTACTAAGTCTTACTCTATGGAATTCCATCTTACTAAGAACAAAAAACAATTAATAAAACAGCTCTAGCAAGTAGGATTATCGCAACTTCGCTGGGAGAAGCTATTGGAACCCAGGTGGAAAGAAGTTGTCCACTGGGGGAAGTAGTATCTCTGGTGCTGTATGCCACCTGGATTTTTCATAATGTTTTACATATTATAAGGTCTCGATTGAGTTGCTTTTTAGTTCCAAGAACTAAAAATGTTGGTTGTCATTATCCTGTATCCAGGATTCAAACTTCCAGTGCTATTCTCATGTCTTGATTTCTTTTGGGGTATTTCTCTACTTTCACACTTTAAATTGTTTTTATTTCATACTGCATCATAACGGCCATGTTTAAGTCAACGATTTGAGACCGGTATATGAGATTTTACGGTATCGAGTCCGGTAAAATTTCTAATGAAATGAGGCAAGAATCTAACAATTTATTGTGAAAACAATACAAAATTATTAAAAATGTAATAAAAGACAAACTAAACATTAAAAGTAACATGAATAATGTAATCTGTATTAGGTACAAAGACTGGATTTTTAAGGAGCGCTCGAAGTTTGGAGAATCTTGATATATCCACGTTTTCATTAAATTGTAGCATGGCTTTAACCATCAAATACTTTGACCAGAGTAAAGAACTGGACATTTTCTTCGACTATAAAATCACCAATAATAATTCCTTCAAAAGAATATTAAGTGCAACTTACCAGATCAAACAAATACGCCAGCATTATTTCCTCATTGATTTCACTGACTTACTTCACCCTTTTCCAGTCGCAAAACTGTTTATATTCGCTATGGTACCTTTCTGATGATTTTGGGGGAATCCGAGAGCCGGCAGTTTCATTATATTTACGCAAAACATCTTTGGGAATGTCATTGTTTGTCGACATTTTGGCTGTTGACATTTCGTTTCACAAAAGTCAACAAAACAAACACCAGAAACAGTAACCTTAGAAACTAGCGTTTCCATCATGGATGATCATATTTTCAATTTTTGTTTTATTTATGTAAGATTTAGTGTCTGGAGTATAAAATAAAACGGGTCTGCGGTATGAAATAAAACGCATTACGACATACGACCGGGAAACTCGGCTCCTTCGACGCCTCGTCCGTAAACATTTCGACTCGTACTGTAAAAATGCGTTTTCCGGACTTATGACGCAAATTACTATTATTCACAATCACATATGTAATGTAACCATTATCGACATTTCAAAAGTTAGAAAGTAAAAATTTTTTATACAGTAGCACTTCCCGACCTAGGTCGGGAAATGGCCACTTCCCGACCTGTCATTCTTCTTCTTTTTTATTATTATTTACTAAGCTTCTTAATTTTAACTCGGACAACTCTCTAATTATTCCAGTACTTCCAATCAAGAATTAAATATTACTGCTTCAAAATCTTCAAAACAGTCTGGATTATCCCTTGTTATCAACGCTAGGGATAATGCCAATGTTACTATTAATATTAATAATAATTAATTACAAGGTATATCTACCTACCTTAGTCTAAGTTACCTTTTATTTCATTTTGTTAAAATACCTTAATACCAATAAATATTAAATAATAAGAAGAAGACAATTATTGATTATTTATGACATACGAGAATACTAGGTATTTTAGAAATATACATAGTTTATAAATTGTTATTTTTAAATTATTTTCTGAAACAATTGATTGTGAATAAAATAGTATACAAACCTCAGTAGAAAGTTTCCTACTGTCTCGAGATGTAACTTACTTCGGCGCTACGCGCCTCAGTCAGTTATCTCATCTCTCGACAGTAATGAAACACTTTCCACCTCGGTGTGTAATATACTATTACAATTGTCTCTGAATCAGCAAGGATCTAGAATCTTCCTTGAGCTGGCAAATTTAAAGTAATTAGTTTACATTACACATCGGTACTAAGATTAATAAAAACAATGAATAAACAGACTAGTTTTCTGCTATACGTCTGGGAAAACTGTACTTGATGAAAAAGTTTATTATTTTGAAAAAAAAAAGATTCTTTTCAATTTAATTACAAATACTGTTCTATGCTCTTGAATTTATACAATTCCCCACATATTTGCCACTGTTTTAGGGTAAAATGCGTAGGCCGCCAGGGATATTTCTCTTAAATTTTCTCATCCATAAATTCAAAACGTTTACACTAAACGAGTATCTTTTCTCTAGAGTGGAAAGGATGCGTAAAAAATTCTCCCAAACAAAAAACTGCGAATATGGACCGTAAAAACATATATTATCTCAATCGAGGAACATATATGTGTTCAAAGTACGAGAATCTCGTAATGAGATTTTCTCCTAAAACTTTTTTGTTTTGTCTCGCGTCTAGCAAACTATAGTTTCTAACTTCTTACCCTATACACAAACGAGGACAATGGAACTAAAAAGCCGTAGGCAATATAAAGGTCCTAAATAATCCTCTATCAATGAACCGTCCTGGAAGTTTCCTCATTATCAACCATGTGATGGTGTAACATTCTGGCAGCGCATTCATATTTACCGCTTGCGTTTACTCTTCGTTTAGTAAATAGGGCAACCGCAGTTCCTTTCACTCCTCCAATGTCAGTGGCGTACCAATGCACAACAAATCAAGAGAAGAATATCGCAAGAAAACATCGAAATTAAAGAATCTCTTACGTCCTGTATGTATATTTTATCAATAAATTGGAATTTTCAGAAAAAGCTTCTTTAATACAACCAATAACACAAAGTAAGTCAGGAAAAATCAGTTTGATTAAAGAGAAGTCGGTTTGTTTTATTAAACCACTCAGTTTTAAGTTTAACATAAAAATTTCACCAAATAATACAAAATGCATGGTCGTACTCAGATGCAAATTGGAAATAGAGGGACAAGTAATTGAACAAATCATGGAGATTAAATATTTGGGCATCACATTATCCAGCAACGAAAAGCTCGAAACATAAATACAAGGCCAAGTGAATAGAGCAAACAGAGCCCCAGGATGCCTGAACGACACAATATGGAAGAACAAGAATTTACGGAAAGAAATGAAGGACAGAATTCACAAAACAGTCATAAGACCAATATTGACATACGCGGCGGAAACGCGACCCGACATAAAGAAAACAAAAAGAACACCAGAAATAGCAGATATGAAAATCCTTAGAAGAATCGATGACAAGACTCTCAGGGACAGAAACAGGAGCATAGATATGCGACGGAGGTGCAAAGTAGAGAACGTCAATGAATGGACAAGGAAGAGAAGAATGGAATGGCAACAAATAGAGTGGTAAGGACGGCGAGAGACGGCTCCCCAATAGGGAGTGGAAAGGTCACAAAACGATGAAACACACTGGAGGCCCACTAAAAAACAGGCAGAGCATTACCTATAAGAAAAAAAGGAGTTTTAAGTTTGCTCAAGCGTTATTTGCTAGTCCTGGAACATTCACATGATCAATTGCTATATAAACGGTTCATCAAATGTAATAAAGTTATACAGATCTTTTGAAGCACCATGGTAGAACTTTTTCCAGCAATTCCTTACACAAAACGACACTAAACTTTTATGAGATGTTAGCCCCCATAAATTCCTTATGGGGTGCAGGTACCTACTGTTATTCCCGATTAAGCTAGTTCAGAGTTAATAATTAGAGATAATAGTATCTCCCGTAGAGTAGGGGGGGTTCAATTATTTGTTAGGAAAGAAAATATACAGATATAGTCACCCTAATGAATTTAATCTGAACAAACCCAACATCATTTAAGTTCTCTGGGTGGTACCATCCAGCTCACAAAGGGTATATCACACTAAAATGTAACCTATTATATTCTATTATCAACTCATAATAAATATATAGATAAATTAGCTAATATAAAGACTAGTTAACACTTCAATGGTAACTTGAATGTGCCAAGTGCTGGATTATATCAGTTTAATGCTGTCACTATGATGGATACAAAAAAAAACATGGAAATCTTTTACTTGTGGTTCATCCAGGTGCCAAGGAGGCAGGCAGTTATGAGCAAGTCTAGAGAAGGAGCTCCTACTTCTAATGAGTGCTTAAACAAAGCAATCACATGCAAACAAGGTGTGCAGCAGAGATGTGTAGGTGTGTAGTGTTGTACAGTAGGAGTAAGCAGCCCCCAGTTAGTTAGTGCAGGTGCCAAAGCCAGAAGTGGAAGAATGAAGTGAAGAAAAGCAGATTTAGAAAAAAAATAAGCAGAAGTAGGTCTTACAAAGCAGGAAGAGGTTTTTGGCCTTAAAAGAAATTTACAAATTCAATATTTTTATTTGAAATTTAAGCTTAATTCCTTATGGACTTACCGGAGGTGAAATGTGGCCAATAAGTGAGAAAGACTGGATCCAGATCCACAATTAAGTGTATTATGTAACTATTACAATGCAGTGATCCTAATGTCTTCTATTATTTTTGTTTTTCTTGGCATAAAAATCCGAAATAAAATTCGAAGTTCAAGAAACCATGTGCTTCATTCAGAACAATGCCAAGAACAAAAAAAGGAAACCGGTTCAAAGTACAAAGTTAAGCCTGGTAAAGTGTGATTTTTATTAAAATTAAATGGTTGAATTGGTACTTCTGATTTGACTGAAGACTAGAAGAAGAGGCCCTCTCTTAACCTATTGAACTTTGACATTAAATGTTTTAATCTAAATAAACAATGTTTACCTATTTTTACTGATATTTAATAAATTATTTTGGTTGTGTGTAGTTATTTTATATTTGTGTTTAAGGTTGTGTTTCTATTTTATTAAAGAGAATGGTAAGGTATATTTTATTAACTTATATCTAAAATTATTAATTAGATGAACAATCAAAAGATTTAGATAGATTACAATTAAGGTTATAAATAACTTTAGCACCTATAGAGAAAACCTAAACAACTAAATGAATTTAAGATCAAATTTATTTTTAAAAACGAACCGTAACAGAGAAACTAATAAATGATGGCTTTTTTTCCTCCTAGGAGACGTACGTTCGCCGGTCCTACCTCAGCCTCTTGGGCTTATTGTGTATTCTCCTGTATTTGACTACGATCTGTCCAGAAATTCAGTTTCCTGTATAAGCTCATACAGGTTCTTTGCTGGTTGGTAGTAGAAGTCTTCTGGGATCTCTCATATAACATCTGCCTTCTGTGATCCATGCTCTCGCAATGGCATCTTCTGTGATCCATGCTCTCGCAATGGCATAGTCTGGGCAGAGCTGTTTCGGTTTCCCTTTTGCACCGTCTGCAAGTAAGGTCTGCCTTGGTAACCCCTAGTTGGCAGGTGTTCTCTAGTGGGGAAGTGCCCCATGAGTAATCCTGTAGTAATGCGTAGTTTATTCCTGTTAATTACTAGCGATTCCTTTGCTACTTTGTCAGGTGATTCTTTTATAAATTTCTTCCCATGTATTTTGTCTAGGCGTATTCATCCTGTGAATTTTAAATTTCTTTTTATTCCACCTTTTTGACCATGAACTAATAGAGCATTTAGAAATGACTACGGTCGGTTCGGATCGGTTGACGATCCTCGCCTTGCTAGTTCGTCAGCTTTTTCATTGCCAGTGATTCTTTGATGTCCTGGTACCCACTCCAGTGTAATCCTGAGCCAAGTCGCCAAGTTCTACCCCACAATATCTGTCCAGTGTGTCACTATATTAAGTGTTACCCCTGTGGACATTCTCTGGTTACACGAACTACGAAACTCACTTTATTGTCAAAATATTCTCCATGAATATCTATACACTTTTGCATGCATTTGAACCAAATGTCGAAGCACTTTTGCAACTCTGATTGAGGTTTCTCCAAAACATGCATTCTGAATGCAGCAATCGCTTCTTCAGGTGTCGAAAAACGTTGACCTCTCAGTTTGTTTTTTTACGTACGGGAATAAAAAGAAGTCATTGGGTCCCAAGTCAGGACTATATGGCAGATGACTCTTCAAATTGATGTTTTGGGTGCTCAAAAATGCAGTTTTTTGAGCCGATGTGTGGGAGCTCGCATAGTCGTCTTTGGCGGTTGGTTTTCCTGATTTCTTGGAAGACAACTGGCAAACAAATGGTTGTGTACTACTCATAATTGACTGTTCTGCGTCGTTCTAGTGATACGGTTGCGATATGTCCAGTTTCATCACCTGTCACGATGTCATAGACGTGTTTCGAAGCACCGCGATCGTATTTTTTGAGCATTTCCCTCGACCAATCCACCCAACTTTTTTTGGAGCGATTGAAAAATTGTGTGGGTTTCAACGCGAACAAATTTTTTTGACCGTCAAATATTTATGCAATATTGAATGAATGCTGGTCCCACTAAGCCTAAGGTTGTCTGAATCTCACGATAGGTCAGATGACGATCTTGCAATATCAGTTCGCGCACAGCATCAATGGTTTTCGAAACAACAACTGATGTTGGACGACCTGCACGAAATTCGTCTTGGAGTGAACTATGGCCACGATTGAATTCACCATATCATCGATAAACACTGGTCGACGGTTGTAAAAAATAATCGCGCGAAAATGTTCACGATTTAATTTCATTTTTGGAGTGAGATGAATTGTTTAAGTTACTGTAAACAACACAAATAGCGCTAGTATGTCAAAACGTTCAGAGTACGTATAACCTCAAAAATGTCCAACTTTACGACAGAGCTGTCAGTTGGCAGACTGCAACACCAGGGTTGCCAAATCCCGAAATATAAGAGGCAACCCTCGTACCATTGTTTCCCCGAAGAGATTTATGGGTTATCCAATCATATGTATAAAATTTTCACAACCAAATGTTTATGCAAAATCTCATGTATTAAACTAGAACTAATATACAAAGATACCTTCATCAAGAGATTTTGTATTATCAATTTACTCACTGAATTGTGATTCAATAACCGATTTTGGATGACCTTTGACTTCACCGTTACTGACTTTTGATGGAGCTTTATCGCCAACTATTTTTGTTGAGATAATCCACGTCAACGGCTGTAAAAACTTTTAATGGAGGAGTCCCTTCATGGTAGCCAACCTGGAAAAACCACTGCCTTTTTTTTGGGAATTATTCAACTTTGAATGTGTAGTTTTTGCCACATTCAGTATACTGTAAAAGTTTTTCGTGTCACGAAGGTCGCATTTATTAGATATTGGAAAAAAACGATTTTTGTAGGATATTTTCGTATGTTATGTTTTCAGTAATGAATTGTGACAATGGAACATAAACTATTTTATGTTCTAAGGAATTTTATTTGTTCTGTGTTCTGCTTTTGTTTGAATTTCATTACATGATCTGGATAAATTGATACCGAAAAGAGTCAGAAATCCAATAAACTAAGTATACAAGACGATTTTGGTTAAAAAATGAGAATAATTCAATAACTTGAAACTATTTGCTGATTTCTGCGAATAAACTGAATCAACAAAATCACGAATAAAAACACATACAATTAACCTCCAAACATCTACCGCTATAGTAAGAGCGTTCGGAATAAACCTCTCAGATGCGACCAGATTTTTATCACGTGACATCCGACGGATCTAAGCGATCTGAAATAACCGAACGGTTCCGATTTTTTCACATAACCTCACACTCACATTATTTATTTTCTACGAATAAAGAATAGAAAGGAAGGAACGTTGTCATATTTTAATCTAGCAAATAATCACAACGGAAGTCGGCCATATTGAAGAACCAAATATGACTCATTCGAATCGTGACATTTGACATGTATAGTTTTTTCATGCTGTTTTATATATTATTTTCTGATTTAAGTAGTTAACCCAACTCTTGAATGGGAATTACTTTTCATCTGTAGGGTTCTATTTATCTGAATTATTAAAAATTAACAAAATATTTTAATGACAACCACATTGTTATCATAGACGTTGCTTTATTTTTCATATTGACCAACTAAGTCAACTATTTATAATTACTACTTAGAAGTTTTTAATCTAAATTTATATTCCTACAACCTTATGAAAATGTATATTACTGTACAGATAATTACAAGCGGAAAACAGTTATTTTTTTTTTAACAATTAATACGAGGCATAAGTATATAATACCCTGTGTGTGACACCACTGGTAAAACGGTTACTAACCTCGCAAACACTTTTAAACTATTTAAATTTAAATGACTTAATCTATGACAGATTAATCGCTTTTGTCGATCCAAATATATCGAGCAAAAAGATCGCCGTCCGATCGCTCAGATTTTCTTGCCGAACGATCTCGATTTACCTCCGACACATCTCGATGACATAAACGAACGATATGGAGCAATCGTAGAAGTCTGATTGCGATTCCGAACGCTATAAATGTCAAAACGTTGTTGATATATTAGATACTTAACAGACAAAGAAATAGAAAATGACATATGATAATGGTTTCTATTGGTTATCCTTTAGTGAAAACATAACATCCGAAAATCTCTAAGAAAAACATTTTATCCAATATCTAATAAATGAGGCCTTCGTGACAAGAAAAACTTTTACAGTATACTGAATGTGGTGAAAACTATACTTTCAAAGTTGAATAATTCCCAAAAAAAGGCAGTGGTTTTTCATCTATTTTTTCAGGTTGGCTACCATGAAGGGACTCCCCCATTCCAACGAAATTCTTCTTTTTTTGGTCAAATTGACATTTTTAACTCATTTTAAACCAAAAAATAACGTTTATTGCACTTTTAATACCGTCAGAGTTCACCCTGTGATTATTTACTCTACCTCTTATTGTCTAAAACCTTCAACGGCATCCGTCCCTGATTCTTGCAACGTGTCTGGGTTTCACTTCCTCGTATTATTTTTTTTAAATCCTGTTCTGGATTGAATAATTACATTTGGAACCGTATCTCTATGTTAATCCAAACATTGATCGCTTCATTTTATTCTAATTTTCTTAAAGCTTCTTTAGTTAGTAATAAATTGTAGTCTAAATCGTAGCATTTTAAAAACTTCATTTCAGGGAAAATCAGGAAAATCATACTTTAGTCTCCTCCCATCCCAATGCCCATGATGATGTTATGCGTCTTTGCATTTCACAGATTTATCTCGATCTACTCTCAATTCGTGCTCCAGATATTTATAAGATGATACATACTCGTTCAGGTATGTGTTGCTACTGGAAACCAAGTTTGCTATGTATCGGATTTCTGTACGACATTTAGTTACCGATCCGGAAATGATGGCTGTTAAATTATTTTCTTATATGGGTAACAATATATTTAAAAAATATTACTAAATTTTATGCTTTATATTCTTTTTATTTCCGATAAATTCATTGCAAGTAGCAATATTTTGCAATTGAAATAATAAATGGTCCTGATTTCTTAATAACCAACATTTACAAACCAATTGCACTAATATATAACCAAATCCCATAGTCCCAGAAAAATTATTAAAAAATAATCTGGATTTGGATTTATGAATCCAGTATCTACTAATGATACGATTAGAGTTCTGGCACAATATATTGGCTTGGGTAATGTACATTCCCTATACCCAAAGTTTATGAAAACAGAGTTATTTTGTAATATTTTTTGTAAACTTTGGGGATACGGAATGTTTAACAAAAATTAAAGATACACAATAGGGTATTCTATTTATGATATAAAATACAGGGTGTTCCATTTGAAAGAAGAGAGAAAATGAAAGGGTCGAGTTATCGTATACAAAAGGGAAAATAATTAATATTTAATAGAATACGGTGATATTGTATCATATTACGAAATCTGTTAGGAAAAATTACTTTTTTTTCTTCAACGTACACAAACGTGTCCATAACTTCGGAAGGACTCTGTATAACGTATCAAAACATATCAAAATCTTAAAAAAAATGTGAGCAGTCCGAATTCGGTATAATATACAGGGGCTCCCATTTAAAAAATCATATGTTTGTTTTGTAACGGAGCTATACAACACTCTGTATAGTTGAGGGTAATTTCAAAATATGGACCCTAAAGACATTTACTATTTTTGTTAATAACATTTTTTGGTATCTTCTAAAACAACCCATATATCGAACTTTGTCGTAAGGTTGGTATACCCTGTATATTTAAATATTTTCTTAATAGAAATTAGGTGTAAAAATTGTTTTGTTAAAGCTACAAGCATTAAAAAAATAATTATCAATAGACAATAAAACAATCTTTATTCTTTCAATGTAAACACATCCTGGAAAACGTTAAAATAACATCCGCTAAAAAAGTATTTTAGTATTGGACTTAAATTAGAATGTCGCCTCAATGCTTTTATTTTAAAATAATTATTATTTACTAATAATGTGTTCCCAACTGAAATGGTCCAACTGTAATGATCCTACATTAGTGGCGCATAATTAAATGTAGGTACGTTCAATAATTAGCTACAGTGGGATAAAAATTCAGCCGATGAGTTTAGGTCACTGGTGACTGCGACTTGAAAGATATCTCCTCTAGGTTACAGCCGTTCTATCAGCCCTATGACTTTGATAAAGCTCATCAGGGTCGTAGAGGACCTTTCCGTGAAGTATAATCCTCAGCCTCGCACTCTCTGTCAATCCAATTGTTTTCATATTCCAATTAGGTAACTGTCTCCAGTCAATAGTCCTAATCACCATTCGTAGGTTCTGCTTGCTAATATTTAGCAAGTCTTGAGAACTCTTACAAATGCTTTTGAGTATCTTAAACTCATCTTTAGCTTGAACCAGTAAGAACGTCTCAACTCATCTACCAGTTCGATACGGTTCCTCTGGGTAACCAACTGCATGGGTATGCTATTCGCTATGCATAGCAATATCTCCGGATCTATTAACATTCCTTCAGTACTTTTTCTGGCTAGAAAGTCCGGTTTTTCGTTCCTTTGTTCAAAATAAGCTTACTTTGTTATTTTCTTCTGAACGTATTCGATTCTGGAGGCATTTCCAATCTAATATGAAGCCGATTCTAGTTGATTCCAGTGACTTAAGCTCCTTGACAATGATTTTTTGCTCCCACAGTCGTGCTTAAGCATCTCTGCAGACACTTGCCCCTTTCTGTGAATAGAACGGTAAATGGTTTGTGGTAGTTGTATTTAGGTTGCATTGCATCTAGCATTTCCAGTACCGGATGATTTTTTATTATCTCTTTAGCCCTAGTTCTGGCACAGCTCTGCCCTGCAACCTGGTATATCACTAACTTTATAAACTAGTTAACTTGTTATAAATTATCTCTTGGGTAATATAATAATATAAACCCATTAAACAAGTTCTGTTGAATAATGTAATAGTATATTAAGTATGGAGATCAGCATTTTTACACGGGAGCAATTTGAAAAATTTCTTATGTAAGCACCGGATGTAATGTAAGCTAGTTTAGGTAAAAGAAATACTCTAATGAAGAGTTTTTCATAATTTGTAGGTCGCAATGATATTGGGAATATCTGGTGCCTGTAGAAAAGAAGAATTATATAATATTACCATGAATGACATCCAACAAACCGATGGTTTAATAATTATAAAAGTACCCAATACAAAAACGAACATCCAGCGTAATTTTACAGTCGTTAATAAACCAGACGATAAAATTCTATATTTAGAAATTCTGCAAAAGTATATAAAACTTCGTCCATTAGAAGTAAAATTAAATCATTTGTTCTTAAGATACGCCAAAGGAAAAAGTTGTGCTCAAGTAATGGGGAAAGGGATAATCGGGGCTGGCCCTCTCAAATTGCCAAATTCTTAAATAAAACCTAATTCCGAGAACTATACTAGCCATTCGTTCAATAAGACATCAGCAACTCTTTTGGTTAATAAAGGTGTTGATGTCCTCGGATTAAAGCGTCATGGAGGTTGGCGTTCATCGACAGTGGCAGAAAGCTATGTAGAAGATTCTCTTCAAAATAAAATAGATTTTGCCGAAAAAATATTGTGCAATACTAGTAATACTACTAATGTATGCGATTCTGCAGGAGTTTCTCTAAGAAGTGAAACCACAGCCCATAAATAGATTTTTTAACTCGACGGTAAGTGAATTACTTACCGTTGAGTTGGAGTACTTACCGTCGAGTTGGATTACTTACCGTCGAGTTGCTAGTAAATGTCACCTACTGACGTAAAATATGTCACGGTAAACAGTCAAAAATGATCAATGGTGCAAAAAATAGTTTTTTTATATTTTGCACTTATAAAAATCTTCATTATAAAACGCATTTGCGTATCGTAATGTAACTTTTACGCAAGCAAATTTTTGTTTTAAATGGTTGGCGACATGAGTGAAGTATCTAATGACAAGACTACTATTGACATTGACATTTGAGGCTAATAGCAATTTATTAATTTTATATTGTTCTTTAAGAAAGTATTTGTGAATATAAATATCATCTTTTACTTATATAATATATTATTATTGGTGTATTAGTAATTTTAAAATATTTGAAAACATTAACATTTCATAATTTAAATGTCAAAACTGTCAAATGTTATAAGGAACACAGTACTACCGACATACTTTTTAAAATCAAAACTTTAGTAATTACATAAAAATAATAAATTTATTTAAAAAAAGATAAAATGGCAAAATATAAAAAATATTATAAACAACTTATTTCACATGGCTGTTGTGACACTCGTTCTTTAAAAAACTCATCGCTTCGCGATTCGTTTTTTAAACTTGAACTCGTGTCATAACAGAATTCCATATGAAATGCGTTGTTTAATATACTATTATTATTGGGAACAACGAAACTTCCTTTATTTAAAAAAAATAAACAGCTTAACAGTGGAGAACTTTCAAGACTAACTTTTCCATTAACAACTTTAATCACATCAAGTAGCTGTCTCATAAAACAGTATATAACTTCAATATATCAATCTGAGGATGATAGTATTTCAAAACAGGTGTCACTGAACTAAAAAAGCTAATTTTTTTCAATAAACGTAGAAGTTTTTTTCAAAAGTTTCGCCAATTAATGTTCTTAAGTACTTATACAGAAAAAGGGTTAGTACAAAAAATTTATTTATATTTAGTCCAAAAATAAAATCCATGTGAAAAATGTTGTGTATTATTTTGCTATATATGTGTGTGGGATTTTGGCTTCAGGAAACATGGTCCTCAGCCACAAATTTTTTTTTCACCGATATATCTACAAATATATAATATTTATATTTGAATATTAGCACTTTTGAGTAAGTGTACTAATAATGCATCTAGCATATTTTTATTATTTAAGCTTAATAAATGAGATAAATTTGTAGGCAAGGAGATCTTATTATTTTGTTATTTAAATATTTTTATTTTACTACATTTTAGAAACAATATAAGCGCAGATTTAATTCAATTTATAAATATATTCAAATAAATTTGTTGCGTAGATTATAGATCAAACTGTTTTGACTCTAAGTGAATATCTGGTTAAGCTCTTAACATACCCACTTTAAGTATAAATATTTAAGTAGGGTAAGCATAAACGAGTCACTATCACTGAAATATACTTCCATAACAACACTTGATAATTAAAACAATTTTATTCCACAGATTGGTTATTAAAAAAGGTCATAAACTAACTAATATTTGTCAAATTTAATGTTTAATTTTTGTTAATAAGAATTTACAGAGACGGCTATGTCTCATTTATCCTTTGTAACTAGACTGTTTAACATGATGTTCAGGTTAGTATGCATAACGATATTGCGATTAGGCAGATGTTGTTTTAGCGCCGCTTTGACCAACATCTACTGGTAAAAACTCATTTGTTAGTCAATTAATCCAACATTCTCAGATACAACAGTTAAAATTGCCAGATTTTACAAATCATACTTTAATTGCTTTAAATATCGCCATACACAATTATTATTCTCTATATATCTACATTACTTTTTTTGCTTTGGGTAAATAATTACACCCCTTCAATGGTCAATTTTAAATTTTTCTTTATATTGGTCGCATTAGAAATACTTTCTATCATAATTTAATTTCTTACTCAGCTGTTTTTGTATGTGTTCGAAGGATACCTTTAAATGAAAACCAAGTATTTTATCTCGGCCCCTCTTTATTGCTTCTGTAAGTATCCAATTTTCAGAGACTGGGCAAATTTTTCGCAACAAAAGAGTTTCAAGCTTGAGTTCCTCTCTAAAGAAAATTGTCTCATGATAGTCCAAGCTACGAACAGTAAGGGGCCAAAGTCTGTTTTTTACTTAGGACTGTTATAAACTAATCATGGACGGGGTTTTTTTACAAAAATGATTCAAAAAGGTCCTTGGTATTGGGAATTAAAATATAATTGATTTATAATAACAGCTATATGTACAGTGCCTCCATAAAGTAACGCATACATTCATTATTGGCTAAATGAACAATAAAATTAGAAATTCCCAAAACGGGTCGATTTTTTATTTCAATTTACCATTGTTTCAAATCATAATCTAATATACAGGGTGAACCACTTTCGTGTAATGACGTCATAACAATTTTTTTCAAATGGAACCCTCCCCTTTTTTTTCAATTTCCAAATTGCCTTTGCTGAGCTGATTCCAAAAATGTATAATATGTTGCTTCAAATTGGTACAGGGTGGGCAAAAATAGTTAGTAACTATTTAAAAAGAGGCAATTTGTATTGATATGAGCTTTAGGGTTAGGTTAGGTTAGATATAAGATAAAAAATTGTAATTCAAAAACAAAATATTTCTCATTCTCTTTGGAAATCATTTGTTCATCTACCTATCTAAATTTCTCTTGATTATCTTAACATCAACTTTATTTCTATATTTATTCTTCGTAAATATTTCGTTCCACTACTATACCTACAAATATTGTGTTGCGACGTGCACATGAAAACCCTTAAAATTTATCACGCAAGTAAATGCTTTTCTAGGTAATTATGCAACCCGCAAGCAAAGATTTACCATCTATTTTAATTAATGGTCCACCAATTAATAATAATAAATATGTATCGGTTTCGCTTGCTTGCAGGTGTTGCTAAAACAGTCGCAGATGTCTAATTAGCAATCACAGTTTTAGTATGCCTGTCGGGGGACAAAGTACGTGTAACCTCTAATTGAGAAATTAATTTCGGCAGTCTTAGCCTCCTACGGAATAATTATTATTACGAGGAGCGTAGCAGCAAAATTGAACAAATTTATTTCTCTTATTTGAATGGTATATTGTATACTAGGGTGTCCGTTATTTACCGATTTGATTTTTGAGTTTGCAGCGCCCCTAAAATTTTTAGTGTATGACCCAAAAAAATATATCGAACCTATATAAGCCCTTAATATTGATAATCGTGCCACAAAGGCGATTGATTTCCCATTTAAATAACATGGGGTTTTTGTAATTTTTGCAATCAATTTTGTTGTTCCTCAGCCAGCTCATACAAAGCTGTGGCAATCAATTATTTTCGTAGTAAATTTAATGCTCTACAAAAAAGTCTTGATAATATTTTCGATAAATTCTCTTGCTTAAAATTTATTCAAGCTCAAAGTTGCACTAAAAATAACTTATTAATTTTCTTTGTATTTTGATAAAAAATTATCCGCAGAAGTTTTGGCAAAGTTCAGAAACCATTTATGGTGTTTAAGTCATGAAACAGCAGCTTTATCATTTTTAGATAAAAGTATTTCCTCTGAAGTAAGGCAAAAAATGGTGGCGGCTTTGACATCAAAAATATTAAGGGCTTATATAGGTTCGATATATTTTTTTGATTCATACACTAAAAATTTTAGGCGCGCTGCAAACTCAAAAATCAAATCGGTAAATAACGGACACCCTATTGTATACCTAGGAGGTATATTGCCATGATTTACACATAATTTTTATCTTAGACAATAATTGTTGATATTTTCTCTATAAAAAATTATTTTATGCCATAAAAAATCATTCTACTACACTAAGACCTCTAGTGCGTAGATTAAACGGCTTTAGCCTTCCCACCCATTGACAGCTCCGTCAGGGTAAGAAAGGAGCAACCAAGTTAGAGATAGTCAAACATTCTCTTTTTGAGAAGAAGTTGCAACAGTTTTAGCTTTTTTTAAAAAACAGATTAAAAAACAGGTTTAAAAAAAAGTTACACATAACTCACCAGCTTAACTCTGCATGACTACCCTATTATTTTATCAATTATTTAGACGCCTAGACGCAATTAAACGCTTTTCGATGAAAGAATGAAAGAAACTCTTACAAATAAACAGATTGCCATTAAACAACCCACCTCTACTGGGAGCAACACATAAACAACCAACCAAGCAAGCACGTTAAGACGAAACTCATATATATTATGTGTTTATCAATGTATGAACAATTTATAAGTAATATATCATTCAAAATTATGCCGTGTAATCAATGACAAAATAAAACAAGAAGCAAACTTTGCTAACAATTTATTTTAATCTGACGTTTAATAGATAGTGTTGTCTATTTGTCAATTGGGGCGCCAGCTAGCGTGGAAACGTAAAATCACACGCTGAAGAAACAAGGCATAAAAATAAATTTAGAAAAGACACTGCGGTTATGACAACTAAACCATAACTAAACATCATGAGGTACATATAGAACTAGATGATCAAAAAATTAAAACAGTAAATTCTTTAAAATATCCAGGAACTAAAAAAGAAAACACGGGAAGTGAAGATCTAGATTCCTATACTAGAATAAAAAACGCTTTGAATAGTTATTGCAGTTTAAGTAATAGCTTTATAAATAAAAGGTTAAAGACAAAATAAAAAAGTAAATTTTTCAAAGCAATTTTTCGGCATATGGATGTGAGACTTGGACACTTACAAGTACGCAAAAAATTTCAGTACAAGCGGTAGAGATGAAATATATAAGGCGAGTAAGAGGAGTAACAAAATTGGATAGAATCACAAATGTCCAAATACGACAAGACTTGGGAATATTATCTTTAATTCATTAAACAAAGACAATTTAGTTGGTGAGTACATCTACAAAGTATGGAAGAGACCAGTAAAGAGACTTTGGGAAACAAAAATTGGAAGAATAAAGAAAAAAGTAAGAACCAAAAATACGTGGGATAATAGTATATTGTGTAACAAGTGCGCAAAAGTGCTAATTTCACACGAGTGAGAAATTAGCATTTGCGCACGTGTTGCACACTGTACTTTTCCTACGACCACCATCCAAAACGACCACCATCCAGAAAACAAATAAACGATCGTGTTGCACACGATACTTTTTTATGAGCACTTTTTCTAACATGGCATAGCTTTTGGCGGTGAAAATTTCTGCATTTCATTTAAATAAATTACTAAAGATCGTATTTAAAGATTTATTAAATAATACAGTAGGTAATAAATTTACGTTTTAAGAAACGTATTTTAAATTTAACTTTCCTTGCATGGCATTTTTCACTTAAAATTATAATGAACTGTAAAATCGGAACAGTTCTGGATCTTTATACCTGGTGTTGGTGTGACAAGTTTTCGGTTATTGTTAATAAGTCATTCGTAGCTGATGTTGAGGGAACAGGAACAGAATCAAATTTCTGTAATGATTCATCGACTCTACTAGATAACGAGATTGACAACTTGCTGCAGGTATTTATTGTGGGTATGCCTAATGTCACTTTGGCTATGCTTTATGTTACTTTGGCTATGCCTTATGTCACTTTTCCCACAACTTTTGTTGCTATGAGAAATTGCTGATTTTGCGTACTGTAACCAATGTGCAAAATAGTGTTTTGGATGGTGGTCGTAGGAAAAGAATATTGCTCAATCGTTACGTCAAATTTGACAATTTGTGAATTTACTTGTCATTGTATTTGTAGGTATACTGTCAATTAGTCATCATCATTGTGGTCATATTATTCTATGCTGAAAAGTACATTGAATATTTATCATAGTATCCACCTAGAGACTTACAAGTTACAGGCATTCTTAAAACGTCAGTCCAAAGGCCATCAACAGAAAAAAACTAAAACTTTTACCCCCGAAGATATCAGTAAATTTATTAAAGAACCGCCAGATCATACTTATCTAATGACAAATGTATTCTTACAATGAGGTAATTTTCAGGTTAAAACTTTTCAATTTAATCAAATTCTTTTTAGGTAACCTTAATCATGGGGCTAATGGAAGCTTGCCGATCTAATGAATTATATTCTATGAAAACTGAAGTTATGGAAGATCACAATGGAGCTCTTATAGTAAAAATACCTTTCACAAAAACAAAGATTCCTAGATCATTTACTGTATCAGGTGAATTTTACGATATTTGCAAAAAGTATAAAAATCTTCACCCATCTCATGATAAATGCCTATCATTATTTTTAAATTATCAGAATGGCAAATAATGTACTATTCAGAGAGTAGGTATTAACAAATTAGCTTCTTTGGAAAAGCACATTTCTACGTTTTCAAAATTAAAGAATATCGAATTGTACACAGGACATTCGTTCCGAAAATCTGCAACCATTTGCGTTAGCGCAGGCGGTGACATTACAGCAGTAAAGCAGTTAGGAGGATGGAAATCAACCACAGTTGCCGAAGGTTACATAGATGATAACATAACCAATAAAATAAAAAAAAGCAAATCAGATATCAAACGAAATTAACAAACATGCTAGCTCTAATTACAAAGAAAAACCTTGTACTAGCTCTAGTGCCAGTCCAAGCCCCATGATTTTCAGTCAGATTCAGATGGCAGACAAAGTTATCCCTGGCATGAATTTTAACAATTGTAATCTAACTATTAATAATTATTATGTAAGTAAATAAACATAAATTTATTGTGTAATAACGTTACCATTAATAAAAATAATTGTTCATTTGAAATATATTTTTTTATAAACTTATATACATAGTTGTGGATAAAGTATAGTATTCAAGTGTTGATAGTATTTGAATACTATCAACACGCACATAATGAATATTACATCATTATACGCTTGTTGAATAATATACTATTAATCCATTTCCGGTTTTTAGTTTTTGTTTGTTCTGCACTATAATTAAATGTTTAATTTTAAGTTTGCAAGATTTTGTTTCATTCATAAAATTTCTTGATGGCAGCAAATAAAGCTTTCTCTATTTTCCAGAGATAAATGTCACTCTTTTGATATACTTGCACTTAAAATTTTTATGCTTTGGTTGTGTATTTGCTTTTTCGTTTTAAAAAGTTTGTAACTTTAAATTGGAAAAAGCTGCAAAGTTAATATTAAACTTTGAAAAAATCAAAGTGAGAAAATGACTTTTTAAATTCGCCCTAATCCGAAACAGTTGTTACAAAATATACATCGATGCATTTGATGTCAATCATTGAACTCATAAAAAAGTGTAAACCGAATTAAAATAAGACGTCCAATGATTTATATTTCTTTGGTGACTGAATGGTATTTAAAATTATATTTAGAAGGGTCCTTAATGGTTCTGATACACAGCTTGATGTATTTTCATTTCGGTTTTTTATTTTCCCCGTCGACAGAGTTAATGAAACCTCTAGGTCGACCTGTCAAAAAACGCGGTTAAATTTATAACATTGTTTGGAACAATATTTTCTGAAACTTTTTGTTGTGCTACATTTAGAAATCGTGTTTTAAAGCTTTTGAAGCATAATATCAATCAGTGTAAATTGTTTAAGCTGTGCCCCTTTTATTTAAGTTTATCAATACTCAACGAAACTATGTCAAAGTTACCAACTTATCAAACTTGGATGTGAATAATTAATGAAACAGCTTGATTAGGAGTACAATGTGACGGTTGCAAATTTATTCGATTACTGCGCCATTATTGCTCTCTATAACCCTAAAATAACAGCCTTCAATTAATTTCCATTAGAATGTTATACTCATTTTCATATAAACTCTGTAAAATTTGCTTTGTTTCGTGGGAAAAAGATAACCGAAAACAGTAGCTAAAGTTTCTGTTAAAGGTTATTGCGATTTCTAATAAAGTATTTATCTTTTAGCTAACTATCATTAACCAAATAAAAAAAGTCTATGTCACAGAATTTTATTCTTTATGTTGATGGAAAAACAATGATAGCCACTAGTTTCGACCTAGGTTTGCTAATGTCTCTTCTCAACTTGGTTCTTCTCATAGGCGCAACTAGAGTCGTTTTTTCTGGGGGGCTTAAGCCCCAAGGCTATATATGGAATAGAAATAGAACCCAAATAGCCCGCCATTTTTTCAGGTGGCATATTTGTTTTAGGTGCCACCCCCAAACTACCCCAAAATCGCTAAAAAATTAACTACATAGCTTTCCGTACAAAAAAAATTGTCACTCACTGCGACTAACCAGCCACCATACTAAAGATCTCAGCAGAGTTTTGAAAAAAAAATACCAAGGTATTTGTTTTAAATTATATATTGGTAGGTATATGATTAGGACATGCATGTTACATTTTTAGTAAGAATTACATACTGTAATTATAACATTATGTTAATTTATAAAAATAATAAGAGTCCAGACATGGCACTTTATCACGTTTCATTTAAAATTCCAAGGGGGTGCTAATGGTGAGCTAGGGGGGGCTTAGCTTCCCCTAGCCCCACCCTATTTGCGCCTATGGTTCTTCCTCTCATACTGCATCTAATTTTGTTGGTTCCTTACATTTCTTTGGTCCTATTTATTACAAATTTGGCAAAATTCTTAAGAAGTATGATATTGAATTTGGTTTTAAAACCAACAATAACTTGAGATCCTTCTTAGTCAACACTAAAGACTCTTTCTTTTTTACATTCTCCTAGAATGTATAAGCTACACTGCGATGACTGTAATGCTGTGGATATATTTTAGATACTAGAATAAAAGAACATCTCAATCATGTTAAAAAATACAAAGACTTTGACCCACCTAATTCACCATCTGCCTTTGCCAACCATATCATTGCTGAAAATCACACTTTTTCTAATTCCAATGTTTCGAGGTTAAATAAATGTTTTAAAGGTCCCAGGATGAATTTACTTGAAATGTTATAGAGGCAGTACAGTTGTACGTTGAACAGTTGAGACTAAAGGACCCTTACATATTTCTTAGTCTTCCCTTTTAATGGTATTTGCACCAGATTTTACTTTGTCCTCCATATTTCCTTTATTTGGTTTCTTACACACTTTCTTCAATAATTGGTTTCTTTTTAATGTGACTAATTAGCTTCGTACATTTTACTAGGTTGTTTATCTTCATTTTAAATTTATTTTAATTGTTATTGTCAACATAACCTCACAAACATTTTGTTCTTCTTCTTGTGACTTATTCTTCTTGCCCTCTGTTATGTCGGAATACAGTTACTCTGGAAAGTTTTTAAATCTATATGTCTATGTTGAACTCGCCCCCCCATTTTCTTTCTTTTTAAAACATATAAAAAGTTAATTTTATACCACAAATTTTATACATTTTATCATACATGTTCTTATATTTATTTTTTATTTTTTGTAATTTTATATTTTATGTTTTAATTGTGGTCCTATATTTACATTTGTATTAATTTTCACACTAAGCAATGATTTTTCGTTTTTTTTTAATTTGCACCTAAAATAACCTTTTTTATAGCTTGATGATGGCCTCAATGTTAGGCCAAAACTAGTAGCTATTACTGTTTTTCCATCAACATAAAGAATAAAATTCTGTGACATAGACTTTGGGTTTTTCATTTGGTTTCCCATTAGTCACATTCGAGATATGGATGGTTTACTTCGTTTAACTATCATTAAATTTGCTAGTTAATTTTTACATTAGCTAAGTAAACATTTCAGCCACAAAATAGCAAAACCACACAAAATTATTTTGACAACGCTAAGGCAACATATGTGACACACAAGCAAAGTGGCCACTTATTAAAGTCCCATGTTCTGGATGTGACTCACCGAAATCCGCACTGTTACTCTCTTGTTTTTCTTCTTCAATTTCTTGTCAAGACTTCACAGAGGCATAAGACGTGAATTGCGGTTTCCTCATCTTCCAGACTGAACCTGCAGTGTCGGGTTAACAGTCCTACTGTCATTTTTAATGACTTTCCTCTTATCCCCGATATGAACTGTTTGGTTTGCCTCATTCAAAGTATACCCACCATTCAAGAGACTTTGTATCAATTTGTTGATGCCATTTTAAGTGCATTTGTCATTCCAAGGGTGGATTATTCAAGTCCTTTCAGTGGGGTATTTGCACTTTCCGGACCATCGCATTGCCCCTGATTCTCGTGTACCCCGGTATCCAGAACACTGTTAGCCTATGGCACCTACCCACCTGATTAAGCGCACATACAAGCCCCTTATTCATCTTTCAGACAATCAGTTTCATATTGCAATATTGTTAAGCAGCAATTTCTGTTTTAAACATAGTCGCTTACTTCCTTAGTGCACATCTACCCTTGGCTTTGTGCCGTATACACCAGCCCCCGTACCAACATTAGTTTTGCAGCCATGCGTGTACCAAAGAGTTTGCTCCTCCTACAAGCGAACCAGTTTCTCGGTCCAGTTTTTTGGCCTTTTTATCTGAAAAATTTTATTAAAGTTATATCTAGGGCCCAATCGTTCTACGGACAGCCCTAAAATACGATCTACGATTTCCTGATATTATTTTTCCTTGTCAGAGGTAGGTAGCCTTCATGTTATTGACCTTACATTAGTCTAGTTACTATTGGTAAAACCTCTAACACTTCCGTTGAGGCAGTTCTAATCACTCCAGTGATGCTGACATGACAGCCTTTGCATCCCACCAGCCTGTTGGGTTTTTGTCCACCAAACTTCTGAAAACAAAATTAGGAAGAGAAACAGTGGAGTGTGCGAAGGATGTAAGGATGAGGAAAATGTGGAAATATTGTTGGAAGGAAGAGGAACTATTAAAGAAGTTGGAGAGGAAGATAATATTGAAAAAGGAGAAAGGATGGTTGGAGGTAAGCGTAGCAGTGGAGGGCATGGTTAGGGAAAGGAAATATTTTTGATGAAGCTAGTGATATGAATGGTGTAAGAAGAATGTGTGAGGGACCGCTGCCATTCTTGAAGTATGCTAGTTATTCTGAGGCAGAAGTAACGGCGAGTTTCGAGGTGGTTGTGGTTGGTAGGCATCCTCTCAGGTTGAGTACAATATTGTATGGGGTGCAGGATGGCGTACATTTGATAATGAGTTTGCCATCCCCGTCCGAAAAAAAATCTCCTGAACCATAATAGGTAAAAATTGGTCTGGTGACCCACGTGTATACCCACAGGTTCATCTTTGGGCTCTTCCCGCAACACCAGCTGTTGATAAATAATTTTTAGCAGAGCAAACAACACCAACATTTTATAATAGGATCGTGGTAGGAACACAGGAGTTGAAAGTGTGTTTGAATTTGTAAATTGATTTATTCCAAAAAAATGTCTTGCAGTTCCAACAAGACGATTGTCCATGAAAAGGTACATACTTATTTAAAAATCAAGAAAAATCCTAGAAGTAATTAATTGTTAAATAATAGTTATTTATTGTACAAGACCATAAACTTGAAGTCTTGCTATAGAAAAAAATGTTGTACTTTATCATCGAGAGCGTTTTTTAGTGTCGAGACGTCGTCGTGTGCAGTACAACATTTTTTTCTATAGCAATACTTCAAGTTTAAAAATAGAATTTCAAAGAAAACTGTAATTTTGGGTATAAAAATTGCAATTGTGTTGCTCCGTTGCTAGGGATATGAATTACTTTGTCAACAAATGTTACGTTTTGATTTTTGCGGAGAATATTGTTGCGTTTTGTGTACAAAGTGAATAAATACGAAATGGACGGAAAATAATTGACACAAGAAAAGGACAACCTGTCATCAGATGTAGAAAATATAGCGTTGGAAGCAGAAAGTTTATTGCTGCCACAAAACTCTAGGATGATGTATGAGAAAGAATACCAGTCTTTTAAAAAGTAGAAAAGTATTAAGAATATCAATGACGTGAGTGAAAAAATACTTCTGGGGCCTATTCCTCCATAGGACTCTGCAACTCTTCACTCTGCACTTTGCACTTTGCACTTTGCACTTTGCACTTTGCACTTTGCACTTTGCACTTTGCACTTTGCACTTTGCACTTTGCACTTTGCCCTTTTCCGCAGAGTGTAGAGTCCAGCTGTTCCTCCAATAATTGTTGCTACTTTTCAAATCACTGTTGTTGTTTGCAGAGTGACACATAACCTCAAAGTTAAAGTTGCAATATAGAACAAACTTACACTTACAACTTACTTATTAGTTACAATAAAAATAATTATGAGTTGCAAGCGGAAAGAAACTTTATCCAAAAAGTTAGCTGTGCTAGAAGTAATTCGAAATGAAAAAAATGTATTGTTTGGAGCTTTTTCTGCTCATGTTTCGCATAAAATGAAGGAAGAAGGCTGGCAAAAAGTGTTGGAGGTGGCAAAAGCTAATGGGCTAGTCTCTGATAACGTAAATTGGACATTTGTGCGGGACAAGTTGTTCAGTGTATGGAAAAGTCGAACCTTGACACGTAAAATATAAGTATTTTACCTTATGTTAAATTTTCTATAGGCCTATGAAACTATGATTTTTTCAGAACTAGGCTACTTATTGTATTTTATATACGCCCTCAACTCCATAGCTTGGAAAAATGGTATATTTCGGAATGTTCACTCATTAAATAACAATTTTCCTGTATGAATAAAAATATGGCATTAGTTTATAACAATAAGTTGAGCTAAAGTCTTTTGAAGAGTGAAATCTTTCTTTTCATACATTTGCAGACTCTGCAATATTTGTAACTCTTCATTATTTTCAAGATATATTGGTGGAACAAAACAAGACTGGTTTTTTTGAAAACTCTGCATTTTACACTCAGCACTTCACTCTGCCTCTGCAAAAAATAAAAATAATGGTGGAACAGGAACTCATTTGAAGAGTCCAAAGTGCAGAGTGAAGAGTTGCAGAGTCATATAGAGGAATAGGCCCCTGGTGTATTTTTCCGGAAAGGCGAAGAAAGTGATGCCATCGTCATTATGGTCGTATTAATCGATGCTAAAGTGTATGATGACGATGAAGTAGAAGTACAAGAGGAAGAAGAACGTAATTCGCAAGTCAAAAGGGCGAGATATAATTAAAAATAAGAAACAGTAAAATTGTACTTTCTTTGTATAATTCCATCGTATGCACGTATGAAATAATTTTTTTTTATTTTTTTAATCAATATAGACGTCCATAATTTCCTTTATTTTAATCCTACAAACTGCAATAAGGTGTGATAAATTAAATGCATGTACATAAAATATTTTTGAGAGTAATATAACGTGTAGAAGGGTAGGAAAAAGATACGCGTGAAAAATTATGAATTTTTCAGTTTTTTCGATTTTAAACGATTTTTTTTTGCTAGGAGTAGTATTTTTTTATTATTGTATATGAAAATTAAAGTCATTACGAAAAAAATGAGACCTTCAAGAGGTGTCTAAAATAAAAATTCGGACCTTGGGGGCCGTTACAAAATGAGGTCTTTTTTTCGAAAATCGTTGATATGTCGGAAAAAAATTGAGTTATCGTAAAAAAAAAATTCTATTTTTTTGGGATACAAAAAGCTATTACTGTACTGAATTTCATAATAAAATATTGATTTTTCGCTGAGTAAAAAATAAAAAACGAAAATTATGGTTTTTCGCTTTTTTAGCCTTTATTTTTAGGTTATGTGAAAAAATGTTTCAGACAAAAGTTGTCGATTTTTTTATTATCTACAACTTTTACATTTAACTTTTTTCAATAAAATGCGTATTTACCCTGCAAATTGCAAAAAACCGTTTTCACCCCCTTTCCACCCCTACCACGCACCCCTCGCACGCATCTAAGATCTTGGATGGTCGCCTTTCGATTTGTAATTATCAAACCTACCCCTTTCCACTTTTTGCAGATTGCAGATTTTTTGAAACTTGCAAATTCAGAAATGTACACGGGGTATTGGTTCCGTCGTTCTTCAGCTACTATGTTCGCAAATTCCAGGGCTGATCTAGTAAAACTTAAACTTTTAGGTGGATGAAAATCAGCATCCATTGCAGAATCTTACATTGATGAGTCAATAAGCAATAAGATTACTGTATACTTGGCTCTTCTGAAAATCAATCCAGTACCTTGAATCAAGAGTTTAAGCAAACAAGTATAAGTTGTGTTACTCCAAAAATAGATATTTTTAATAATGTTAATTGTAAAACTTCAATTGTTTTTAATCCTTAACGGGTTTGAATTTGTAAATTTTATTGATTAAAAAAAGTTAAACCTTTTTATCTACTTTTGCTGTTAAAGTGATATCTTATCTACTCAAAACAGTTGTTATAGCAATACTTTAACATAAGCTATGGAAAAAAATAAAGAATGACACGGTTTACTTACAAATGAAACTAAAAAAGTGGAAAATAAAAGCAGAAAATCAATTCAAAAAGAGAGATAGATAATTAATGCCCTTTACCACAATTTGCGGAGAATGTGCTGTATAAGTGAACATCACACAATACGACAGCGCCTATAAACTTAAAGTCAAATCAATCAATAAAGTCTGTTAGGAATAGCAGAAACGACTTTAACTATAATTTGAGTTTAACTTATCTTCCACAAACTATCCATCGAGTTGTATGAACAAAAACTTTTACGTCATTTTAGACTTAATCTAATTGAGTAGTTAGTTTGTGAAAAGTTTAAAATAAAGTTTTGTATTTTTTTATTTTGAAGTAAATCGGAGTAACAGCGGAGTTTCAAAAAACTTCTAAAAAATCCATTAAATGTCGTTAATTTTTAAATCATTACTAACTTTCTAGTTTTGTAAATAAGATTGGCTCCATAATGTGATTATCTTTTCTAAAATCATTAAGACCCTTTTTTACTTTTCTACTTTTTAACTAATAGTACAAAACTATTCAACCAGCAAATAAAACATGTATTTATCTACCGGCAGATGCTTTTAGGGAGTTAATAGATTTTTTTTTGGACTTTTTTCTTTTACTTATTGTATTACATTCGTACGTACAGTCAATAGAAATGTACAAAAGAAGTTTCTTTTCAAGGGTTTTAT
This sequence comes from Ophraella communa, assembly GCA_035357415.1. Taxonomy (NCBI): domain Eukaryota; kingdom Metazoa; phylum Arthropoda; class Insecta; order Coleoptera; family Chrysomelidae; genus Ophraella; species Ophraella communa. The sequence continues at coordinate 29,139,116 of CM068984.1, read as the reverse complement.
AAACCTCAATCGACTGGGAAACGCTTCAGCTGCGCAAAACCAGAAGTCTATGTATACTTGATTTACAGGAAGTTCCATTAGGTCGTATTTCTCTGGATTTGGCTATTTAATGACGGAATCACAGGAAGATGTTTGATGCCAAAGGTAAGATTACAGTTTCTAGATATACAAAGGGAACGTCTTGGTAAGTTTGATGGATTTAAATTTCCTTTGTTCCTAAAAAAATATGCAGTCTTCATATTAACCTAACTTAATAAGACATTATGATTTTTTTCCATTCGGCCCGGTCCTGGCAAGGAAATTAAATAGAGTGGGTGTGTAAAGTGAATAATTAAATTTAAATTTACTTGGAATATCAAAACAAAAATTTCCGAAAAGTGAACACTATAGGAAATAAAGCTTGGAGAATCTGTAAGTTAGATCAGTTTATATAAATAATAAACAATTATAGAGCGGGTCACAGTTATTATGCAGTATTGCGTTTATGGACGACGGCGTTGCCATATCGGCATGTTCTTCGAATTTGGTTCCAACTGGCGCGGGAATGTAACTTGCCATTGTGTTACTATTATGATTTAAATGTTGACTAAATTATTCATTTGAAAATCGTTTAGTGAGTAATTAAGAATATTTATAATTATGCTTTTAGATAAATTTTACGCGTTTAAAGGAAAATATTGTAAATCCACTAAAATATTCAAATTTTATACGTTTAATTATCACGTATAAAGAAATAAAAGTATACAGCGGCCTTACAAAAGACCTTTGCCAAATTATGAAATAATAATATAATTAATAATAAAAATATGTCAATAATAATAATATATACATAAATTACAAGAGGAGTGGTAAAAAAGTCAGCTGTCATCTAAATTTTAAGGGAGAACGATTAACAGAGAAAAGCTAATGAAATCTTGCCGACGTTTCGATGATTTTTCCGAGGATTTTTCTTCTTCTGGTGGGTTGTTGTAACAAACAAAATATAGAATAAGTAAATGAATTAATAATTACGTATTTTAACTTGAATTAAAATTAACCTTTAAAAATGACAATGAAAATTGAATGGAACATTTGAGGGTTAAGAAATATATTATTGATCTTCATCGTCATCCAAGTCTTCATCTTCATCGTCTTCATTTAAATTTATTATTATTGGCTCAATGTCTTCCATTAAATGATCTGTTTACCACATCTTTTCCTCTGTCTTCTCTACCTTTTTTTCATAATTAGACCACTGAATTGGGGTTACTTGCGAATACGCTGTTTTTATAAGTTTTTCCAAATCCTATTTTTTAAAAGTACTATTATTACGAGCCGCATATCCTTTCACTTGGCTCCACACCATTTCAATAGGATTTAATTCGCAATGATAAGGTGGTAATCGTAGGACTGTTATATTATGTTCCGTGGCAATGTCGTCTATTTTTCTTAGGTCGTACTGCTCTCTAAACGCGTTTGCAGTAGCCAATAATTCTGTTTTTAAATAATCATCCTCGAAGTAAATCTCTTTTTCCAGTAGCCAGTACTTTATTTGTTCCTTATTCCAAGTTGTCTTTGGAAAAGGTAACTTCGCCGAATGGTATGACGCATTGTCCAACACTACAACATTCTTTGGTCCGTTTTTCGGCAAATTAGGGATCAATTGATCTTTAAACCAGGCCTCAAAGCCTTCTGCGTCCATTTCGTCGTGGTAATCGTCTGCACCTTTCTTTGCCAGAAAAGTTTTTTCTGCACCCTCAAGAAAACCGTCTTTCCAGCCTGCATGAAGAAGAACAAATCTCGGTCCTCGTTGACTTGGAGCCTTCAGTCCTTTTGCCAGTGTTGGTGGAATATTTTCGGAGTAGAATTAATGCACAGCTTTTCGTATTTGCGATTGGATACCTTCATCGTAGTTGATCAGTTTTGAATTCGACTGGCTGCTGTTCCGTCTTCGTTTTTTTGGCGATGTCAAAGGTCCAGTAGCGGCTTCGCTTTTCAGATTATACACTGTTCTCACACTAAGGCCAGTCATTTCAGAAACAAGTTCTATTTTCGCTGTCACACTTTTGTCATTTTTTGTATTCAACGTATACGTTAAAATATTCAATAAAAGCCTCTTGGTTTGACGATGAAGATTTTCACCTTGTTTAAATTTTTCAAACGGTGCTGCTAACTGCATGGCTGTTGTTTCAATAATGCCCTTTCGTTTATCAGCAGAAACAGATAGGTACCTGCCTATGTTATAACTTACCTGTACATTTACTTACCTCTACATTCCAGGAATATTACATAACGGTTTACGAGGATCAAGGGATCATACAGGTAAAAATAATTAGCATCTTTGTAATTAAATAATATTTTCACTGGCAATAGGATTAGGATTTGTCTGAAAGATTTAGTAGAGACCTAAATAATCCATCAAGTGATCAGGTATATACTGATTACAATCTACATAAATAGATTTGAATTCCATTTTTTAATAATATTTATTATATAGAATACATCTCTTTTGCAAAATTCATAATAAAACGTTTTTACGAAAATAAATTGGCTGAGTTAATTGTGGTTCAAGCCGTAACCAAAGCGGCAACAGTGTTGAATATTCGCCCATAAGATTTACATTGGTCTATGCCGGCCACGCTGCATAATAACAGTGACCCGCTCTATAGAAAAGAGAAATATCATAACCCAGAAATATAAAATTAAATTATCGTAATTATCTGTAGAAAAATCAAGGAAGAAAACAAACAAATTAAGGAAGAGCTAACCGAACTAAAGCGAACAATTGAAAGAATGGAAAAAAAGGACAAGAAAAATAATATAATAATTCAAGGGTTACCAGTACCCACAAATGATAAGAAGGAGCTAAAGCAGGAAATTGAATATATGTTGCAAAACTACCTTGGAGTAAATACCAGCATTAAAACAGCAACAAAAAACAGCAGAAAAGTTTTATGAGGAATTGGAAGACGAGTTACAAACATTACCCAAACAAGACACAATCATATTACTAGGAGACCTAAATGCACAAATCGGAAAAGAAGAGTATCACAGACATGTTACGGGACCACACCCAATAGATGACAAAACAAAATACAATGGTCATAGACTTTGTAACCTAGCAGCAACATCGGACTTAATTATCAGTAGCACAAAATTTCAGCATGATAAATGGCACAAAGTTACATGGAGATCACCTGACGACAAAAGAAAAAGATTATGCTCTATAAAGGATGTAAGATCGTATAGAGGAGCTTGTGCGGAGTCCGATCACTTCATGGACGCAGCTAAGCTTCTTCAAAAAATGAACGTAAGACATACAAATAAATCAATAATAAAAAAATTTAATCTCCATAAATTAAATCAACAGAAAATTAGAAATCAATACAAAGAAAATATAGAGAAGCGAATAAAAAAAATGCCAGCTGAAATAACTGAAATACAGTACGGATAGCAAATGATAGAACGGTGCGTAAGATCCGCCGCAAAAGAAGAAATAGGACTGTTGAAAAACATACCACAAAAACAATGGTTTGATGAAAAATACAAAAAAATAGTTAAAGAAAAAAAAATGTATGGCTAAAATATATAAGAACCAGTAGATCTGAAGATAGAGAGGACTACAAAAGACTAAGAAAAGTTGCAAAAAAAGTACTAAAATCGGCAAAGAAGACAGAATTAGAAAATAAAATAAAGGACATCGAAAACGAAAGTTCTAAACGAAATACTAAAATATTCTATCAAAAAAAATGGCCAAAATAAAACCCATAAAAGCAAGACATTAGGTATAAAGAACCGGGTAGGACAATTAATTAAAGATGAACCAAAATATAAACAGGCTAACAAAAAACTGTTAAGTAACATTCTTAGCAAAAGAACTAAATTAAAGATATACAAATACCAGAACGCAAAATATTGAGAATAATTCTAGAACCAAAAAAAATAGGGGATGATTATATCAGACGGACAAACGCGGAATTATCACTTGAATTAGAAAAGGATATAGTAAGAATAATTAAAGAGCAAAGAATAAAATGCCTAGGACACATATGGAGAGCAGATTCAAACTCTACTATAGTTTCAATGATCGAGTGGAACCCTTGCAATAAGCGCAGAAGAGGAGGACCTAAAACAACACGGTTGCAGGAAGTGGTGTACGATCTTAACAGTATAGGAATAAAAAAATGGAAGAAGAAAACTCAGGACAGGAAACAATGGCAGTTGATAGCTGAAAAAGTATAAATAAGAACAAGAGGATAAATCCACCTCAAAAATCGGATTTAGAAAGCTTGGAAACCGGCGCATCTCCTACGGGGGTGTTAAGCCAATATATACTAAGACATTAATCTTATAATGTGTTCTATATTCGCGAATCCTCAAGTTTAAGAATAGCTTTTTCTTAATCTCAGAATATATAGGAAGAAGGATTCAATAAATATGCACTCTAATTGCATAATTACATAACGACCTTATTGAAATAGAGGGATCAAAGCGAATGCACTCTCCGGAACAACTAATTGTCGGAGATTTGACATGTACTTAATCTGTCTATTCGGGTTTAAATTAATATCGGAATTAGCTTTTAAATTAAGGTAAACGTCCAATATTTTTTTAACTTTGTGTTTGGAAAATGTTAATTCCTTTAACAACATTTTCCATCCTCTTTTTTGTTCTTTATATTTCATTTAGTTTTGAGCTTGGAATTTCCTAGTTTTTTTCATTTTCTCCAATTTTGTGATTTCCAGTCTCCATTGTTGTATTGTGGTATTCCACCTATTGTCTTTTTGTCTAGCTTTATGACCTGCGAAGTTAATAATATTTACTTATTTAAATTATAACAAACTATTAAAAAAATTTAATTTGACTAAGTGTCATCGAAAATAACCGGGGAATATTTTGAGTATTTATGTGAACGAGAGAGTGTGAAAAGTTAACGACTTTTTCAGTGATAAATGAGATCAATTTTCGCACTGATTTAGGTCGTTTATTCTGTGACAACCTCATTTCGGATTCGATTACCAAAAAAAAAATTTTAATTCCGTTTAAGATGCCATTTTATAGAATCTATCAAAGAGGTGTGATTGCATATAACTGTCAATAAAAAATATCTCTATATTCATTGACAACACACTAAAAATTTGGAAATAGAGCTAGTACTAAGCTTGTCTGTATTGAAAAGGCATAGTAAAAGATAAATAAATACTCGTATGTAATGACTTTTTTAAGAGTTGCATTACTTTATTTTTAGTCTTAGTTTCAGCAACATAAATGGTTATTTAAATTAAGCTATTCCCTATTTAACTTCTATATTATTTCTAATAACATTTATACTGCATCACCCTGTAATTCTTAATTCTGAACAATAAATTTTGGGGTTATACTTTTAAGTCAAACTATCGTTAAAAAAAAACCCTGGCAAGTTATAACATTGAAGTACCTTCTAATCGCCTGAAAATATTGTTTAGCTACGATTTTTATTTTTTTAATTATTGTACTGTTTATTTTGGGGACATCCCAAAAGGGCCACGTTTAAAATGTTATTTTTATATTTTGCACTTTCATAATTTAAATGTCAGTACTGTCAAATGTTATAAATTACTCACCAGTGCTACCCACATACTTTTTAAAATCAAAATTTTCGTAATTACATAAAAATAATAAATTAACTTAAAAAATGATAAAGTGGCAACATATAAAAAATATTATAAACAACTTATTTCACATGGCTGTTGTGACACTCGTTCTTTAAAAAACTCATCGCTCCGCGATTCGTTTTTTAAACTTGAACTCGTGTCATAACAGAATTCCATATGAAATGCGTTGTTTAATATACTATTATTTTATTTAAAATTGTCTAATTTTATGACAGCCCAAAAGAGCCACCATATACAGGGTGTTCCATTTAAAAAAACATAAGTTTGTTGTAAGATTGTAACTAATTTTAAAATGTGGAGTTTAAAGTTGCCTACAATTTTTGTCACTAACTTTTTTTTGTATTTTTTACTATAACAGATCTACTGAGCTTCCTTACACTAATCAATCACCCTGTATATGCTCTTAAGTGTTTATTTATTTATTTATTTATTTATTTAAGAAACAAACAGGCCAAGGCCTTGTTACATGTTTCGATACAAAATTAACTTATATAAAGTAAAAAAAAAGAAAATACAAAAACAATAAAACAAAACAAAATGTAAGGATTGTAAGGAAATGCAGAATCACAGCATTACTCATAACAAGCAATTGCACTATCTAATATTAAATGTACCCTGTAAGTTGAGTTTGAATTTTAGTAGAGGTTCATCAAACACGTCAATTTCAAAGTCTCTATTGTATGTGTTATATAAAGAAGTCATATGATAGAGTGGTCCTATTTGATTATTTCTGAAAAGTACTTTGTTGGGTCTTGTACTATGCAAAGAAGTGTAGAAGTAAATTTCACTTAATAATAATTCAGAAGAAATACTACCATTTATTAGTTTGTCTAAAAACAATAAGTTTTGAGTTTTTCTTCTAGAAAGAGTGGGATTTTAAATTCAAGCCTAAGAGGAGACTAAGAAGTGAAATCAGGATTTTTACGATACTTTTTGTAGTAAACATATTTAATGAAATAATTTTGTATTGTTTCCATCATTTGAATCAGGTTATTTTTTTGAGGATCCCAGACAACACACGCATATTCTAGCTTAGAACGAACTAGTGAAAAGTATAACGTCCTAATGGCACGTATATCCCAAAACTGATAAGTAGTCCGCTTAATTAAATCTAACAATTTACGTGCTTCACTTGAGACCTTTGTTATATTCTCAACAAACTTGAGATTAGTCTGAAATGTTATACCGAGATCAGTAAACCTAATGACCCTTTCTATAACCTCATCACCCATATTATATATAAACCGTTGAATATTTATCTTATTTGAATAAGTAATGACTTTGCATTTACTTGTGTTAAACAGTAACTTGTTAGAAATCGACCACTTATTTATTTTATCTAAATCATTTTGCAAAGTAAGATAGTCATTTAGGTCATCTATCTTTTTGAATATTTTGATGTCATCTGCATAGAGTAGTGAGTGAGATGATACACAGGCTGGCAAATCATTTATAAAGATCAGAAATAGGAGTGGACCAAGGTTCGATCCTTGTGGAACCCCAGAAGCCGCCAAAAAACCTTTCGATATTTTACCTTGATAAGTAACGAATTGCAGCCGCTGTTTAAAATAAGAGGTAAAGGATGTAAGTAAATGATCACTATTTCCAAATAGTTTCATTTTAGCTAAAAATAAATCGTGATTTACCTTATCGAAGGCCTTGGAAAAATCTGTATAGATACAGTCAACCTGACTTCCCTCTGAAACTAATTTTTTAGTTAACTGCAAAAATGTTAGTAAATTAGTTTCTACGGATTTTTTACGCATAAATCCATGTTGATTGGCGCATAGCAAATTCTTTACTGCAAAATAAATGTTATGGTGGATAATAAATTCAAATAGTTTCGCCGAGCAATTTAAGATAGCAATAGGTCTATAGTTATGTATAAATTGTTTGTTACCATTTTTGTAAACAGGTGTTATTCGAGCTTTTTTAAATTCCTCAGGAAGGCCTTATTATAAATTATCATTAACGGATACATTAGATGTTCTTGACATGCTTTAAAAATATAACATGGTATATTGTCCGGCCCAGCAGATCTTTTAGGCTTTAATTTTTTAAAAGCATTTTCTAAATCTTTATATGATACTCGAGTAAAGTGTATATGTTCTGATGTTAAGCTGCGAAATCTATCTGAGATACTATTTATTATTCTATTCATCATCATATTGTGATTTATTTTCATAAACTGAGCAAAAGTAATCCGCGAACTCCTCCGAAATGATATTCGTCTTTAGTTAAATTTTTCTGAATAATATTTAAGTAAGAGTGAGCCTTCTTTATTAAGAGTTTTAGTTTGGCTCTAAGCATTTTATAATTATTCAGATAATAGAATGATGATTCTTTTCTCTTTCGAAAATATTCTTTTAGTTTTAGAGTTCGTTTTATTTCTTCCGTAAACCACGGTGGGAACTTATTCTCAGTTTTAACTTTTCCCGTGTACCTAGGAACCGCCATATCTAAAATTCTTTAAAATTTCTTTGTGTTTGACCTAATACGTCCACAATATGTAATATTTTTATAGCTTTTAATTTATTTAGTTGGTTTAGGAAATATTAGTTGTAGTGACTCTTATTAATTAATGTATTTATCAAATAAATTGGATAGCCATTAGATGTACCTATTTGTTTTATGATATCAATTTCTTTATCAAAGTTAATTTTGTCCATTGGACTTTAAAATGCCGTATGTATCATAAAATTATAAGCTGCTAACTTATGTGTTATAGGATGATTTGAATTATACGGTATGGTTACATCTGTTTGTGATTAAAAACCTAACTTTTTAATTAAACGTGGAAGTTGCGTTAAAATGAACAGTTTTTTATTATTCACCGTTGAATTCATTACCTATGAAAAATGATTTCTAAACAGTCACGGACAAAAAAGTTTTTAGAAATTACGTCATTTTCATACTGTGCTAAAGTTGTAAGCGCATCAAATTCTGCGAAATAAAAATAAATTAAAAGTCTAACAAGAAGATTGTAGTGAAAGGTAAACACCAAGTAAAAGCCAGACCTCTCCCGGAATATTGCAAAGAGAAAATACTTGACAATATTAAACACACAAATACATAGGCTATGTTAATAATATAGCCACTGGCGAAAAGCAATATTGTCGACTAATAACGTAAAGTTTGATTACTTCAAAAGTTTCTGTTAACTCCTGTAAAGGGAGTCTGCTGTAGTACAAATACGAGTTATTCAAATCGAACAAGTACCGGTTTGCTAAAACAACGTTTTTTGGTTTTATTTTTTTAACCTAATTAAATTTTAAATTGATTTTTGGAAATAACTTTATTAGTTTGTATTGAGAGAAATTCTTGAACTTTATGGAGATTTAATTTCCTTATTTAAATGAAAAGTAATTAAATTTGAATTTCTTTATTAATTAAAAATGTAATTCTAAATTACTTTATTTGTTCGATGTATCTGGTGTTTCACTCAAAACAATCATGAGATCCCTGAAACAACATAAAATGCATCGTTATAAGATCCAAATGGAAGTAAATGACCATTTTTAACATTTAATAAACTATCTTCTGTACGTTCCTTGTGGTATATTCATTTTCTATAAAATAAGAAACTTTGAAACTGAGGTTTTTTTTTGTCATTCGGCCAGACTCAATAAATCAAAAAAAGGAATATACGGCAGACAGGGACACACACTTCTTGTCTAGGGACCCATCAAGACATTTTGCAATTAGACAAACAAAACTAGGCCACGGTAAGTAGGCTTATAACAAATAGGTTAAAACATAGGTAACAAAGGGAACATTACAGGGACAATTTAGTTTCACTAAGAAAAGTAATTATGGAATCCCAAATAACTTTTTCTTGCAATGCCAAAAGGTGACAAATGTTAACTGGTAGAAAAATGTTGCTTATCTTAACGTTTTCCAAGAGATTCTTACTAGCTTGTAAGTATTTGTTACAACCAAAAAATATGTGGTTTAAATCGCTTTCTTCTTGAAATTCCTCGCATAAGTTAGTATTAATAACGTGTATCTTATAAAGGTGTGCAGGATAACATGCATGACCAAATCGAAGTCTGCTTATTGTAGTAATATATTTACGTGGTACCACTAAGTTTTTATACCAAGGAATATTTGGAATGTTGGTCTGTACCAAAGTATACTGCGTTTCTGATTTGCTACAAAATTGTTTCCAATGTGTTTTCCAAAGTTCCATTTGTTGTTTTTTTGTTTGAATGACACACCATCTGAAATACATAGCTGGTAGATATACATGGTAGATACTCCGTGAGAAATAGAATTTTTTGCTAACTGGTCTGCATGCTCGTTGTAAGCGAGCCCTGTATGTGCTTTTATCCACATCAGATGGATTTTTTGGGTGCTTTTGTTAATTTCTTGTAATGCTTTCTTAATCAGAAAAATGTATGGATTAGAAGTGATACCAGGTAACTGCGGGTTTTGTATTGCTTTTAGAACAGATAAGGAATCAGATAGAATTACAGCTGAATTATATGAAAATGATTTAATATAGATTATAGCCTCATATATCGCTACTGCTTCGGCAGTGAAAATTGAAAAAGAGGGGATAATTTGAACATTTGGTATATGAAAAGCACACCCTGTGCCCTCTGAATTTTTGGATGCATCTGTATATATAGTGATAGAACTTGAAAATTTTTCCAGTAAACTATTTAACATATTACGGTTTATTTTGGTTTTCTCAGTATAATTTGGTTGAATGATTGGTATTTTGCTAAAAAGGCCAAAGAAATCATCAAACTCGTTGTTAATCTTAAGGAACGTATTTTCACTGTATATGTTGTTATCTTGAATTGCCTTACACAAGAGAGGAAAATTTTTGTGTCTCCAGTATTTATTCGTCAAATCAAATAGATTTAATTTTTTGATACATGAATATAAGGAACTATTGTGACAACGAACCTTGAGGAGATATTTCTGGCTAAGATATTGCCTTCTGAATTGTAAAGGTGGTTCTAATGCTTCAACATAGAGAGGATAATCTTTCTTTACGATTTTTCGATATCCTTATTGATAAAACGTCTACAGTGTATGAAACAAGCGTTTACCGTAAACCAACAAAATAATTTGCTCTAGTGATAATGAATTAAAAAACAATAATTACCCAGCAGAATTTATAAACAAAGAAATTAGTATTATAGATAATGGCTCATCATACAATAAAATAATTTATTAATTTCAAAGTTTACCAATGACATTGTCTACTATGGATGAACCTTTTAAAATATTATTTATTGTCATATAAAAAGGATTGCGGATTAATTCCACAATAAAATAAACAAAAGAAAATATAAAAAGCTCATTACAAAAGCAAGTACTGTTCCACTATTTTACCTGTAAATTTGTTAAGGATGGAAATTTAAAAGCTAAATTTCGGGATTATATAATACTCGATAAGATCTTCAAATTGAGATATCGCAACACCCCTCATCCCTATTCAAAGTCAAGGTGTGTCAAAGGGGTTTCCAAAAGTAGGAATCAGAAATTGGGGGGTCCGAGTGATTTTCCACATTTTCATTTTAAAGTCGGAAAAGTTTTTGTTTAACCACCTTGTATACAATAAAAGATTCATTGTTAATTATTATTATTTTTCTCGTATACTGAGCTGAAATCCAATACTGTTTAAATGGAAAATGTACCGGGTGTCCCAGACGTGTCTGATCCATTTTAACTGCAAATATATCAGAAACCATAGAGAGGTGCGGTTATCGAGGATCAATTTCTTTTTATATAAAGTTTTTTACAGTATACATGTTTAATTAGTAAAATCTTATATAGGATGTTCAAAAAAAAGGTGTTTTTAAATACAACTATCTTTGATTTTTTTAATCGAACACCCTATATATTAATATGATTTAATTTTTAAAAGAAAACTAGGTCAATGGTGAATTGTTATATGAATTTGGACTTATTATGAATTGGAAATATTTGATTGTGATAAAATAACAACCTATGGATTCTGTCCAAGATAAGTTTGTCAAGTACATTCTCTCTTTATTTGAATGTTTATAATTGAAAATTATAATATTGAAAACTTTAGATGTAATAAAGAAAAAGTAACTGATGATTCGATGAAACTTATTAAGATATCCACAAAAAATTACAACAGAAAATAACAACACAAACTTGACAGATATATACCAAATTTTATTAAAAATTAACTTTTTAAATTATCTAGATGTTCTAAGTGTTGTCCATTTTGGTCTATATATTTTTGTAACCTGAATAAAAAGTTCTGAAAAGAATTTCGCAACATTTATGGAATAATTTTTTGGAATGCTCGGACAATATTACATCTCAGTTGTTCTAGAGTCTCTGGAATAGGATTATAACACCTATCGTTGACCATATAAAAAAGTCTGGTGAGTGAGCAGGCCACTCAATTGGTCCAGCTCTCCCAATCCACCTATCTCCAAATGTTTCTTTTAAAGAATTTCTAGCCACAAGTCTAGCCACCTATCTCCAAATGTTTCTTTTAAAGAATTTCTAGCCACAAGTGAATAATGTGGTGGTGCACCGTTTTGCTGAAAGTAAACTGAATTTATGATGCCATCTTGTTCCAGTTGTGGATATAGGTAATTTGGTAACATGTATGTGTAGAAATTACCAATAATTGTAGTTTCTTGAAAGAAGAACGGTCCATATATTTTTTCTTTAGAAACGCCACACCATTCAACTTTGGTGAATCTCTTTCGTATTCCTCAATTACCTTTGGATTTTCAGACCCCCATATGTGACAATTATGTTTATTACATCTCCCGTTTAAATGAAAACCAGCCTCATCTGACATTATAAGTAAAACATTAGGAACTTCTCTAAAACCATCTATAATGTCCCAAAAAGCAATTCTGGGGGTCTAGTTTTGAATATCAGTGAAATTGAATTCACAAGTGAAATATTTCGATTTTTAATTCACCATCGAAATGCTATACCTAGTTTTCAATTGCAGTGAAATGAAATTTTTATAAATTCACTTAAATGAAATTAATTCGATCGACACAATTTGACAACAATGGAAATCAGGCGAATTAGTTCAAATTATTAACGTGCGAGAAAAACATAAGATTAAATAAGGTTAAAAATACCATTATTTCTTATTTTGTTCTTCGAATCTTCGCCAAGTCGTCAAAATTTAAGATAATTCTACTTTTGTTAGTTGGTAATACGTTTTTAAAATTGAAAAATTTGATAGGAAATGCAAATAGTATATAGGGAACGATTAACATACCTAGGTTTCAGTAAATTATAAATTTAGCAGAATCTCTGATTTAGTTACAATATTATGAAGATGTACATAAAATAATACTGTTTTAGTGATGGCTGATTTTAAAAATAAAAAAAGTTTTGTTAATGAACAACAAAAACGTTGGTGGAATACATACAAAACCATCCAATTTTAAAATATCCACCAAAACAATAAACTATATTGCCTAAACTAATGCAGCAACGTTCTTGGCGTAAACATATCATCCTCTAAAAGGTCCAAAATGACCATTTTGTCAAAAATAAACGTTCTCGCGTCACTCTCGTTCACTAAGTAATAAAAATATCATACTAATATCTAATATAAACAATACTAATATATTAAGAATAATGAAAAACTCTTCGTTTTACCAAAACTTCCAATATTTATTTAAAAAATTGCTTTATTAACTTTAATGACAGCCGTTTCGCTAGACTTAGCATCGTCAGATTGACATATTGAAGTTACATTTTGTTTGTTTGTAGCTAGGTACCTGATGTTTATTAGGTAGTTATAGGGCTAGACCAAGTATGGAAGTAATAAGACATAACAATATTAAAGCCTAGATGTTATGAGCCCTAAGGGGTTATCCAATTTTTTAAATAAATATTGGAAGTTTTGGTAAAACGAAGAGTTTTTTATTATTCTTAATAAGATGGACTTCCAAAAAGTAAGGGTTAGTACAATCAATTTAATACTAATATACTTTGCTAACTAACTATAAACTAGATTCAAAAAACAAAACAAGAAAATACAAGCAGAAAACCACAAAACAAAATTTCTAACGTAATTCGCAAGTGAAATATATATTTCGACAGCTAAATAGTATTCGAATTATATTTGTGAAATATTTTCGAATTCGAATTTTATTTCACTCGTGAAATTAGTTCAAAACTTGAGTTGATCGAAATATAAGCAATTTCACTTGTGAAATATTTCAAAACTAACCCCCCTGGTATGAAAATCCCTTTCATACATTTTTTGTGTATCTGTATTTTATAAGAAGTTAACTTGAATACCTTCTTATACATCTCTGAACTTCGGATTTTGAAATTCCAGTTGTGGATGATACTTCGATTATTCTGTTCTTGTAATGTTTCCTGAATATGTAAGAGTCTATTTAAAAAAATATCACCATTACGTGTTTGATATTTCTTCCTTTCCTTTCCAGTATAGCATTTTTTAATGCTGTTTTTTGAAGGTGGATGTTTCCTTAATACCTGATGAAATCTTCTTTTGGTAGTAACAACTGATTCATACTTAGCCTACAATAAGACAGTTTTTGATTTTTCACGTGAACTAAATCGCACCATTATTGAAATGAATTACTTTGACAGTTCGTTGTGTCAGTTTGTTGAATCTATAAAAATCCCAAAGCCTACTTTTACATTGAAACCCGTAGTCGTCTTTCAGATAGAATAAAAATATATAGGGTGTTCCATTAAAAAAATCGACGATATTTGCATTTAAAAAACACCTTTTTTTGAATCCGAAAAACATCAACCCAACAAATAACAAGCTTCTTATTGCATATAGTTCATTGAATAATTAAAGACCCGATTTTTTGGTAAAGTAATCAGTATGCAACGCCATGATTCACCTTCTAATGTAACTACTTCACTTATACTTTTATTTAACACCGATTTGTGCTACATTCCTAAGGTTAAATTACCCTACCAATCATAAAGTCGAATCTTAGATATAAATAAATCGCCAACGAAAAAAAATGTTATTATCAGTGAATCAGTTACAAAGTGATTTATTTATTAAAAATATCGACTACAAAAAAGAATCAAAATGTTCAAATTCGTAAGTATTAAAAAAACAACCACATACTTTGATAAGATATTACTTTAAATAATTGTCTACTATTTATATACATACAGTGTGTAAAAGCCAAATGGAATAAATTCATTATTTTGGTTACTGTACATATTTATAAAAAATCCCGAAACACGTCAAATTTAAATTATAACTTTACATTCTTTAACGTGAAAATGCAACCCCTACCTTCAACCCCCTTAGAATGACAGGTACAACCCCCAATTTTTTAAATGGGAAGTATAGGCTTGTGATATATCATTTGAAAGGTCTCTTCATTCTCTATTCAAAAATGTTATTGTTTTTAAATTTGATGCAAAAATTAACATAAAAAAAATTAAAATCATGTTGTTACCGAAATTCGCTAAAATATACTCGAAACTTATTACAATATACTTAAAACTTATTTCCCGTTTAGGTCTTGATAATGAGAAAGTGAAAAAAAACCATAGCAATGTGGTTTTTAGATGGTAACCATTAAAAAACTTTAAAGAATTTCCGTGGCAACGCTATTTTAACAAGCAGTAGTAAATTGCTTGATTTAAGTTGTCATTATTATAATTTAAGTATAAAGTTTGTTCAATTCAATTCTGAAAAATGGTTAGATTAACGGAAATGCATAAAATAACAGTTTTACAAATGATTGGTTACGGAGATAACATCCGAACACAACAGGAAGTAACTCGCCTATTTCATAAGAAATTTCCTAATTTACCGCCTATATCCCAAGGAACAATAAGTAAATAGAAAAGCAGTTTCGCGAGTTTGGTCATGTAAGGCAGATAAAAAAAGCAGCTGCCAATGCACTGAGTGATGAACTCAAATTAGATGTGTTGCTTGAGTTTCAGAAAAACCCACATACATCGAGTAGACAGGCATCCACTACATTCAATGCTAGCCATACATCGACAGCAAACATATTAAAAGAAAATAAATTGCATCCGTATAAGATGATACCTACTCAGGAGCTCATGGAAGACGATTTTGATAAGAGAACTTTTTTTTGTGAGCAAATGATGGACATGTTGGATAACAATATTATCCAATTAGAAGACGTTATGTTTTCTGATGAGTGTACTTTATTACTTAACGGTCATGCTAATCGGCAAAATTGCCGCTACTGGTCCACGGAAAATCCTCACTGGATGAGAGAAGAACACACTCAATACCCTCAAAAGGTTAATATTTGGGCAGGGATTGTAGGGAACAATATCATTGGTCCCTTTTTTATTGAGGGCAACTTGAATGGCAACAATTATTTGGCTATACTTCAAAATGATGTCATTCCAACGTTGGCAAATTTATATCCTGATCCAGGTAACCCTCAAGTTCCAGCTAATACAATATGGTTTCAGCAGGATGGAGCACCACCACATTACCAACTTAATGTCCGGCAGTACCTCGATACAATATTTCCCAATCGGTGGATAGGGAGGCGAGGATCGATTGAATGGCCAGCGCGATCACCTGATCTTACATTATTAGATTTCTTTTTATGGGGATATGTGAAGAGCCATGTGTACAAAACTAAACCTTCTGATTTAAATGACTTAAAAGAACGAATAACGCGTGCAATTAGGTCGTTCACGCCTGATATGTTAAATAATGTTAGAAGACAGTTTTATTTGAGATTAGGATGTTGCCAAGACGTTCACGGAGAACATTTTGAACATCTACTTTATTAACATTCATAGTTCTTTTTCGTGTTCTACATTTTATTACGTTTTGCATTACATTTTAGTTTTTGATTGTATTGTAGCGAATTTCGGTAACATGATATTAATTTTTTTATGTTAATTTTTGCATTAAATTTAAAAACAATAACATTTTTGAATAGAGAATGAAGAGACCTTTCAAATGATATATCACAAGCCTATACTTTCCATTTAAAAAATTGGGGGTTGTACCTGTCATTCTAAGGGGGTTGAAGCTAGGGGTTGCATTTTCACGTTAAAGAATGTCAAGTTATAATTTAAATTTGACGTGTTTCGGGATTTTTTATAAATATGTACAGTAACCGAAATAATAAATTTATTCCATTTGGCTTTTACACAGTGTATATATAAAAATTAATTTTAAAACTAAAGTTTAATATTGTTATATTTGTTCTAGTTTATTGTAGCAGCTCTTCTGGCTTTATCTATTGCTTCTCCAGTCCCAGAAGCTAATCCGGAACCAAAAGCTGAACCAAAACCACAATTTTTAGCCGCATATCCAGCTCCTGCTATTGCTCCTGTCGCTTACACGTCCGCTTACTCAGCTGCTCCTTTGGCTTACTCGGACTACGTTTACCCCGGTGCTTATTCTGTTTATTCACCCTACGCAGCTTCATACGTAGTCTACTAACTTCCTTATAAATGGATTTAATATATTTTTAAATAAACAAATGTTTATTTGTGTTGTGCTAAAATCTAAACAAATATTTTCTTTTATTATTTTTCGCAAAATAAACAATGTTTAATAACAAAAAAATGAAATTTATTTTAAAGCACGATATGGCTGTTTACAACTACTTCAATTTCATTATTTATTCAGCTCGATAAAAAATGCAGGCTGTTGGAAAACTCATAAAATCAGTAGTATTCACACGAATCTTCATAAAATATCCCATTCGAATACTAAAAATACACCCGCTTCGCTACAATGTAACCATACATGTTTTGATCGTGTCATTCTCAGGTATCGAAAGATATTCAAACCAAAACAAAACGTTTGGGTATTCATACTATGGATTTTTGATTACATAAATACGGTTTGGAAAACATGATCGGGTCTATGTCAATTTAAATATACATTGCATCAACATGATGGGTAATTTATTGAAAGAATATCGATTAGTAAAGTGCTTTGGTACAAGTAAAATATATTTAAAAAAAAAATAAATAAAATGAGCATGGGTACATAATAAAAACACAGACTAATATATGCCAAATTAAACAGTACCGCATATTAAAATAGTATATATGTGACGAGTGTCATATATCAGCCATATAAAATGAGTTGTTTGTAATATTTTTTATATTTTGCCATTTTATCATTTTTTAAATTAATTTATTATTTGTATGTAAATTAAGAAACTTTTGATTTTAAAAAGTTTATTGGTAGCACTGTGTAATTTATAACATTTGTCAGTTTTGAAGTATAAATTATCAAATTTTAATGTTTTAAAATATTTTAAAATAAATAATATACCAATAATAATATATTATATAAGTAAAAGATGATATTCATATTCACAAATAGGTACTTTCTGAAAGAACAGTATAAAATTAATATAATGCTATTGGCCACAAATGTCATTGTCAATAGTCTTGTCATACTTCACTCATGTTGCCAACCATTTAAAACAAAAATTTGCTTGCGTAAATTATTCATTACGATACGCAAATTCGTTTTATAATGAAGATTGCAAAATATAAAAAGTATATACTAAGTGACATAAAAATCCGAATACCCAATTAAAATAATTTTATTTTTATAAAATTTTGTATAAGTACTTACTGAAGCATAATAAGTACATGATAAAAATTTCAAAATGATTGCATTGCTTTAAAGCCCTTTTACCTTTAATAATGTGTAGATGCACCCAATGCGCCCTAGGCATGCTTCTGATCAGGTGGTCAATGTCCTCCTGTGGTATCTCATTCCAGGCAATCACCAACTCTTCTCGAAGTTCTTCTAGAGTCTGAGGAGGACGTTGCTCAATTGGGGATAAGTCGGGAGATCTTGGTGGCCAAGGTAACAATGTGACATCATTATGTTGAAAGAAGTCTATTGTGACTCTTGCAACATTTGGTCGGGCATTATCTAGTTGGAAAGTTGGTTTTGCCAGGGTGTCAAGATAGGGTAAAAGATGGGGTACTAAAACTTCTTGGATATAAAGCTGCGCATTTATATTACCTCTGATGAAGATTAAAGGTGATATCGAACCATAAGCTATAGCACCCCAAACTATAACTCCAACAGTTTGATGAACATGCCTTTCAACAAAAAACCGTGAATTTCTCCTTTCACCACGTCGGTCGTCTTCTAACCCTCGCTCGACCATCGTGCATGCCTAAACAAAATCGAGACTAGTCACTAAAGACAATACTATTCCATTCCTGATCCCAGAGTGACCGTTCTCTGCACCACTCAAGGCGATTACGTCGGTGTTCTGGAATTAAAGGGAGGACCCAGTGTGGTCGGTATGAAAACAGGTCAACACGTCTTATTCGTCGGTAAACACTTCGCATGCCAATAGGTCTTCCGTGTTCTGCAAACCATTCATTTGCAATGGACCTGGTAGTGGAGAAACGGTCCCCTAAGGCCAATAATCTTAGGCGGCCATCTTCACGGTCTGTTGTTCTACGGGGGCGTCCAGAGTCCCTTGCTCTTTGCGTACGGCCTTCTCGAAGCCATGTCTGACAACACCTAACCACGGTGTTTACACTTATTTGCACTCTAACTGCAAATTCCCTAAAAGAAAATCCAGCTTCCCGAAGTCCCACTATACGACCCCTATGAAACTCACGTTGACAAACTCAAGTTGACGAAATCGTACAGGTCTCCGTGCCCTAGGCATCGTAACCAATCGTAAAGAATATCAAGAACCAAAATCCGCAAAATTTGGAACTTTACTACGGCTACAATATTCATTTTTATATTGTTGGTGGATTTCAAAAAAAGCAGTATAAAAATCGGAATCTTCAATTGATAAGGCTGAAAATTTTATCAATTGTTTATTTCAGTAAAATAAATAAATTCACCAAATTTTATTAAAATAAAATCATTTAAACTGGGTGTTTTAATTGGTTTAAAATTCTTAAAAACAAAATACATACACAGCAAAAAAATAATTCATTATTTAAGAATAATAAAAAACTCTTAGTTTAGACGTAACTTCCAAGTTTATTTTAAAAAATTAGGTTTTAAATTACAATGTCGGCCGCTCCGCTAAGATTAGCATCGTCAGATTGATATATTTAAGTTACATTTTGTTTGTCAATCTGACGATGCTAATCTTAGCGGAGCGGCCCTATATTTAAGTTACATTTTGTTTGTCAATCTGACGATGCTAATCTTAGCGGAGCGGCCCTCATTGTAATTTAAAACCCAATTTTTTAAAATAAACTTGGAAGTTACGTTCAAATGAAGAGTTTTTTATTATTCTTAATAAAATAGACTTCCAAAAAGTAAAGGTTAACACAATAAATTTAATTCATTATTTATTTATACTTAATTTATCTTTGGATATTAACATAAACCTTAAAGAAAAATATATTATTATTATAGTAATATTAATTTAATGCCGTACCTACATAGTTTAATATTAATCACGATTCCTAATACATTAACAAAAAATATTAATTTTAGTATACCCTGCGCTCTCGCCAAATTTTGAAAAATTTTATTAAACTTCTATTTTGTTAGTAAGACTTTAAATTCCTAGCAGTTTTTGAGAACCTAAATGATAAATTAATTATTTGCATTGCATTATATTGAGCAATACATTGGTAGAAGTTATAAGCAATAGTATTGCAATTATTTGGAAAATGAGATAACCAACATTAATTTGCAAGCAATCCTATTACATGGAATATTTAACCAAATGGCTGTGTACTGTACGCGCTCGAATAACGAAGAAAAATTTAGTTTAATTTACTGCATTCAATTCTAATCAAAATCTCCGAAAATGTTAATTAACATTTACCAAAATATATACCCAGTTGAATGATTTAAACTATTATTTCCTTCGGTATTTTTATGTTTAAACTAATTAGTATCACTTATCAAATAATCTGTCAAATTCATGGATCTGTGTGTTTCTTAAAGAGCTATTATATACCAATACAAGTACAAGACGATAAAATTGTACTTTATCTTCGAGAATACCAGTCTTTTAAAAAGTGTAAAAGCATTAAGAATATCAATGGCGTGAGTGAAAAAATACTTCTGGCTTAGGTATTTTTCTGAAAAGTCGATGAAAGCGGTGCCATCGTAATATTCGATGCTGAAGCGTACGTTGTTGGTGAATGAAAATTGTGACATTTTTAAATTCAGTAAGTTAATCACCTTACTAAAAAACTTGAGTGGAAGATACAAAGCTAAAAATTCCAAAATCTTGGAGTCAGATGACATTATTAAATTTCTGACAGAAGCTCCTGATGACGTCTATTTGTTGATGAAGGTTATTGCTCTTTTTGCTGTGCATGGAGCAACTAGGTCCGATGAATTGTACAAATTAGAACGGGTGAGAAGTAGGCTCCTAGCTCCAATACGGTAAAATTGATTTGGCAACTCCGCTCCGCTGAATATTCCGTCCAACAGTTACGAGTTAATATTAAAAATATATTATAACTTTATACTAATAAGTCTTAGTAGATGAAGATGTCCATAAATAAAATTTTGCACAGAGGTAGAAAAAATAATTCTCTTTCATCTGGCATATTCAAAAATTACTTACAAACGTTCCGAGTGGCCAAAAAATGGATTTTAAGGGAATTTTTCACGCAAATTCGGATATATCCTTTGGTGCTGGGGGGTAGATGAAGATGTCCATGAATGAAATTTTGCACAGAGGTAGAAAAAACAATTCTCTTTCATCTGGCATATTCAAAAATTACTTACAAACGTTCCAAGTGGCCAAAAAATGGATTTTAAGGGAAATTTTCACGCAAATTCGGATATATCCTTTGGAGCTGGGGGGTAGATGAAGATGTCCATGAATGAAATTTTGCACAGAAGTAGAAAAAACAATTCTCTTTCATCTGGCATATTCAAAAATTACTTACAAACGTTCCGAGTGGCCAAAAAATGGATTTTAAGGGAAATTTTCAGGCAAATTCGGATATATTCTTTGGAGCTGGGGGGTAGATGAAGATGTCCATAAATGAAATTTTGCACAGAGGTAGAAAAAACAATTCTCTTTCATCTGGCATATTCAAAAATTACTTACAAACGTTCCAAGTGGCCAAAAAATGGATTTTAAGGGAAATTTTCACGCAAATTCGGATATATCCTTTGGAGCTGGGGGGTAGATGAAGATGTCCATGAATGAAATAGAATGAAAGAGAATAGAGTAGGAACGATAGGCAAAGTGCTTCTTTGTACGAAAGTAGCAAATCTAAAATAGAAGTTAATAATAAAATACAATAAAGTTTTAATTGCACACATTTCTTTATTCAACCATTGTCACTGATGTGTACCTATTACATTATCTACAGTTTTATTTAATTCAGAAATACAATTCGTTTCCTAGAGAACATTCGATGTCCTTACAATAAATAAATAAATAAAGTAAAATTAATGTTTTTAGAAGGGTAGTAGGCACACTATTAGGCACGTGTTTAATTCCCCTATATTTTAATGTTGTTCTACTATCGATTTAGAAGATGTCGGGTTGATTTATCTTTTAGCCAAGATATAAACAATTGATATTAAAAAACTCTTTCAATTTTATCCATATATAAAAATAGACCTATTTACAATTACTTAATTAAAAGGACCAAAATTTAAGAGTTATTTTATATACCTATACTATATATAAAGATGTAAAATGTTTTTTGCGGGAAATAATTGAATAAAAAAAGATATTGGGGTATAAAGTTGTGGCTAAACGCAATTATTGGTTTTAGAAATCCATTTTTTTAATATAACGTGACAGTTTTGTTAAAAACTTTCAATTTTTATGTTCCTAGACATACAGCTTCAATTTATTTTGTAAATATCCGAATTGGCGTCAAAATTTCCCTTAAAATCCATTTTTTGGCCACTCGGAACGTTTGTAAGTAATTTTTGAATATGCCAGATGAAAGAGAATTATTTTTTCTACCTTTGTGCAGAATTTCATTCATGGACATCTTCATCTACCCCCCAACTCCAAAGGATATATCCGAATTTGCGTGAAAAATTCCCTAAAAATCCATTTTTTGGCCACTCGGAACGTTTGTAAGTAATTTTTGAATATGCCAGATGAAAGAGAATTATTTTTTCTACCTTTCTGCAGAATTTCATTCATGGACATCTTCATCTACCCCCCAGCTCCAAAGGATATATCCGAATTTGCGTCAAAATTTCCCTTAAAATCCATTTTTTGGCCACTCGGAACGTTTGTAAGTAATTTTTGAATATGCCAGATGAAAGAGAATTATTTTTTCTACCTTTGTGCAGAATTTCATTCATGGACATCTTCATCTACCCCCCAACTCCAAAGGATATATCCGAATTTGCGTGAAAAATTCCCTAAAAATCCATTTTTTGGCCACTCGGAACGTTTGTAAGTAATTTTTGAATATGCCAGATGAAAGAGAATTATTTTTTCTACCTTTGTGCAGAATTTCATTCATGGACATCTTCATCTACCCCCCAGCTCCAAAGGATATATCCGAATTTGCGTCAAAATTTCCCTTAAAATCCATTTTTTGGTCACTCGGAACGTTTGTAAGTAATT
This sequence comes from Ophraella communa, assembly GCA_035357415.1. Taxonomy (NCBI): domain Eukaryota; kingdom Metazoa; phylum Arthropoda; class Insecta; order Coleoptera; family Chrysomelidae; genus Ophraella; species Ophraella communa. The sequence continues at coordinate 29,115,976 of CM068984.1, read as the reverse complement.
TTTGAATATGCCAGATGAAAGAGAATTATTTTTTCTACCTTTGTGCAGAATTTCATTCATGGACATCTTCATCTACCCCCCAGCTCCAAAGGATATATCCGAATTTGCGTGAAAAATTCCCTTAAAATCCATTTTTTGGCCACTCGGAACGTTTGTAAGTAATTTTTGAATATGCCAGATGAAAGAGAATTATTTATTCTACCTCTGTGCAAAATTTCATTAATGGACATCCTCATCTACCCCCCAGCTCCAAAGGATATATCCGAATTTGCGTGAAAAATTCCCTAAAAATCCATTTTTTGGCCACTCGGAACGTTTGTAAGTAATTTTTGAATATGCCAGATGAAAGAGAATTATTTTTTCTACCTTTGTGCAGAATTTCATTCATGGACATCTTCATCTACCCCCCAGCTCCAAAGGATATATCCGAATTTGCGTGAAAATTTCCCTTAAAATCCATTTTTTGGCCACTCGGATTGTTTGTAAGTAATTTTTGAATATGCCAGATGAAAGAGAATTATTTTTTCTACCTCTGTGCAAAATTTCATTAATGGACATCCTCATCTACCCCCCAGCTCCAAAGGATATATCCGAATTTGCGTGAAAAATTCCCTAAAAATCCATTTTTTGGCCACTCGGAACGTTTGTAAGTAATTTTTGAATATGCCAGATGAAAGAGAATTATTTTTTCTACCTTTGTGCCGAATTTCATTCATGGACATCTTCATCTACCCCCCAGCTCCAAAGGATATATCCGAATTTGCGTGAAAATTTCCCTTAAAATCCATTTTTTGGCCACTCGGATTGTTTGTAAGTAATTTTTGAATATGCCAGATGAAATAGAATTATTTTTTCTACCTCTGTACAAAATTTTATTCATAGACATTTTCTCCTACCCCCCAGCTCCAAAGGATAACTCCGAATTTGCGTGAAAAATTCACTGATATGTCAATTTTAACACACTATGAACATTTATTAAGTATATATTAGTATTTAAATAATATTTTATATCATTTTATATTTTTGTTTTTATTAAATTAACTATAAAATGTTTTTTATCAACCACTAATTATCATGGTTCCCCCGTATTTAATTTGTAGTATTATCATGTGCGAGCGTTCAATTTTACCTACAACTTGCTGGTCGAGTATGCACAGTAGATTTTGATGCGCTGTTGCCAAATGAGCTGCTTGTCGTATTTCTACGGTAGGAGCTAGGAGCTAGCTTCTCGCCGATAAATTAGAAGTGTTTAATGTGGACGACAGAAAATCGGTGACAATCTGATACTAAAACCAAGCAGGATAGGTCGTTTTGTATTACTGCCAAGAAAAGTGGAGTGAGTTTATTGGAAATTGTGAGAAAGTATATTGCCTTGCGCCCCAAAAACGTACCTCACTGTAAGTTTTTTGTGAATTACCAAAAGCAAAAGTGCACTACTCAACCGAAGGGGATTAACATTAGAGGGTTGTCTAAAAAGTTTACGACCTCAACATGAAGATGGCAGCACTCGTAAACAAAAGTTGGGGAATGTGTTTGCGCATGCTTTGAAAGGTACCCACTAAAATTTCAGCCATTTTGGACACGCAGTTGTTGTTTGACAATCATTTGATTGAGTCGATGTGAGTGTTTTTATGAAAATGGAAAAAATCGAGTATCGAGCTGTCATTAAATATTTGTTTTTGAAAGGCAATACGCCTACGCAAATCAAAGACGAGTTGGACGCTGTGTACGGGGACTCTGCACCATCATTTACCACCGTGAAATTTTAGGCTGCTGAATTTAAACGTGGCCGTACCAGCTTGGGTGACGCTGAACGTTCGGGACGTCCAAAAACTGCAACCACTGACAATAATATCGCTCAAGTTCACCAAATGGTGCTAGACAACCGTCGAATTAAAATTAGAGAGATAGCAGAGGCTATAAACATGTCCAAAGAACGTGTTTGTCACACATTGAATCAAGATTTAGGCATGAGAAAGCTGTCCGCTCGTTGGGTGTCGCGTTTGCTCACTTTGGACCAAAAACGTGTTCGAATGAACATTTCAACTCTCTGTTGGCGCAGTTTAGGCGCAATAAATCAGAGTTTTGGCGCCGATTAATTACTGTAGATGAAACTTGGATGCACCATTATACACAGTCAAAACAATGGACTACGAAGGGGTAATCGGCTTCAAAAAAAGCAAAGGTTGTTCCTTCTGCTGGGAAAGTGATGGTAACTGTTTTCTGGGATAGTGCTGGAGTTGTCTTAATCGATCATCTTCAAAAAGGAAAAACTATTACAGGAGCATACTACGCATTATTACTTGACAAGCTGAAGGCAGAAATTGCGGAAAAACGGCCACATTTGCAGGAAAAAAGAATTTCTCTTAAATTTCAATTGTGTACCCTTAAATTATAAAAAAATAAATCACTGTGCAAATAATCAAATCTATAAAATAAGGAAAAAAACAATTCCTTGTACCTACTTGTTTTACTCCCAGTGATATAATATAACTATTTTTACACTTTTCCAATTAAATTAACTTAAAGCATAAAAATATTCCACGACTGTCTTTGAAGTATAAAGGACCGAAAACATAATTCTTACTTAAGTCATCCTCAATCCTTAAGTTTAGTTTAAGTCAACAAAGGAAGACTTCCACATCATTTTAGGATGATATATTATATGTTATTGATAGGTAAGTCTTCTTCTTCTATAATAGGTCCATGACCTGTTCCTTCTTCGACGTGTCCTCATCCTGGGCTTAGATCTAAACTGTCACTCCATCTTTTCCTAGGTCGGCATCTGCTGCGTGTTTAAAAAAGTATTTATTTTATTAAGAATTATTACAGAGATTTTATGGACTTTGTGGAGGAAAATATCGTGGAGAGGATACCTAAAAGGTATATTAGAGATGCGGAAAACCAATTTCAATTTTATTAAGAACGTCATTTTAATAGATTTCTGCCTTAAATTTTTCCACAACTTTTTTAGTCATTTTTCTGTTCTTTTTGTTGTATCATGCTTCTTGTTTTCTTATCAATGTTACCCTACCAGTTCTTTTACATTCAATAATTTCTTTGTGTCGATCAACTAAATGTAGTAATACATTTTTTCCCTTATAAAATAAAATTTTAAACCATTATACAGTAAAGGCAAAATATTAAGAAAAAGCCAGATACTCTCTTTATTTATGGATTCTTTCCTGAAGGCAGACCTAAATATTTATAATGAATAGAAATATTTAATGAGACTTTAGGGCATCTCTAAATAAGACATCCTTGATGCCAATGAAATATATTTGTTACTAGACACTAGACGTAATTTTAGTTTACCGTCGGTATCTGAAGAAGTTAACTCGATTATCGAAACGCACGCTAGATTGTTAAAAGTGTAATGTTGGTGTAATGGTAGTACTGTGTTCGGTTCAATCTCGTCAACGGTTACATATTCTGCACATTATGTTTTATTTAGAAATTTTTATTCACTTATTTTCATTCCATTTCCGCAATATATGTTAAGATATACTGCGAACAGAACAACACAATTCTGATGCCACTGTTTCCATTTTAACTATTCATCTTCCACTAAATTTATAATTTGCACCATTATCCGAGTTTCTTTTAGAAGCCCTTTTTAAACCGCTGCGCGCTGTCTTAGCTTCTTTTACGCTTTAGGGATAAGAATTTGCCTTTTTTCGTCACGGAATATAGAATTTCGAGTGTTTTTTTCACAGATATCCATTGTAAACACTTTTTTACTGAAAATCACTTCGAATTTGACCTTTTATACATCCTTAAGAAAATTTATCCGTTCTAACTAATATTTAGCGCTTTGCTCGTCTTTCACACATCACCTTATTATGTTCTATGATATATGTAACTAACTGACTTAAAGAAGGATTACTATAATCTTTCATATGCTCAAAAAAAAGTAATTTTATAAAAAATAGGTATTAACTGGTGATCTTTAACTACCAACACTTCGCTTCAGCTCAGGTATTGATGACAAATATCTGAACAATATTTATTTTTATATTTAAAAATTATATTATACAAGGCAGACCTCTTCTGTATAATAAGTTAATAAATAAATTAACCCGTATACGCGTGATAACTTAATAAGGAAGTAAAAAAAAGTTTTCGAATTGTATATCAAATAATAAAATTAATATATTCGTAATATCAACTTTCGTGACTCCAGCAGCGGTGACAAATGATCAAACGTTGTTCCAATTTACATCCAGCATTACAGTACAGAACTGTAGTTCCAGTCCGGATCCAAATCCAATATGTTGAACAAGTAGAATCAGTTCAGAGAGTATGCAAGCATCAAATTCGAAATAGAGAAGAAACGATAATAAATGGAGGCAGCAAAACGGACGATAATGATAATAGATATGAAAGTATGCAGTAAATAGGTACTGACTAGATAGTGATTACGTAGTACTAGGTAGTACCTAACTAAGTACCCTAAAAATAAGTTAAAATAAGAAAGATGAAATAAAGAGAAAGTTAATATAGTTTTAATAATAAATAATAATAAAAAAATATGTTCTATTCTTATCACAAACCAGTGGTGGGAGGTAAAATATGCATTTAAGCAATTGCAATAGTTATAACAAAGTATAACAAACTTATTCATTTACCCGAGCCAAGGGGTACTATAAATATTCCTGATAATTTAATGGATTAAAGGCGCTTCCTTAATTTGTGTTGTAAAACTTAACAATTTAAAAAGTTGCTGTTGTCGTAGTAGTGTAAAAACTAATCCTAAACGAGAAATTATTTAGGCAATCCACACGAACATCCAAACAAAGCCCACAATAATTAAACCCAATTTTCAAAATCTAATCCCAATGTATATGTATGTATAAATTAGGGGTGATAAGTACACTGCGACCTATAGGATCTATTGTGTCACCCCTTAATTGCCATGTTCTGATGTTTTCTTCGATTTGTAGCAGCTCTTCGAATCCTATTTTCCTGAGGAAGTTTAGGACATCGTCGGGCTTCAAATCAGGTAGATCCCCCTCTTCTATTTCATGTGCTCCTAGGTATCTGGCCCTAGAATTCTGCAATGCAGGGCATTCTGAGAGTGTGTATTGAGGTTTCATCCTCTTCCTCACAGAATCTCCACTTTGCTTCATCTGCTAACCCTAGTTTCTTCATGTGGCTTCTTAACCGCCAATGCCCGGTTAATATTGCCGTTAGAATTCGAAACCTTTTTTTACTGAGGTTGCGGCAGCTAAGAGATCTCTTCTGGTCATAGTTCCCCAGTAGTATCTTAGATTGCTTCAGTCCTTCCAGCTGATTCCAGTACTTGGATTTTTCCTTCTCCATTTCTTTCATTAGTTTTCCTAAGATTATTCTACTGCTGATCCCACAAGATGGTTCTGGTCCCAAATGTGGGGTTTCAGCTCCTTTTTTTGCCAGCTTATCTGCTGTTTCGTTCCTCTCTATTCCTATGTGTCCCGGGACCCATAGGAGGGTGACAATGTTCTTCTGGCCTAGTTCATTTAGTTTGCCTAAGCATTCCCAAACCATCTTCGAACTGATTATATTTGAGCTCAGCGCTTTGATGGCTGCTTAACTATCCGACATGATCACAATCTCTTGTCTGCGGTAGTTTTTTTGAATTCCACACATCTTTCGATAGCGCGGACTTCGGCTTGAAAGATGCTCGGGTATGTGCCAAAGCTTTCTGAGTATTTGGCTCTCGGTCCATCCCAGTTCCCTCATCTAGCTTGGAACCGTCCGTATACCACTTTATGGCATTCTGGTTTAAATTCTGTATGGTGTCTTCATCCCACTCAGGTTTATTACTCAACTTTGTGATGAATTTTCTCACAAAGTTGAATTATTTAGGCATATCATCTTGGGGCATTTCGCAAGTTTGATCAAAATGAAGGTATTTCCCTGATCATTCTATATATCGTTTTCTTCCTTACACTTTCTAGCAGAATGTGCAGTGGGATCAAGTTTAAAATCACCTCCATTGCAGCAGTGGGGCAAGTTCCCATTGCTCCAGTGATACATGAACAGACTAGTCTCTGAATCTTCGAGAGATTTTTCCTCGTCGTACTCAGATTAGCCCTTGCGCCCCAAGCCACTGCCCCAAATGTGATTAATGGTCTCACTATTGCTGTATACATCCATTGCAGAATACGTGGGTTACATCCACAGTTCTTACCAATAAATGCTGACTAAAATGTCACTATAATCTGAAAATTTATTACACCAACCTGTAAACTTATCTCTTTTTCAGTCAAAACTAAAATTATACTTAATTGCAGTCGTGCGCATATCAATCAGTGGCACCTACCGAATTATGTTATACTTACAATAATAATAACAAAGATTAGGCGCTATTGAATTATTTGACCTTATTAATTTCGTTATTAGTCGATATAGGGCACTACGGCCAAATAAAGTAAATTATAAAAGTGCTATAATATTTATTTTATTTAATAGGATTTTAGACCGTTACACTATGTCACGCAGTATATATTCAGAATAATCCGTTAAGGCTAATATTATCTAGGCTTTAATATTGTTATCTCTAGCCTTTGCACTACTCAATCAACATCAGATAGCTGTCCCATAAAACAAAATGTAACTTCAATTTATAAATAAATAAATAAATTAATAATAGCTTTATTACCCAACAGTTTCCCATTTTTAGGGTAAAAATATAAAAATACCTATTTTAGTTAGTACACACAATTGTGATCATGTCGGATAGTCAAACAGCCATCAAAGCGCTGAGTTCAAATATAATCAGTTCGAAGATGGTTTGGGAATGCCTAGGCAAACTAAATGAACTGGGAACTGGGAACACTGTCACCCTCCTATGGGTCCCGGGACACATAGGAATAGAGGGGAACGAAACAGCAGATAAGCTGGCAAAAAAAGGAGCTGAAACCCCACATTTGGGACCAGAACCATCTTGTGGGATCAGCAGTAGAGTAATCTTAGGAAAACTAAGGGAAGAAATGGAGAAAGAAAAATCCAAGTACTGGAATCAGCTGGAAGGACTGAGGCAATCTAAGATACTAATGGGGAACTATGACCAGAAGAGATCTCTTAGCTGCCTCAACCTCAGTAAAAAAAGGCTTCGAATTTTAACGGGAATATTAACCGGGCATTGCCGGTTAAGAAGCCACATGAAGAAACTAGGGTTAGCAGATGAAGCAAAGTGCAGATTCTGTGAGGAAGAGGATGAAACCTCAATACACATACTTGCAGAATGCCCTGCCTTGCAAAATTCTAGGGCTAGATACCTAGGAGCACATGGAATAGAGGAAGGGGATCTACCTGACTTAAAGCCCGACGATGTCCTAAACTTCCTCAGGAAAATAGGACTCGAAGAGCTGCTATAATTCTGAGAAAATATCAGAACATGGCAAGTAAGGGGGGACACAATAGATCCTATAGGTCGCAGTGTAATTATCACCCCTAACTTATACATACATACATACATACATACATAGTACACACAAGTATGTTGAAAATAAAGAGTGAGAACAATTTAATTAAACAAATCAATATGTAAATAAGAAATAAAAAATAAATAAAAGAGAATAATTAACAATTTAAGGTACTCCATAGACCAATGCGGTTGATTAATCGAGCATGAAAAAATATCTCAGTTGTTGCATATTTTGTTATAATTATCGCACATAACATAAATAGGTGACTATATTAACATGTTTTTTATTGCGCGTGGACAAGTAAACACGATAGTTGACCTGGTGTTATTCGTGACACATTAAATCCAATTTGGTCTAATAATATATCGCTGCAGTCAATACAGTTGTGTAATAACTTAAATAAAGATGAAACCGAATATATATCCCTTCTTAACCCTACACTTACAGTATAAAACCTGTTACATAACAAATCATAATCGTAACCATGGGCAGGATATACTTTATCAACCTTAAATGCCAAATATTTTAAAAGTTTCCGTTGTACCTTTTCAATCTGTTGCATATAACATTTATAAATAGGATACCAAATTAAGCTACAGTATTCAAGTTTTATTCGCACTAACGATAGATACAGCAATTAAGAATAATAAAAAACTCTTCGTTTTTACAAAACTTCCAATATTTCTTTAAAAAATTGCTTAAACTTAAAAAAGCAATTTTTTAAATAAATATTGGAAGTTTTGTAAAAACGAAGAGTTTTTTATTATTCTTAATAAGATGGACTTCCAAAAAGTAAGGGTTAGTTTAATCAATTTAATAGATACAGCAGTTTAATCGGTCTTATATCGCTAAAATTTCTACAGTTTCTAATGATAAAACCGTACATTTTCATGGCATCGGATACTTTCTGCTCAATATGGTCGTTAAAGGTTAATTTTGAATCAAATATAACTCCTAAATCTTTTCCAGTTCAGACCCCTGAATTACATAATTAAAATCAACCTTATTTTGCTTTCTAGAATATCTTACTACTTTCCATTTATTGACATTAAGAAAATTTTAAGAAAATTAATTTAGATCATTCTGCAAATCTATACAGTTAGCAATTTGTTTAATTTCACAGTATATTTTAAGATCATCCGCAAAACATAATTTTCTATTATTGATAGCTAAAAATAAATCATTGATATATAATAGGAACAACAATGGACCTAAATTTGATCCCTGTGGAACGCCGGATGTAGTAAAGATTAATTCTGATGTGAAACCATTATACGATACAAATTGGCTCCTACCTACTAAATAGCTTTCAATTAACTTTAAAATGTTACTAGAAAATCCTAAGTTTGACAATTTAAAGAGAATGTATTTGTGATCAACCCTGTCAAACGCCTTAGAAAAGTCAGTATATATTACATCTACTTGACCTTGTACATCCAAAACATCTGAAATATATTGAGTTATTACAGCTAAGTTTGATACAGTAGAGCGTTTATCTATAAAGCCATGCTGATAAGGAGATATCCATCCCCTAACAGAAGGATATATACGATTATATACCGTTATTTCGAAAACCTTTGAAAAGTTGGATAACAAAGATACCGGTCTGTAATTGGATACATCAGATTTCGTTCCGTTTTGTCAATCTGACGATGAAGTAATATTTCGAAACATCTGTCATTGACTAAATAATAATAATAATAATAATAATAATAATAATAATAATAATAATAATAATAATAATAATAATAATAATAATAATAATAATAATAATAATAATAATAATAATAATAATAATAATAATAATAATAATAATAATATTTATTGCTTCAATTGAACAGAAAATGTCAAATAGGCAAGAGTTCACAATTTTAAATGTAATAAAGCATAATAAAAAAGTTTGCATAAAATAGAACAAGATTAAGAAAAAAAAGAACAAAAAAAAATAATTATATACACACAGGTGTTTTACAATCATTATTCGTTCAATACAAAAGAACGAAGTTTTAAAACTCCGATAAAAAAATAACAACACATTTTCATAAGTTTAGGATTATCCAGTAACTTCACAAACTGGTCAAAATTTTCCAAACCATAAAGTTCGCGAGGTCTGACTTCACGGTATAGGGTGCAGTTCAAAACAATATGTTCAAGTGTTTCGAGCTGTCTTGAATTGCACATCGTACATATTTCCTCCTGGTCAATATGGTAGTAAGATCCATTATATGTGAGGCTTAACCTTTTTTTGTAAGACAAACGTATTTGACTGAATAACCGAACAAATTTAATAGGTATGTTACTAAAAAGATACTTCGCCGGTTGAGAACTAACATTAAGACTTTTATACAAAGCAGAGTATTTGCCTTTAGCCAACATATCTAAATCAGCCGTAAAGACATATGACTGATGGGCCTCTAGTATATTATTCATGTTACTTTTAAGAATAGAGTAAGATAAATTATCCCAAGTATTGGAGAAATTCAATTTGTCAAACAACAGTTTCATTTGCAAGACCCAATTATATGAGTAATTGCCCGCATTTTGTAACAGTAATAATTTACGGAAAGTAATTTTAGGCAACCTAGAATCTTCCATCGATAATATCTTTAACAACCAATTTAAGGATTGTTTAAAAACGATGTGTTCTAAATACACGGCGCCAGTTTCTAGCCGTACCAAATAATCTGGAGTACTTCTAGGTAATAATAACAGTCTCTTGTAAAAGCCAACTTGTACCCTCTCAATTTCATGACAATATCGAAGACCCCATACCGGAAGACAGTTGCTGAGGGTGTTTAGAACTATAGATTTAAATAGAGTAAGCCTAGAGTTCCACGCGGTGATTTTAGACCGAGCTAATATGGACATAACAGCACTTATGGATTGTGTGGCCTTTGATGTTGCTAGTAGAGCATGTTTTCTAAATAATGATGAAGACGACAACAAAACACCCAAATATTTGTACGTATTGTCAAAAGGAATTTCATGACCATTCAATAAGAAACGATGGCTCTTAGGAGGCTTTGCAGTACTTTTGGAAAAACATACTATTCTGGACTGAGCATTATTTACGCTTAGATTGTTTAATTTTATATATTTTTCAAGAATGTGAAGTTTTCTACTAAGGTCAATCTCCGATTCGGCTAAAATAACTAGATCATCTGCATAAAGCATCATTAACAAATCAGATTTGTTGTCAATAGTTATGCCAGTTACTCCAGAGTCTCTAAAAAAAGATTCAATATCAGCAATGAAAATAGCAAATAGAGTAGGGCTTAGAGGTTCTCCTTGCAAGACACCCTCATTTATTTCGTACGATTTTGATAGCTGGTTATTGACTTTTACATGAAAGTTAGCATTTTCGTACAGTAATTTGATCACGCGTATTATTTTAGCACTAACACCAAACCTATATAATTTTTCCCAGAGAATAGAATGAGTAAGGGAGTCGAATGCTCGCTTCAGGTCAATAAAGGCTGCAAATATTTTTCTTCGTGGTCGATGTAAATGAATGTGTATACAACAAGTTAAAGTGAATACATTGTCAATACAGCCACGACTTTTTCTAAACCCGGACTGGCATTCTGGTAAAACATTAGTGTAATCCACCCACTCATTTAGACGGTTTAAAATAATCGTGGAAAATAACTTAGATATTGTATTGTATGCAGGAAATGCCTCTGTAATTTAGTCATTGACTAAAAGTTAAATTTTTGTATAAAATAGCGGAAGTTTTGTTTAAAAGTTATTTATATCTTGTTCTTAGTATTAAAAGAATTGTTATTAAACAACTCCAATTTACCGTGTAAAACACAAATTTCTCGCGCAATTATATCTTCCACTCCGTTATCTCCAATTTACTCCAGTACACTTAACGTTTAAAAAAATGATTGTTATTCATCCTCCAGCTGGAAGATTGTAATTTTAATGCCATTGGTGGTGCCTGCATTTATCCAGGATTCCGCTATTTATTTTTCTGTTAATTAATCTTGATTTTAAAGGCGGAACACTTTATTTAAAAGAGTTATGCTAATTTATACTCAATTAAAACACGATGTTTTTAAATTAACAATAAATTTATCCCCACTTAAACAAAAAACGGTCAATTTTTTTCCTGGACGAAATGTTCATTCCGGTCAGATGACATTTCTAATACTACAGTTGATTTATTGTGTCATTGAGAGCATCTTAACGTCAATAAAAGCAAACTTGAAGTTGGTACGCGCAATATAGACCGATCTAACATATGTGTTGTCTGTTGCAGATAGAAATACACCCGTTCATCGACCACCTGATGATGAAGACTCGTTTCCGGTTATCCACGAAAGGGAGCTACATTCGCTACATCGAAATATACCTGCTTTGCGAAGAAGAGATGTCGATACTGCCACTATAAAGCAACATTATTATCCCGAAGGTTAGTAAATAGCTGCTACAAATTACCTTTATTGATAAGGGAGTGGGAAAATGTATCGAAAAAATTTTATATCTCAGAATTTTATGTGTACACTCTCAATAAATATCGTATGAAGGAATCTTTGGAGTGTTTGTTAATGGTTGGTAAAGTGGGAAAAAGGAAATTCGTTGATTGTGCTTGAAGAACAGTTGAAAATGTTAAAGTTTGAGGTTAAGGATTAATTAATAACGATTATGTTATTTATTAAAAGCCATTTTATTAGTAGGCGTATAGTTAAAAAATGTATAGTCTTTCCAATATTAATTGCTAAAAACCATATAAAAGTGTTATACAGAGTGAGTTGGTTTACTAGGCTTCAAAGTAGAAAGAATGGCTTGAAAACAACATATTTGTCTCGTTAAACATCCACTCTGTATCGGCGAAACCCAAACTCTCTATAGACTGGTAGTTATAAAGCGCGAAAACAAGTAGAGAACGCACGCGACTTGCTGGTGGCTTTTAATGATCCGCTGTATTCTATTGCGTGCAGTGGTCTGAGGGTTATTTTTTATGGCAGTTTTTATATAACTCATACAGTCGGTATCTAGTACCGAGGCGGAGAGTCCAGATTTTGATTTGGGGCAGTTAAGTATTAACTTTAGATATATCTTTGTTTCGATAATTCATTTTTAATAATTGGTTTACGTATTGTAATTTTTGCCCATATTAATTGATAACCTTAAATTGGTTACACATATTATGGCAGCGTTTTAGAGACCTTTTGAATCAGAAAATGGAAATCCAGATCAAAATTAAAATTCAGAAGATATGATATCTCCAACAGGTGAGGTTAGTAACAAATTTTGCAATAAAGATTTACACATTCAGTGTCAGAGGGTTATTTTAAATATGTATATGAGTTTTTAAAAATGAAGATAATAAAAAATCAGATGCAGATATAATAAAGCGAATTAATACCTTAACTAAAATTTCTATTTACACTATTTCTCGGGTTATTAAGCGCGATGATGTTAGATCATTCGAAGGTGCGGAAAAACAAAAAAACAAAATTTGCAAATGTTGACGATGCTACAAAAGATGTTATAAAGCGAACGATTTATAATTTATATTAAGAAAATATTGTACTGACTTTAGAAATCGTTCAAAGGAAAATTACGAGATTATCCTGATTATAATTATTTTTAACTATATAGATCTTTCCTTTTTGGATAAATCTATATCAGGGGTTCTTCAACCCTTCTTCAAGATTCCAAACTTATTACATAATTATCTACATTGAGCTCTAGGTTTCTCCCTTTGCTCTTTCAATCTCATTCTACACGAATCCGTCTTCATTTTCTCCTTTCTTTTTTGTTTTTCAATGTCCAAAACAATTTTTTGACTCCCAACACATTTTCCAAATTCATCTACAGTTCTTTAACTTGGTTTTGATCATTGGTAGTCACCATATTTGGTATAAGTGCTTAAATTTAATTTCATACCTTCAACTGCAATGCTTGCAATCGTTTTGGGATGGTTCTTCAACATTATATTTTATTTAATTATTTATTTATTTATTTATTTAAGCGTATAATAATTCTTCAAGCCGGAAGTTAAAACGGTTTTATACCAAATGCGGCAGCCGACTATCATGAGGATATGACTGCAGATTATATGAAAAATGGTTTTAAGAGCAGCTTCTTCCTAACATTCCTCCAAATTCAGTAGTCGTTATGATCAATGCTTCCTATAATTCGCGGATATTAAATAAAATTCCAAATTCTAGTTCAAAGAAGGCAGATATTTTAGAATGTATGAAAAATAGGAACATTAGTCCGGAAAATTTAACGACAAAGAAATAATTACTACGAAGTATAAAAGCGCTTAATTTAAAAAACGATTATGTGATCGACAATATTAGTAATACACACGGACATACACGCCTATGGAGACAATGTTCCGACAAAGGATATTTTGCCGCTAGGCGGTATCCTTTTGTAGCAACTTATTTTAGTTATACTATATCTTCAAATTGTGGACAAAAAATATAATTTTCTATAGATTTTCTTATTAAATTTAATTCGTGCAATGAAAATGAATCAATAATTTTCATTGTATTAGAAACTCAGAATAACAGCTGAAGCTGGAGTCCAACTACATTCCTACAACAGCTTACGTAAAAACCCAATTTTAATTTCTCTTTCAACTCAATCTTTAAATCCTGCATGTAAACATGACAATTATAAAAATTAATTAACAAAAAGGTATATTTTTTATATTTGATACTGTTTATGTCGACGGATGCTGTAAATAAAGATTGTTTCATTGATATAGGGCAATCATTTTCTTACTTTCTCGTGAAATAGTTTCTGCCGAATATCATTCCAGAGAAAAATTGTACCGGCGCAAAATTTTTTATATGATGACATTATATACGATATATTCTTGGCTTAAATATTACATAAAATGTTGCTTGATTTTAATCATTAACTGGACAAGTTAATATTAAAATAAACATAACAAAACTTGATTTTAGTAAATTAAGGGATTTTTTTTTATGTTTTAGGTGGTTGGGGCTGGTTAGTATGCGGAGCTGCTTTTTTGGCGCATTTACTTACCTCAGGAATACAATTATCCTACGGCTTGTTATATCTTTATACCATGAAGTTCCTTCTTAAAAATGTACAAGATCAAGAGTTATATGTCATGGGTGCTGGTACGTATATCTACCGATATAAATAGATCGAAAAATCGTGATGTCAACTGTCAGGTTCGTAGACCTGACAGGTTCTCAGTGAAATTGGATTTGCATATAAATCTACATAAGTGAATGTTTGATTGTGTATATCATTTATACTGTGAAAAACAGAACCATTTTGATGTAATTTTGTACAGAAGTACCAGTTATATAATTGGTTTAAATACGTATTAGACTAAAATGATTATGGTTATGTCATTAGATTTATAACGATTTGCTTTTACTTTCAGTAAACTCCATGGTCTCAACATTGTTGTCTTTTTATACAATGGTCTCACCATGGTTAGGTTAGATATCAGATTTAAATAGAAATTGACAAAAACATTTATAAGATCAATGCTTTTTATTTTTTAATATATTAAACTTGTCTTATGTTAAGGGGGTGTTTAAGGGTTTTAAAAAATCATTAAAAATAAACGAATAAACTAATTGTAATAAAATTTTATATACAGGGTGTCCCACTAAGGTCTGCGAGGTATACTATTACAAAAAAAAAATTTATAACAAAATCGATAATGAAAAATTGCTGGAAATATTTTTCAAGTTTGAAAGTCGTCCGCTACGAGGTGCAACGAACACTCAAAAACATAATATTGTAATTATCTCCGAAAGAGATATACTAAAGGTATACTAAAAATACAATTTTTGAAATCTTGATGAGATTATGAAAAATGTTGGTTGGGGATTTTTTGCCAATACTTTTCAAATAGGGGGGTGAGGGAAGGTTCAAACTTGTTATAAAGAAATGTCATATAACTTTTTTTTTGTTTTTTAACCGATTTCAATGATTCAATGATTTTGGCGTCATTTAAGAGTTTTTTCCGTTTAATCAGATGCATAACAAAAATACCCAAATTAAACAATTTTGTCTCCGCTAGGGAGTTCTACGTAAAAAAGTCGATAATTTTTTTTTCTCGGAAATTTGAAATGTAATGATGCTTTCTTTGAAAAGATGATAAAAAAATAAAGAAATTAGTGAAAAGGGCAAGTCTAATTCTTAATATTTTATTTGATATCTTAAAATTAAAATATCTCAATAGTTAAATAGAAAACCAAAATCCTAGCCAATGTCGTCGTAGAATAAGAAAATCCAGTAGATAGATAGCCACAATCAAAAAACAAAATTTTAAATATGTGTCAATAGCCAAAGTTCGTCGTAATAAAAAATAACTAAACCAAAATTCAAAATCCGTTTCAATTGGTTGCAATGAAAAACAAATAAAACCGTACTGTAGAATACACAGGCAATTTGTCAAACTTCCCTCTCTGTGTAACATTAAAGATGTGGGCGTGGACAACTGTTTGACTGATTTCAAATTTATTATCATTTAAACCGTGATTGGTTAAATACAATAAATAGGCCATTCTTAAAATGAATTCAATGGAAGCCATTTGAATTTGAAAATGCATATGCTATTCTGAAGCCGATAGTACATATTTACATACTATGTTGTACAAAAATATCCAAAACTGCCATGTGACGGTACATGAACTGCATGAATATCATATTTTTAACATGACCCAATTTAACTGCATTTTCCCCTCTTGGTATCAGTTTTCCTTACTTTTGAAATAGCGTGCAATAGCTGACATCTTGATAACGTGGTTTTCAATAATTGTTTGGTAGAATCGTAAATCAAAAAGTTAATCTCAAATACACAAGTAAATACCAAAATCACTTAACCTCAATTATTTTCTACAATATTTCATTTCAATTTAACAGCTATTTTTACCTGTTGCTTTTCTTTAATTACTTATACTATGATGAGAGTTAAAATAATTTGATACAAAAGTGCTACATCATGACAGTACTTTCACAACGAGTAATATTTCAATTGCCATCCTGGTTATATAGTGAACATTTTATTTTGTTTATACCGAAGAAGAACAAAGGGTACCTAATACTGAAATTATTGATTTTTTCCAAATTGCAATAAAATTGTTACTATGCGGTAACCTTTTCAAATTTTGTTGATTACGATTCTGGCAACTGTCAGATTTAACTAAAATTACATGCAATGATTCGCGACATTTTTAAAATTCGCACCGAAAGAAGGATTTGATTTTAACTATATAATTAATTTAATGAAAACAGATTGTTTTAATATTAAATCATTTCAATCTACCTGCATTCCGTTTGTGTATCTTGTTTGTCATTTATTTGAATATGCCAACAGAACAGAAACCTTTTATTTATAGAGGTGAAGATACAAAACCAGATAAAACGCCCCTTATCAAACTACAATTACCTGTTACCGTTATGCGGCGTAACAAATTGGTGGAAAGCTTGATTCTGCATGCGGACAAGTTGTTTTGGTGAATTATTTATTTGTAACCGCATACACGAGCTTGTTAGTGCTCATTAAATTACAAGACTTCTTCATATTTATTGTACTTAACTCATTGTACACCGAAAAGGCTACACTTGAATTTTGTAAAAATATTGTAACTTTAATTTTTATTCCAAAAGGGACATGTTGAAAACGATATAATATACAAGGTTGGGATAAAGTATGGGACCAACGAAATATCTTTTAAAAGAAAAGAACGAGGAATATAGCATATAGCACTCCTTTGAGTTTTTTGCATTAGAGCAAAAAACTATTTAGATGTTGTTTGTATGCATAGTAATAAATAAAAAAGTACTGTTTAGTACGTCTTTTGTTCTTCAAGTGTCAAATTCTAATTGACGGAAATAAATTGCACAATTTAGAATGGTTCAATTAAGTGAAAAAGAGCGTATTGAAATTTTAATGATGATCGGTTATGGTGATCGTGTTAGAACTCATGAAGAAGTGTGTCATATTTTTAATAATTTGCATCCGGAGAGAAATCCTATATCACGCTCAACAGTAACTCAAACATTACAACGTTTTAATACTACTGGGATGGTAAAAAAATTTGCTAAAACCTGGAAGACCGCGGACTGTAACGAACGAAACTGTTAAACAAAATATTGCAATCGATTTAGAAGAATCACCTCAAACTTCCACCACAAATTTGGCACTAAACCATGGTATCAGTCGACGCTCTGTAGGAAAGATATTAAAAAGTGAAAACTATCATCCGTATAAAATACAGTTGGTTCAAGAATTGTCATACGATGATTTTGACTGACGGCTGGAATTTTGCGAAAGGCTAATGGACATCTGTAATGTCGACGAAAATTTTTGCTTCTAGTATAGTTTTTTCCGATGAGGCAACTTTTTGTTTAAATGGAACAGTTAATCGCCATAACTCAAGGTATTGGTCAAATGAGAATCCTCATTGGATTCATGAAGCACATACCCAGCATCCACAGAAGTTAAATGTTTTGATGGGAATTGTCGAAAATAAGCTTATAGGCCCATTTTTTATCGACGGAAACTTTAATGGTCACAAGTATTTGGATCTACTAAATAACGAAATTATTCCTGCACTTTAACAGAATGGGCAATTACCACAAAATATTTGGTTTCAATAAAATGGAGCACCTCCCCACTATGAGAGACTTTCTGAGTGCGAATTTTCCAAATCGATGGATTGGACGTAAAGGATTCATAGAGTGGCCTGCTCGTTCTCCGGATCTTAGCCCGTTAGATTTTTTTCTTTGGGGTTATCTAAAATCACGTGTTTACGTTAGACGACCAACAAACTTAGAGGAATTGAGACAAAGAATTATTGATGAATGTGAACTAATACGAGGAGAAGTCTTGGAAAGAGTGACTCAAGAATTTGTTAATAGGATGGCATATTGTCAGCAAGTAAACGGCGAGCATTTTGAACATTTGAAGTAATTTTGTTTCTCATTATTCTAAAATAATGAAATGTGCATCTATTGTACTACTAACAGTGAGTTATTCCTCGTTTTTACAAATTTGTTTACATTAAACTCAGTATGTATAAATTCAAGCTCCTTCAAAATCTGTGAAAATATATATATATTTAAATTAAAGAAGTTGATGGCATTTCCGGTTAAACCGGAAGTATATTATTATCAAAAAAATATACATCAGATGCGTTTTGTTCCATTGCACTTACCTGCAAATTTTCATAAATATCGTTGTTTTCGTTTAAAAGATATTTACTTGGTTCCATACTTTATCCCAACCCTGTATACTACCTGTCATTGTAAATACAATTTACAAACTTTTAATACAATGCATTAATGGAAAACATGATAATGAAGTAGGGAACATTGGTAGAAGTGCAACACAACAGATCAAACATTCTTACTCAGAGAATTGCAGGTAGAAAGCTTTAGAGTACTATTTATTGACTTTCAATAAGCATATAGGTTAGGCATTCCATGCCAACTCACCCTACCGATTGGATTTGCATCTTCGATTTCGCTGAAATTTGGGCATCTTTTTGTACCCTTCGAAAAAAATTTCTATGAATTTTTTCAAATTTTTTTATTTAGCCATTAGATACATATGAATTTTCGAAAATTTCGGGTATTTTTTTTAAATAGCCATAACTTGGTGAAAAATTGTCCGATTTGGGATTTTTTTAAAATTCGTGTTTTTAATGAACTTTTTGAAAAATTTATGCAAAAAATTATTTATCATAAATTTGATTTTTTTTCCATTCCAAAGTTAAAACAATAATTTTGAGATTGTTTGCATCCTTCATTTTTTTTTTAATTATCAAAAATTCTACTCTTCAAAACACAAATTTTAAGCCTAGTCTCGTAATGGGATAATAATGGGTTAATTTTTTTTTAATTTTTAAATTAATTATTTTTTTTTTCTTAAATTTATTATACAAGTGATAGTGAGATATAGACAATAACAAAAAATTATCAAAATCTATTAGAGATGGAAAAGGAAAACTCAAATACACTTAATAAAAGAACTGTACCAGCAAAAGAATATAATAGTAAGAATTAAAACACGAAGAATAGACACAATACAAGGAATGCCGGAAACAAGAATACCAAGACAGATGACAACATTACATAGAAAGAAAAAAAGAAGAGGAAGACCTAGAAATCGATAAAAACGTGATATACACGAAGACTTAGAAAAACTAGAATAGAGAAGGTGACGATAAAAGTAATGGGGTGTTAAACCGATATCCGGTATTTTATTAAAGTATATTAGCACTACTTTGCAAAAATATATTTAAAACATTTTTTAATCAAATATTTTTTTTCAAATTTGAATAATGTCAATATCTATAAATCTTGTTTTGTATCATACTATCATACTTTAAAAAAATCGTCGATGACGTCATTACGCCATCACTAATGACGTAATGTCCAACACATCTATAGCAGCTGATGGCCATTCAAAAATTAAAATTGACATGTTTTAAGATTTTTTTTAAAGTCATCTGTTTCTGAAATAATGAATTTATTCCATACATTTGCATCATACTGTAGATTATGCAAAACCTCTCATAGACCAGTATTTTTAATGTGGTGAAAGCATATCATACTGTTTAGTTTGTATTAATGTAAATTACAGCTATAGCAACTATCAACATTTTTCAATGCCTTTTCAATAAATCCAGTTTTAGATGATGGAAGACAATTTAGGTCCAAAGAAATGCAAAAGTGTTCCAAGAAAATGGAATAAAAAATAAGCTCACAGCGCCGACATCAACAAACGGATAAGCTTCGAGATATTTAAAAATACTGAAAAAGAAATCAGATGCCAATAGCAACAAAGAATTTAAATTTAGGGAGTGAAAGTAGATGGGACGAAACATATAGCATTTTTACAAAATCCTTTATTTTATTTTACTTAATTTTAGTACAAAAAGACCAAATATTTATGGAACCAATAACTTTTACGAGTTTGATAACGCACTGTTATTGCTTACAGTTAATGAACCATCAACTTATATCTTGTGTTGTTTATTTCAACCTTAAGTATTTTATTGCCAACTTGGAAATGTTCAGTTGACCTATTAAAGTGGAGTTCCTGTTCCGATTCCAAGAGACAGAAGAACTGCGGCTGGATATAAATTATGCTGTCGCGATAGCAAAAAAAACATTATATCTACCAGATATAATAAATGTGACCAGCATTATACAAAACTTTGACACTAAAATTTATTACTCGTGTTTTTTGAATAATATTCCGTTCTCATACGTATTATCCATGTTTTGTTTTTTACCGGAACCGATTTAAACGTATGTGTTTTGTATGAAATGTTTTGAAAGAATATTTACACCTAAATATTATTCAAAAGAGGTAAACTTGCAATTGACTATCAATTATTCTTTTTAGAAATACATTTCTTTTAATCTTTGTGTTTGTAGTGGTACATAAGCGAGTAAACATTCAGAATTTCTAATTTCAAACTTCTAAGAGTATTTATTTAAATAGTTTTTTGAAGAATATAATAATTACATGTAAAACAAAAAGCGTTGAACTTGATAATTGTGATATATATTGCCGTATATCAAAACTAGTAAGAAAAGTTCGGATTTATCAAGTTTACTAATAAGAAAAGTTATAATTACACCATAAAACAGAAATAATAACATCCAGTTCCTGGATTTGATTGATGCGGTGTCTGTGATGACAAGTTTTTTCAAAAAGTTAAAACAATTAAAAGCGTCAAGTCCAAATAATAATAATAATTCAATTGACAGATAATATCAATAATATTTTATTCTGATTATTTTGTTCATGCACCTCTCAAAATATCACATTTTTTTGTGATTTCGACCAATGAAAACGCTTAATCTTCAATGTTCTGTGCTAAATGCTAGCCAATCATTCCGTTTTATACTGTGGTTTTTGTACAGAATGGTTCAAAAAATAATCTTCTCAAATACCATTCGTCATGTAAAATTTTACTAGATAAATTTTTAAGGATTTGTGGTATTACCTTTGATAAAAATAGATTTTCTAATTTTAATAACATTAAAATATCAGAAGAAATTACCTTAAATAGTTGTTAATTGCTTTTATTTTTTAATGTTGACTTTTACCTCATGTTTTAGCCTGATGATGGTCTTCTTATAGGCCGAAACTAGTCGCTGTTATCAACTTGACCTTATTCAATCGCTTAATAAAAATTCTTTGGTGACAATTTCACCCTGTATTTAACAATTTAGTGTTAAAAGTGGTTGAATTTCGTTTATCAAGTAGCTTTCAAAAATGTGATATGATACAGGGTGTTCCAGTGAAAAAAGGGAACGGTCTTTGCTCGACTCACTTGAATCGTCCTGTGTTTTTATGTTTTATTTCAAATAACGTAGAATTAAAAATAAAAATCAATGTTTTTTATCACTCTGTAAACTAATTTTATTCCATAAGGGGTGTTTAAACTGTATATTAATCTGATGGAACAAATGTTGTGCAAACAAAACCTGACATTTTAAAAGTCTGCTTAAACAATGAATCGTTAATTACCAATTTATAAAATTTATAAAATTGCACTTTAAAATTATTTTGGCTATTCACTGAAAATAAAAAATGTTGTAATCAATATAATAAAATTATTTTGGCTATTCACTGAAAATAAAAAATGTTGTAATCAATATAAGGATAAACGTGTCATATGCAAAATAGACTTTTTTATATTTTGCACTTAGAAAAATCTTCATTATAAAACGCATTTACGTATCGTAATGTCATTTTTGTTACTTTTGGCACGCAAATTTTTGTTTTACATGGTTGGCAACATGAGTGAAATGCCTAATGACAAGAGTAACAATGACATTTTTAGTTATGGGCAATAAATTATGAGAGGCCTCTTCTGCAATTTTTTTTTAATTTTTGTGGGTGTATTATTCATTTTAAAATAATTTAAAAAAAGAATAATAAAAAACTCTTCGTTTGAAGGCAACTTCCAAGTTTATTCGAAAAATTATGTTTTAAATTACAATGACGGCCGTTTCGCTGAATAGCATCGTCAGATTGACATTTAAGTCAGGGCCCGTTCACTCCCCACGCTTTGACAGGTCTGAGGTTTTAGTTAGGCAACGCATCACTGAAGGCGCTAGTATAGCAATATTCAAAATTGCCGCCACGAATTGTTTCCGTCCGTCAGCTGACCGGCCATAAAACAAGGAGTCAAGCCAGGAAAAACAATTTTAAATTTATATTGAAGTGTTTGATTTGTGGTCGTGTTTATTTATTAGTACTACTATTATTATCGTTTTATTCCAGATAAAAATTATGGTTCACCGTTGTTGTGTTCCTGGTTGTAATTTAACCAGCAAAGATGTTAAAATGCATGTTTTGCCCAAGGATCTTAAGGTAAGGTTTTATTTATTTTTATTATATATAAAATTAGGATTTATACAGAATGTTTTAGTCTTAAATATAAACATATTCATAAGCCTACAATTAACAACAATGATAAGCAAAAAAGAAGTGCATTGTTATATGATTTTTTTTATACTTATGACTAAAACAATTTGTATAAATACAACTTTATAGTTAGACGTTGTTTTATTGAGTAAGTAATAATTTATATATATGTGCATTTCCACCTTTATTTGTCAGTATGTCAATAAAAATAATATAAGCTGCTTTGCTTTAATATTTTATTAACAAACTTATTAAATTTCAGCTACGAAAAGTCTGGTGAAGGCCACAGCAATTCCAACAATTATTCCTGGTATGTTCAAATTTTTTATCTAAATTTTGGAGTTAAAAGTATTGGTTATTTCTTGTTATAACACAACTGAGGTTGTTTTGTTGTGCCATTATTGTTGTTATTGGTTTATCTGCCTGTAATTCCTAACAATTTCCTGTAATTTTAGAATGATCATCTTCAGAGGAAAGAGATTATGCCATCAACTTCCAGAAAGGTGCAAGAGAACAACAGTTATTGTCAGTGCCTTCTACTTTAAAAATAACAGGTAGAATAAATTGGAATATTGAGTAATTTTACTTTCCTTCAATGCAAACATCTTTTAAGTAATAATAGAATATACTTTAACATCCCTAATTGTTTAACATCAATCCTAGATGTAAATTTGACTGAAAATGTTATAAACTCTTTAAAACATATTGGAATGTAATATAAGTTGTAGCATAGCAATTGTGTTGCTCATTGGTAGTTGATGCAAACAAATAAATAAAAAAAATTAATATTTGTTTATTTTTATTATTTTAATCTCTAGTACCTATTTATTTTATACTTTTATAATTTACCTAACACTATGATGGCAAATTTGATGATTTTCAAATTCATAAAATTTTGTTATTTTCGTGTTGGGTAAATTATAAAAGTATAAAAAGTATTTAAGTATTTAAACTTAAATTCAGGAGGTATGCAACTAGCCATACAAAAGTTTTAATTCGGCAACGCATCGCTCAAGGCGCTGATGTTCAATTTCGAATGCGCGGGAAAGAGGGAGTCGGCTATCTTTCCTTGAGATGATTTGTGATTTAAGTTACATTTTGTTTGTTTGTAGCTAGGTACCTGATGTTGTTTAGGTAGTATTAAGGCTAGACCAAGAATGGAAGTAATAAGTTATAACAATATTAAAGCCTAGATGTTAATAGCCCTACGGGATTATCCTGGATGTACTTCCCTCTAAGATCAGTATAACTGAGCAATGATATAGAAAAACCAGAGGCAAACATTGCTTTGACAGTATACTGTAAACATAAACAATGAATCATACTAGGATCCCTGCACCAGTGACGTTTCTGTATTGCAGATTGCAGAAAATCGTAAAAATTTTCTAGTTAATTTTTTGGAAAATTAAGCAAATAAAAAATAAAATAAAAAAAAGAATATTTAAGAATCTCTCAAATTGGTAGTGATGCACAATGTGAAAATGAACCCAAATTAAGTATTTTTACTCTATTTTTGAAACGAATTGATTTGAAATAATATGTATTATACTTTTTCCTACGACCACCATCCAAAACACTATTTTCCACATTGGTTACTGTACGCAAAATCAGCAATTTCTCATAGCAACAAAAGTTGTGGGAAAAGTGACATAAGGCATAGCCAAAGTAACATAAAGCATAGCCAAAGTGACATTAGGCATACCCAAAATAAATACCTGCAGCAAGTTGTCAATCTCGTTATCTAGTAGAGTCGATGAATCATTACAGAAATTTGATTCTGTTCCTGTTCCCTCAACATCAGCTACGAATGACTTATTAACAATAACCGAAAACTTGTCGGAAACACCAACACCAGGGATAAAGATCCAGAACTGTTCCCATTTTACAGTTCATTATAATTTTAAGTGAAAAATCCCATGCAAGGAAAGTTAAATTTAAAATACGTTTCTTAAAACGTAATGTTGTGCGAGTACGCCCCTGGCGCTATGATCAGACGCGAAGGAAACAGACGATTCGAGAATATACGGCGCCCGATGAGCGAAGCATCTAGACTCGATACGATCGAGAATAGACTGGAGTTCTGGAGTATGCTGGAACAATACTTACCTATATATTAAGGACCGATTTGAATATTTTAGTTAGTTAGTAGTATGTTGTTAAATAAATGCGAATAGAAATATTGTATTACATAAATTAAAGTATTGTAAATAAATTGTGTTATATAAATTAAACAGTGTTAGTGATTTAAATAGTATAAAAATAAATTAAAAAGACTAGTAAAAATAAATAAACGTTACATTGGTGTCAGAAGTGGGATATTGTAAATAAATAAGGTAAAAAAAATAAATAAATAAATATGTCGAAAAAACTTTATGACTTGAAAGTGACAGAATTACGTCAAGAGCTGGAGGATCGTGAATTGGAAACAACAGGAAGGAAGACTGAGTTGTTGGAGCGACTTAAGCAAGCATTGGAAAATGATGGTTTAGATCCAGAAAATCATATTTTTGTAGACGACTCTTCTGCTACAATTATTTCTTCCTTAAATAAAGTTTCTTCTAACATTTCTTCTTTGGAAAAAAAGGTTTCTACTGATATGTCTTCTTTAAAAAATGATATTTCGTCTTTGGAAAACAAAGTTTCTACTGATATGTCTTCTTTAAAAAATGATATTTCTTCTTTGGAAAATAAAGTTTCTTCTGATATTTCTTCTTTGGAAAATAAAGTTTCTTCTGATATTTCTTCTTTGGAAAATAAAGTTTCTTCTGACATTTCTTCTTTGGAAAACAAAGTTTCTTTGGATATTTCTTCTATGGAAAATAAAATGTCTTCATTTGAAAAAAAAATTGAAGAGAAAATAAAAGAAATGGAAAAACAAATGGAAGAGATGGAAAAAGGAGGTAAAGAAGATATGGAAGATTTAGGAGAGGAAAACAAGGACGAAATGAGAAGCTACAAAGTGGAGCGGAAACCGAAATTGGAAGGTAACGAAAGTTCTGTTCGTGTTAAGGCCCCAACCTTTGACGGAAAGATGTCTTGGGAAAATTATCTCAAACAGTTCGAAACAGCTGCAAGAGCGAACGGATGGTCCCAAAAAGAGAAGGCAATAAACCTCACCATCGCTCTGAGAGGAGACGCTTTGGATGTTCTTCAGACCATACCAGTGGAGGACACAGATGATTTTGAGCAACTGAAGAAAAGCTTGAACATGCGATATGGTCACGAACACTTGGAGAACTTGCACCGATCGCAGTTGAAGACTCGAAAACAGAAGCGAGAGGAGACACTTCAAGAGTACGAAGTAGATATTGCCAGATTGGTAAGATTTGCTTACCCCTCAGCTCCAGAACAAATGATGGAATGTTTAGCTGTTGAAGCATTTCTTGATGGACTTCGTGACCACGAAATGGCAAAGACACTCCGTTTAGCCCACCACAAAACATTAGTGGACATCTTGTCTGCCGCGCTTGAGTATGAAGCGGCTTCGAAAGCTTGTGGAGGATACAGTAAAGTAAGGTCCGTAACGGAAGAGGAAGATGAAAATAAGTTAGACCAATTAGTAAACATGATGAAGAACTTTACTGATAAGAAAAAGAAGAAGACCATCAGGTGCTGGAATTGTGGTGAAATGGGACATGTTCGCAATTCATGTAAACGCCCTGGGGTCACTAAGAATCAAGAAACTACTCCACAGGAAAACTAAAACGGGTCGGCCTAGAGAGGGCAGCTTCGACCCGGAACGTTTCCAAAGACCCTCTCATACTAATAGCCTCTTTGAAATGCCGCGACGACAGTGTATATGTAGATGGTGAAGTCAACGGTAAAAAGTATACACTATTGGTGGATACTGGAGCGACCAGAACTATTATACGGCCAACAACTATAAATAGCCGTAAGAAGCTTTTACCAACAAGGCTACGACTGCGAACTGCCACAGGTGATAGAGCTAACATCCTTGGAGAAGTCCAGGTTCAAATAGGAATTGGCTCAGAGAAGTTCACGCATACTGTTATTGTCGCTGATATTGAGGAAGATGTCATATTAGGAATGGATGTGATGAACTTACATGGTTTCCAACTGGATTTCAAGAACAGAGTTATCAAAGTCGGTTCTGAAGAAATATTCCTTCATCCATATGAGGACAAAACCGTGCCAGCCGTTGTCCTGGAGGATACTGTGGTACCTGGTAGAAGCGAAACGATCATAGTGGCCAGACTGCAAGGAACTATTGACGAAGGAATACCTGTGATGATGGAACCATGGAACCATGATGAGGAGGTCGGTCGAGGAATTTTGATAGGAAAAGGATTGGTCACTTCTGCTAAAGAAATTCCAGTACGAGTTATAAATGTCAATGATCACCCAATTACGATCAAGAAAGAGACCAAAGTTGGAACCTCCGTACCAGTAACATCTATAATTCGACAGACAGCTATTCCCGATAATTCCAACGATAAGTTTGAACAAATGGTGGCGGTTGCTGGTACATCTTTAAACCGAGAAGAGAAAAGAAAAATGAAAGATTTTCTTCATCGGTATCGCAACATTTTTGTACCAAGGGGAGGTTAGGTTACCTCTGCTGTAAAACATAAAATCGACACGGGTGATGCCAAGCCAATTCGTCTTGTCAGCTAGAAGATTACCACAGGCAAAGAGGCAAGAAGCTGAAAGGATTGTTCGAGAAATGGAAGAAGATGGAGTGATAGAACCTTCTACCAGTCCATGGGTCTCTCCGGTAGTCTTGGTCAAGAAAAAGGATGGAACTACGAGGTTCTGTGTAGACTACCGGCAGTTGAACAATGTTACCAAGAAGGACAGTTATCCTCTACCTCGAATCGACGACACCCTGGACACTCTAGCTGGAAGTAAATTATTTTCTACCTTAGATTTGAAGTCTGGTTATTGGCAGGTAGAAATGGACCCAAGAGACAAAGAAAAGACAGCCTTTACCACCGGTTCTGGATTATTTCAGTTCAATGTCATGCCATTTGGACTATGTAATGCTCCTGCGACATTTGAAAGACTGATGGAGAACGTATTGAGAGGGTTGTCTTGGAAAACGTGCCTGGTTTACTTAGACGACATCATAGTCTTGGGGGAGACATTCGAAGAACATCTGAAAAACTTAGAAGATGTTTTTAAAAGACTTCAAGCTGCCCAACTGATGCTGAATCCCAAGAAATGCCAGTTATTCCAAGATAAAGTTAATTATCTGGGTCATATTGTCAGCAAGGAAGGCGTGTCTGTAGATAAGGACAAGGTTTCTTCTATCAAACAATGGCCACAACCAACTGATAAACATCAAATCAGAAGTTTTCTTGGTCTATGTACATACTATCGCAGATTTATCAGAAAGTTTTCAGACATTGCTAAGCCATTAACACGCCTTACAGAGGAAACGAGAGAGTTCTGCTGGGATGAAAACTGTCAAACGGCTTTTGAAACTCTGAAGAAGCATTTAACCGCAGCACCGATATTAGGCTACCCAGAACCGGAAGGAGAATTTATTTTGGATACAGATGCCAGTAATGTCGGAATTGGAGGAGTCCTTTCACAGATTCAAGATGGACAAGAGAGAGTCCTGGGTTATTTTAGTAAAGTGCTCTCCAAACCTGAGCGGAATTACTGCGTTACGAGAAGAGAACTTCTGGCAGTTGTGAAATCGGTGGAACACTTCTACCAATATCTTTATGGAAGAAAATTCTTAATCCGGACGGACCATGCAGCCCTAAAATGGCTAATGCAGTTTAAGAACCCTGAAGGTCAAATTGCCAGGTGGATCGAACGACTCCAAGAGTACGACTTTAGGATCGAACATCGAGCTGGGGTAAGTCACAGAAACGCAGACTCCCTTTCCAGAAGACCGTGCCCAGAAGAGTGTTCTCATTGCAGTAAGACAGAATTAAAAGAAACTGCAATACTACGAACAACTGTAGTTAACGACGACTGGGCACCTACTAGAATTAAAGAAGAACAAGAGAATGATCCTGTTTTAAAGAAAATGAGAGAATGGAAGATAGAAGATCGTCGACCTACTTGGCAAGAAGTGTCAAAATTCTCTACAGTCCTTAAATCATATTGGGCTCAGTGGGAGTCTTTCATTTTGGAAGGCGATTTATTAAAGAGAATAATTGAAAATGATGACGGTTCCGTTAACAGAAAGCAATTAGTTATACCAAAGAGTAGAGTAGCCGAAGTACTACGACAGTTACACGACAGTCCATCAGGAGGTCATCTTGGTGTTAAGAAAACCCTGCAGAGAGTTCGTGAAAGATTTTATTGGATGAATAGTTCCGATGATGTTAAGGACTGGTGTAAGAAGTGTACCATCTGTGCTGCTAGTAATGGACCTCAGAAAAGAGGAAAGGCTCCCATGAAACAATATAACGTTGGTAGCCCATTTGAGAGAATTGCTTTAGATATTGCTGGACCGTTCCCCACTACTGAGAATAAGAATAAATACATGTTGGTGGTAATGGATTATTTTACGAAGTGGGTTGAAGTCTACGCCATTCCAAATCAAGAGGCAGCAACTGTCGCAGACGTGCTAGTGAAGGAGTTTATTTGCCGATATGGAGTGCCCTTGGAGATTCACAGTGACCAAGGAAGGAACTTCGAAAGTCAACTCTTTCAAGGAATTTGCGACAATTTAGGAATGAAGAAAACAAGAACTACAGCATTGCACCCACAATCGGATGGAATGGTAGAACGCATGAATAAAACCATTGGCAAATATCTATCAAAAGTAGTATCCAATCACCAAAGGGACTGGGACCAGTATATTTCGCTCTTTGCAATGGCTTATCGATCCGCCGTCAATGAATCAACAGGTCAAACACCAGCAAAAGTCTTGTTTGGACGCGAGATGAGGTTACCATGTGACCTCGAGTTTGGATGCCGACCTGGAGAGGATATAGCTGGAGAAGACTATGTAATCCAGTTACGTAGAAAAATGGACGACATGCATGATTTGGTTCGCTCCCATCTCCAAGTTGCCAGTGACAGGATGAAGAAACGGTATGATACCCAAGCTATAGAAGGATGTTTCCAAGAAGGTGACAAAGTCTGGCTCCATAACCCGAAAAGACGGAAGGGGTACTCACCAAAGTTACAACAATCTTGGGAGGGTCCATACATCATCAAGAAAAGAATCAATGACGTCATATACCGTATAATAAAGACCCCGAATGGAAAACCTAAGGTAGTACACCGAAACCGACTGGCGAAATTTGAAGGAGATCATGACCAGGAAGAAGAAGTCGTAAATCAAGTCCAAGATACACCCGACCTTGCTTTCGAAGAAATTATGGGTGCATATGGAGGTACTGGGAAAGCTAGATACGGCGTGACTATTGAGAGACAGCAAGACCTGTTCACACTTCCTGATGACTACTCATTAGCCCATAGCGTTTCCGCCACTATCAGCGACGGCCGAGGATTAGCGTCTGTCTTTCGAAGGAAGTTTGGTCGATTGTCAGAACTTCGAAATCAGTTACCAGCCACTGGGAAGGCTTTGATACTTCGAGATGACTCCCGTTGCCTCTTCTATCTGATCACCAAGAATACCTACCAAGACCAGCCCACTTATCGAAATATATGGGAATCATTACTTAACTTGAGAGAGCACATATTGAAGTCCAACGTACAGAAGCTAGCCATGCCAAAAATAGAGTGCAACTCATTGGATTGGAGGGTCATCCGAAATATGGTGGAAGTAATCTTTCAAGATACCGAAGTCCAAGTGTTGGTATGCAGCCATTCGCCCCGTGTCCAGCTGACATCAAAGACCATTCCATGTTATTTCCATGCAACTGGAAATTGTAGACGAGGATTCAGTTGCAAGTATCTCCATCCAGTCTCAATTCCGTAAAAGTTCCAGGAGGAACTATCTCTTAAGGAGGGGCAATGTTGTGCGAGTACGCCCCTGGCGCTATGATCAGACGCGAAGGAAACAGACGATTCGAGAATATACGGCGCCCGATGAGCGAAGCATCTAGACTCGATACGATCGAGAATAGACTGGAGTTCTGGAGTATGCTGGAACAATACTTACCTATATATTAAGGACCGATTTGAATATTTTAGTTAGTTAGTAGTATGTTGTTAAATAAATGCGAATAGAAATATTGTATTACATAAATTAAAGTATTGTAAATAAATTGTGTTATATAAATTAAACAGTGTTAGTGATTTAAATAGTATAAAAATAAATTAAAAAGACTAGTAAAAATAAATAAACGTTACAGTAAATTTGTTACCTACTGTAATATTTAATAAATCTTTAAATACGATCTTTAGTAATTTATTTAAATGAAATGCAGAAATTTTCACCGCCAAAAGCTATGCCATGTTAGAAAAAGTGCTAATAAAAAAGTATCGTGTGTAACACGATCGTTTGTTTGTTTTCTGGATGGTGGTCGTAGGAAAAGTACAGTGTGCAACACGTGCGCAAATGCTAATTTCTCACTCGTGTGATTTGCGGCACTCGACTTCGTCTCGTGCCGCAACTTTTGCGCACTTGTTACACAATATACTATTTCCAGTGTATCTACCTATACAGGGTGTTTCAAAAAAAAAGGTAACACCGTCTCTAGGATAGGTAAAAAACAGAAAAATAATTGGGGTTGGCTTAGTGAAATTTTTTTCTAACGCCATCCGTTTTCAAGATAAAGGGCGTTGAAGAAAATGAAAAATTACACATTTCTTACGATTTTGCCGAAACTACTGGCACCATTGCAATGAAATTTTATACGAATATGTTTTGGAAGCTGATACATCCCATGAATTTGTTTTTATAACTAACTCTCATATAGGGCGCTAGTTACACGATTCATACAATGTATTATTCAACATAACTTTTTTTAGGGTAGAATTATTAGTCAAAACTCCAAGTGAACATACGAGGAGCGGTTATTACTTCATAATTTTCAAATCAAAATATTCCGAAAACGGTACATAATATCGAGTTTTACCAAGAGTACCTTTTTGGTGCAGAATTAAACGTTGTTTATGTTCACTTGGAGTTTTGACTAATAATTCTACCCTAAAAAAAGTTATGTTGAATAATACGTTGTATGAATCGTGTAACTAGCGCCCTATATGAGAGTTAGTTATAAAAACAAATTCATGGGATATATCAGCTTCCAAAACATATTCGTATAAAATTTCATTGCAATGGTGCCAGTAGTTTCGGCAAAATCGTAAGAAATGTATAATTTTTTATTTTCTTCAACGCCCTTTATCTTGAAAACGGATGGCGTTAGAAAAAAATTTTACTAAGCAAACCCCAATTATTTTTCAGTTTTTTACCTATCCTAGAGACGGTGTTACCTTTTTTTGAAACACCCAACATAAGTGGAAATTAGTCAAATACAATATTTTTCCCAGTGTAATAAACGGAATTTATTTCATTTGCCAGTAATGAAAGTCATAAAAATTAGAAGCCAAAAGATCAAAGGAACCGACAAAGCTTTTGCTTCTGCATGATTCGACTACTCTGTACCACTGTTAGCATCAGTGGTTATTTCACTGATTCCTCTTTAGAGAGTAAGGATATTTGCAGAACTATAAAAATGCTTTATATCTTAAGTTAAACAACAGTTTATATAAAGCTTACTCTAGCTTGGTAACGCCACAGAAATATTTTCTTGTACTTCAAAGATATCCATGATTCTGCTAAGATAAATAAGTCAGATATAGTAAGTTTTCATATGATTTGATAATAAAACAGAAATATTTAAAATAAGTACAAATTTTATTTGTTATTTTAAGAACTTTTTATATATTTCCCCAGGTACGCTCAATCAATTTCCGTGTAAAATGCTTGATATTGCTGCTCAAATCGTGCGTTGTTGTTTTCCTTAGTTTTACCATTCAAAACATTTGATTCTTCAGACGATTGTTTTAACATCTCTTGTAGATAACTCTTTGCCGTCCGAGCTTCGATGAATTGGTCCTCTAACGTTTTTAATTCCCGCAGAAGATTGTTAGTTTCGGCTTTG
Organism: Ophraella communa; assembly: GCA_035357415.1. Lineage (NCBI taxonomy): Eukaryota > Metazoa > Arthropoda > Insecta > Coleoptera > Chrysomelidae > Ophraella > Ophraella communa. The sequence continues at coordinate 29,083,154 of CM068984.1, read as the reverse complement.
GTAATCATGGATTTGCTAATTTTGGATACCTTTTCTTGTTGTTTTCCGCAAACTTCTTTCAGCAAAACGTTGTCTCTTTGCGTTTCGCTCAACATCTCAATCAACTTTTCTACGCTCAGCTCCGAATAACGCTTCAAATTTTCTTTTAAAATCTCCTCGTAAATTTCTCTACTATTTCTCTGTTTCTTCGAAAATTCCTTGTCAAACTTCATTGAATTGAACTTTTTCTTTAACTGTTCGTGAGTGTTTTTGCATTTTTCCACAGCTTTCGTTAGTTTTTCTTGCAATTCTCTCTTCTTACACTCATATTCAGTCTGTAAGCGAATTATTTCCTCGTTTCTAATTCTATTTAATTCGCATTCAAAGATAATTTTCTTTTCTTGTTTCCAATTGTCCAAATCTGCAATCTCTGTAACGGTTATTACTTCGTCTACAATAACCGGTAGTAAAAAGAGACTTTCGAAATCTTCTTCCAACGCAGTTTGGCAAACGTGCACAACGATATTTATACCAATTTTCGCCAGCGGTGACAAACTATATAAACTGTCAAATTCTTCTTCGTAATCAGATATGTCCTCACAGAAATAATTGACCCTTAAAGTACGTTTATTCGTGATATATTCTTCATTTTTGTCAGCGAGAACCAATTTTGGACGCCAATGTTTCAACAACCTTCTTAAACCTGCTGCCGTCGATATATACGCCATTCTAACATACACATTATTTAAAAAGATCGGTTTGTTTAAATCCACCTCGATTTCGGTGAATATGGTGGTGCAATTAGCGGCTCGTGGATGGAGAAATTTAAACATTATTTTATCATCGGGAGGAGGCGAATTCCATATTAAATATTTCAAGTTAATAGTTATTATAAATTTTTCATAAATATCGAGGACTACTGTTGACCTTGAGCTTAAAGTTTCGCTTAATACTACTGTATCTACGGATTTTATTACCCTGGGTAATTGGATATGTTCTGTTTCTTTCAGTTTTTCTGGTTCTTCAGTGTGATAACTACTTTTTGGCTCGCATTCTTTGGTGGGTTTTTTACAAACATTGGAAAATATACTGCGTGGTTTCGGTTTTTCTACAACCGGTTCTTCTACTACAGCCAGTTCCTCTTCGACTTCTTTTTGTTCCTTGTCTTCTACCCAAACTTCCAGAGTTATATACGGAGATTTCTCGGTAGATCCAAAAGGAACTACGCTGTCAGGAGGTGGAAGTTTAAAAAAACATTTCTCTATTTCTTTGTTCCAAACGTGATCGAAATTCAACTTCGTTACTCCCAATTTATCGTACCCGTAAAAGAAATTGATGGAGATGGTTTGCGTTTTGAAATATTCCTGCAAAACATCTTTGGTGGATAACAAATTAACGACGATTCTTTCATTGAGTTCGACGTAATCGCACAATTGCGTAGGAAACGGTTTCGTTTTAATAACGATACCGAGTATCTTGAAAGTTAAAAAATAACTGCTGGTATTATTTTGAAATACTAAAGATTCCGTCAATAGCGAATCCAAATTGTAAACTTCGATTAATCTCAAATTAAGAGTAAAATAAAGGTTCTTACTGGCCATTTTATCGCCTATTTGTATATGCCCGTTTTCAAAATATCTCACTTTTGTTTCTACCGGTTGTTCTTCAACAGATTGAAAATCTTCTTCGATTATAAAAGGCATGTCGGCGGTGCTGCAATCGATATTGATTTGATCATTAAACTTGTAGTCTCTTAGGGTCAGCGAAATGTACAATTCCGGATGGCATTTTCTCTTATCCGCTTGACAACCGATTAATTTGTGCCACTTTGACACCACCGCTTGATCGGCCGTCTGGATAATTTGAGCGCTCCGAAGACTTAACAGAGCGAATCCTACACGCTCCTTTCGATTTTGACAATCTATTGTTACGCATTCGACTCTAAGAGGTACATTGCCGCATCTAATCTTGCGAAGCTCTTTTTTTTCAACTTCCCAAACGAGTTCCGTATTGAAGGGAGGCGAGTCTTGCGGAGGAATGCAGTCAGACTCTAAAAAAATTACTCATTTACTTGGTTATTCAATAAATAATGGACTAGTTTAGTAGGATCATATTAATCAAAATGATAGCAATATATATTTAGGATAAGATACCTACTTACTTATATTGGTATTCATTTTGCAATTAATTTTTCTCATTTCGTAAAATTTAGCAATAAATAATTAGTAAGTTTTAAACGTAGCGCCAACTAATAACCAATAATGAAGTGTGTTTAAAAGTCAACGTTGTCACATTTTAGCTACGTTCGTTTCAAGTATTCTCAAAGAACTGGCGGCACAAAACACCGTGTTCTGTGACTAACTGATTGTACCAGTTGACAAGATATATGACAGGAAAGAAAATCGTGTTTATCTGTAATAAACAAACAAGACCCCTATTCTTGACGGTGATAGAATAGAAATAGAACAGCCAATAGAAAATGGGCGTGGTTCTATTGAATATGCCAAAACGGTATTCTTGAAATTCGTTCTCTCAATGTGCCGAAAGAAGGGTTGCTCCCCGGGAGAACAATTACTTCTATTGGTTATTTTTGAAGGAACCGCTATAACACCAAGAGAAGGTGTTAGGGATTTTTATTTTCGAACCAAAAATAGTATAGAAGTAATTTCTTTCATAAACCAAACAACAAATTAAACTAACGAAAATGACAGAATATTTTATTTAGTGTTTTACTCCTTATTTGATAAAGTGTCAATCAGAGAACAAAAATATCGATATGTTTATCTCTTTTTAATGACAACAAATAAGAGAGAGAGATAAGTTTCTCGGTTAATATTAAAGCATATCGACAACATCGCAAATTTTCTACCAATCTTATTGAAACACGTCACTTACCACTTGTGACGTATGTAACCATTAAATTTAAATTTCAAAAGCCGATTATGGCTAGAGGATTAATTTTATAAAAATTTTATTTGTACAGTTGAACCACTAAAAACCTATTTTATAAGATGCAAATATAAAAAAAAATCACTAAACTAGTCCATTAGCAGTAATATAAGTTAGGTTAGGTTAGGTTAGGTTAGGTTAGGTTAGGTTAGGTTAGGTTAGGTTAGGTTAGGTTAGGTTAGGTTAGGTTAGGTTAGGTGTGTACTACATGTATCAAATTAAAGTGTCAAATAAATTTACAATGACAGCTTCTCCACTTTCGTGGGAACAAAGCTAGTTTGCATTTTACATAAAAAATGGTTGTGTTTTACGAAAAAATGATACAAATTCATTCAATACAAACTAGTCAGTTAGTGTATTAATTTTTATACATTAATCAACTGTATAACATACGAGGTCTGGCTATTAAATAACGAGACTGCGCGCGCAGAAGGCATCCTAGGTGCGGGAAACGAATGCAGCGTTAGATAGCGGGAAGTGTCTACTATTCTAGTACGAAATCACGTTTTTGTCGCTGTAGTAGTATTTTTCTGTAGAGGTTAGAAACGAACGTTTTTTTTCTCGTGTCGATAACAATGTGTGAAGAAAAACACGAGCAATGGATAAATGTGAAATTTCTCGTTAAATTAAAAAAAAACTCCGACTGAGTGCTACAAGTTGTTGAAAGAGGCCTATGGTGAGAATTCTCTATCTCGTGCGCGTGCTTTCGAATGGTATAAAAGGTTTTCTGAAGGTCGAGAGAGCACCGAAGATGACCAACGTCCAGGTCGACCTCTCTCTGTTTCAACTCTGTAAAGAGTGACCAAAATAAATAAAATTGTGCGCGGAGATCGTCGTATGAGCATTCGAATGATTGCCGAGACTGTAAACGCCGATAAAGAAACTGTCAGAAAAATTGTACATGACGAATTGAACATGAAGAGAGTCTGTGCGAAGTTGGTCTAAAACATTTGACCCAGATCTGCTCAGATTTTCTTCAGAGGTTAGATGAAGAGCCTGAATTGATGGAAAGCATCATCACTTGCGATGAAACCTGGATATTCCAATACAATGTTGAAACTAAGCGGCAATCCACGCACTGGAAAACTCCTGCATCGCCGAGAATGAAAAAAGCAAGGATGTTGAAATCAAAATGTAAAGCCATGCTAATCGTTTTTTTTTTCGACATCAACGGCATCGTGATGACTAATAGGGTTATTCTGTACAAATATTCGTAACAGCTGTAAATTTAACATCGATGTTACTAAAATCGCGATGTTAAATTAAATTTAACAGCGCAGTTAAAAATCGTATTCTGAACATTATTACATTGCATCTAACTTCACTTTTATTGTGTTGGTTAATATAAATTGCCGACTTTTTAGGTTATCGTTATATTTATTGAAAGATATTTAGTATTATTAGTTTTATGTATTATTTTTTATTATTATTATTATTATTATTATTATTATTATGGAATGATATTGTTCATTTTGATTTACCTGTTGAGGCCATTCTTCCGCAGAGTGACGCACGTTGTAAATGAATAGTAGACTCCTTATATAGTCTATATATGTATATTCAAATATATTGTGTCTAGTAACAATTGGTGCAAAAAATAGCGATTTGTGATATTGGAAAATTCACTATTTTCACATCAAAATGTAAGTATTTGGTTAGGTTAGGTTTAGTTAGTGTTTTAAAAATTTTCTTCTTTTCTCGATTTTCATACTTATTATTCATTTTTCCTCAAAATAAACACTATCAATATTATTATTTAGCCTATAGGGTCCATTTTCTAGGTGCTTCACTCTGCGGAAGAATCTCCCTTCTTGAAAATTTACAATTCTCTCACAAACACAGTTTGACAGTTTCAACACTCCTAACGTCGAATGTTTTGGTCGGCGTTACTTTAACAGCGAAAATGTTAAAATACATCGATGTAAATTACAGTAAGAGCGTACAGAATAGCATTTTCGTAACATTTCTCGACCTTGAAAATTTACAGCGCTGTTACCGCTAACATTTTTGTACAGAATAAGCCCATAAATTACAGTAAGAGCGTACAGAATATCATTTTCATAACAGGTCTGTTCCAACCAAGCAGAGAACCGTTCTAAAATAGAAATTTTTGTGCGCAATGGTGTAGTGAGTTGCGCAGTGCACTAATTTGGTCTCGTGAGTGGTAATATTACCGTTCTAGAACGGTTCTTTGCTTGGTTGGAACAAACCTTATATCTCTCGACCTTGAAAGTTTACAGCGCTGTTACCGCTAACATTTTTGTACAGAATAAGCCCATAAATGGATTTCAGAGGGTCAAACTGTAAACCAAACTTACTATTTGAAAGTTTTGGCAACGCTGCGAGAGCGAGTTGATAAGAAAAGGCCGGAGTGGAAAAACAAATCGTGGATCTTACCAGCGTTATTTAGCTGCTAGAGGCATTCCAACGCTCGAACACGCGCCGTACTCGCCTGATTTAGCACCCTGTCACTTTTTCCTGTTTCCGAAGGTCAAATCTGCCGAAAAAAAAGAACGCGATTCGAGTCAATGGAAGCGGTGAAGCGGCGGAGCTCCTAAATGCTCTTACAAAAGAAGACTTCCAGCATTGACCAATGGAAAAAACGAATGGAACGGTGTGTGGAGAGGGAAGGGGTGTATATTGAAAAAGAGCATTCGATTGTAGAATAATTTTTAAAATAAAACTCTTTTTCATAAGCTGTCTCATTATTTAATAGCCAGACCTCGTACATGACCCGATCACCACGAAATATTGATACAAACTGCAGCAAAATACAATATGTTGGTAGCAATTTTTCTAATTTGAGATTTGATTTTATTGTGGCTGTTTTATAACTTTGATATCGTAAATAATGTAACGTTACATCGTTTTTCTTTTTGTTATGCAGTGATGCCACAATACAAAGTGTAATAAAAAATGTCAATAATTTGTTTATTTGCAATTTTTCTTCAGTTTTTTCAATTAAACTATATATTTTTTATTTCATTTATTCAAAATAGACAAAAAAAAAACGAAAAAAATGAGCCGTCAGAGAACCTAACCTAACCTTTTTTTATAAAAAAAATACAGGGTGTTTCTTAAGTAATCAAAAATATTATATGGGGCGCTTCGTTACTCAATTTTAAGACGAAAAGTTCAAATAAACATATGTGATAGGTGTTGTTGTTTATGAGATACAGGGTGTTGAATTTATTGTAATAAGTCAGTTCTGATTGTACGTGAAATTAATTTTTCCCGGTGACGCTACTGGTTTTTAGAAGTAATACGCAAAAACATGCTTATTCTAAGTGGCCTTTGAAATAATGTTGACAAGTGTCAAATTTGAAAACCAACGCAAAAATCGTACATTTTTATTTGATTGACTCTGTGTTTAGTTAATAACTATGCCAGGGTTTACTAATGTTGAAATGGCTAATATGCATTTTTTGTACGGATTAGCGAATGGTAATGCCTTAGAAGCTAGACGTACGTATGTCCAGCGTTATCTAAATAATCGTTTACCATGTTCAGATACGTTTACTAAGTTACATATTCGTTTACAAGAAACTGGAACTTTTGCTAAATCGAAGAATATTATTGGACGACCCAGAACTGTGAGAAATCCCCAATTGGAAAACCAGATTCTTCAAATTATTGACCAACATCCAGAAACAAACAAAACTCTTTGGAATATTCTAAAAGATAATTTATTGTATCCATATCACGTTCAACGTGTTCAACATTTGTTACCTACTGACTATCCATTACGCATACAGTATTGTCAATGGATTTTACGTGAAATCGCGAACAATCCGAATTTTGTGGCCAATATTCTATTTACGGATGAAGCCAACTTTTCTAGACATGGGATTATGAATTTTCATAATGACCACATATGGGCAGATATAAATCCACATACCATAAGTGTAAAACGATTTCAACAAACATTTTCGGTCAATGTTTGGCTTGGCATCATCGATGATTATTTAATTGGACCATTTTTCCTTCCTGTACGGTTAACCGGTGAGACATACCAACATTTTCTAGAAAATGAACTTCCACTTCTTTTGGAAGATGTACCTATTATTATTAGAAGGCGCATGTGGTTCATGCATGACAGAGCTCCTCCACATTTTTCAGTGATTGTACGCGAGTTTTTAAATAATGTTTTTCCAGGCCATTGGATCGGACGAGGATCTTCACACCCGTGGCTCCCTAGATAACCTGGACACAATCCTCTGGATTTTTGTGTGTAGGGATATTTGAAATTGCTTGTTTACACAACACATATTAAACGTACAAGATCTTCAAAATCGTATCATAGACGGCTGTAATGTTATTCGTAACAATCCTGATATCTTCGAACGTATTCGACAATCCATTAGACATCGAGCGGATTCTTGCATTTTAGCTGGAGGTGGACATTTTGAACATTTGCTCTGAAATGTATTATTTTTTCTTTATGTTTAACACATATTGCTTGTAATAAAATAATAAAAAAAATATAAATCAGTAGCGTCACCAAGAAAAATTAATTTCACGTACAACACCCTGTATCTCATAAACGACAACACCTATCACACATGTTTATTTGAACTTTTCGTCTTAAAATTGAGTAACGAAGCGCCCCATATAATATTTTAGATTACTTAAGAAACACCCTGTATTTCAAAATGGTGATTGAAAATTATCAAATTTTCAAATCGGTTTTTTTGATTTTTTTTCGGAAATTTTAGAGGTTAGTGCAAAAATTATTATTACATAAGTTGTAGATTTTTTTATTTCCAACAACTTTTTTATTTGACTTTTTTCAATAGGATGCATTCTTCAGTCACAAATCGCAAAAACCATTTTCACCCCTAAAAACCACCACCTCCTATACTCCCTAATAAACGATTTTGGTTTGGAATGTTTTTTTTTTTATTTATTTATGATGTCTTTGACTAAATTGGGTCATTAATTTGCTGTAAGAAAACATTTATTTATTTGACCATTTTGAACTGCTATTTCTCCTGGACTATATAATGAACACGGACTACTTAAGGGGGATTACAAGAGGAGTTTAGCCTAGGAAACTTTTTGGCAATAAAAATGCCCAGAGACATACTAAGACATACTCACTAAAAACAAAAAATATCTCAAAACGACTTATTAAATACCAGAAATAAACTCTTTTTAGAACATGGCACCTGAAATGGACTACAGCAATTTGTGATTTGTAAAAATTAAACTTAAAATGCTTTTACTCAATCTGGAAAATTAATATATTTCCAACGAATATATGAAAAGTAATATACCAATTGTATGATTCGATTTATTAATGGAAACTTGGTAAGATAAATTAAAGCACTTACCCAGTATTCTACCGTTGAAATTGGCCGTAATGCACACTTTATTTTTTAAGAATTCCATTCCTCTACCGCATTCTACAGAAAGAACTACGTTAACAAATTTCCCAGGCAGTTGATTCATTTTTATTTTTTATAGAACACAAAATATACGTCTTAAAGTGGTTGAAAAAAATTTCATCGACGTTATGTTGACATTTTAATTTAAACTATCTTTTTGTTTATTGACGTTAAAATAACAATAACGTCAATAAACGAACGTTGGATAGCTGTCACCATATCCAATTATTATTTTGTATCTTGTACTTTTTGTCGCAATTATCTTCTTTAAATGGCAAGCTTTTTATGAACAGAATTAATATTTGGCATGTGTTAGTATTACGAACAAGAAAGTAAGTTTTTTTTAAACAACTTTTTTATTTTTCAGCATGGATGGGAGCATTGTGCCTATGTGTATCCTATCTAACGTCTCCTTTAATTGTGGCGATCTGCAGAAGAAAATCAGCCCGTCTAGCAGCACTTTTAGGTGGTCTTATAATATCTCTGGCATGTTTGTTTACATCTTTTGCCGTGCAATTTCATCAGGTAAACATTTACATTTGCAAGTTGTAAATAACCAGGATATATATGTTACTTTTTTATTTCATTAAACATTCCCACAAGATATAATCAAATACAATAGATTTACGTTTCATTTGAATTTCATACCGCTTTTCTTGTACCTCGGCAGCTAGTGATTTAGTTTTCTCAAGTTTGATACGCTATTAAAAATGTTAAGTTGGTACAATGATTTGTGTCTATGGAGACCTTAAAGGTGCGGTTTCATGCAGTCGCTCGTTTTGAGCGATAAATGAAGACACCTAATAGTATTTTAAATTTTTCGTCGCTTGAAAAATTCTCAAATTGCTGGAAGGCCGACGCAAATGTTGACAAACAAAACGAAATCAAAATTTTAATACAGTTCTTTTTACAATTTTAAACTCCTTAGTTTAATTTTATTGCCTACCGCCAGTACTACATTTTAAATATCAAACTTTCCACTGTTATGGAAATAAAATAATGGACTTTAGGTCTTTTGGTAGTTTGGTTTTAATTCGACGAGATCATCCCTTGTATTTGCAGTTGCCTAGATTAGATTAAAAAAGGGTGAGACTTCACTTCATTGATATTAATATGCTTCTCTGTGATGCTTCCAGAGATGATAGATCAACTTCTACAAATTCCAGTGAGTGGAAAAAGAAGACTGCAAGCGGTGGCTGGATAAAAGGTCATGGAATTTCAAAAGGCAACCGCATAGCTGACTCGTTGGCTAGAAAAGTTGCCTCCCAAAGGCTCTTGGGACCCGGTAGTCTTGTCAGCTTGCCGGCATCAGCGGTGGTTGACCTAGTAAAGGAACGCTACCTTGACAAATTCAGGGGAAGATGGGACGAAGAAAAAGGTTGCATACTATTCAAGGAACTTCTGAAATATCCGAATAGCAAAGCAGCCAAGAAATACGTGGCCATGACCAGAAAGGACCTGCGGTTGGTCACAGGTATACTTACTGGCCATTGTCATTTACGAAAACATCTGAACAGGTTGGGTTTATCTGACAGCCCACTATGTAGAGGATGTGAACAAGAAGATGAGACAGTTGAGCACGTCCTTTGTGATTGTCCGGCACTCTCTCAAATAAGACTTTCTGTTTTCGGCGAGAACTGGCTAACACATGCCAATTTGAGGGAGCTGCCTACAGGCGACGTTATCACCTACTTTAAACAGGTAGGATGGTTGACGAGCCTATAGGTTAGGCTCAATCTCAGAAGGAAGCAGTGGGGCGACCCACCCTTCCAGAATTACAGAAACAGATACAGAGGTGGGAAGAACCAGAGGAAAATATTCAGTCTAAGAGAATGATCCGGGAGCCTTGAGCAGCAATAGCATCAGATGCCCTAGAACTGAATAGAAAGACATTGAGAAGAGGAATCGGTTTTATTGCTGGCAATTCAGAACTAAAGGGAATACCAGATCCAAATCTCTTCTGTACTAAATGTGGGGATAAAGAAACCGCACAACATAATATAGTATTTAGATGCCCGGCACTTGGTGCCAGGTGATATAAAACCTTTGGTTTTAAGTGGAAAAATGATTCTGGGGGGCAGCAGGAAAGCATCATCAAGATCTCATTGTTTAGTAAGGACCTAGGATTTGATGGAAAATGGTGTCCTGGAAATGAAGATGTACAATAAGCTTATTAGCTGTGGGACAACAAAAAAAACTTCTGCAACTTCAGCACGGCTTTTCACTACAGCTTCACATGAAAGCAATAGGTGTTCAGGAGTTTTATCCTCGACCCATAGAATACGCATCTCGCCAGATGTATTCTCCGAGTTTTTCCTCTATTGTCTTTAGCTCAGATATGTAGATTAGTTTACCTTCAGCAGAAAGGTTCTCGTGCTATGAACCGGGAGTTTGAAACCTTCCATGTCGGGTTCTTCTCTTCTTCATTGCCTAGCACACCTTTATGCCCTGGCATTCATAACAAAGTTTTATCGGAAAAGATCCAATAAAACTCAAAGTCAAAACCACAGACTTTTATTCAGGTAAATTACAATTATCGCAACTAGTTTCGGTCTAGGTTAGACCATCATCAGGCTGTAAAGAACACAATATAATGGTAAGCAAGAAGTGCAAAAAATTTCTAATTTAAAGTTTTATCTGCCTTGTTAAGTTTCTCCAGACAATCGCGTATATTGTTGGCTCAATGCTAATATGGCCACTTCATTGTCAGTGAAAATATTTTGTTTATGGTAGTTTTAGATTAGGATCAGTAGAGCACATTTGCGTGAGTTTCTGCTTGATAAACACAGGTGTATTTTCCCAACTACTACGAGTATTTGGTATGAGGCCCCTATATACTCCTACTAGTGTTTTCTTGGATTGACTGAATAGTTATTTACGCTACAAGTCCGGGAAGTGACTTATTACAGTACGAGATAGATGTTTATGGACGAGGCGACGAAGAAGCCGAGTCAAGAATATCCTATCGAGTACCGTAATAATCACTTCACGGACGTGTATCTTGTATTTTTTTTCATACTGCCTTTGGTTTTAAATGCAATAACATATGAAACTGAAATGACATATTTGATCATTTTATTAGAAAGTCATGTAGACTGCTGTGAAAAAATTATGTTACTTGATTTATTCTTAACATAGTTAATTTGGTTTATAAATAAAAAATGAACAGCGGTTACTAAGTAACAATGTAAATAAAGGCAGACATATTCAATTATCATGCACACACGAAATATCTGCGGAGAATATGGATCTGAAATTAGATGAAATTGCTGAGAAAACTGCGGAGGCGATAGGGCCAATCATTCCAGTTAAGTCTGCGAAAAGATATGAAAAAGAATATGCGCTGTTTTGCAACTGGCGTGAACAACACAATTCGAAAAGTAGTGCTGATGGAAATGTGATGTTGGCTTACTTTTTGGATGTAGTAAGGACAGTTTTTTTAAATAATATTCTTTTCAACAGTTTAAATTTTCAGTCAAAAACATTCAACCCTTCTTCATTATGGTCCAAATACTCGATGGTAAAATCAATGATTATGGTTAATGAGAATGTCAACATATCAAGTTTCCCAAAGTTGATAGCTTTTTTGAAAAAACAAAATGTAGACCATCAGCCAAACCAGTCGAAGGTGCTGACAAAGGAACAAATTGAAAGCTTCATGAGGGACGCTCCAGATAAAGAATATCTATTACTTAAAGTGATAGCATTACTTGGAGTTGCTGGAGGTTGCCGAAGGGAAGAGATCTATAATTTAGAAGTTAGTGATGTGGAGGATACGGGTACTCAGCTAGTAGTTAACCAGACAAAAACGAATATTCGACGAGCTTTCACTGTAATTAACAGTGATGAGATTCACTATTTGGGTGTGTTTAGAAAATACATGAATTTACGGCAACACATCTCCCTGAAAGCTCTTTTGGTGAGTTATAGACAAGGAAAATGTCTGTCTCAAAGAGCTGGTATACATACTGTTGGCGGAGCACCTAAGAAAATAGCTGAGTTCTTAAAACTAGACCAACCAGAAAATTATACAGGTCATTGCTTCAAGAGGACATCCTCAAAGTTGTTGGCCAATGCTGGAGCTGACATTAAAGTTCTAAAACAGCACGGTGGATGGAAGAGTTCTTCAGTTGCAGAAAAGTATATAGAAGAATCAATTGAAGGCAAAAACAAGATTGCAAGAATGATACAAAGAAGCGAAATTTTTGTTGAAGTGCTACATCACAGCCACACGTCTTCCGTGATTCCAGAAAACACTGTAAATCCATCAACAATTCCATTAATACATATTGCTGGCAAAAGCAGTTGTACAATTAATGTCAATCTTTAAAAACTAGAATAAAAGCTTAGTTTATGTTGATTCACTTATTATTTCAAACATTGGGAGAATTGAAGAGTACAAGTGTACCGTAAAGTGCCATTTCCCGGACTCAGTCTTCTCTACTGACAGTTCTAGTGAGAAATATTTTCTTTAAATTATATTAATTTTTTGTTATGTCATAAATAAGATCAAATAATGTAATGTGTCTAGATGTCCATGCTCTTTGGCGATAATGTCCTTATTCTCCTTAGGGTGAAGACCGTACAGGTAAAATATCCCCAATCACGGTCGTCTCCGACAACGGTAGGCAGTTCATCGCCGAGGAGTTCAAGGATTTCCTACAGAAAAGTGGGGTGAAATATCACAAATTCAAAGCACCATACCATCCATCAACCAATGGCCAGGCAGAGCGCTATGTCGTGAAAGACGCCCTGTACGCTATCAACACTACCAAATGCACCCTGCAGCACAATCTAAATGAGTTCTTGCGTCAGTTTCGGAAGGCGCCACATTCAACTACAGGGTAATCCCCGTCACAATTATTTCTGGGTCGTGAACTCCTAACTCGCCTCAATCTAGTGAGACCCGAAGATGTCCAGACCAAGATGCGCGAGAAGCAACAATTGAGACATCCAGCATGGCGGACACTTGCAGCAGGCCAATCTGTCTATTTTTTATCAGGCAAGTGGCTACCTGGCACCATCGCCTCTCGCATCGGAGATCTCCACTATAAGATTGTATATAAAGAAAAGCGATTTAAGCGCCACATTGACAAAATCAGGTCATTTCCTGGAACACACGCTGCATAAGGGAATCAGGAACCTTCTCCCTAGACCACGCCAGATACATCTTTCCGAGGCATCAGCTATCATCGAACCCATGGACGCTTTGCTAACATCGACAGATGAGGATCAAGCAGCTAGACCGACTACACCACCGGCGTTGGATGATTATCAAGCAGCAAGGCAGACACCACCAACCATGCATAATCAAACCAAGGATCCGGTACCAACCAGAGTCCGAAGGTCGGAACGCGCCCACCGTGCTCCCATTAGGTACTCACCTTGACGGTCCTAATAAAAAGGGGGAGCAGTGTCATGTATTTACTAACTCTACTTCATCCATCAGTCGGACGTCAATTATGTCATATCATACTTTCATGTTTTCCTTATTTTTATTTTTATGTTGGAGAGTTCTGTCAATTATTATAAACGATTTTGCGGTGATATTATTTTATGTGAGTGAACGTTAATAAAAAGGCAGAAATTAACAACCATTGTTTCATTGAAACACAAAACTTTCTGTCACTAGTTATATGCCGCGTAGCTCCAGAATCCAAAATCCACCATCTGACTGAATTTCAAATGTAAACAAATGTTCTTTATGTTCAATTGCATACACTTTATTTGGTTGATTTTGTTTCCAACTTATTTATTTCTTGCAATCTTTTTTTATATGACCTTGCTTTTTGCAAAAATAACATTTCATATTAGTTTTCTTTATATCTTTACTGCAAACTGACCTCATCATTTTTTCTGTAGAACTACAAGAATTTTCTTCTGCGTGTTGTTTTCGTTCATATTCGGCAATGACCTTTTGCTGCACTATGGCAAACGTTAACTCTTGTTCTGGACGAGTTTCTAGGGCTGTAATTAAAGGATCAAAGCTTCTAGGTAAACTGCTTAACAACATTGCAACACTCCATTTATCTGATAGCAACTCTTCGCCAATATCCCGAAGTTTCAAAAATAACTCTTGCATGCGAGTAATGTGCTGTGGAATATTACCGCCTTCTTCAAGTTTCAATGAACAAATAGTTCGCATTATATGAACTTTATTCGTTAATTTACCTTTTTCGTGATACTCTTTAAGAACATTCCACATTTCTCTAGCTGTGCTCTTACCCCTGATGTGGATAAGCTGATCATCTTCCACGGTAAGTCCGATGTAGGCTTGAGCTCTGCTGTTGGCTGCATCCTAATCGTCTATTAATTTTTGATTTGTATCTCCAACTGGAATGGGTCTTTCTCCTTCAATTACCTTCTTAAACAAGTTATCCTTCATTAGAAGCAGCTGAACTTTATATTTCCAATTCGAATAATTCTGATTATTCAACTTTACTATGTCACTTCGAAAGTCGGACATTCTGATGCTTTCACCGTATGTGACAAAAAAAACAGAAATTAAATACTTTGCAAATAGTACTTTATATGCCTGGGCCCATAACCTGTTGAACCTTTATAAACTGGAAGCAATAATACTATTTCTTCATATAGGAATAACTATTTAATTCAAAGGTTTAGCTCTTGACATACACACTTTTTATATTTCACAGCACACCCTCTAGCAGGCTAACTCTTCTACTAATTAGATCTAATATATTAGTACCGGGCCCACCCGCCTCATGTTGCGAGCGCTAGTGTACGTGCAGCCCAGAACACAGAACTATACAAATTTTAATAATATTTTTGGAAAGTTGGATTTTAAAGAAAACTTCGACGTTGTTCATCAAGTTTATATTAAATAAATATACATAAAAAATATATAAATAAATAAGAAATATAAAAAATTTAATTTACTTTTTTCTCTGTAGGAGGCCTTTTTTGACCCTATGTAAATATTTTTTATATTTGGAGACTTTGCCTGCAGCTATTTTATTCACTTGTTTGCACCAAAAAAAGATAGTGCATCTAATTATCAACCTGCAGGCTTTTTCTGCACATCTAGATGGAGCTTCCAAAGACACCGTTGTGGATGATGGTAGAATAACTGAAGTATCTAAAATCAAATAATTTTATTCACTTGCAATATAACTTAAAGTTGTATCTACTTACCAGATAAAAGTAGAGTTGGGTATGCACCTGGTTTCAACTTTTTCTGAAATCCCGCGTTATGAAACTGCTGGTCAAAATGTTGATGGCACACTCTATAATTGTCATAAAGTTGTTTTGGAATTTTCTCCTTTAACACAGTGTTGTTTATATTCTCCATCCAAATATTAATTAAGCTGGGATCCCTGGTGAAACGATGCCTCCTACTTGTTTGATTGGTACAACTAGGAACACAATATAATTATGAAAGAATTTTTAACATTTAAATATTAACACACAATACACAACACTGCTCTAATTCTCTTATAATACAGAAAACAATTAAAAAGTTCATGAACTAAAATATAAAATTCAATAAACTGGAAGAAACTTTCACAAATAATAACTAATTAATTAATTTAACGATAATCAACGGAAAAAGCACAGGCGAAACACAATTCAAAATTCAAACGTTAACGGTTAACAATTAAAAATGAAATGACAAATCAATAGTTTATAAATGACAGTTCACGTTTCCTCCGATTGGGCGATACTGTAACGTCGTGCTACAGATACGCCCTCAAGTGGGTGGGCGCAATAATATAACTTGGATACAAATTGTAGATAAGAGTTAAACTGCTAGGAGGGTGTGCTGTGTTATATATTTGACAACTATATAAACAAATATATTTATAACAGAACTTGTTACTATGGTAATAAAATAAAACAAAAGTTGTGAAAACGATACCGAATATTAAATCCAATACACACGTCTTCCGTGATTACAGAAAACACTGTAAATCCATCAACAACTTCATTAATACATATTGCTGGCAACAGCAGTTGTACAATTAATGTCAATCTTCAAAAACTAGAATAAAAGCTTAGTTTATGTTGATTCACTTATTATTTCAACAAACAACATTGGGAGAATTGAAGAGTACTGTAAAGTACAAATGTACCGTAAAGTGCCATTTCCCGGACTCGGAAAAAAAACTTCCATTGTCTCAGTCTTTTCTGCTGACAGTTCCACAGCACACCCTCTAGCAGGCTAACTCTTTTACTAATAATTATCTATCTAATATATTAGTACTGGGCCCACCCGCCTCATGTTGCGAGCGCTAGTGTAAGTAGCCCAGAACACAGAACTATACATAACAATACAAATTTTATTAATATTTTTGGAAAGTTGGGTTTTAAAGAAAACTTCGACGTTGTTCATCAAGATTATATTAAATAAATATACATAAAAAATAAATAAATAAATAAGAAATATAAAAAATTAAATTTACTTTTTTCTGTTGATTCTATTTATATAGGATTTGTGTGCCTATACTTTTATTGGGTCAATGTAGGAGGCATTCTTGACCATATTTAAATATTTTTCATATTTGGAGTCTTTCCCTGCAGCTATTTTATTCACTTGTTTGCACCAAAAAAAGATACATCTAATGATCAACCTGCAGGCTTTTTCTCCACATGTAGATGGAGCTTCCAAAGACACCGTTGTGGATGATGGTAGAATAACTGAAGTATCTGAAATCAAATAATTTTATTCATTTACAATATAACTTGAAGTTGTATCTACTTACCAGATAAAAGTAGAGTTGGGTATCAACTCTTTCTGAAATCCTGCGTTATGAAACTGCTGGTCAAAATGTTGATGGCACACTCTATAATTGTCATAAAGTTATTTTGGAGTTTTCTCCATTAACACAGGATTGTTTATATTCTCCATACAAATATTAATTAAGTTGGGATCCTTGGTGAAACGATGCCTCTTACTTGTTTGATTGGTACAACTAGAAACACAACACGTTCTTTTACGAGATGCCATGCTTATATTATACTAAAAAAAGTAAAAAATATTATAGTATGATATTGTATGCTACACTATATAATTATGAAATAATTGTTAACATTTAAATATTAACACACAATACACAATACTTACACTGTTCTAATTCTTTTATAATACAGAAAACAATTAAAAAGTTCATAAACTAAAATACAAAATTCAATAAACTGGAAGAAACTTTCACAAATAATAACTAATTAATCAATTTAACGATAATCAACGGAAAAAGCACAGGCGAAACACAATTCAAAATTCAAACGTTAACGGTTAACAATTAAAAATGAAATGACAAATCATGATTAGTTTATAAATATGTGATGACAGTTCACGTTTCCTCCGATTGGGCGATACTGTAACGTCACGCTACAGATACGCCCTCAAGTGGGTGGGCGCAATAATATAACTTGGATACAAATTGTAGATAAGAGTTAAACTACTAGGAGGGTGTGCTGTGGACATTTCTAGTGAGAAATATTTTCTTTAAATTATATTCATTTGTTGTTATGTCATAAATAAGATCAAATAATGTAATGTGTCTAGATGTTCATGCTCTTTGGCGATAATGTCCTTATTCTCCTTAGGGTGAAGACCGTACAGGTAAAATATCCCCATGTTAACATATAAGCTCGTGTATAAAAAGATCTTTATATCCTCACCCTTACCTCATAAACGCATAGTTAGTGAGTAAACTTAGGTTTATTCAATTTAAAGAGAATAATAAATTGTTACACTCTGTTTTAGGCCCTTCTAAGTTATGGACTGGTCTTAGGGATCGGAGCTGGCGTCGTTAGAGAAGCTTCTACCATAGTTTTAGGGCATTATTTTAAAAGACGGAGAGAATTTGTGGAGATGGTAGCCCAATCTGGTGCAGGAGTCGGAATAGCTTTATTTTCAGTTCTATACAAAGAAGCAGTCGGTAAATTGGGTTGGAGATTGGGTCTTCAATCGGTAACCGGTCTCCTAGCGTTAGCATTTTTCCTTCCGATAGTATACAGATCAGCGAATCTGTATCATCCCCAAAGACGAGCCATAACGCATTTAAAAAACCAAAGAAAGAAAATGAAAGAGAAAAAGTCTCATACCAAAGTTCCGAAACCGCCAATGTTCGATTTTAGCCCATTGAAAAGTAAGGGCCTCAGGGTGCTGATGATTGCTTGTGCCTTTGCAGCATTAGGAATTTATGCTCCTATTTTTTATCTAGTAAGTATGTCATTGAGTTTATATTTTTTAAACTCAATTTTCTCGTAAGAAAACTGAACCATAGAATATTTTTCTCGAAATAAAAATATATTTCAGGTTTACCAAGGATATAAAGAGGGTCTGGAAGATAATGGCTTGGTAGTTCTACAAACTTTTCTGGGATTTTCCACTGCCTTAGGTTGTGTTGGATTCGGTTTTGTTATTATCAAACCTAGTACGCAATGTTTAATTTCGAGGCAATACCTGTGCCAAACAGCCATGGTAGGAATAGGTAAGAAATTAAATTCTTCTAATATCATTTACATTTTCCCAACAGGAAGAACGATATCAAGCTGGGTGGAATACTGGTACGAGCTGAAGAGTTTTAGACATCCTTGGACAGAAAGGATCAACGAATTATCGAAAAATTGTTGACCGGACATCTTAACATGTATCAGGAGTTATTTATTAGGATTTATTCATGTTTTGACTCAAAGGCTAGATCGACGTGAGCTTATTGAATTTGAAAAAGTTCTGACAACAATGGACTAGTTTAGTAGCATCATATTAATCAAAATGATAGCAATATATATTTACGATAAGATACCTACTTACTTATATTGGTATTCATTTTGCAATTAATTTTTCTCATTTCGTAAAATTTAGCAATAAATAATTAGTAAGTTTTAAACGTCGCGCCAACTAATAACCAATAATGAAGTGTGTTTAAAAGTCAACGTTGTCATATTTTAGCTACGTTCGTTTCAAGTATTCTCAAAGAACTGGCACAAAACACCGTGTTCTGTGACTAATTGATTGTACCAGTTGACAAGATATATGACAGGAGAGAAAATCGTGTTTATCTGTAATAAACAAACAAGACCCCTATTCTTGACGGTGATAGAATAGAACAGCCAATACAAAGTGGGTGTGGTTCTATTGAAAATGCCAAAACGGTATTCTTGAAATTCGTTCTCTCACTGTTCCGATAGAAGGGTTGCTCCCCGAGAGAACAATTACTTCTATTGGTTATTTTTGAAGGAACCACTATAACACCAAGAGAAGGTGTTAGGGATTTTTATTTTCGAACCAAAAATAGTATAGAAGTAATTTCTTTCATAAACCAAACAACAAATTAAACTAACGAAAATGACAGAATATTTTGTTTAGTGTTTTACTCCTTATTTGATAAAGTGTCAATCAGAGAACCAAAATATCGATATGTTTATCTCTTTTTAATGACAACAAATAAGAGAGGGAGATAAGTTTCTCGGTTAATATTAAAGCATATCGACAACATCGCAAATTTTCTACCAATCTTATTGAAACACGTCACTTACCACTTGTGACGTATGTAACCATTAAATTTAAATTTCAAAAGCCGATTATGGCTAGAGGATTAATTTTGTAAAAATTTTATTTGTACAGTTGAACCACTAAAAACCTATTTTATAAGATGCAAATATAAAAAAAAATCACTAAACTAGTCCATTATTATGAAGTTAATCAGAGGTTCGGAGTGGCAATTTTTGAATCCTGCTTTTACTCATAAAAAGTAACGTTATTGGGATCAGTTAGAACAAGAAAGACGTTTCCAATCATGGTACTGATTAAATTTTTATATTTTCAGGTGTTTCACTATTGGCATTGAGCGCAGTTCAAGGATACCACGGTTACGTATTATTTGTATGGTTGTACGGGATTTGTCTGGGAGGATATAACTATGCTTTAAAAATGTTTACTTTGGAAAGAATCAGAGGCAGACATTTCACCAAAGCTTGGAGTTTTATTCAAGGTGCTAAAGCGTTACCCGTTTTGGTTGGAATACCCATAACGGGATATATCAACCAAACCTATCCGAAGGCTGGATATTATTTCAGTTTTGTAACCACCGTTATAGGTATGTTTCATTTATTTAATTGCTTTTAACAATTGTAATGTATTATTTTAAAAGCATCCAGAAAGTTGCTAGGTTGTTAACCACTCTTCAACACTTTTCTTTGGCAGATATTCTGTTTAAGATATAGCAGAAAAGTACCAAGCAACTGTGTTGCGATTTCCGCCATATCATTGCGAACTAAATCCAACAGAATTTATATTAGTACATGTAGGATTTTTAGCGAGACAAAATACTTCATATAAAATGAAAGATGTCAACTACTGTTTGATTAAGCCATTCAGGAAGCGACACCAGAGAACTGACGAAAAGCAGTCCTGCAAGTGATAACACAAGTGGAAAAATGTAGGATCTGCATAACCTGGTCGAATCCCAACGGATTAGGCAATGGCGTTTTGAATAGTTGACTGCCATAAGTGATTCCAGGTCTTTACAAAGACCAATAATCTTTTTGGATGAGAGTATGATACCCACGATACGCCGGCAAAAGGATGGACCGATGGAACAGTGCGATGCCAATCAAAAGCTCCATCGAACAAAGGAAAACGGATCACGATTATTCATGCTGGATCAGCAGATGGTTGGATTCCAAACAGTTTGGGACTTTCTGCGAAGAACATTCAAGATTCGTTGTTGGATTACCACCAAGATACTACAGCCCAAGTGTTCGAAGATTGGTTCGAAAACACTTTACTGTCAAATATTTCCCCACATAGTGTCATAGTTATGGACAATGCTAGTTACCATAGTCGCCAATTGAAGAAGGTTCTAGACTCTTCAAATACAAAAGCGGAAATCCAGGAATTTATGCTCCAAAACAATATATGTACTTTGAAGAAGGATATAAAAAACGTAGCTTTTAGAGGTTCTTAGAACATTTAACATACAGAAGACATATGTATGTGACAGTTCTTAGTCTTCCTCCTTACTACTGCGTATTCAACCCAATTGAGCATATGTGGAGAAAACTAAACAACAAGGTGCGGACCCAAAATACTATACCTACATTATGTCCTTCTGTAATTGCATTAATCCGGCAAAATATAGATGACCCAGACGCTGATTGTTGGAAAAGAACAATAAACCATGTTATAAAAGTATAGGATTCATACAGGTCATTTCATACTAACATAGAACCCCTTATAATTAATGTAACGACGATAGTGATAGTGAAACTGAATTGATATATTTAAATTTTTATTCAATTTTATTGTGAATATCCTTTAATATGCGTTTCTATTAAAAAATGATTTTTGCAAATTTCATCCTGACCTGCATTCTTTACCCAAACTTGCCAATACCTGTGATAAAAGTACCCAAGAAGGCACTATATTGTTGAACTGTCGTCCTTTTGAGAAATGATTGGTTTTCATAATTTTTTACAACCAATCTGTTCTAGGTTAATAATTTTTTTAACATTTATTAACAATAAATTAATGCAAGAAGAATTTTAAAACTACCCTTCTTCAAGAAATCAACGCACCACAACGCAAATTAAAATATTTTACAAGCGTTAATAAAAATTCCCATTATAATGTTATATTTTGGAAGCCCCTTGTATACGCTATTCGTAAATTTAATATTTAATGACTGTGTTTTGTAGCTATAGTTTTTCTTTGCAACAAAACACAAAGAAGCAAAAAATGTACTAATTCCTTTTCCAAATTAATGCAAGAAGAATTTTAAAACTACCCTTCTCCAAGAAATTAACGCACCACTTTGAAAAATTAAAATATTTTACAAGCGTTAATAAAAATTCCCATTATAATGTTATATTTTGGAAGCCCCTTGTATACGCTATTCGTAAATTTAATATTTAATGACTGTGTTTTGTAGCTATAGTTTTTCTTTGCAACAAAACACAAAGAAGCAAAAAATGTACTAATTCCTTTTCCAAGTGTCCACGAATTTAAGAGGTTTTTGACGAAATTTTGACCCGCGATGAATGTGTCCAAGCAGTGATGCTGTTGGAAAAAGGTTGGAGTTACCGAAGAATTGGTCGTCGATTTAATGTATCCACACATCCATCCACGCACAGAAAGATTTCTCGAAACAGGGGATCATACTCGGAGACCAGGGCAAGGACGAAATCGGGTAACTACCTCTATTCAAGATCGATTCTTAAGGATTTCTACTCTTCGAAGTTTACAAAATCAGCTTCTGGACGTACATGATATACAAATTAGTTCTGAAAATGTTCGCCAGGGACTTAGGGAATACAACTTAAGACCTAGAATTGCCGACCGAGGTCCTCGATTAACTGCAGAGCATCGAAGGGAGAGACTACCTTTTGCCAGAGAACACACATATTCGTGTGTTGCGACGACCCAACGAACGTTAAGGTGTAGGGTAGTATTTCTTTGATCGCACGTACAAAATGGAACTGTTACAGCTGAAAGGTATATATTGGAGATCCTGGAGCAACATGTAGTACCATTCGCCCCTTATATGGGTGAAAATTTCTTACTAATGCAAGATAATGCCAGGCCTCACATTGCACAGATAGTCAGAAATTATCTAGAAGTAGAAATTAACACTATGGAATGGTCAGCACGTAGTCCGGACTTAAATCTGATCGAAAATCTCTGGGATATGCTTGGTAGGCGATTAAGATCCAACCAAACAACTTAGGTACAGGAAGTGGGAGAGAGGCTGATCCAGATTTAGAGAGAAATAGACCAAAATTAAATAGGACAATTAATTTCAAGTATGGGCCGACGATGTGAGGCTGTTATAAGTGGTAAAGGCGGAAACGCTCGTTATTAAACCTTTTTTTTATATTTTAGTTTGCTTTCCTTAATATTAATTTTGTTAAAATTTCCTTTTTTTATTTTTCTATCTGTTGTACTTCAACCTGAATGATGGTGGACAGGTTGCTATAATTACATATAAAATGTAGTATAAATTTGGGGAAGTTTCAATTTTTATTCTTTGCCTGTTTACAAATAAAATTGATTTATTGAAGTGGTGCGTTAATTTCTTGGAGCAGTTTATTTCCGGATACTTTTAAAAGTAAGAAATACATAATCGAAGGTCTAATTTGTTACAGGTGCGAGTTTGATGTTCCTAGTAGGAACGCGAAAAGAACACCACTCCATGCTCAACAGCAATTCGACCAATTGCAATCTGAACAACTGTACAATAACAAATGTAAACGACTGCGTTTGCACCATGGGCCCCTACAATGCGATGTACACGCCTGACGTAAATCCTTACAATTTCTACCGTCACGGAAGCAACCATTACGAGCGGGTTTTTCCAAATTGTACCGATCACTTTGAAAAATCGGTGAATAGACATTCTTTTAGACAACGAAGAGAACCTCATATCCAGTATATACCGAAAAGCCTCAGCTACGCTGCCAACATAAACCATTCACCTTATTATACTCCCACCGCTTGCAATAAACAAGAATGCATCAGATACGCTTCCTTGCCCAGGATGAAGAAGAACGTTTTGCGGCCCAGTAAAAGTGTACCAGAAGGTCTGGCGAGGTGTGAATATTACAGGGCGTGCAGGAGACCGATTATTAGGAACGTTCAAGTGATAGAACAAATTACGACTTCGGTGTGAACAGAGTGAACAAAGTATTGTTTTTCGACCACTGGGGATTGTCTAACCGGCTCATTCTTTGCTATTAGAAATATTTTGGGATGAATCTGATTACTTGGGAGACAATTTTGGGGGTAATTTTGAAACTTTCACACTACCCTCCGATTTTTATAACAATTTTATCTAGTACATTATAATGATCCCGAAATTAAAGTTATTTTCCGCGGAAATAGTAAAAATCGCTAAAAATGCTAATCGCTAATCTGACCAATCAGATGCCAAAGACGATATTATCGTGATAATAGCAGCTGTGTTTCAATTCTGATTGGTCTGTCAAGATATTCATTTATAATATTCCTATTTTGATCTGTGTTAGTTAGTCGGGAAGTGGATGTACCTACCTATACAGGGTGATTCATTACTAATTGGAAATAATTTAATACTAGAATCCTGACTTCACATTATAAAGATTTAACCCAAAACACCTAAATAAAATGTAGCTGCTTAATTAGGTACAGGGTGTTTTGTTTAAAACTATTTGGGTTCAGTATTTTAAGACTGTTTTACGTATTCATTTCATATTTGGCAGAAAATGAGTTCTAGGCGGCCACGGAAATTCGCTACCTCTGCCAATCCAACGATGAGGAAATTGGTTATCGAGATAATTCCTCACTATCATTTGATAATGAGGTAGGCTCCATCCTGCATGAAC
Source organism: Ophraella communa (assembly GCA_035357415.1). Lineage (NCBI taxonomy): Eukaryota > Metazoa > Arthropoda > Insecta > Coleoptera > Chrysomelidae > Ophraella > Ophraella communa. The sequence goes on along the minus strand of CM068984.1, from coordinate 29,058,510 downwards.
CACATGTATCTTTGATTAAGTGGCAATTCCTCGAGATGACCGAATAAAGTTGTTTCTAAAAATTGTAGATATGAGTTACCATTCAAATTTGCTGTTAACTAATTCGGACCCAACAAACTATCTCCAAAGATACCGCACCATACATTTATCTTGAATTCATGCTGAAAATGTGATTCTGGGAAAATATGGGGATTTGCAATATCCCAATTGTGACTGTTTCTCCAGTTAAAAACTCCTCTGCGTCAGTAAAAAGAATTTAGTCAAAAAAATTTCGATCTTCATTTTTTTATTCATCATCCACTGAGCAAAGTTCATCCTAAGTCGTAAGGTCGTAAATTTTCCTTTTTTAAAATTCGCAAAATTGAAGATTGACTTACTCCAATCATTGCTGCTAAACGCCGAGTACCCCAGCAAACACAAAAACATATTGGATATACGAGTATATATGTTATGTAATTTTTGAAATATAAAAGTCACAGTTATATAAAACTAAAGTCACAACTAGATAATATTTATGTATTGAATACTGACAAAGGCCGGCACAGCTAGAGAACAATAGTGATATAAAATATACGTATTTATATTACATATGTATTATGTATATTATGTTACATCTCAAATATGTCCAAATTACTATGTACCATATATGTTTATTTCTGATCTCGTTTTTGATGATGGTTCACCATAACCACTGTAAAATTGTAAAACTGAGCTACTTATTCATTCATGTCACAGAAGTCTTCCATTTTTTTTCTTGTTAAAGAGTTATTTTGCCTAAAATTTATAATTAAGTTATTTGAATGTAAATCAATTATACTTGAAAATAACTTTATTGTGATAAGTATATAAATAATAATAATTAGTACTTACATATTGTTTTCTCTAATACTCAACACAAAGACACCCAGAAAAAATTTTATTATAAGCATATACTTTGTTATTAATAATTTCCACGGGTATTTGTAGCACTCGAACGACTCGTGAAAATTTATAATAGGTTATAATTTTCTTCTTTTTTTGTTAAACGTATATTAGACGAGGCGAAATATATAAAATCTTTTATGTAGCAAATTTTACGTATTAAATATATATAATTTTGTTCTTCTATTCTATTCTATTCTTTCTGTTATATATTTTTTATGTAACATATACATTTGTGTTTGCTGGGCTTAGTTCCGGATTATTAGTAACTCGCACTAAAATATCGTCCTCTTGATTCACAGTTATTATTTTCGGCCGTCCCATACCACTATTACGCTTGAATTGTCCAATTTCTTCAAATCGTCGAAAAATATTGCTAAAAGTTTGCCGATTGGGTTGAATTCTGTTTGGATACATTTGTTGATATCTGTGAACAGCAGAAACACAGGAATAATTTACTTATACATAAACACAAAGCATGTCTCGCATTTCCAGATTAGTAAAATTGTTGTGTCGAGGCATTCTCACTTAACTCAACTTAACTTTAAATTTTACAACAATCACAATTTCAAGTGACATAAGCAACAACTAATTAATAGCTAAGGCAGCAATGGCATCACCCCACATATCGAAGAAATTGATTCAGACCAGAGCCAACTAATATTGAAAAATTATCCATCAAATGCCACTTATTAATTAAAAATAGAGATCAGTTTATTTGTTTGAAAATATTTTAAAATCATTTAATATCTTAATATCTTTATCTAAGGATTAAAGTTTCATTTGCGTATTAAATGCAATTCACTGGTCCATAGTTATCACACATTAAAATTGGGCAGCTTCATGTTTAACTGAAAATATTGACTTTATCGTTATGAAAAAAGAGTACTTTATTTACGTAAAAAGTATTGGAGAATCGAAAAATTGTGCTAAAGTTTCTATTCCGCCAGTGGCGTAGAATTTGGGAACTTGCCCCTGTCGTACGCCTCTGGTGGTAGCCAGAAACGTTTGTTTAATATAATTTTGTAGGGTGTATACTGTCTACATTTTCTGCCAAATATGAAAAGAATAAGTAAAACAGTCCTAAAGTACTGAACCCAAATAGTTTTTAAATTTTGAAATAAAACACCCTGTAACTAAGTAAGCAGCTACATTTTATTTAGGTGTTTTGGGTTAAATCTTCATAATTTGAAGTCAGGATTCTAGTATTAAATTTATTTGGGAAAAACTATTTATAAGGAAACCTTTTATATTAAATTAAAATAGCTTTTTACAATCTGACATTTTATTAATCAAAGTGATTATACATAACAACCAAAAGTGTTGTAGAATAATACTCAATATAACAATGATTTAGCGATTGATACTAGATTAGAAGTAATGCAATCTTAACAGTTATGAATCACCCTTTATATATTTTTTTAGTATTTAAACATATAAAAGATTAGTCATAATTTTTTAGTCTGGCAATAGGGCAAAATGATATTTTATTATTTTGGCATACCCATGAAATAAAGTATGAATTTATGGAATTTATTTATTTCAAACTAAATATTAAAATCACGGAAACTTGAATTGAATTAAAAAATAATGTTATTGCAGAAAGTAATGCGTTTAGAAACCATTTTATGCTGCTAAATTTGATTTAACTCTCATTTTTACGAGGAAATCATTATAATGTTCTAGACTCTAATTGATAAAAGTTTTATGAAAATCGGCAAGTTCACCAGATTCCACTTTTCATCAAAATTGAAGCGGAAATATTTATATCCTGAAAGGTATTTCTAAAACTATATTTCTCCTTTTAAGCCCGTTTGTAACTATCAATGATTAATTACAAGTTTTAGTCAATTTTTTAGGATCCTAAATAATTGATAAATACATACACATTTTGTGTACATTTTTTTGTCAATTTTCAAATCATCAAAACTTGTCCTATTTCTCTTCAATTTTAATTGACGTGACATATTTATAGAACCGGTCCTATTTTCTATCAATTAATTGACAGATTAGAGCAAAAATGTAGGGTAATTTATACTTCAATGTTGTTTATTTTTGCAGAAATTGGTATAACTGATTCTGTAACATAACAACCTCTACTTTAGTTATTGTTATTTGAATAGAATAGAAAGTTAATTCGTTATTTGTTACTTGTGTGTACATAAGCTAAGAATTGTAAAGTAATTTGTAACCTGCCAAAATAAATACATGCATGAATAGTAAAGTATGTACATTTAAAACGACTTCTATGTACCAACCTGCTGCTTGCAGAGATAGTTTCTTGCATCAGAGATTCCTCTTTTTGTACATCATTTTCAACCAAGCAAAGTAAAAAATTAAATTTTTCCTCTGATACGTGTTAAATTTTTTTATAAAAATCTGGATCTTGTACTGCCAGTTCTTAATTGAGCATTTTAAGGGTACCCAAGCCTTTTTAACTCGTTCTTTTTAACCAAGGCTTTCGTATTACTCTGCTCTTGATTATAGCTTTTCTCTTTTTTGCAATATTAATTATCACTACCTATATTTATAACAGCTGCTGCTGTTAGTAATAAAAATTTCAGCATTCATGTTTACAGTTCACGATAAAGTTAGAAATATTAGCATTAACAATAGCATAGTACACATAAAGCTAAATACCGCTTAAAAGTTAAGGAGGCTCCCGCCTACTGCAGTGCGCATGATCACATTCTAAATAAATTATTAAAACTTTGAACATTGCATACATTTGATTTTATTGGTTCAATGTTTATGGTCCTAAATTTAGGAACCTAAAAAATTGACTAAAATTTGTAATGAATCATTGATAATTACAAACGGGCTTTAGACATATAGGTCGCCACTTTTTCCAATTGACATTTCTTCTTTTTTAACATTATAAGATTATTTATCTTCTTTTAATCCGCTTAGTTGTTTATTTTTCTTCTTCTTTAGATTCCATCTTCATTGTTAAGATCTTCCAAGATATTCCTCTAGTTTCTCTGTTTCCATATTTCCAGTTTCCATTTTTGTTGCCTTACCATTGACCGTCATTCTAAGGCATGAAGTACTGTAATACCAATATTATTGTTTCTTATATTCTCAGTTAGTTTACAGAGACTGTTTCTAAGTTTTTTTTAATGTTGCTAATTAATGTCACACCAAAAGATTCAAATTTTCGAGCTACTTCATTTTTTCTGTCACATTTTAGAAGTTGGTAAATTTTTGCTGTAGATTCTAGCTTTCTAAAAGATTTTTGCCATTCACTTTTTGATATTGTTATTATTATTGCCACGCGTTATCTGCTTTAACGGAAAATAATTTTGATTTTAAACAAATACGAAGAATGAGTGGACATTTCCTCAATTTTAGGTGCTATTAGCTCTAGTCATTAGAATAATTAAATATATTTAAGCAAAAGACATTTAATTTATTAAACATTTATTATTTAACTAGGTATTGCAATTAAAATTTGTGAACTATTTAAATAAAATAGCTGGAAAACTGTAACTTGTGTATATGTTCCAAAATGAACAGTTTTCTGGTATTTATAAAAATAAATTTGTAAATTTACATAAATTAAATTTATTAGAGCAATATTAAAACGGTTGTGATGTACAAAAATTAAAAATTTCTATGTTTAATTCCTCCTACGACTTGGCTTTAGTATCATCGACCAGAATAGTAAATTTTTTGTTTTCTGAACTTACTGACCAATTAAAAATAATATATATTGGTTAATTATTGTCATTGTGCGCAAAGTAGACAAATAAAACAACAAAATGTTGTACAAAAAATCCATTTTAAAATAACTTATGTTATCCATCTCTATTAACAAAATAAAATGAAAAATCAATGAATAAAACGAAAAGTTTCCGAATCCTTTAATCGTAACAAGATTGGTTACAATTAATAATTCCCGTCAGCTGTCAGTTTGTCAACATCTCCTATATTATTTTAGTAAAGCCGTTTATAGAGGCAATATGTTGCATTCAAGCATTAATTTTCTGTTTGTTAGTATTAAACATTGTACATAAACTTTAGAATTGAGGGAACAAATACACTTAATAGTTATTAGAGTCTACTCGGTGTATAATTCGCAGGATTATTTAAATATTGATCTATGTAGAAAAAAAATCTAAAAACTGTTATTTATAACGAATTTACACTCATTAAATAGAACATGTCTATTTGTTTAATTTCACAAACAAACAAATTGGTTTAAAATGACAGTATTTGCAATTGTCAATAAATAATCCTGTAGAAATTTTAATATTTTAAATGTGTAAATTACCGAAGTAGCGATACAATAATTCCATTATTAATAAAAGCGTCTAAATAAAATACAAACCTTTTTATTAGACTTTTAATCGAAATTTTATTTTATTGATTGTTACAGGGTAATGGTTATCCTTTAAATAAATAATAAATCAATTCTTATTTTGAGAAATTGTTTTATTTCTTTCATTAACGGCAACATAAACAGGAACATTCTGCAAAGGTCATACATTATAAAAGTCTGCAAATAAGTTCATTATAAGCAATTTTTAAGAGACACATGTAACTGGGTAGGCAACAACATTTACTCATTACTTTCAGATTGGGTTTTGAGTTATGCGAGGCATTGATCCAAAACATTCAAAATCTTGACCATCGATTTCGAAAAAACGTAAAAATTATGTAAAATATCTATATTGGAACTGTTTGATATATTCATTTCATCTCCCCTTACCAACATAAAAGGCAAAAATTTAGGGATTTCCTAAAGGAATTAAATATTGCTTATAAAAACGTAATGCCAAGAATATACGCACCCATCTGCAAAATGTGAAGGAAACGACATCTGTTGATGACAAAAAATCATGCTCGGGAATTGTGAGAGATAATAATATCCGTACAAAATAAAAATTCGTTATAGAAACTAATGGAAAACGTAAAATCTTAGAAAAAAATTTAAACATTATTATACAGTTTACTTTTACTATACAGTGAGGTTAACCGATAAAATGAAGACAAATGATATTTGACAGCTACAATAATGAAAATTTTAAAAATAGGATACAAAAAAACACGTGTCGGGGAATTGGTTATGTACCTAGAATAATAATTGGGTAAAGGTGTATTTTAGGTCACCCCCTAGGCGCATGCGGCAATTTTAATTCTAAAGAATAATTTTATTGGTGGACGAGAGCGGTAAACTTTTAATGTTAAGCTACGTTGCCACATTGGTGTGAAAAAATCATTGTTAGCTGAAAACGGGTAGCAAGAATGAATTGTACTGTATGTTGTTGACATTTTTCCATCCTGTAAACAACGAATAAAGCTCTAAACATTTTCAGAAGTTCATCTAAAGTTATCAAAAGGTAATATTTTATTACCTACTAGGATTTATTAAATTTTGTTTATATTATTTTGCTAAATGTTTTTAAGAAGACGAAAGTTTTAAATTGATCAGTTCATTTTGTAAATGCAGCATATTATTTTATCTTTTAGTTAACCTCAATATTAGATTTGGTATGGCGGTCACCATAAGGAAAAATAAAATTTTCAAAAAAATGTATATAAATTTATTTAGTTTGGTAACAGCACTACAAAATTCTATTGACATACCTTAAAGATACAATTAAAATAAAAAGCTCTTACAAAAGTCAAAAAACCTCACATAATTTACAAATTATAATGAAATTTTATAAATAAATAATAATTACAAATGAATAGTGAGAGAAAAACATTGGAATAATAAAATCCTATTTATAGGCTAACTAAACTTAATATAATTTTTCACTGAAAATAATATTTCACTCAAGCAAGCAAATTTAAATTTTAAAGTCTCTTATTATTATCTCAATTATTATTTATTGGTAAAAATGAATCTTATTCTCTAAAAGTCCTAAAGTTGCTTGCTCAGAGAGAAACATTGACCAGTCACAGCAAAAAATATAAAAATAAAACAAATACAAAAACTTAAAATACAATTTTGGTAGTTTTGAAGTCATTAGCATGATATTTCACTTAAGCAAGCAAATTTAAAGTCTTTTATTATCTCGATTATTATTTATTGGTGAAAATTAATCTTATATTCTCCAAAAGTTCTAAAGTTGCTTGCTCAGAGAGAAACATTGACAGGCCAGTCACAGCACAAAATAAATAATACAAAAACTTTAAATACAATTTTGGTGGTTTGGGAGTCATTAGCAAATAAATAATATTTTTAATCTTTCACATAGTGAGAGTACAATACATTAAAAAAAAAAGAAAATTAATAAAAATAAAACCAGATAAAAATACAATGCAATAAATTGAATTTTATTCTTTCAATTAAAAAAATCTAAGAACAAAAAAACTAAGAAAAAAACTACTTTTATATTCCCATAAATGTATAGATTTATCATGAAAAAACCTGAACTAAGAAATTGAACCAAAAATAATACACTTGGTAATAAATTTATGCCAAAAGAATCTAGCTACATCCCTTGGAATTCTAATATCCCTATAACTTTATCAAGAAATGTAGAAAAAGAAAAACAAGAATGAATTTCAATCAAATAGAGTCTTACTACTTCTCTAAGAATTCTGAGTTAGGAACTCAGAAGTGACCTGAGATATGTAGCAAGGTGTCATATAGCAACTTCTTACGTCCCTTAGATATCTGAGATACTAATTCAGATGTACTAAAGACGCAGCAAGGAGCTAAACAACACTGCAGATAATTATTTCTTCAGTGATATCCCCAATTCCTTCGTAGGATTCTGCCGAAACATATGGCATTGCATGTAGCTATGTACCAAGTGCCAGAGGTAAGGGGTTTTCACCTACGAAATATATCTACCACCCTGATTAATTGAAAAGGGATGATGAAACGACCCAAGAAAGGATTGCAAAGGAAAGAAAATCAAACCAGAAATAGAAAAACAAGAATAATGAATTTCAATCAAAAAGAGTCTTACTACTTCTCTAAGAATTCTGAGTTAGGAACTCAGAAGTGACCTGAGATATGTAGCAAGGTGTCATATAGCAACTTCTTACGTCCCTTAGATATCTGAGATACTAATTCAGATGTACTAAAGACGCAGCAAGGAGCTAAACAACACTGCAGATAATTATTTCTTCAGTGATATCCCCAATTCCTTCGTAGGATTCTGCCGAAACATATGGCATTGCATGTAGCTATGTACCAAGTGCCAGAGGTAAGGGGTTTTTACCTACGAAATATATCTACCACCCTGATTAATTGAAAAGGGATGATGAAACGACCCAAGAAAGGATTGCAAAGGAAAGAAAATCAAACCAGAAATAGAAAAACAAGAATAATGAATTTCAATCAAAAAGAGTCTTACTACTTCTCTAAGAATTCTGAGTTAGGAACTCAGAAGTGACCTGAGATATGTAGCAAGGTGTCATATAGCAACTTCTTACGTCCCTTAGATATCTGAGATACTAATTCAGATGTACTAAAGACGCAGCAAGGAGCTAAACAACACTGCAGATAATTATTTCTTCAGTGATATCCCCAATTCCTTCGTAGGATTCTGCCGAAACATATGGCATTGCATGTAGCTATGTACCAAGTGCCAGAGGTAAGGGGTTTTCACCTACGAAATATATCTACCACCCTGATTAATTGAAAAGGGATGATGAAACGACCCAAGAAAGGATTGCAAAGGAAAGAAAATTAAACCAGAAATAGAAAAACAAGAATAATGAATTTCAATCAAAAAGAGTCTTACTACTTCTCTAAGAATTCTGAGTTAGGAACTCAGAAGTGACCTGAGATATGTAGCAAGGTGTCATATAGCAACTTCTTACGTCCCTTAGATATCTGAGATACTAATTCAGATGTACTAAAGACGCAGCAGGGAGCTAAAAAACACTGCAGATAATTATTTCTTCAGTGATATCCCCAATTCCTTCGTAGGATTCTGCCGAAACATATGGCATTGCATGTAGCTATGTACCAAGTGCCAGAGGTAAGGGGTTTTCACCTACGAAATATATCTACCACCCTGATTAATTGAAAAGGGATGATGAAACGACCCAAGAAAGGATTGCAAAGGAAAGAAAATCAAACCAGAAATAGAAAAACAATAATGAATTTCAATCAAAAAGAGTCTTACTACTTCTCTAAGAATTCTGAGTTAGGAACTCAGAAGTGACCTGAGATATGTAGCAAGGTGTCATATAGCAACTTCTTACGTCCCTTAGATATCTGAGATACTAACTCAGATGTACTAAAGACGCAGCAAGGAGCTAAACAACACTACAGATAATTATTTCTTCAGTGATATCCCCAATTCCTTCGTAGGATTCTGCCGAAACATATGGCATTGCATGTAGCTATGTACCAAGTGCCAGAGGTAAGGGGTTTTCACCTACGAAATATATCTACCACCCTGATTAATTGAAAAGGGATGATGAAACGACCCAAGAAAGGATTGCAAAGGAAAGAAAATCAAACCAGAAATAGAAAAACAATAATGAATTTCAATCAAAAAGAGTCTTACTACTTCTCTAAGAATTCTGAGTTAGGAACTCAGAAGTGACCTGAGATATGTAGCAAGGTGTCATATAGCAACTTCTTACGTCCCTTAGATATCTGAGATACTAATTCAGATGTACTAAAGACGCAGCAAGGAGCTAAACAACACTGCAGATAATTATTTCTTCAGTGATATCCCCAATTCCTTCGTAGGATTCTGCCGAAACATATGGCATTGCATGTAGCTATGTACCAAGTGCCAGAGGTAAGGGGTTTTCACCTACGAAATATATCTACCACCCTGATTAATTGAAAAGGGATGATGAAACGACCCAAGAAAGGATTGCAAAGGAAAGAAAATCAAACCAGAAATAGAAAAACAAGAATGAATTTCAATCAAAAAGAGTCTTACTACTTCTCTAAGAATTCTGAGTTAGGAACTCAGAAGTGACCTGAGATATGTAGCAAGGTGTCATATAGCAACTTCTTACGTCCCTTAGATATCTGAGATACTAATTCAGATGTACTAAAGACGCAGCAAGGAGCTAAACAACACTGCAGATAATTATTTCTTCAGTGATATCCCCAATTCCTTCGTAGGATTCTGCCGAAACATATGGCATTGCATGTAGCTATGTACCAAGTGCCAGAGGTAAGGGGTTTTCACCTACGAAATATATCTACCACCCTGATTAATTGAAAAGGGATGATGAAACGACCCAAGAAAGGATTGCAAAGGAAAGAAAATCAAACCAGAAATAGAAAAACAAGAATAATGAATTTCAATCAAAAAGAGTCTTACTACTTCTCTAAGAATTCTGAGTTAGGAACTCAGAAGTGACCTGAGATATGTAGCAAGGTGTCATATAGCAACTTCTTACGTCCCTTAGATATCTGAGATACTAATTCAGATGTACTAAAGACGCAGCAAGGAGCTAAACAACACTGCAGATAATTATTTCTTCAGTGATATCCCCAATTCCTTCGTAGGATTCTGCCGAAACATATGGCATTGCATGTAGCTATGTACCAAGTGCCAGAGGTAAGGGGTTTTCACCTGCGAAATATATCTACCACCCTGATTAATTGAAAAGGGATGATGAAACGACCCAAGAAAGGATTGCAAAGGAAAGAAAATCAAACCAGAAATAGAAAAACAAGAATAATGAATTTCAATCAAAAAGAGTCTTACTACTTCTCTAAGAATTCTGAGTTAGGAACTCAAAAGTGACCTGAGATATGTAGCAAGGTGTCATATAGCAACTTCTTACGTCCCTTAGATATCTGAGATACTAATTCAGATGTACTAAAGACGCAGCAAGTAGCTAAAAAACACTGCAGATAATTATTTCTTCAGTGATATCCCCAATTCCTTCGTAGGATTCTGCCGAAACATATGGCATTGCATGTAGCTATGTACCAAGTGCCAGAGGTAAGGGGTTTTCACCTACGAAATATATCTACCACCCTGATTAATTGAAAAGGGATGATGAAACGACCCAAGAAAGGACTGCAAAGGAAAGAAAATTAAACCAGAAATAGAAAAACAAGAATAATGAATTTCAATCAAAAAGAGTCTTACTACTTCTCTAAGAATTCTGAGTTAGGAACTCAGAAGTGACCTGAGATATGTAGCAAGGTGTCATATAGCAACTTCTTACGTCCCTTAGATATCTGAGATACTAATTCAGATGTACTAAAGACGCAGCAAGGAGCTAAACAACACTGCAGATAATTATTTCTTCAGTGATATCCCCAATTCCTTCGTAGGATTCTGCCGAAACATATGGCATTGCATGTAGCTATGTACCAAGTGCCAGAGGTAAGGGGTTTTCACCTACGAAATATATCTACCACCCTGATTAATTGAAAAGGGATGATGAAACGACCCAAGAAAGGATTGCAAAGGAAAGAAAATCAAACCAGAAATAGAAAAACAAGAATGAATTTCAATCAAAAAGAGTCTTACTACTTCTCTAAGAATTCTGAGTTAGGAACTCAGAAGTGACCTGAGATATGTAGCAAGGTGTCATATAGCAACTTCTTACGTCCCTTAGATATCTGAGATACTAATTCAGATGTACTAAAGACGCAGCAAGGAGCTAAACAACACTGCAGATAATTATTTCTTCAGTGATATCCCCAATTCCTTCGTAGGATTCTGCCGAAACATATGGCATTGCATGTAGCTATGTACCAAGTGCCAGAGGTAAGGGGTTTTCACCTACGAAATAAAGCTACCACCCTGATTAATTGAAAAGGGATGAAATGACCCAAGGAAGGATTGCAATGAAAAGAAATTGCTGAGATACGCAGCAAGGTGTCATATAGTAAAATGTCCGATACCAAATTAAACATTTGACCAACTGAAATTGAAACAGTAACCATTCAATTTTTGTATTCTGCTCCTGAAAAGGTATTGAAATATACTAAAGGTTAATAAAGTTATCTCCCCTCTATTCTTATACCCCTAAAACACTATTTTATTTATTAAGAAATGTAAAAAATGAAAAACAAGAATAAGTAAATTTTAATTCAAAATTGTCTTACTATGGTCCACGGAACCATTATATTTTATCTATTTTCTTATCATTAACCAAATCTAAGCATTTTTATATGATAATAATTAAATTTTTGAAAATATTTGTGGAAATAAATGATGTACATTAAATAAAACTTTCAAAAAATAGAATAACTTCTCGACTTCAACTATCAAAATTTCAATTTATTAAGTTTGTAAGTGTAAATAGTGGTTTTATTTTTATCATTTTAAAATATACATTTTAAAAATTGTTCACTGATAACTATAGTAAGTTTCTTCTACCCTTATCTGTAATAAAGAAGGAAACAAAGTTTAGATTCCACGTATATTGCGTAACTTTCAAAGAAATATAAAAAACAAAAATAATGTTAAATAAGTAAATAACTCACCCCGAACGTCTTGGCTACATTCTAGCACATATTTATCTTCTAGTTCTACGGAGTGGTTGATCTGGTCCCAGGTCCCAGCGTGTATTCCTCTTCTATCCATCCATCCACATATAACCACATATAACTACTCAGCAATTTGGAGGTTAGGTACCGTCGTTCATTGATTGGAGATTGAGAAAATGTGCTTGTTGTTACTGAAAACAAACCAAAGAACTGGATTCATATATTTATTTTCTGATCCTAAATCAAAAAGAAAAACATCTCTTGAAGTCTTAATGAAATAATTTGCGCAAAATTTTACCCTAAAGAAATTAAATATTGGTTATAAAAAATAATATTGACAATCTAAAACATAGTATCCACAAAAAAGCAACTAATTTGGACGAAATTCCAGCTAAAAACCTGAAAAATGTTGTTTATGAATTTACAAAATTATAAATTAGTGCTACCTGACAAGAGATTTACTGCGAGATTTTATTGAAAATGGTTTTACATTTATCATAACTATAGAATAAAGAAATCTACCGTCCCATTATTTCTAAGTACTTGCCATAATCAATAATAGATTATACGCGAAGATATACACTTTGGTAAAGGAAAAGGTACCTACCAGAGAGGACATTTTAATCCTAAAGAGAAAACTGCTCTTATAGCATGCCATCAAATTAATACTAAATATTTTAGAAAAAGATAAATGTTTGTAATTTAATGTCTAGAAATACTACGAGATACGTATTTAATTTCGTAACATCTTTAAAATTTATAAAGAAGGAAGCAGAAATTAGTACAGAAGTTCCTTGTTCTTTCTATCAATTTGTTTAGTATTTTTTATTATTTTCACTGAAAATGTTTTCTTTAAAAGTTTAACTAGGTGTATAATTATAAAATATATAAAAATAGCTGTCTCAAATTTATGTCTATAGTCTATATAAACTCACTCAATTTCAAAGATTAAATAAAAGTAAATGTACCGAGACTGGTCAAAATTCTGGTTAATACCATATAATATGAAATTGATCATTAGACCTCTCAAAGTCTTGCCGCTGTATGCCGTCTGTATCTAGATGAAGTTTTTATACCGATAGCATAGAATAGACTAAAAAAAAATATACTTAATTATTACAATTGTCAACCTAAATTAATAAAAACGAATTTAATTTGACTTGTAATATTTATTATTATATATTTCAAATGCCATATTAAAATCCTCAACTGACGTCATATTTTCAAAATTTTTTATAATTTGCCTTTACAATACACTGCATTGTAACACTCAACAAAGTGTAGAAATGAAATCTCTTCAAGTCTAGTTATTTTTTGTGTCCCAGTTGGTAATTATGTCAATTTTGAAAATGATAGAACTACAGAACATAGAATCTCAGATCATAACATAACCTAAAATAAATTATGGTTCTGCCCCAAGAATGATAAACTTATCATTCTTGGGTTCTGCCAATTAATAAATAAAAATATTTTAGAAAAGTAAATTATATGTTAAAAGCTATGATAAAAAACGCTAACGATTATATTTTTTATTAAATCAAAACACATTACTTGGAAAATAAATGGATATGTTCTACAAACAAACTTGATAATCTGATATGTCATTTTAGTAAGTACCAACATAATTTGATGAACACAGAAAGTACTAATTGTTGAATAATTTTATTTAAAAAACATTAATAAATGCGAATTATAAAAAAATATTGAGTATTTTACAAATAATTATTGTTAAACTTAGTTGAATGGTGAAATGTATTGTACCAACAACCTTTGTGGAGGTCAATTTGAATAATAAAAGTATTTGTGGAAATCTTAGACCATATACAAATAGACTGGCTGTGACGTCATTTTTCTGAACAACATACTGAAGCCAATATTATCTCTCTTTGTCGCATGAAGTTCGTGGAGCTACGGGATGAGGTGTGTGGGCAGTACTGTTTACAAACAACAAATACCAGCGGCGCAAAGGTCTTTTAATAGGTACCTAACAAGGTTTTAACTCTAATCAAAATTCTTAAATTATAACTTTAACCCAAAATTAATACAACGAAAACAATACCACAATTAGTTTATGAACAGGGTAAGATTAATGTTTACATATGATTCGCAATGTTCCATGCTATAAGAGACAGTTCAGTCGAAGATATACGAAACAACCGAAGAAGTTTTATTCAAACGTGGATTTGTTTGTAAACATATAGTTATAGAACACAACATAAAGTTATTTTGGCTTCACAACAAGGACAGAAAATTGACGTCTATTTGTATATGGTCTAAGGTGGAAATAAATGATGTACATTAAATAAAACTTTCAGAAAATAAAATAATCTCAAGTATTAAAATTTCAATTCAAAGAGCCATAACTTACGTCGAAGAATGGTCAACGACAACTGGATTTCAATTCAACATCTCAAAAACAAAGGCCATGTGTTTTTCGAAAAAATATCAACTAAAAGACAAAGTGTTATACTTCCATACACAAGAAATAGAATATGTAGATGAAATTAGGTTCCTAGGTATGATTTTTGATAAAAAACTAACATGGAAAACCCACATACAACATTTAAAGAAGTACTGCCAATCCGGAATAAATCTTTTACGATGTATTGCTTTTAAAAATTGGGGCGCTGATTACTCAAGTTTATTGCTCATTTATAAATCCCTAATTAGATCAAAACTTGACTATGGTGCTATTGTCTATAACTCAGCCAAAAAATCCCTACTAAAAGCAGTCGATGTAATTCAAAATACCAGCCTTCGCATTGTGTTGGGAGCACATCGTACGAGCCCGATAACTAGCATTTATTGGGAAACTGGAGAACTGCCGCTCTCATACAGGAGACAATATCTAAGCCTTAGCTATGCAGCAACCATTTCTTCAAACAAAAACAATCCTGTAAAACGTAATGTGTTCGCAGACCGTTTCTCAAACACATTTGAAAAGAAAAATCGAACTGATCACCCCTTCTATTCCCGACTCCAAACCTACATATCCCAAATAAATTTTCAATTCCCAAAAACTTATGACATACCTTCACTTCAAACTTTTCCCCCATGGATAATACCTGTTCCTTCTACGAATACTAGTCTTACAAGCTTAAACAAGTCAGAGGTACCAAAAATTCAAATAAAACAAGAATTTTATAAAATACTCAACGTATATAGTAATACTTATAAGGTATACACAGATGCATCAAAACATGAAAACGGGACTGGAGCAGCAATTTTCTCGGAACTTCACTCACTAACCTACAAATTACCACCAACTTCGTCGATATTCTCCGCTGAACTATTCGCTATTCTTAAGGCCTTGCATACTATACAAAATATAAACAAGGAGAACTATACAATTATCTCGGATTCACTAAGTTCAATAACTACGCTCAAACAACTATATAGCAACAATCCTCTTTTACTGCTTATTAAACAAGAACTAAAACATATAGAAGACAGAAAACTCCGAGTTAATTTTATATGGGTCCCCTCCCACATTGGAATTAGTGGCAATGAAACTGTAGACGAATTGGCCAAAAGCGCATCAACAAACCCAGACTCCGAAGAAAATACTCTATCTGTTCACACTGACTTAAAATCATATTTAAAAAGAGAAGTGACTAATCTTTGGCAACGATCTTGGAACAGTATCTCAACAAAACTATATAAAAGCAAAAAACGCTACCAACCCTGGAAACCCACCCAGAATAATAGAAGAAAACAGATAATTCTTAGCCGCCTCCGCATTGGACACACACGACTAACTCATGATTATTTAATCCAACAAAGAAACAAACCTACCTGTGAATTGTGTAATAGCGAACTATCGGTGGAACATATCCTAGTGCAGTGCCCGAAATACGCTAACGAGCGAATAAAATATAACCTAACTACATTAACAAATACCTTAGAGGACGAAAATGCCGAAAACTTATTTTTATACCTTAGAGACTGTAACTTATTCCAAAAAATTTAATTTTATTTTTTCATTAACCAACAACAGCATGTTAAACCTATAGTGCGCCAATAACCCTTAGTGGTTGATGCGATAAAAAAAAAAAAAAAAAAAAAGTTTATAAGTGTAAATAGTGGTTTTATTTTTATCTTTTAAAATATAAATTTGAAAAATTGTTCACAGATACTCTACTAATAAGTTTCTTCTATCCTTATCTGTAATAAAGAAGGAAACAAGTTTAGATTTCACGTATATTGCGTAACATTCAAAGAAATAATAAAACCAAAAATAATGTTAAATTAGTTAATGTACTAAACTCACCCCGAACGTCTTGGCTACATCCTAGCACTTAAAATTCTTCTGGTATCATATTTATCTTCTAGTTCTTCGGAGTGGTTGATCTGGTTCCAGCGTCTATTCCTCTTCTATCCATCCATCCACATATATAACTACTCAGCAATTTGGAGGTTAGGCACCGTCGTACATTGATTGGAGATTGAGAAAATGTGCTTGTTGTTGCTGAAAACAAACCAAAGTACTCTGGATTAATAAATTTATTATCTGATCCTAAATAAAAAAACCATCTGAATTGTGTATTTTATAAATAACTATGGTTAAACTTAGTTGAATGGTGATATTTATTGTACCATCCTCTGTGAAGGTCCATCCTATCACGAACAAAGAGAGAAATTTTTAACAAAACTGCTTCCACTGTTTTATTTTAATAATAATATCGAAACCGCTGTCAAGCTAAAAGTTAATATTTTTTAAACAAACCGTAGAAACTTTGTTAAAAAGTTCTTTGTTCTTACTTGAATAAAGAATAAATTGTTAAGTAATCAAAAGAAAATGTCGAAGAAACTTTTGAACAAAATTTCTCTATTTATTTAAAAAATTACCTTTTTTAACATACCTATTGGAGTTGCATTTTATTTTTACAGTCTTAAGTTGATTAAGTAGTGTTAGACTAGACCAAGCATAGTAATTAGACAAATATTAAAGCTTAGATGATAAAAAACAAAATTTAGCTTTTCTGGAACTGGAAATACATAATTTAAAGTTGTAAATCAACATATGAATCTTGAAAATTTTCCACTATTAAACTGTTTACTTTGATAGAGTCTTCATTTTTTTATATATAATATAATGATCACGGAAACCGGTGTCCTAACCTAACCTAACTTTTTGTTGTCCGATATCGATAGTTTTTAAATATATCACCTATTTAAAATGTTTGGATGATTCAATGGAATAATTGTTAAAATGTAAAAACATTATTTGTTATTTTTCCGTGCTCGGGTACCTACCTATAAAAACCTATCTTGATTATTAATTAAATATTTAATTTTGTTAAATTATTAATACTATCGGTGTCTGATTTCTAACAATGGATACAAGACATAAGTGTGGCACAAATATATTGTTATTGTAAAAATCAACTTGATATAGTTTTTCCTGGTTTTTATAGGTATATCATTATACTGATCTTAGACGGAAATATATCCAGGACAAAACCTTGGCTAAAAAACTTACCTAATATGTATTTATAAATAATTAATATAAAAAATCACTAGGTATTAAAATTTACACAATAAATTTATCACCGGCAAATTATTTTACGATTTAGTTATTAATATTAGATTTGTTCCAACCAAGCAAAGAACCGTTCTAGAACGGTAATATTACCACTCACGAGACCAAATTAGTGCACTGCGCAACTCACTACACCACTGCGCACAAAAATTACTATTTTAGAACGGTTCTCTGCTTGGTTGAAACAGACCCTAATACTAAATCTCTGTACTAAATAAAGAAATACGTTAACACACATTCAAATTGGACTAGACCATGACTAGACAAAAAGAAAAAAGACATTTTACAGATTATTAGTGGTTTTTTTTGACAATTGGATTTTTATTACTTGTTCCGTGATCATATAAATTACGCCGGTGGGAATTTTTTTGTTTCGTCTAAATAAAATAGTTTATCACAAATGTAAAAATTACCTAGTTATATATTATACCAAATTACTTTGAATAATCAGTTTAAAAGAATATCTAGATTTTTTTAATTATATATAATGTAGGCCATTACATAATGTAGGCTACAGAAGTACATTTTTCGATGAAAAAAATCAGTTTATACTTATAATAACGGCCTATAGAAATACAGCTTTGGAAAAAAAATCAGTTTTTAATCCTTATCAATGTAATAACTTTCTTAAAGTAAACCTACACCTAGAAATTGAACATTAGGTATAATCCGAAGATTACTAGTAAATCGTAATTTTAATTTTTTATTTCAAATCAATAAATAAATCATTCGTTTAAAGCATGAAATAATAAAAAAATCATATTTTTAAACTAAATTATAACAAAACCTACAGTTGGGTAAATATTACAGCAAAAAATCAAGTTCGTAAATTCTTTCTAGCTTTTTCATTTAAAATTATAGTTTTATTAAAATTAAAAACTTACCTAATATATGTTTTTATAGATAATAAATATAAAAGAACACTATAATAAATTTTAACACCGGCAAATTATTTTATGCACACAATCCTTTGTCTACCTAATTGTTAATAATACTAAATAAAAACACGTAATGACGCTAACACGCATTGAAATGAGACTAGACCATAGATATTATAACCTAAAATGGATGTGCCTTAGAAAGAGATAGTATGGGACCATAGCAACCAGACAAAGATAGATAGAGAACAGTGGCAAAAGGAGCGCGAAAGCATTGTAAGTAGTGGGCTTATTTGTGCTTTTTAAATTTTTAACGTGCTATTCCGTAAATATTACTCAATATTTTCACATCGCGAATACATAGACTTATTAATTATATACGTGTGTATTGAATTAAAAAAGAAAAAATGGTGAAATCATGTTCAGCTTACAACTGCACGACTAGATTTACTAAGGGAACTGATATAAAGTTTCACCTGTAAGTACATAACTGTTTGTAAAATTTGAGAATATATTTTGAAATTGTATTATTTTGATGCCTTATCAAAAATATGTCACCATTTTTAGTTTTCCTAAAGATCCGAATCATCGCAAAAAGTGTATTTTGGCTTTACGAAGAAAAAACTTTAAAGCAAGCGATTCAGCTGTTCTTTGTAGTAAACATTTTCTTCAAAGTGATTACTACCAAACTGTTATGGAAAGCTTTCGATTGAAAAAAGACGCTGTTCCAACTATTTTTGATTTTCCCGTTCATTTAAAGAAATTTAAAGAAAAAGGAAAGAACGCGAAGACCTTTAAGAAGTGTAACCACTAGTGTAAATGGTGGGTAATAGGTGCCTTTTTTTATTTCATTTTCAAATAATTTCTTTTTGCTTTTTACATTAGTAGAAGTCTCCCCTAGTTGTAGAGTTATACAGGAAATACCTGCTGAGCCTTCAACTTCGGTTGTACCTGTACCTACCTGATAATATTACATTTAGAAAAAGGTCAGTATATTAAATTAATATTAGTAAGGCAATATTAATTTTAATTTGTTTTTCTATTTTAGAAAGCGAGATCCTATTTTAGTAGGAGATTTTACCGAAAACGATTTAGAAAATCCATCAAATAGGCATAGATATTGGATATTGTATATTGTATTTTCTTATGATTTGCTTTGTATAATTAAAATTTTTTTAAAAAAGTTATTACAGAACTTAAACAATATTATCATTTTGGCTGCATGTTTTATATTTCTATGCGGTGATCTCTTTGGAGATTTTCATATGTTGTCTATTTTATGAGTTGTAAGTTGATAATTCACCTACAACTATTTTATTGTAGTCTTGATTTTTGTTTCCATCACATTAAGTCTTACTCTACTGTCTTCCTTTCAATTGACATTGTATTGTATTTTTAGCCTGATGATGGTCCTGTGGACCGAAACTAGTTGCAAGTAACTTTCATTATTAAATTAAAATTGTGGGATCGACTTTGTGTTTTTCTTTGAACCCTTAATTTTTTATAATTTAATTGTGGAATTTCTACATTTATTTATGTTGAGAAAATGCAAAAATAAATATTTACGCTTGGAAAAGTTATTTTAATTCATTTCCAAATCAAACTTCCTTAATAACTTTATAGTGGACAAAATTAATTTGAATTTTGTATTTATTTTACATTGCCAGCTCGCGTATTTTGCCACCGTTCTATCTCCATCTCTCTCGCACTGCTAGTGCGACACATGGTAGTATACGCTGTGTATTGACAGGGCACATCCATTTTAGGTTATAATATCTATGGACTAGACAAAAGAAAAAAGAGCTTGGTGGATTTTTGACAATTGCATTTTGATTGGTTGTTACCGTGAGCAAAAAACTAACCTAGCCAAGCATAGAACTAATAAGACAAAGATGATAGAAAACAAAACTTACTTATTAGATTTTCTGGAACTAGATTTTTTAAAGTTGTAAATCAATAATAATTGAATAATTTCTTAGATAAATCCCAATAAAATTAACTAGTAAATCAGAATTTTATAAGTAGTTTGTATCTCAAGAACCAATACTATTTAATTAATTTATTTAAAACATAAAATAATAAAAAAGTCATATTTTTAAACTAATAAATTGTTAAAATAAAATTATAATAAAACCTACAAAATAGGGCACATGCACATATAGGTATTACAGCAGAAAACTAAAATTCTTTCTAACTTTTTCATTTAAAATTATTGTTGTATTCAAATAAAAAAACTTACCTAATACGTATTTATTTATAAATAATTAATCCTCTAAAACGACACCAAAGCCACTATTAACATTTACACAATAAATTTATAAAAGCCGATAAATTATTTTACACACACAATCCTTTCTACATCTAATTTTTAACTGGACTGAATTATGTATTAAAATGCAACTAACTAAAGAATCAAAAATTTCAAAGCTTGCTTGGTGGACTTTTTGAATATTGGAATTTGATTGGTTGTTACCGTGTGCGCATAAATCACGGTGGTCACCAAAAAAAGCTTTTGTCTGGGAACTTTTTTTGTTTCGTCATAAAAAATTTTATCATGAATGTTGAAATTACATAGTTATGTATCAAATTATTTTGATTGATAGTATTATTAATAATTTTAAATACTTAAAAGTAATTTATCTTTTTTATTGTATTGGACGCATTAGCTTATAATTTATAAAATTAATTAAAACAACTATGATTTTCACTTCTAAAGTTTTTTCCCTATGATTTGGATTTCCGATTTCCAAAGATTAATATAAAATAAAATTTACATCTTTGACAATATAGAGAATATATTTTTTAATATATAATGTAGGTACTTATAAATAAAATATTATAAAAATATTAATTAATAGTATATTACGTAACGTGTATGGTAAATACAGCACTAGTTACGTACTATACTTTACCTACGACCTATTTGTATCTGCATTAATAATATTTTTGTTAATAACAATCGTAGGTACTCCTTTATTGTAGTGAATCTCGTTTTCGTCATTTTTGAGTGATTAATTTAGTGTTACTGATCGGTTTCTCGCGTAATATTAACATTTAGTGCATTCTTAATATTTTAAAACGGTTTCCTATAGTAAATGTAGTGAAATTATAGTACAAAACGAGTAAAAAATGTCTTTTATATGTTACGATTGTATCTACAAGTTGAAACAGCTTTGTATAAGTATTTTTCAAAAGTATCTCGGTAATAATAATTTTATAAATGTTAAAATAATTTAATTACATAAAAATAACTTAAATTAATTTGAGAAACGTAATTAAGTACATTTATATTATGATCCATCTGTACAGACAGAAAGTAGGGTTAATGGAAACGAATCAAATATATAATTCCAAATAACTCTAAATATATATATTAAGTGCAATATCTTATATCTAATAAATGTTATCTGCCATTTATATGTAGTATAAAATTCACCTTCAAATATGTAAATAGGAAATTTTGAATAAAATAGCGACGTCTATTGACAGTTGCTAAGTGGTTGCTAGGGAAGCCGTGCGTTTATTTTACCGTGCGTAAAGAGATACATTACGTAGGTTGTAGATTGTGTGTTATTGACGGTTTAGAGGGGTGGTCGTAGGTAAAATAACATTTTCTATACCTCTATTTACATTAGGTACTTGTACTTCATACGATATTACACATGGTGTAATGGCGTTTTCAGTATATAATTTATTATTTTTTGGATTTTGGCAATAGAACTCTTTTAATCTACCGATAAAATGAAGACAAATGATATTTGACAGCTACAATAATGAAAATTTTAAAAATAGGATATTAACTAGTAATATATTTAGATTCAAGTAAATTATATAAAATAATTATGTTGGTTCTATTTCAATTCAGAATGATTTGTTTGTGAATAGTAGGAAGTGTCGTGTTACCTTTAAAATAATAAACGTTATTTTTGCTTATGTTATTTTATTCGTATTTTCTTCATTTACACTTTACACAATGTGTTTAACATGTCATGTTAAACATATGTTAAACTTTATGCAAAGGTTCAGTTTGGTTCAGTTCTGACTGACAATTGTCAAAACCCTTCCCAACCGCCCCGACGACCAAGGAGAGCGAGAGGTGTTGCATACCTCCAGGCGCCTGATGCCACAGGAACTACCTTCGAATTTGTTATAATTTTGTGCACCAATCACAAAAGGAAAAGACCACAAATCATCTCAAGACAACCTTAAATAATTAAATTTGATATTAAGATTTTATATAAGGTAAATAAAATAACACTGAAATAAATAAATTCAAAATAAACAAACTAAATATAAATTGCACACTTATCAAACATTGCAATTTAGCCTGTGTAAACAAGCAAGCACACTACAGAATTATTAGACTACGGCCGCGGCCCTATTCACGCTCATTTTTTCCCAATTGAAAACGATATTAACTTTTTTCTCCCAACTGCATTTATTTATTTGCTCGTTTCCAACAAGCACTTGGAAATGTATAAAATTTACACTATTATACAGTCGACAGAAGCAAACATGGTCCGCGGAAAATATGCCAACTAATTTCAAGGTTATCACAATCAGCCAATCACGAGCCAATGTTAACGATAATATCAATTTTAGTGGCTGCATAAGTGAGATGAAAATACAACTACAGCGACAAGGACACGCCCACCCAGGGTTCATGTTTGCTTCTGTCAACTGTATCTATGTTTCTTTTTTGAAATTAACAATACAACAAACTGTGATGAACCATCGTATATTATTTAATGAGCATGAATTGAAACTTTGCTCACTCCGAGCGCTGCAATCGATTCAGTCGTAAGTCGTAATAGCACGATCCCCACTTGAAAGATTTTAAAATAGTATATTAAACAACGCATTTCATATGGAATTCTGTTATGACACCAGGTCAAGTTTAAAAAACGAATCGCGAAGCGATGAGTTTTTTAAAGAACGAGTGTCACAACAGCCATATGAAATAAGTTGTTTATAATATTTTTTATATTTTGCTATTTTATCATTTTTTAAATTAATTTATTATTTTTACTTAATACCGAAAATTTTGATTTTAAAAAGTATGTCGGTAGCACTGTGTTATTTATAACATTTGACAGATCTTGACAGTTTTGACATTTAAATAATGAAATGTTAATGTTTTAAAATATTTTAAAATGGCTAATACACCAATAATAATATATTATATAAGTAAAAAATGATATTCATATTCACAAATACTTTCTTAAAGAACAATATAAAATTAATAAATTGCTACTAGCCACAAATGTCATTGTCAATAGTCTTGTCATTAGATACTTCACTCATGTTGCCAACCATTTAAAACAAAAATTTGCTTGCGCAAAAGTTACATTACGATACGCAAATGCGTTTTATAATGAAGATTTTTATAAGTGCAAAATATAAAAAAAATTAAAAATATTTTTGTTAGACTTACTTGATTAGATGATACCCTATTAAATAATCCAACTAACATTTATATATTTAGAATAAAGATTCCAAATACCACCTATAGAGGGTTCAATAAAAAATCAGAGGTACCTCCTATATAAATATTAATATTATCCGTTTATTCACCAAATTTATTATAATACCAAAATTACTAAATCGTAATTCCAATTTTTAAAGTCAAAAACGTTTATACATAAGTACCTACAAGAAAATAATAAAAAAACATGGAAAATCACTAGCAAATTAAACAAAATGGTGCAAAAATCATTCTGCTGCATGCAATTTTATGATTTTAAATTCAAAAGTAGTTTAATACCTAGGTAATACACAAATATTTAATATTTTGCCTAAATCGTTTTGTAATAACTAAATCATACAATGAAAGTATGAAATAATAAAAACAGTGTTGCAGACTAAAATTGAAATTATAATAAAACCTCTACAATTAGGTACCTATGCAAATTTATTAATAAGATGAAATTTACATTGAAATTTTAAAAAAAAATTTATTGAAATAATTTATAATTACAAATTTAAATACCGGCAAATTATTTTATACACTTCTCACATCACTAATTACTGAATAATGAAACACAAATCGTTGTACCTATAAAAGGAATTTCATGACTACCTGTCTGGATTTTTTTGACAAAAGTGCATTTTGATTGGTTGTTACCGGCAACAAAAAAACTGTTATTTAGGAGTTTTTATATTGTCTTCTATCAATTTGTGCATTAATATGAATTTTAAGTACCTACATTGGCCTAGATAGAAATTTAATATAAAATTTTGTAATGAAAATAAATAAAAAACATTTAGGTATTGCTGTGTAAATTATGTATGTAGCAATATTTCAATTTAGTGATAAGTATAAATATATATTCATAATTTTTAAAGAATTTTCAGAAAGCCATAAAAATTTTACAAGTACCTACCTAGGTAATTACCTACATCAATAAGTATAAATATATGAACTGGAGCTAACTCTAAAGTACCTATAGGTACCTATCTCCATTTTGAACTCCATTATTAGGTACAATGATTTTATTTTAGATCATCCTTATCCTTTAATTAATTATTCAACTAATGTTTCTTGAAAAAATTATTTTTGTTTGTCTGATAAAAATTAGGTAGTTAATATCAACTAAATTTTCCTGATGATATTTAATATTCCACATTGAGTTATTTGAAAATTTTGTTAATATTTTAATTAATAATTTTCGTTCTAATTTTAGATTTATGATAAAGCAGATGATATAATAATATTTTATTTTTTTTAACCAATTGTTTTAAACCATAATTTGTATTTTATTTGGAGTTACACATTTAATAATACAAAATTAAAGAAAAAAATATACTTTAAATAAAATTCTAAACAGGGTTATTTTCTATTATATTTTTTTAATAATTGAAAATCGAATGATCGAATATCGATGAACATCGCTATAGCTGACCTGTAGAGATAGTAGAGTGAGTGGTGGGATTTAGGTTATGTTTATGTTGTGCATGCTTTAGTTTAGATTTAAATTAAGTCTTTTTTTATTCATAGATACTTTACACATAAAATAAATTTAAGTAACAATAAAGGTCTAGTTGAAACACTTTAGCAATGACGAAAAAGAAGGAACAAGCTAAGATTAACCAAAATAACCCAGAAAAAAAACAAAAATTATTTTCCGGCAAAGAATTTAGACAACAATTGACTACCAACAGTTTAAAATGTAAGTATTCATATAGATACCAAAAACCTTTTATCAATGTTAATTCTTTTTAGCACTTACTCAGTTTTTACAAGTAATAAAAGAGTCTGAAGATCATGATTATATACTCGATTATTTAGAAGCTGGTGGAAGCTGCTTAGAACTACTTCACTGTCTAGAAGTAGACTCTTCAATACCTCCTGCTTTAGTTTTTGAAATAGTCACCTTCACACTTTTAAAGATAAGTATACAGTATGCTCAATATCAAAGTGCTGCTTATGAGGCTTGCAGATATATATTAAAAAGTTATGTACCAGTGTTGAATAAAATGATAAGTTTAAGTTCCACTACCCCTGAGAGAAAAGCATGTTTAAAGTTATTAACAGCTATAGTTACATTTTCTCCTACTTTAGCAAAAGATATTTTAATTCATATCAAGTTCCATTCTGCAAATGTTGAATTACTCTCTAAACATACTAGTGAAAAGGATAGTACAAGGGATAATTTCATAAAATTTCTAACAGCTTATTTAGTGGAAAAACATTATCCAGCTTTATCTGTTCTGCTTGAAAAGAAAGGATTCTTTACTAGTATTATAAGTGGACTAAAATTTGATTCTGCTGATACATTATGTTTGGTTGTATCAGCTATGAAAACGTTTATATTGGAAAATCCATCTGTTTCCAAAACTGCCAAGATGAAAACATTTAACACAGCTGTTGTGCGTGATATAGTAAATTTATATAATTGGAAAGGCCCAACTGAATTGAAAACTGGTAAAAACAATGTAGTAACTGTAAGTAGTATTAAAAAAATACTGAGTATCTATTTTGTAAAACTGTATTATTTTAGGTGGATGAAATAGAGAAATCCAAAGTTAATGAATGTGTGCATGATTTTTTGTTAACTCTGTGTACAAATCACAAGTATGGAGTTATTTTCAAAGATCCTTTAGTAGGTTTTGGAAAAAAGAATCAAAACAGTTTAATGTGTACAGTTCTGGAAAGTTTAGATAGGTAAGCAATAATTTTATTTGTGTAAAATGTACAAATAGACTTTTATTAAATATTTAATCGTTTTAGACCTTGGGAACACTCTTATGCATCTGAATTGGTGGTTAAAATGTGTGGAGCATGTCCAGATATAACAAAAATATTATGGAGTAATTTGAAAACATTCTTAGAACCAAGATTATCCCCAAAGTGGATTACTGCTGTAAAATTTTCAGTTAATCTTATTAATGAATTGGGACCTGGCTGTATCAACCATTGTTTACAAGACATAAGTGGTTTAAAGGTAAGTCAAAATATTTTTTAAATTTGTACACTTTGTTTTTTTTAATACAGTGAACTCTCTCTTGTTTAAATAGCAGTTTTCCCTATAAAATGTATCCTTAAGACCTAATCTTGTTTATTTTTTTCTCTTTAGAGATATAAAATGTTTTCAAAAGTACTGCTCAAAAACTCGGATTTGGATTAGATATAGTAAAGAGGGGCGATAAAATTATTAAATATATATTTGCTCACACATTTTTGTGAATCTGGTTCAAAAATACTTATTAGTTTGTCAGTAAGGATGGGATAGTTTAACTTTGCACATTACAAAGATTTTAATAATCAATGTGATGAAGGAAATTTTGAGGAAAATTTCTATATTGTTCTCAATGCCCAGGACTTGTTGAATTAAATGACTGGATGTTGCAAAATTTTAAATCAGTTCATTGGGTTTTGGTCTACTTAATATTGTTTACCATTGGTGAAATGGTTTTCAGCTGTTAAATTACTTCTACATTTATATTATCAAAAGAAACTCAAGCATTGAAGTGGGTATGCTGTAATGAGAATTCACTGTATTGTTTGATATAAATATTTATATCTTTTACATATTTAATTAAAGTATTTTTTTTAGTTGTTTCAAATAGCCCAGTGTCTTGTAGTACCTCTACCAATAATAAATACAATAATTCCAGAAAATAAATCTTATGAGAATTCTTCAGTCAGACAATATGTAATATGGCTATTATTAGCTATGCTTTCAGCTTTGAAAGACTATCTTTTTCTTGCTGATCATGAGCTAAAAGAGGAAGAAAAAAATAAATTTAAATTTTTATTGAACAAGTATATATCTAAACATTTTCCAAATGCTGCAGAGTTGTTAAAAGATTGGAATATCATTGATGATGATTCTCCCCATTCCAGCTTTGCATTTTTGCGAATTATTTTGGACGTATTTCATAATTACAAAAGTATTTCTCCTGATTTGCTCCAACATTTAAATATTAATGAAACAGAACTGTCTGATCAGTTGGAAAAAATCAAACAACTGGATTCAAATGAATCAGCACTAGAATCTTTGCAAGTTGAAATGATAAAATTGTTCATTTATGTAGACCAAATGAAATTTGGAATCAATTCCCAGATGTTTCAATACATAGTGCCTCTTTTATTTAAAATCTACTATAACAACCCCTCTCCTGATACTTTAAACACAATTAATAAATTGTTTACAACCACTGGTATATTTGATGGTTGTTTTGAGGAAATAAACATCTGGATAAATGGAATTTTGCATTTAAAACAATTTGATCCAGGTTTAGGTGATACTTTAGTGGACATTTTAAAAATAACTTATTGTGGTTTAGCAAAATTTTTAGAAGAACTATCTTTGTTACAATCTAATACAGGAAAAGAAAGTGGTCACAGTGGTATACTTGATATTATGCATCAAACAGATATAACACAAAAATATATAGTAAAACATCGATATCTGAGTCCTATGGTACTCGGTTTACTGTCGTATTCGTCTCAACATGAAAACAACAAATCCTTTAAAGTTTACGTACATTTCGTCATGATGAATTTGCTACATTTACAGACGAAAATAGAACCGATTATCTCTATTATCAATAAATTTGATTTATTATCGACTTCTTTTAAAGAGTACGCCTCATGCTGGGTAGATTGTAAGGAAATAGTAAAATTAAAGAAGTCTAAAGGTAGAATAGAAATCTTCGAGATCTTTTGCGAACAATTTTTCTCCGAAAATACTTATTGCGATCTACAAACAAAATATTTAAGTACTTATACTGATTTATTGATGAACTTATTAGACGCTGGTATTTTTTACGTAAGTTGTTATTTGAATAATAATGTTTTGACGAAAGAAATGACGGAAAAATTTGAACTTTTCGCAAAAGATGTTTTCGCCTATAGAAATCTAGTGGAGAGGATTTTGTGTCATCCTACGTTCGTTTTTAACATAAATTTTCTTAGTATTAATAAAGAAACATCGCAAAGTTTTATTACGAATCTGTTGATAAACATGACAAAGTTTGCTATAGACAACAACTCTTACAGTGATTTTATTCGAAATATTTATAGGGAAAAGTTATTACAAGCAATCGTTAAAATTCTTAGTAAACCGAAAAAGTTTGAGCAAGTATCAATGGATTTAAAACCTATTTTACACTTATACGGTTTGGGATATACCGAATGTTTAACTATATTGGATTGGGATGTATCTAATAAAGATAACAGCGTAAATGAATTCGTTGTAGATATTTTTAGTTACAGTTTACAAAAGTTTACGGATCTCTGTTTATTGGATCCTAAATTGCAACCATTGAAAGATGAAATGGTTTCAAAGATACTTACCTACACTGAATCTTTAGCTAAAAATCAATACAACATTGCCAGTTTATCTTCAACTGTATTGAGTTATTTAAAAAAATTTCCTCATACACTAAAACTAATTGACGGTAGTTTATTTAAAGCTTTATTAGATCTCGAAGAAGTTAATAAAGAGAACGTCAAGTTGGCTAGTTTTTTGTTGAAGAAAAATCCCACTTATGTGGAATATATAAAGAAAAATCTATCACAAATCTGCGAAAAGAAAACTTTACTTTTACCACTGTTAACTGTGTATTGTGAACAAGATTTTAGTGTTGATTTACTCAAAGAAATTTACGATTTGATTGTTGGCACTTTGAATAAAACGTTACAAAAACCTCAAAAAGTTGGACAACACTTTCACGAAAATTACCGAGGTTTGTTAACTGTTATCAACGTAGCTATGCCTATAGAAAACTGCAAACAATTTTTCGAAAAAGTGCAGAAATTTGACGTTACCGAAATATTTCACGTGGACATGTTGAAAACGATAAGCCTTAGAATAATAACTGATTCACCCACAACAAAAGAACTCAATAATATCATAATGACGTTTATCCACTTGCAAATCCACCTGTTTAAAAAATCGTTACAGTCAGAAGAAGAAATTTCTAAGCTACTTAAGGTTAGTAATGTATTTGTCGACATTTTAAAAGTAATCAAAGAAAAAATTGTCGGTGAAGATTTAAAAAATACATCAAAACATGAAAGTGTGAAATTGTTTTTCAAATTCTGCTTAAAATACGGAATTTCTCGACAAGCTATACTGTTGCAAGCTTTAACTATTCTAGTAGAGATAATGAAATCCGGTTTGGAAATCGAAGACGGGAAACTGATTCTGGATATGATAACGTCCCATTCGGAATTTCTGGAAATAGTCTTGGGGGAAAATAGTGAAACGAAAACGGAAATATTCACTTTGTACCTGATTTTGTGCAAGACTTGGCCAGATCTTATGGAAAGGCGATACGTACCGCTTTTGTTAGCGAGTTACAGGGCGTTGGTGAATAAATGCGACAGGATTATTTTACTACTTTTAAAAATGTAAGTATAATTTTTTACTAGACGTTTAAATGCTTTCTGAGGAATCAAAGTTACATACTATTTTTTATTTACTTTTTCAAATCTGGTTAATTTACTTTTATTATTCTTTTTATTAGAGACCGGTTGAAAACCCGCTTGGAAATGTTTCAATGTCCCATGTCACCATGACGATACCTAAGATGTAAGATGATTGCCCTCCTGCTTCTCAGAGCGGAACAGGCAAATAATACTTGTTCTGGAAGTGATCATTAAGCTAAATTGACCATTTTTTGCTTTGCCTGACCACAATTGACTATTAACTTCTTTTTTATGTTTTCATTACTTTTCTTAGTTCAAAACTTTCTAACTATTACAAGGGTTTTAATTGTAATTTTTAGCATTTTCAGTTATTTTACTTAAGACTCAAGTACTCAATTAACTCCACGACTTCCCTGGTCGAATTTATTATCTCTTCTAGTACTTTTTTGGCAAGAGAAATGTGCCTACCGCACGCCAGGGGCCCGTTTCTTTCTTCCTCTGGTAGTACGGGGCTCTAATACTAATAGCGTTTTCTTTTGAGTTAAGTAGAAAGTGATCTGAGTGCGCCCTCAGTGCGCACTGAGATTGCTCTTGCACTGCCCCAGTTTTTACTGTGCACTGGCCTACGAATAAATAATAAAAAGGAAGGAGTATAATACGATTTGACGATGTCCGCAATGGTTCTTGCATATGGCTGACTTGAAGTTTCCGGTTACCAGTGGTGTCACACTCAGGGTATTATAAACTTATGTCTCGTATAAATTATTAAAAATAATAACTGTTTTCCGCTTGTAATTATCTGTACAGTAATATACATTGTCATAAAGTTGTAGGAATATAAATTTAGATTAAAAACTTCTAAGCAGGTAATTATAAATAGTTGACTCAGTTGTTCTATATAAAAAATAAAGGAACGTCTATGATAACAATGTGGTTGTCATTAAAATATTTTGTTAATTTTTAATAATTCAGATAAATATAATCCTGCAGATGAAAAGTAATTCCCATTCAAGAGTTGGGTTAACTATTTAAATCAGAAAATAATATATAAAACAGCATGAAAAAACTATTTATGTCAAATGTCAAGATTCGAATGAGTCATATTTGGTTCTTCAATATGGCCGACTTCCGTCGCAATTATTTGCTAGATTAAAATATGACAACAGTCCTTCCTTTCTATTCTTTATTCGTAGGCACTGGCAACGGACGTTTTCAGGGCGAACTGTGGGTTTTTGACATTTCAAAAGAATGCATTTGATATAGTGCACTTTTTTGGTTATTATTAGTACTAGAAATTTTTTTCTGAAATTACCGAAGGCGATTATACGTTGAAGGAGAACTTAAAGTATAGAGCTGTTTTGATGAATATGAGATTACAGGCGTGCTAAAATAAAATAAAATAAAGAAGCGTTTTATATATTCTGCACAAACTTGATGTTCTAAGCGTTAAACGCTTGAACCTAACCTATTCGTATTGTCCTGTCCTGTAAATTTGTTGTACCATGGTATTGCCCTGAGTCGAATAGTCAGAGCAGTTTTTGGTGCCCTCAGGTCACATCGAGAGTGAGCAGTCTATTCAAAAGAACATGTGTGACAGATTGCTCTCCCTAATGACATTTCAATAGAACACACAACTCGCTCTCAGTGTGCACTCAGTGCGTTGCTCTGGTCTCAAAAGAAAACGCTATAAAACTCCCTCTTGAATCATAAGTGGACCTTACTGGAACTATCATCATGCATTACTTTAAAGAGGTAGATTATTTTTTCTACAATGCAGGCAAGGCATTATAAAGTCTCTCCTTTTTATGCCAAGAATTTTAACTGCCATAGAGCTTACAGCTTTCCATTTTTTGTCACTCAAAAGCATCAGTTGTACCAGATTATCCATAGTAAGCACCCCTGTTATTAACAAGGTTTTGTCTCTGATATAGTTCCACCTATCACATTCGAAGAATGTTTGCATGAATATTCTCCACAATAAGTACATTATGTATTAGTGTTCCTAGGTATGCTATTTTTGTATTAGCTATTAACAGTCTGTGACCACTGAGGATGTGTGTCAATTAGAAATTTGTTTCTCTACTTTCTCTATTAACTTATATTTTTGATAGCATCTTACTCCGTTCACCCGTTCCACTGTTTTCCTCCCATTGTTTTTGTCATTTATCAAGCAGAGTTGCTCTAGCGTCCTTTATAATACCATAATTCCTACATACTACGAGGGTTGTCTGAAAAGTTTCCGACCTAACAAAGATACTAGACATTTTTTCTTCAAATTAATTTTTATTTTTCTACATAGTCTCCTTGTAAGTCTAAGTAAGTCTAAGTAAGTCTTCTCCCAGCGATGCTCCCATCTCTTCAACCCGTCCAAATAGTACTCGGCGTCTTTCTCTTCAAAATAGTTGTTTACGAAGGTGATGGCCTCCTCATTCGACGAAAATCTCTGTCCTCCGAGCGCAACTTTCAGCTCAGGGAACAAAAAAAAAGTCGCTTGGGGCTAGATCTGGTGAGTAAGGAGGGTGGTCAAGCAGTTCAAACCGTAATTCGTGGATTTTCGCCATGGCATTGTCTTGGTGAAACAAAATTCTTTTTTTCTGCAAATGTGGCCGTTTCTCCGCAATTTCTGCCTTCAGCTTGTCAAGTAGTATGCTCCTGTAATGGTTTTTCCTTTTTGAAGATAATCGATTAAGATAACTCCATGACTATCCCAGAAAACAGTTGCCATCACTTTCCCAGCCGAAGGAACAACGTTTGCTTTTTTTGGAGCCGATTCCCCCTTCGTAGTCCATTGTTTTGACTGTGTATAATGGTGTATCCAAAATTTCATGTACAGTAATTAATCGGCGCCAAAACTCTGATTTATTGCGCCTAAAATGCGCCAACAAAGAGTTGGAAATGTTCATTCGAACACGTTTTTGGTCCAAAGTGAACAAACGCGGCATCCAACGCGCAGACAGCTTGTATGTATGTATGTATAAGTTAGGGGTGATAATTACACTGCGACCTATAGGATCTATTGTGTCCCCCCTTACTTGCCATGTTCTGATATTTTCTCAAACTTATAGCAGCTCTTCGAGTCCTATTTTCCTGAGGAAGTTTAGGACATCGTCGGGCTTCAAGTCAGGTAGATCCCCTTCCTCTATTCCATGTGCTCCTAGGTATCTAGCCCTAGAATTTTGCAAGGCAGGGCATTCTGCGAGTATGTGTATTGAGGTTTCATCCTCTTCCTCACAGAATCTGCACTTTGCTTCATCTGTAAACCCTAGTTTCTTCATGTGGCTTCTTAACCGGCAATGCCCGGTTAATATTCCCGTTAAAATTCGGAGCCTTTTTTTACCGAGGTTGAGGCAGCTAAGAGATCTCTTCTGGTCATAGTTCCCCAGTAGTATCTTAGATTGCCTCAGTCCTTCCAGCTGATTCCAGTACTTGGATTTTTCTTTCTCCATTTCTTCCCTTAGTTTTCCTAAGATTACTCTACTGCTGATCCCACAAGATGGTTCTGGTCCCAAATGTGGGGTTTCAGCTCCTTTTTTTGCCAGCTTATCTGCTGTTTCGTTCCCCTCTATTCCTATGTGTCCCGGGACCCATAGGAAGGTGACAGTGTTCTTCTGGCCCAGTTCATTTAGTTTGCCCAGGCATTCCCAAACCATCTTCGAACTGATTATATTTGAACTCAGCGCTTTGATGGCTGCTTGACTATCCGACATGATCACAATCTCTTGTCTGCGGTAGTTTCTTCCAATATTGAATTCCACACATCTTTCGATGGCGCGGACTTCTGCTTGAAAGATGCTCGGGTATGTGCCCAAGCTTTCTGAGTATTTGGCTCTCGGTCCAAAAACTCCTATCCCAGTTCCCTCGTCTAGCCTGGAACCGTCCGTATACCACTTTATGGTATTCTGATTTAAATTCTGTATGGTGTCTTCGTCTCATTCAGATTTATTACTCAACCTTGTGATGAATTTTCTCACAAAGTTGAATTTCTTTGGCATATCATCTTGGGGCATTTCCCAAGTTTGATCAAAATGAAGTGATCGGGGTTTTTCCCTGATAATTCCTTCTTTGATCATTCTATATATCGTTTTCTTCCTTACATTTTCTAACAGAATATGCAGTGGGGTTAAGTTTAAAATCACCTCCATTGCAGCAGTGGGGCAAGTTCCCATTGCTCCAGTGATACATGAACAGGCTAGTCTCTGAATCTTCGAGAGATTTTTCCTTGTCGTACTCAGATTAGCCCTTGCTCCCCAAGCCACTGCCCCATATGTGATTATTGTTCTCACTATTGCCGTGTACATCCATTGCAGAATACGTGGGTTGCATCCCCAGTTCTTTCCTGCAATGTTCCTGCAAACCATGAGGGCCTTGGTTGCTTTGTGTATTACTTCGTCTTCGTGTTTATTCCAGAGTAACCTGCTATCTAGGATTAGCCCTAGATATTTGACCTCTGTTTTCCACTCGACGATGTTCTCCCCTATTCTTATGATTTTTAGATTAGGTTTCTTTTTCCTTGTAAAGGCTACTAGTGTGGTTTTGGTGGGGTTGATGCTGAGTCCCACCGAGTCACACCATTGTTTCGTAATGTTCAGTCCTCTTTGAACAATATCACAGAGGACATTTTCATACTTCCCTTTTGCCAGGATAACCACGTCGTCGGAATACCCTTGACATGGTATGCCTTCCCTGGTCAATTGACTAAGTAGACTGTCCACAGTGAGACTCCACATACGCGGGGATGCAACTCCCCCCTGTGGACAGCCTCTGGTCACATTAATGAAGATAGTGTCTTGTCCTGCCTCCATTTCTGCGATTCTTGTAGATAGCAGATGCGATATCCAGATGGAAGTCGTTCTATCTACTCCTTTCTCAATCAGTGGCGCAGACAGCTTTCTCATGCCTAAATCTTGATTCAATATGTGACAAACACCGTCTTTGGACATGTTTATAGCCTCTGCTATCTCTTGTCTAGCATCATTTGGTGAACTTGAGCGATATTATCGTCAGTGGTTGCAGTTTTTGGACGTCCGGAACGTTCATCGTCATCCAAGCTGGTACGACCACGTTTAAATTCAGCAGCCCAAAATTTGACGGTGGTAAATGATGGTGCAGAGTCCCCGAACACAGCGTCCAACTCGTCTTTGATTTGCGTAGGCGTAATGCCTTTCAAAAACAAATATTTAATGACAGCTCGATACTCGATTTTTTCCATTTTTCATAAAAACACTCACATCGACTCACTCAAATGATTGTCAAACAACAACTGCGCCTCCAAAATGACTGAAATTTTAGTGGGTACCTTTCAAAGCATGCGCAAACACATTCCCCAACTTTTGTTTACGAGTGCTGCCATCTTCATGTTGAGGTCGGAAACCTTTCAGACAACCCTCGTAGAGGCAATTCAACAATAACTATTAATGCTATGGTCGAAGTTCTGTATGCACTAACTATGAAGATAGCAGCTCTTTTTTGCATGCTTAGAAGAATGTTCGGATAGATATTTCTATTTATCGCCTTTATCCAGATGCTGTCACCATATAAAACAATTGCAGAGCATAATCTTCTACTGGATTGTTTAGTGCCTCAGGTTTTTGACTAATGTGGCTTTCTGGCCCGCAACTCTACATATATGGTGTCCCATATACAAATTTCTATCTAGATCTGCAGCAAATTGTAAGACTCGTCGAATCTCATGGCGAATGTTAATTTAACACTTCTTAAAATAAAAATTTTAGTACTTTTCCATCCTTAATGTAGTGACGTCTATTGGATTAAGTTATAGATATTTTTTAGGTACGAATCAAAAGCTAAAGAAACCAACTTCTACGATTTTAAACCGTTTTTGTGGGGTAAAGCTGCAGCTACCCATTACTCGGTTAGATATCAAATAGAAAACGCCCTGTGGAGGCAACCGAAAGTGAGCGACGTTCTGGATATTCTTCAAGATAATTTAGTAAATTCCACCATTGTCAATTATCCCTTGAAGGATCGTTTACAATCAGATGAAGATGAGCTTTTAAACGTGGACGATACAAAGAGCTACGATTTGTTATTTTTGTTACCTTTGTTTAGTCAATTATTGGCTCCCGAACAACAAGTACAAACTTACAAGTTCACTAGATCAGGTAAGAATATTATATCATATAGTATTCTCCCTGAAAGAGATTTAATAAACATCCCTTGTTGATTGCTTAAGTCTAGTTAATTAACATTATTAAATTTGAGTTTCTGGTGAATCTACGAATTTAAGAAATTGTTATGTTATATTTATCTTTAATATAAAAAAGAAATGTATCAATGTCTTTCCATGGGTCTGAAGGTATCAACAAAAAATATAATGAAAGGAATTCTGCACTCAGAACAACAACATATCTGTAGTTAAGCTCTCCAACTATCGAATAATTTTCAATAAAGAATTAAATCCTAGATTCCAAAAGCAACATATTGATACCTGCTCAAAATGTGATAGTCTGCATTTACAAATTTGATCATGGGGAGAGCTGAAATGTATAATTTGGATGAAACAGTATCTGAAAGAGTTTCCCAACAGATAGTCTTGCCTGTTGTATGTATGTATAAATTAGGGGTGATAAGTACACTGTGACCTATAGGATCTATTGTGTCCCCCCTTACTTGCCAAGTTTTCTCAGACTCTTCGAGTCCTATTTTCCTGAGGAAGTTTAGGACATCGTCGGGCTTCAAATCAGATCCCCCTCTTCTATTTCATGTGCTCCTAGGTATCTGGCCCTAGAATTCTGCAAGGCAGGGCATTCTGAGAGTATGTGTATTGAGGTTTCATCCTCTTCCTCACAGAATCTGCACTTTGCTTCATCTGCTAACCCTAGTTTCTTCATGTGCCTTTTTAACCGGTAATGCCCGGTTAGTATTCCCGTTAAAATTCGGAACCTTTTTTTACTGAGGTTGAGGCAGCTAAGAGATCTCTTCTGGTCATAGTTCGCCAGTAGTATCTTAGAATGCCTCAGTCCTTCCAGCTGATTCCAGTACTTGGATTTTTTCTTCCCTTAGTTTTTCTAAGATTACTCTACGGCTGATCCCACAGAATGGTTCTGGTCCCAAAATGGGGGTTTTAGCTCCTTTTTTGCCAGCTTGTCTGCTGTTTCGTTCCCCTCTATTCCTATGCGTCCCGGGACCCATAGGAGGGTGACAGTATTCTTCTGGCCTAGTTCATTTAGTTTGCCTAGGCATTCCCAAACCATCTTCGAACTGATTATATAAATGATCCAATCGCCGTTCTCGAACCGTGCTTTATCATAGCAACCACAGTGGAAGAAAAGTACTTGCCTTCAAAAATAATCGATTTTTCATCATGAAATTAGTACATAATATGTAACTTTTTGTAGAGGTCGACGAAAAAATATTATTTGGCACTTGTATTTTATCTATAAATAGAAACATATCCTTCCGTTCATTTAATAAAGTTTAGACCCTACTTGTTAAAGAGGGATACTTTAGTGTCAAATCTTTCTAAAATTATTTAATTGTGTTAATTGACATGATAACTAACCTAACATAACTAGTTTCATAATTTTTCAATGTTTGTATAAGCAAAATTATATTTATAATCCAATTATTAACTATACATTTACGTTAACAGTGTCTGTATTTAATTATATTTTTTAGGAGCTTTAAGTTTAACTGTAGTTGGTTTAAGTAGCATGGACGAAAATATAAGAAAAGCTGCCCTTTACGTTTTGACTAGGTTTTATTACCACGTAGACGCCCGACAAACCGGTAAAGATAATTTATTGTGGATCCGATATATAGAAGCAGTTTGTAAAGGTAACATTACTTTAATTAAATAAATAAATAAAAATATTTTAAATTTGAATAATCAAAGCATTACAAGTACTCTAAAAGCACGAAGTATAGACCCAAGGAGTCTGAAGGTAACGTTGAATGAATGGTCTCAATGTATGGGGACAGAAAAGTGGATATGTTTCAAGAACTTTGAACTTGACAATATAGGAATAAGGGATAGAAGATAATATGTAACTTTAAAAACATCTGGTATCTGGTGTAATAATATAAAAATTAGCAGGTACCATACCATTTTTGTCACTTATGATTGCACAAGAGGTTTGGGTAGTTTAATGAGAATCTGTTGCCTAGCAATTTGACGAAAAAAACTGTTGACTATTAAAACCGCGACACCAAATTTCTAAAGAAAACAGATTGGGATTCAAACAATTTACAGTTACTCTGGTAAAATAAATATCTCGAGTATAGTTCGGCAGGAAAATTAATTGAATGGGAAATTTCATATCGTTTAAATTGAATCTGGGCATAAGACTATTACGCTTCAATTACATGCTTATTTCGCTCTTTATACTAATAGGTATTGGGATTTTAAATTAAGATTGTAGCGCTACGGCGGCGGACAGATCAACTACTTTCTACCACGTTGGTTTATTAGCTTGCTTTTTTTCCATGTACATTTCATTGTTTACTTTATTTATTTCGTATTTCAAGTATTTGAAGCCAGGTTTATTGGGCCTTTTAAACGCTGTTATTTTATTTTCAGTATCTTTTTTGGCCCAGGAATTGGATTTTGGTACCAAACAATAATCATTATTAGACGATAGGTCGCTTTGCATTTAAATAGACAATTTTTGAATACTTAATTATATCGATCGAATAAAAACGTTTTAAAATAATTTGAAAGTGAGGTTAGAAAACAATGTGGCGGAAACTGGTTTACATTAGAGCCACCAGATTGCGTATCGCTTATCCTGAAATACCAATAGTGTTAAAGTTTAAAGAACACTCCTATAAAACGCAAGTAGCTTAAAAGTTTTCTAATTCGATTTTCTTCGTTTGCTATTTTTAATTTTGGTCGTAAAAGTATATTTTGTCTTTGGGTTTCTAGTTGTTGACAAGTTAAAATATGTTGAATATACTTCGCATTTTGGTGTTACCGCCCCTGATATGAGGTACAAGTGACTTAAATTAGTGTGGCCTATCTAATATGGCATATTTTTCAATGTTTCAATGTTAGTTGACCTTCATAGGAGTTCCGTTGATTTTGCCACACTTCATAGAATTTTTTTAAATGACATCTTCATATCAGATAGAGAGGTATTCCTTCGTTTATCATTCTACTTGTCACATTTCTTGCTTTAAAATCAGTTATTTCATTTTCTACGTTACAATGCCATGGGATCTTCATAACTGTGACATATTTTTCTAGAGATCTTAAATATGTGACAAGTTCTAAGATCCTCACCACCCAAACATTGGTCGAGAAACGATGTTATGATCGTATGATAGAAATTGGATGTGGAATTTACTCCAGATCCCTAAACCTAAATATAAAATGGGCAATGGGTTGTAATGCAAGTATAGCTCAGACAGAGCTAACTGCCGTCTCCATAGCTACAAAAGAGATTACCATAAGAGAAATCACTGGCAAAAACATCCGTATCCATACGGACAGCAGACAAGTGCTATTAGCCCTGAATAGGCCACGGATCACATCAGGTCTAGTATTAGAATGTCACATGGCCCTTACGGAAGCCTGCAACAATAATGTGGTTACTTTAGGCTAGTTAAAAGGTCATGGAATTTCAAAAGGCAACTGCATAGCTGACTCGTTGCTCTTGGGACCCGGTAGTCTTGTCAGCTTGCCGGCATCAGCGACGGTTGACCTAGTAAAGGAACGCTTCCTTGACAAATTCAGGGGAAGATGGGACGAAGAAAAAGGTTGCATACTATCCAAGGAACTTCTGAAATATCCGAATAGAAAAGCAGCCAAGAAATATGTGGCCATGACCAGAAAGTACCTGCGGTTGGTCACAGGTATACTTACTGGCCATTGTCATCTACGAAAACATCTGAACAGGTTGGGTTTATCTGACAGCCCACTATGTAGAGGAAGTGAACAAGAGGATGAGACAGTTGAGCACATCCTTTGTGATTGTCCGGCACTCTCTCTAATAAGACTCTGTATTCGGCGAGAACTGGCTAACACATGCCAATTTGAGGGAGCTGCCGACAGGCAACGTTATCACCTACTTTAAACAGGTAGGATGGTTGACGAGCCTATAGGTTAGGCTCAATCTCAGAAGGACGCACAATGGACCAAATGTGGCCTAAGTGCAGTGGGGCGACCCACCCTTCCAGAATTACAGATACGCAGATTGTGATACTTTTGGATGTAATTATTTTATTTAATTGTTTTTCTTTATAATTTGTCAAAAACTTGTTTGTATATTTGGGTTACCTATTTCAATAAAGATATTTGTTTATTTTAGGTACTTCGGTTTTGCCGGACTTTAAATTGAACAATTTCTCCGCAATCTATTTGGCGAGAATGGCTTTAATATTGACCCAGCCCATTTACGTGATGTATCTACCGATCTCCCAGCATTTAATGGCGAAATCTTCGTTGGATTTTAGCACCGTTCCGGAACTGTATACGTTCCTTCACAGTTCCGATGTAAATTTTAAAGATCATCGAAATTTTATTTTAGAACTTTTGAAAGACGGTTTGAGAACAGAGAAGGATTTCGTCGATTTTATGCGATCGATGGCTTTTAAATTGTTTTCCGAATTATATTCTAGTACCGTATCGGATGTCGATACGAAATTATCCATATTGGACGTCAACAAGGCGATTTGCGATATACCGTTAGGTGTTAAAGTTTTGTGCGAAAATTATTCGTTTTTGGTGCAGCTTTTAACCGATGTCGACAACATATTGAAGAGTAAAGAGAAAAACGGATTGTTAGTGAAGAAGAATCTGGAAATCGCTAGGAAAATTATGAAAGTTAAACAAGATCGGCATACTTACTTCGTTATTTATTCCATAATTAAAACTGTCATTTATAACGAGTTTTATGAGTCGCTTGTAGTGAAAAGCGAAAGTTTGGTTTATGAAATTTTAGTCGAATTGCAAAGCAAATTCAAAAGTTTGTTTACTAAAGAATTTTACGACGTTTTGTTGAAAAAGATAGATGATCCTTTGTGTAGTTATTTAGATAAATACGGCTGTGATTATATTAATATCGATGAAATGGATGTAGAAGATAAATTTTACAATCTTAGGTTATTCATTATAAGTTTTAATCAAAATAAAGTCTCCTAGGTACAATACTATGTAAAAGATAAAGAACTTAATCTATACTTTGTTTCTTCGGTTTTCTTTTTTCTCAATTTGTTAAAGTTATGTCTACAAATTGGTCGTTATAATTCTATGTATGTAATTTTTATTAAATTTAAATTTTTTTAAACTTTTTATAGATTGAAATATTTTGAATGTATTGTAATATACTTTTTGTATGTAAATATTGTAAATAAAATTATTAATTTACAAGTTTTTTGTATCTAACTAGTATGTTGGCTGTGAAACTACATGTTCGTTGTGTTTGATTTTCTGAATCCACATTAAAAGATACCTCAAGGCTGCGTTCATGAAGTTTTACTCCGAGTAGAGTTAAGGAGAGTCGAGTTAAGTAAGAGTTAACTCTATGAGTATACTACTTTGGGTGTCTTTTTTATGAACGATCGGAGTAAACAGCGGTAAACAGTTGAATTGACCACTATATTATATCCTAAAAAATTGAAACTATAAATACGTAATTTTAGAGAAATGACAGAAACCGTGAAGAAAGTTATTTATTTTTCTATTTTTTCTTTTGTCAAAAGCTTATTGCTGAATATTGAGGTAGGTATTATATAATGCTTTAATATCTGTGCTTAATATCATAATGAATCTTTCCATCTATAGGTTATCTCATACCTCACAGAACACAAATTATCTCCTGTTTTCGTTAAAATAAAGATGATATACACGTTAAAATAAGTAGATACTCATCACTGCACATGTCGAGTTAATTTCTACTCACCTCCACTCACCTCTTTGATATGAGATAACAGAGTTAACTATGTTAATTTTATGAACGCCGTACTCCGAATTACTTCCGATCATACTCAGATTTCTGAACGATATAGAGTTAACTCTGAGTTAAAGAGTAAACTTTATGAACGCAACCCAGGTTGATGACGAAGAAAACTACCTAATTACGAGGAAGAAATTGGTTACTTCTTTTTTGACTTAAAATTCTGATCAATATTTTTAAATTATTTGGAAGAGCATTGTGTACCTTATGGAGGGTAAAGCAGGTAATGAGGACTATTATGGAGAGAATAAGTGAAAAGCGTCCGGAAAACATAATTACTTAATAGTTCGAGAACCAACCAAAGTGGCGCTAGAGTGAGATTTTAGAATGATTTAGCCTTACTTACAATATAGAGTGAAGTGTCACATAAGTTTATCATGCTCTGTATTATTACTAATTTTTGGAAAAAAATTATTACACGTATTCCAATCAAATTTCACGCCTTAATAATTTTTATTCCACTAGTGATAAGAGAGGGTGATTCGTGCCAACAAACGTTTTAATTGAGCTGTCACTTTCTTTACATATATACTATATACCTATGTGTTGTTCAAGAGTTGAAACTGGAAGGATTTTGGATAAGTGCGCTTTCTATTTGGAATCCTAAGGATAAACATTATGAAATGAAAAAAATATGTTAGCCGTAGCCCCTCACGGGACGCCTGGCAGATGTGAAACATCGAAATTTGTTTTTGTATAAGTTGTATGCATAAAAGAACAAATTTAAATAATAATATAAAAAAATCATGCAAAAAAGTTGGCTTTCAAGATTAAAACAAAATAAAACTATTATGAAATTCCATTTGCGTTAGAGGGCGCACTAGACAGTTTATTTATTTAATTTCTAATTTTAATTCAAAATATTTATCAAATAAGTGGGAATTTTACTTATTACAATAAATATTAAATAAAACGACATATTTATTTTTTGTCCTAGGCGTGATAGCAAACTTTTTAGTACCTATCAACCTCTCATATGATTCACTCCTGTTATCAAGATGGAAAGTTACACTTTCATAATAGGGGAGAATGAAAAAATCTTAATATAAAAAGCTAAAGTTTGTTTTGATAAAAAATGTAAAATGAAATTTTTAGTAATATGGCTTATTATTGATTATTTATAAATATTGAGTGGTGCAGAGAGCGGTCACTCTGGGATCAGGATCAGTTAATACCGCCCTCATGATTAAATATAGAGATGTGCTAATTACTGCATATTATTTGTGAATGGGTAGTTATGAGCATCTGTTAATAATATTTCAAAGCATTAGCATTTCTGCAGGATATATAATAAAAAACTTTTGATACTTTTACTTTCATTTGCATTTTCATAACACCGTTTTTTAATTGAACATTTTAAATGCAGAACCCGCAAATTATTAAAATATATTTTGATTTCGATATTTTTATATCCCTTCTTGTAGTTATGGTATTTAATGTTATTGAGTATTCAGTGAGAGTTTCATTTTTAAGAAGGAATGGTGACCTTGTACGTTCTATTAAGATGATCGAATATACTTGAACTTAAATAGTTTTGTTGATTTATTACGGATATTGGCTCTTGTTTCGAATTATTTTTATTTTCAGATAATCACCTTTTTTGTAATCTCTTTCTGGGCTACTTGCCAAATTGATGGTTTCGTCACCATACCTATCTCAAGTTGTTAACTAGTATCCCGATTACTTTGATACCTATTGAGAGCACTAAACAAATAGGTAACTTTGTAATAAAACTTTCACTATTTATTCAATAAGGAAGGTTTTATTACATACCTTGTTCTTTTTTATTTGG
This sequence comes from Ophraella communa, assembly GCA_035357415.1. Taxonomy (NCBI): domain Eukaryota; kingdom Metazoa; phylum Arthropoda; class Insecta; order Coleoptera; family Chrysomelidae; genus Ophraella; species Ophraella communa. Next base: position 29,014,195 of record CM068984.1, on the reverse strand, counting down.
TGTTCTTGGTAAGATGGACTTTCACAAAGTACGGCTCAGTACAATAAATTTACTTTGAAACTTTTCGAGATAATGATACGTTATTAATAATATTAATAGTAATATTAATCATATTAATCATAATACATTAGAAGTACTACTGAGATACATAATTTTTATTTTAATATTTTTTACACTAAACACTAGATTTACAATTGAATTAATTATAGGCTAAGGTTTGTTTCAAAAGTAGGTAAGTCTATTTTTTTATGAATCTTGATAATTAATTTATCTAAATATTGTTATTTTCTTAAATAACATGTTTTACCTTAAACATAGGTATGGCAATTTATTCATACTCTATTACTATTTAGCCTATTTCTTTAGTTTAATCTTTGTGAACTTAATTATTATAATAATAGAGATCACCTTTTTATTTTTTGTTGTATAATATGACTTTCATTGAGTTGTTGCATTACCTATTGTATATATCTTAATTAATACAAACTAAGTGTATTGCTATTTAACTAGGTAAATTATTATTGTTACAATTAGGTCTTTTATTATTTCCTTTTTTCAAACAAATTTAAGTTAACTTTTATCATAAAACTGTTAAAAATGAACAAGTTACTAATATAAATATAATGTGTGAAGATATAGTTGTAGATCTATTACAGAGAGTGGTGTTGCAGGTTTGGCAAAGAACTGAAATGGATTTGGAGGTTTTAGATTGAGCGGTATTGATAATGTCACATATATCTTCATCTTCGCATCCTCTAGTGGTCGATATGTACGAATGAATTCCTTGGGTGGCTAGAACAAAAAAAATATATAAGTACTAGTCGTAGCATCTCAAACATTTTACTAACTAAATATTTATAATTTCCTCAAAAATATACAAAAGAAAAGTATGTTTTATATAATTTATACTTACTTTCTGATTGATGAGTAACGCATACTTTATTTTTAGAACAGTTTAAAGTTTTCAATTCTTCTTTATATCCGTAATAACAATTACCTTTCAACTTCTCCATGCACGTGTAGCATTTCAAAGTATTTACCATGACTAAAATAATTGAATTTTCATTTATTTGTTATTGGCATACAATAAAACAAGCATAAATATCCGATATATATTGTAAGCAATAAATTGGCATTGATATTTTTGATTGTGGGTGGATATGTTAGAGTGGTCTAGAGAACGTCCAATAACAATAAGTAAAATTATTTTAAATCTTATAAAGATGCAAATTATAAATACAAAATTTTCCAACGTAGGCAAATGAAATACTAAATAATTGTATCAACTTACCAACAATTATTACGAAAATCAATATGCACAAAAAATATCCATTTCTATTCATTTTATATTTAAAATAAATTCGTATATTATTCTATAAGTTGGTTCGAGAGACTGTTTAATATTTTCCACACAAAAAATTCAATCTATTTTATCAAGCGAGCAAATAAACAAAAGTTATTTTTGTTATGCTAGACAGTTTCATTTAAAACTTTTGATTTCTTGTAAATAAGTAAAAAATAAATAAATGTAAAACTATTTCTTACAAAGCCATCGTTCATTTTTATTTAAAATAATAAATTACATCAGATAAAAATGGGTAGGTAACTATCTTCCTCCTCAGAAAATTAGGTTTATTGTTAATGGGTAAAATAGGGTTAATAAGTTGCACCTAAAAATTGAAATATTGCTATGAAAAAGTTCCTATCTAATCTGTTTCTTGTGTTTTTACATAAATGTTAAAATTAAAAGTCAAAAGCTTGGGACGTTCGGTACAATGCCTGAGTACATTATTTTTAGAATCGCATCAATGGCATGTGTTATAGTAGGTATGTGTGTGGTGTAGTTGGCGAATCTTTAACCTTTTAGTATCAGGATGATTTCGACAGTATTTTTTCTGGAGCTTCTCAAGTGCCTTTAATTTTATTTTCTCTGCTACTACGTATACCAAAATCGTTCACGGTTCCACATATAAAGGGCAAAGAAAATGACCGGTACCAATTCATCGCAACTTTGGACGACTGTGATAAGTTTATTCAGAACGAAATTAAATATTTCAGAATAATAATTCTTTGTTGACCTAAATGTCTTCTGAAAAATCTGCGGTTAATGTCAAGTATTTTTAGTGAAATGAATCTCTTTTCGTTGCTATGCGTTCTTTTTATGATATTTGACTCATCCGAGATGGGTAAGTAGAATGAATTTTTATTTGGGTTAATTTCTTACATTGTTTGTTGCTTATTTATAAACATATACGAATGGTAATTCGGAAAATTAAAAACACCTTCTGTTGTGCAAGATATGACCGACATCTTCTGAAAGCTACAGCACTTTGGTCTTTTGAATCATTATTCAGTGTTCAGTGTATCTAAAACAAACTTGAATATCTGGAAAACTCTATATATCTTGCTACAAATCGTTGGAAATTTTCTGGGAAAAATAAAAAAAATATTAATCATAACATAAAAAAAATAATTGATTCACAAATATGCTAAGATTGCCCAACTTATGAAATAAAATTTATTTTTAAATAACAATTTTTTTAACATATTAGTGCGACGTTATCCACCTGCGCGTGATGACGTAATCTAAGACTTTTGTAAATGTGAATAGGGATCTGTGAAAAGTTATTAAATTTTCTATTCAGTGATATCAAACATCAACATATTAATTATTTATAAAGGGTGGAAAAAGAATTAATTCCAAATGAAATTTATTGATATATTGGAAAATACATTTTATTGCTATCCTAAAACAAAAAAAATATTATTTTCGTGTCAATTAATTGATTAAATTAGCACTTACCTGCTTAGAGCTAATGACATTCTTATTGAGTATCGAAAGTGGTCGCCCAAAATAAAGTGATAATCCTAAACTTGATGCATTATTAAGTGTGGTAGAGAATCCTCATATTACCTACTTCTCAAAAAATTGCAGATGATACGAACGTTCTAAATGTTCTGTTTTAGGTGTGTTCAAAAAAATATCAATGGTATAAAATTGTTGATGCTATAGAAACTCAATGAGGTTAACTTATATCATATCGCCGAATGCTTCTTTGGCTTTTGTTGGATATCAACGTAGCTATTCTTATTTCTTCTTCTATCCGGTACCCAACCCACTTTTACTATTAATTTTCCCTTATAATATTTCTTTTTTCTCATAATCTGTCCGAGATATTGTAGTTTTCCACATTGCAGTTTTTCTTATTTATTTTGTTGTTGTAGGCGAGATAAATTATTCACTCTATGGCTAACTACTGTTTACTTGAAACGACTCCATTTATTTCTCTTCTTAAATGAAGAAAAGAAACACCAATTTTCAATGTCACAAACTTTTATTGTTATAATGATGTAAATATAAAACTATTAGCCTACAATAAGACCATCATCAGTCTACAAAAGAAATGATACATTACAAGCTAATCTAGAAGCAAGGAAATACAAACCCTTACATGAAAGTTACAAATAGCAAAAAGTTAAAAAGTACCAAAATTATTGTAAAAATTGCAGTTGAAGGATGTACTGATATTAAAATACAGTGGACGTAATATTATCATTAGGTATTTCGAGAACCGTCGAGTTTTCAGGGTAATCCCGAAACAGGTCGATTTTTGTTATAAAATACCCATCTTATAACGAACATCGAGTAAAGATGACGTCTCCGGTGTGGGTGTAGTGACGTAATCGTTAATTTTTTTAAATAGAAATCGGTATAATGCGACACCTCATTTGAAGGAGAATTTAATTATCTATTTAACATTACATTTGTAACTAAAATATTTTTTTAAGGGTACAAAAACATTTTTTTTAATTTAAATTCAACCAAATTACAACTAATGATTTAATTCATAACGTCCTTTAAAGTAACCGAATTATGCATAATAATTATTTTAAATTAAATGTTCCAAATGCCATCCATCGGTTTCTTAACAATATGCGAATCTACGGACACATTCATCAAGTACATTGCGGATGACTTCTGGAGTAATGAGACTCATTTCATAACTAATTCTATCTTTTAAGCCAATAATGCAATTATATCGTAAATATTTAAATATTCAGCCTCACATCGGCGTTTTTTTGTGTAATATAAAAACGGCAAGTGTACAGTTCGGCGACTAGCTGATAATGGAGAACAAATTACTAATATCTCGGTGGTTGGAAATCCACAGCTGTGGCGGAAGAATATTTGGAGAAGTCATTAAAAAATAAGAAAGAAATGTCAAACAAAATTTTGCAGATGTCATGTAGTACCACCACTACTAGCAGTACTTCTACAAGCGTCGAGAACCACCTTAACAATATTGTAAATTCACCAGATATTGCTGAAAATCGTTTGCATGAAAATATTATTTCAACTCCAACTGGCACCGACGGAACCTTCAAAAACAATACAAAACAAGTAATTTCCTCCATTGAAGGAACCGCATCTTCAGCATTAACCTTGCATAATGCTTCACATTGTTCATTTATTTTTAATATAGTTAATAATAATTAAATGGAATAATATTGTTATATAGTTGTTGCTTAGTATTTTGTTATGAATATAATTTTTTAAATTGGTTGTCTATAGTCTATATAGAAAGGACAAGGACTAATAAATCATTTATTTAAGTAGATTTCATGGACGTACCAAAATATATTTTAAGAGGGTATACCGTAAGGTACATTTTGTATTGAACGAATGAGTTGCAGCCTATGCTTGTATGAAGTTGTATGGTTTTCATAATATTGTAAACAGTTGGAATATATTTAAAACATTTGTTGAATGTTAATTGTGCAAGTACCAAACAATGTCGATAAGCCAAGGACCATCTAAACGACCAAAAACAGGTCCATTATCTTTAAATGAAAAAACTCTGATATTGAATTGTTATATATCATTGAAAAACAAGGATCCAAGTGCAAGTGTTGATGATATTGTGGAACTAACGGCTGCTATATTGTGTGTTGCTAAATCAACAATTTATAGATTACTAAAAGAAAGCAAGAATGGAACTCTTCAACTCCCTAAAACTCCTTCAGGCCAAAAAACAATTGAGATATGAGTCATTAAAACAAAGACTAAGGCGTAAAGTCCATGGATTTTACTTACAAAAGGAAATTCTTCTTGACAAAATTATGACATCAGTGCAAGAAAATACGGACTATACAAAATTCTCCAGAATGACATTGTGCAAACTTTTGAAAGATGTGGGTTTCAGATATACAAAACATAATAGAAAATCTCTCTTGATAGATAAACCGGAAATAGTTTTTTGGAGAAGAGACTATTTAAGAAGCATTCGACATGCCAGAGAACAAAATTTGAAAATCTTCTACTTAGATGAAACATGGATAAATGCTAGATATACAGTTTCCAAATCTTGGCAAGATGAAAACATTAAAAGCGGAAGGCAGGCATTCGTGGAAGGTTTGTCGTTAGGTTTGCAGCCACCATCTGGAAAAGGAAAAAGACTTATCATTGTCCATGTTGGAAGTTTTGAAGGTTTTGTTGATGGTGGATTATTAACTTTTATTTCAAAACGCACGGGGGACTATCACGAAGATATGAATGGGGATGTCTTCCAGGAATGGTTTGTTCAAATGTTGGATCTGATTCCAAAAGGGGCTGTTATTGTTATGGACAACGCAAGTTACCATTCACGGTTACGAGAAGCATTGCCCACAAGTCGTTGGCGTAAAGCAGAGCTTTTGGAGTGGCTTATTTCGAAAAATATTAAGTTTCCAAAAGATCCACTAAGGAAAGAACTTTACAGAATTGCAAAAATGAACAAGAATATATACAAAACCTACATTGTAGAAGAAATGGTTTCTTCTCGTGGTATATCAGTTCTTCGACTTCCCCCTTATCATTGTGAACTTAATCAACATCAAGCACCTAGTTACAAACAAACAACATGTAATTTCAATATGTCAATCTGACGATGCTAGTGATAGCGAAACAGCTGTAATTGATTTTAAAGCGAATTTTTCAAATAAATAGTGGAAGTTTAGTTTAACTGTGCAGTTATTAATTGTTCTTAGTAAGATGAACTTCCAAAAAGTAGAGGTTAACACAATCAATTTCATTAATCCCATAGAATTAATATGGGCTCAGGTAAATGGGGAAGTTGGAAAAAAATACTACTTTTAAAATAAACGATGTTGTGAAATTGTTTGAGAGTGCTGTAAGTCATGTTAGTAAGAAAAATTGGACAAACTGTATCGAGCATGTTATCAAAGTAAAGGCAAATATGTGGAAAATTGACAATATTTGTGATGATTTAATCGACCCTATTATTATTAATGTCAACAACGATTCTTCCTCTTCCGAGTCGGATAATAGAATAAAATGTAAGTAATAAATGTATTCCAATAATTATTTCTTTTCATTTTTTATTATATTATAACTCAAAACGTATTTTTTTCCCAAAATACACACCACTGCATTGCGTTATTGCTTATCTCCTAATCCTTTAACAATGAAAAAACCCTAAACTTTGCTACAACTGAAACAAATACGGGGTCGATCTACCTGGTTTTTAGATTTACGGAAGAAATGTAATTTAAAGTAAGAGATTTGTCAAAAATTTCATGGTGCTCCCTGTAAAGGTTTTGCATACTTAATTAGGGTTTATTACTCCTCGTACTTTTTGTACATACTATAATTTTTTATTTTTATAAATGTTCTCGCTCGTAAAAAAATACTTTATTTATACAATAATCACTTTATACAAAATCGCACTGTATCACTTGGAAATTCTCTCCAGAAACTCGCTTGTCTTCTTCCCGACGATTCTGGAATCTAATCTAATCTAATCCATCTTGTATTTTTTTGCTTTTTGAGGCCCCCTACTACGATCGCCGATTAGCAGCCATGGCCAGACCGGGCCTGCTAATAAATTATGAATATAATAAATAAAAGCGAGCTTCAAAATTAAAGATTAATGTACTTATAATTTTTAAAAGTATATGAAGATGGACTATTTATTTTTATTTCTCTTCTAATATTTATTTCTGCTTTATTTCAACGGGTTCAAGAAAAATCTGGGTTGGTTGTACCAAACTAATAAACTGACTAATGTTTTATGAGACCGTGCTCTAGTAAATAATTACCGCATAAAAAGATAAAAGTGTATGATTATGTTTTAAAATAGCATCAACATTAATTTCGATTTTGTTTGCATTTAATGGTGTTTATATGCTCGGTGTGCGTATGCTAATTATTTTCTTTGGAACATTAAAACAACCTTTTTTATCAAACTCACCTTTAAAATTAAATATTTTACCAAACAAATAACTTCGTTCGATCATTTTTGTGGAACAGAAAGTCTACTACAATGTATAAACAATAGAAAATAAAAATATTTATATTGGTATTTTTCCACTTGAAAAATGTTAATTTGAATGATTGTTTCAGCGAAATCGTTTCTTTGCTTTCATTGTCACCAGACCAGCAAGGACTGTAACAGAGGCATTAAAATAAATCTACCTGTAACCAATTGTACTTCACACAAATGTTTTGTTTTGAAATATGAGAGTAAGTATTCACAAAAGATCATTCTTTTTTAAAAATTTATTTGAGGATTGTTTTGAATTTGAAGATATTTGTAAAATGTAACCAACAATAGTATAATACTTCCAATCATCCAAATTGTTTGAAAATTTGCACTCATGTCTAGTTCCTATGGCAATATTATGGTTTAAGCATTTAGCAAGAGCAATGCTTACACCAATTCATCAAATGGGTCCTCAACTTCTTTTATTGTGCACTTACTTTTTTTTCTTCGAGGAATTTTTCTCCTTTGGACTTTCAAATGGTGAGGAGACTTCTTTATACTCAGCTACATTAAGAGAACTGCAATAGGAGCATTTGAGGACAGTGAGGGTACTGATAGCACTACGAGAAAAGCCTTAGAAGTACCTACATCTATTGCTGCCCCTCAGAGCCTGTCGAATAAACAAACCTTCTATAGCAACGGTCTATCTATCTATATATTTAGCCTTCTTTGGTCCATCTTTGGACATAGGCCTCCCCAAACCATTTCCATTCTTTTCTGTCTGTCGCTACCTTCATCTATCTAAATCCCACGTGCTTCTTGATGTCATCTGCCCATCTCATTTGGGTCCTTTCTCTACTTCGTTTATATTTCCATGGTCTCCAATTTATAAGGATTTTGGTCCATCTTTCTTCTTTTTGTCTTATATTGTGTCCGGCAAATCTCCATTTCAATTTTGCAACTTCTTGTCTAACATAACTTACTTGTGTTTTATGTATGCATTGATTGTATATCTTGGTCTTAAGATGTTGAGGATATCTTTTGTTTTTAAAGAAAACAAATTCATGGGATATATCAGCTTCCAAAACATATTCGTATAAAATTTCATTGCAATGGTGCCAGTAGTTTCGGCAAAATCGTAAGAAATGTGTAATTTTTTATTTTCTTCAACGCCCTTTATCTTGAAAACGGATGGCGTTAGAAAAAAATTTTACTAAGCAAACCCCAATTATTTTTCAGTTTTTTACCTATCCTAGAGACGGTGTTACCTTTTTTTGAAACACCCTGTATAGTGGAATATGGTATACATTTGCTCGTTCTATAAAGATTTTCATGAAAATCCTTATCCTTACCGGAAAATTTTGGTGAATTGTTAGACTCCAAAACGTATTTCTAAACTGACAACGTTATATGAGAAATTATATAGTTAAACTAGCAAGAAAAAAAACTAAAACTTCCATTTAGTATTCTGAAATAAAACAAAATAATTCTCTTATATTTTACCAAATTATCCCCAACTAATGAAGACATTAGTGAAAATTTAAAAAGAGGGGTTATTACCCCTATGCCCCTCCCTAAATCCGCCCTTGTCAATAAATTGGATAGAGGAAGGCAAGAGAACATCTGGAAAATTTAACTGAATACTGCAATCTTAATTGTTGCATCCACAAAACAAGTCTAAGTAACCTATTTAGTGGGTAAGGACAAGAATGAAACATTTTAATTTTTTACATGAGTGCACCAGCCTTATGAGCTTTTGTCAAAAATAGCTAAGCATCGGAATCTTAGATCCAGATATTTAAATAGGATTGCTCTTTTATAATAAAATATATGCAACCTATTGACATGAATAAAGGTGAAACAAGTAACTGTATTGACAATTCCTTGATTACAAATGTTCCCGAAGGAAAAAAATCAAACCCATCCCTCCCAAAATACATTCTTCTTAGAGCTAAGAGCTAAAAGATAGACAGTCTGTGTGTTTTGGCAACTTATAGCTAACTTGACTACATAAACCGGCCCTGATTCCTGTTTTTCTTGTTGTTGGTTTTTATTAACGGAATTTTTGAACATCCGCTTAGCTAATTATTATTTTTGACAACTTTCGACGTGGATTAATTCAGCACCAGTACATGGATGATTTTTACCGATGAAGCTCCATCAAGGACCAGTGTTTATCGATGGTATGGCGAAATATAAAAGGCAACCCTAGTTTAAGTAGTTGATATCTTCCTATAATGTTTTCATTGTAAACGTGCCTATAATGCAGAATTGTTTTGTAATTGTTTCAGCTGAAATGCCAGGCATTACGGTTTTGGCGACTTACCGGGGATGTTATCAACATTCAGTCGATGAAATAATGACAGGAGTTGTTACCGAAAAGCACACTGTAAGAAAAAAATACTTTCACACGTGCAGTCATACGTTATGCAACAAAGGAACTGAAACGCTTAGACTAAAAGACAGTATTCCAATTTTATTTACAGTACAAATATCATACTTTTTATATATTTTTGGATACTTATAAGATTATAATAAAATATATCATTTTGTATTTTGTAAGTAAAGCTATTTAATAAAACAGGTATTTTTGTTTATTCCATGAAAATGCTATTTTTACAAAAGCAAGCCTACCTGAAAAGTTTCACTTCAAATACGTCTCAAGTACAAACAAAACATCAATCAGTAGCAGCTGTTAAATGGGACATGACGAATAACTCATTCAATCTGATAATTTTAGATGTTCCATTTTTAATTACAATCTTAAAAAGGTTATTAATCATACTATTAATTAATGAAGTGTGTGTATAATTGTTTAATGTAAATTGCCTGAATAATTTTTTATGTATGTCAATTGCTACGAGGTGATTCGACAAAGTTAGCTTTTAATTCCAACTTTAAATGTGCGGATATTCATTATTTATTGGTAATATAATATTTTATTGTTTTATTCAAAAATTTTAGGAATCAAAACAAAGTTTGATCTTGACCCAATTTTCTCTGAGATTTTTATTATCGACAATTTCGTGGATATTTTTACAATCAAACACTCATCTAATGATAATTTCCTGTTGTGAAACCGTCGAAATTACACTAAAAATTTTATTGCGTACTAAATATTTGCAGATATATTAAATTAGGTGTAAAGTTTTTATTTTAAAACCTCCGTTTGGGAATTTAAGTACCACAACATTTTACTTGCCTTATTGGGTCAGAAATAACACAACATTCCTAGAATTCGGTAGTATATACGTACATTGTGTATGATTCCATTGGTGATTTTTCAAATTAACAGGAATTATTTTTGCTAGTGATAATGATAAAATACGTTTGGTTATTTTCGATGATGTTATTTGGATTTATTAACTCAGGTAATAAATACTATAAATAATAGATACGATAAGAATCAAAAATGTGTAGTTTTATTTCTATAGTAAATCAATGCAATAAATAAATATGCAACTAGACAACCTGTTTAGGAACATTTTAGATCTGAAAATTATTAGATTGTTATATTTTAGGTTGGTGTCTTCGATGTTACGAATGTGTTTCTAGACTGGGTCCCGCAGATACAGATCCCTGCTTAACTGGGGACCGTAATCAACTTCCTAGAGTACGTTGTATGGGACCTTCAGTGTGTGCCAGTTATCGTTATCAGAGTAAGTCTTGTTAAAAATAATTTCTTTTATATTTTTCACTTATAAAAATCTTCATTATAAAACGCATTTGCGTATCGTAATGTAACTTTTACGCACGCAAATTTTTGTTTTAAATGGTTGGCGACATGAGTGAAGTTTCTAAAGGCAAGACTATTGACATTGACATTTGTGGTTAATAGCAATTTATTAATTTTATATTGTTCTTTAAAAAAGTATTTGTGAATATGAATATCATCTTTTACTTATATAATATATTATTATTGGTGTATTAGTCATTTTAAAATATTTGAACACATTAACATTTCATAATTTAAATGTCAAAACTGTCAAATTTTATATATTACACTGCTACCGACATACTTTTTAAAATAAAAATTTTCGTAATTACATAAAAATAATAAATTAATTTAAAAAATGATAAAATGGCAAAATATAAAAAATATTATAAACAACTTATTTCATATGGCTGTTGTGACACTCGTTCTTTAAAAAACTCATCGCTTCGCGATTCGTTTTTTAAACTTGAACTCGTGTCATAACAGAATTCCATATGAAATGCGTTGTTTAATATACTATTTTCGCACGCAAATTTTTGTTTTAAATGGTTAGCGACATGAGTATCTAATGACAAGACTATTGACAATGACATTTGTGGCTAATAGCAAGTTATTAATTTTATATTGTTCTTTAATAAAGTATTTGTGAATATGACTATCATTTTTTACTTATATATACCTTGTCCAGTATAAATATAGGAGCATGTCACAGCTGTCAGAACGGGACTATGTTGCCAAGCATTTAGCATTAGAATCTTGTAAATGTCAAACGAAGTTTCTCTAATATTCTTCTTTTTATTTGACTGCAATGGACAGGGAAAGTGTGACGTCAAAATTTGTGTTCTATGCTGTGAAATGTTAACGAAATGATTCCAAACAGCAACATTATAATTTTCCAGAAGTAGCTTTTGTTTCAGTTATTTATACATATCAGCAAAGTCTTTTAAAATTCAACTTTTAGAGTACTTTTTTTAGTAAGTATTCTAAAATTTATGAAAATGCACAACTTTGAAGGTTATGTTATAATGTTTTTACGAAAATTGTTTGTATATCTACTTTAGTAATATGTAAAAAATATATATGTACAATTACCACTGAAAAACAGTAATTAACTCCCAAAAATCAAGAAAATACAATTGAATAGTCAATAACACATATATAAAACACACATTAACAAAAGTTGTTTGGAATCATTTGGTTTGACACATACGTCACCACTTTTCCAGTCCATACTACGCCATGTTTGAACGCGGCAACATAGCGCAGTTTTGCCAACATATAAAATATTTTAGCACGAGTTATATTCGTTCGAAGTTCTCTGTATTCTATAATCTACTTAAACTTTGGAACGCCAATACTTCTAGAGATGCTAAGCAGCTTTAAAAAGTGCATCTTCTTAATTTTATAAGCAGTCAGAGCAACTCCTAGGAACTCAAGCCGTTTGTAGAACAATGCTACGCATTTCCTTAGTATACGCTAACCTAACCTAACCTAACCTAACCTAACCTAACCTAACCTAACCTAACCTAACCTAACCTAACCTAACCAAGAGTTCCGGACCAAGGAATGTTGTATTCGTCCCTTCATTTGCAAGTCTATCAGCTTCCTCATTACCTATTATGCCTCTGTGACCTTGCACCCACATCAAGGTGACCTATTTTTAACTTGTCAGTTTCTTAAGGAATTGCTTACATTCTTAGATTAGCTTAGACTGCTAAGTGAAAGAACCCAGAGCCTTTAAGATTACCTGCAACTTTTTGGCCACCACACAAGTGAAGCATAAGTGGCCATGTGATTAAGAATCGTTTGGCAAGATCCTTTTCGCTTTCAAGCCCAAAGTATTTTCAAACAATCTGTGGCGAATCCAGCTTGCCATTAACGCTTTGGATGAAATTGTTTTACAAATTTTGTTCCAAGTCAGCTAGTTAGTCTCCATGCTGTTGGTAGGCAACCTCTGTTTCATGTCCCAAATACCTATATGTTCTATACAGTTTGCGCCCAAAGATATTTGCTTACTTATGAATAGGTTGGTTATATATTATTTATATATTTATTTAAATTTATTTTTAAACCCACTGTCTTTGAAGCATTATCCTCTTTAGCATCTTCTCAGAGCCTTTTAAATACTGTATGTTATCAAGCCAATGTCGTCCGCAAATCGCAGGAGGTTTAATCTTTCGCCATTGATGTTTCACTCCTTGTTCAATGAAAAAATTATCAGTATATTTATGCAGCCTTACTCAAGCTTTGTCTTTTTCATAAACATTATTAACTATGTTAATGTACCTGGAGTTTATACGACATTCTGTTAATGCATAAAGCATTTCTTGTTGGTTTACCATGTCAAACGTTTTTTCATAGTTAATAAAGATAAGGACCAAAGCTTCTATGCATTTTTCATAGTTTTAACGATTTGGAGATGATCATTTGTGCCAAAGGTTGATCGCAAGCCTGCCTGCTCACGTGGCTGATAGAAGTCAAATTTCTTGGTGATTTTCTTAGTAATTATTTGCATGAATAATTTGTATAAATAAGAGAGTTAATGAGAAGATATGTTAATCTCCTTTTTTGTGCAAAATTGTTATTACTTCCTATCCCACTGCAATGGTGTTATTCCGCTTGTAGAGCTTACAGGTCATTTTTCATTTCTCTCAAGGCTTCTCTTAGTTAGAACTAGATATTTTACTTCCTTGGAAAATTTTAGTTTGATATTATTCTTTGTTTTCGTCCTTCATTCTGACACCATTTTTCCATTATGTTTATAAGGCAATTTGTATTCAGCTTGAAATACATTTATCATAATTACCCCTTTATGGTAACGACTAGAACATATACATATTATGAATAATCTTTAATCGTAAAACCACGAAGTATTGATAGATTGTCGCCGACCAAGGACCACAGCAAGGGAGGTATTATAGTCATCTTTAAAGACACCCTTTTGCCACAATCGCTGATTGTCCTTTCATATTAGGTGTAACAATTCTGGTTCTTCACATTTACTATATCTATTGTACTAGTGAAGCCCCTTTGTTCCTCTTTCCTAGTGTCCCTTTCATGGATCTCTTGAATGTAAATGAGGTGTTATCAAAAGCATCCTCTATGTGAAAGAAAGTGCAAATGACTATCTCTTTAGCCACCAGTGTCTTTTCTATGCTTTCCTTGTAGAGCAAAATTTGCTGTTTGATAGACAAGCTTTCTTTTGTAAAGAGGTGATCTGGTAGTGCAATATAGAGTATATTAAATAATAGTTTTAATCACTGCAACTATTAACTCTTCATATTTGATAAAAGATTATAGTTATCATGACTGTATCTAGGGCGTGGCAACGGTGGCAGTGGCCACGGGGTCAAGGATAAAAAATAGAAGCCACAACAATGACCAAAACTCCTATTTTTTAATGATTTCACTGTACCGCAGATAAGGAGCATCAAGAGCAGATAGTTCAGAAGATACGTTACGTGAATAATTTTTCTTTCTTTCAGTCATTCTGTCAGTTTTTCCCTTGATCGGAATAATAACAGTCTGGTCGATAAATCAGCACAGTAAAGTTTTATTGACGTTTTGTCGTTTTCTTATCACAACTTTCTTCAATAACCAAATCAATTAACACCTTTTTTTAAATCAAAAACTAAAAAACAATCCATGGAAACAAAATGATATGCATACTTACTATATAAGGCTCGCATATTTGGCGTCCAACGTGGGGAAAATGCAAAATAAAGAATTTTTATTGGCTCGCAAACAGGTGGAGCTATCCTATATAGGGCCACAGGCGCATGTACCTAGGTATAGTAGTTTTCACAATAAATGGTATTGACTGAAGGATTATAATAGAACCAATTAGACCCTTAAGTTGTAAAATGTGAGGTGCACATCATAAATGTAAAAGGATCTGATTCAGGTAATTTTGTTTCTCAGAGAGGGATTGTTGAGGATTACAACGCAAGCTATAATAGTCGACAATTGCAATAAATTACTTGTATATCTCCTATATTCTTAAGCTCGACCCTGTAGCACATTTGCATCTTTTACCTGATGATTTTCTACACAATTAGATTAAATCGGGTAGTTTATTGCAGTTAATGAGCCAATACCATTTATTTTACAACCACTTCAAATCCCACACATTAGTAACCTTTAAGATTAACTTAAAATTTCACAACGTGCTAAGTTAGAAGTTGAAAAATATTTGAAACTGACTGTAAATATTTTCATTTGAAATTTTTTTTTAGGTACAATTCCAGGTACCCCCACAATAAATCATATAACTAGAGGTTGTCAATCGTTGCGTTACGGTGGTAGTTGTGAAGACATTTTCAACGATTTAAGATCCAGAGGAGAAGTACTGCCGGGTCTACACGCCTGTGCCACCTGTAGTGGAGATCTTTGCAATTCATCGTCTTCTCATAAAGTTTTGGTCTCGTTAATACTAGTTTGTGTTTTTAGCAGTATTCATTGGACACTTTTTCAATAAAATTTAAATTTTTTTCACTGCCAAATTTATTTAATAAGATTAAGAACATGTTCAAAAACTAACAATTAAATATTTCGCGTTTTTAACGGAAAATGTTTATAAGAAGTACAAATATTTAAGGTCTGTAAAATGTACAAATAACATATAAAAGTATAATAAAATTTTTTATAGATGGACTTTTACATTTTATTATATTTAACTATTTCATATTGTTCGTATTTATCTGTAAACTATTTGATCTAAAAATAAAAGATGTTTAAAAAAACTCTGTTTATTTTTCACCCTCCTTATCTATGGAGTGAAAACTTTTATTTTCTATTATATTTGTATTTTTACAGTAAGGAACAACTGAATAAGTAAACTAAACAATGGGTAAGGGGAAACACTTATATTTTAAAAGGTGAACTTTTTATGTACCCTGTACATCAGTTTTCGACATGTTAATTAGACTTAAACTAATAACTTTTTAACAAAATTTTCCCTAGTTTATTTAAAAAATTAACTTTTTAGCTCAATGACAGCTTGTTGCCATAAATTATCATCGTCAGATTGACAAAATAATGTTTATTTTGTTTTGTGAGGAAGCTATAGCCACTACACCAACACACACTTTTAACCGCCTGACGCGCGTTTCGATAACCAGGTTATCTTCTTCAGAGACCGAAGGTAAACTGAGTTTACTTCCGGCTTGAAGAATTATTATACGCTTTCCTCTCGAACATGGCGCATTTAAACTACACTTTTGAGACTGATCTACCCAGCCATATTGAACAGTATCATGTGTGTCAAACGAAGTCTCATCTAGGTAAACTATATGCCTTTTTAATTCACGATACGTCGTTATTCTATCTCAATACTCTTCACGGAGAACAACAATACGCCGCGATTCCATTATAACCATTCGTTTATCTAATTTCTTATAATAGTGTAAACATAAATTTTAGTTAAGGTATTAATTCGCTTTATTATAACCGCATCGGATTTTTTATTATCTTTATTTTTCAAACATTGATAAATATTTAAAATAACCATCTGACACTGAATGTGTAAATCTTTATTGCAAAATTCGCTACTAACCTCACCTGTTGGCGATATCATATCTTCTGAATTTAAATTTTGATCTGGATTTCTATTTTCTGATTCAAAAGGTCTCCAAAACGCTGCCATAATATATGTAACTAATTTAAGGTTATCAATTAATATGGGCAAAAATTACAATACGTAAACCAAAACACCTATCTCTTTATTGAATACTCATGCGCAAATATTTTTGAATTTTCCCCTTCCACTGCTAAAATATGACTACTTCTTACCATAGAACACAATGTATTGCTACCCAGGAATACCACAATTTAAAAGAAAAAAAACCTTCTAGCTGTCAAAAGCTAGCTTCTATTTGCCATATAGCCGCGGCAGCCCAGGCCATAAACCACAAAAAGGAGAAGTTTTAATTTTTATTTTGTTCGTGTACGCCGCTTGCTAGTTGTTATTGTGTTTTTCTTGTCTTTGTGTATTTAATATTAACGACTTGTGTGTGTACCTAGACTTCTCTTTGGATTTACTTTACTTTCGATTACTGATTACTTTTGCATGTCATACCAACACAATTTTATAAGGGGCACGAATATTTAGGGGGAACTACGAGAGTGGGAGTTGGTTCGCGCACGAGTATTCAATTTGTGCCATTAACGAGATGGGTCTATTACTACTGCTTGTCGTCGAGACAGATTTGTTTACCAGCAGAACATTGCCAGACGTTGTGTTTTGTAAGTACAAAGTAGAAAACAAATAGTATAATTTACAACAATTTTATTTTACTTTTAAGAGGAGATTTTTATTCAGAGAAACTATTCTTTAATACATTTTAATATTCACTTTCTTACCTTTCTATAATACTAAGAAAAAAGCTCTAGACCAATTGTATCAAATACCCACACCGAAAATTTGGCAACAGTGCTTTTGTTTGTTATTGTCTAGAGGTGATTAGCGCTTTGTTCGATTTTTCCTGAATTTTTGTGTATTGAAGAAACTTTATAAAGTGCTTTTATTTATTTTCAATATTGAAAATGGTGAAACCCCGAAAAGCGTGTATAATTTTTGGTACTTCGCAAAATAATAATCTAACCTATCACCGGTAAGTTATTCACTACATTGGCGTACAATTAGCAATTTCAATTAAAATTTATTACAATTAAGAAAATAAAATTAATAATGAAATACATAAATCCTTTTAGATTTCCTTCCGATAAAAATATGTTAGAAGTATGGTCCCATGCCATAAGTGTAGATATAAATATCTTACCAAAATATGCGTATTAAATTATTTAACTAACATTTATATAGGTATTACGGTGATACTCTAACCAATTACACGCCACTGTACGGCTGTGTTTACCTACACCTCTAGAGTTTCCATCTCTCTCAATTATAGGTTCATTGCTATTGACTACAAACTGTATGTTATGGTTTTGTTGTGGCACCTCTATGTTTACTTATTACTCTGAGGAAAGACTATACAGAGTGGAAAGTTTAACTGGAACAAATTCTGTAATTTAATAAATAAAGGTTTGTCGCAAAATTCCTGAAACACGTCAACTTTTATTTTCTATGGGATAATGTTTATTTTCTTAATTATATTAAGGGTTGTAGCGACCCCCAACTTTTTTTTAATGAAAGGGTAGGTTGATCTTTTTTTTATTTTAAAGCTTTTTCAATTGCAAATACAAGTAGGTATTTTTTTTTGTTTTTTTACAAGCAATGTGTTAGAAAAAAATAAAATACCGAAATGTTTTTTAATACTACTTTAATGCAATAAATGTTCAAAATGCCCTCCATTTTGTTGCTGACAATATCCTAATCGAATATAAAAATTATCCCGAATATTTTCCAATTATTACGTCCATGTACTTACACTTTGTTTTTACTACTTGATAAGCCACAATAAGAAATCCTTCCTTTTTCTAACCTGCTATCAGGTATTTCACCAATTAAAACTTAATGTGATTGAGTTGTCTTCAGGTATTTGTTTTAAATTTCTACAACAAATTTATAAGCCAATAAAATAAGAAAATGTCTTATTTAACGAAACGCACCGTATCGAAATTTTACAGATGATCGGATATGGGAACAGAAGTCGAACACAGGCTGAAGTTGCTCATTTGTTTGCTGAAGTTCATCCAGAATTGCCTCCAATTAATCGAAGTACGATTAGCAAAATTGAAAGTCGATATCGAGAGTTGGGCCATGTAAGAGATATTTCTCGAAAAAGGCCTTTACAAATCGACGAAGAAACCCGGTTGAACATGTTGTTGGAAGTTGAAGAAAATCCTGTTACTCCAGCTAGGGAAGTAGCTCGCGTTCATGGTGTCAGTCACACAAGCGTTTTAAAAGTTTTCAAAGATGCCAAAAAGTACCCATATAAGATGCAAAACCTTCACGAGCTTAACGAAGACGATCCTGATCGTAGACTTGATTTTTGCGAACGATTTATGGCATTTATCGATGGTGGTCAAATTCCTTTGGAATGGGTGCTGTTTTCTGATGAAGCTACGTTCACATTACATGGACACGTAAATCGGCACAACTGCCGTTATTGGGCTGACGAAAATCCCCATTGGGTGCGTGAATCCCATACCCAAAGGCCTCAAAAAACAAACGTCTGGGCTGGAATTATTGGGAATCGCATAGTGGGTCCTGAAAATGTAACTGAGAAACATACCTAACTATGCTTCAAAATGAATTGGTTCCTACTTTAAGGATTTTATTCCCCGATAATTTGGATCCCAATTTATTTGACCAACAGATGTGGTTTCAACAAGACGGGGCACCACCACATTTTGCTCAAATTGTACGGACCTATCTCAACGAAGTGGATTGGAAGAAGGGGCCCAATTGAGTGGCCAGCAAGATCACCCGATCTCACCCCATTAGATTTTTTTTATGGGGATATTTAAAAAGTAAGATTTATACTACTAAACCTAACGACATAGCCGAGCTTCAGCAAAGAATCAGAGACGAAATTATTCAAATAACGCCGGAAGTATTACAAAATGTTAGGAATAGTTTTTATGATCGATTGGGATATTGTCAGCAACAAAATGGAGGGAATTTTGAACATTTATTGCATTAAAGTAGTATTAAAAAACATTTCGATATTTTATTTTTTTCTAACACATTGCTTGTAAAAAAAACAAAAAAATGCCTACTTGTATTTGCAATTGAAAAAGCTTTAAAATAAAAAAAAGATCAACCTACCCGTTCATTAAAAAAAAAGTTGGGGGTTGCTACAACCCTTAATATAATTAAGAAAATAAACAAACCTCTTTATTTTATGCCCCATAGAAAATAAAAGTTGACGTGTTTCAGGAATTTTGCGACAAACCTTTATTTATTAAATTACAGAATTTGTTCCAGTTAAACTTTCCACTCTGTATACATTTTCTCATATTTGCGTATTTTGAAATGTCAGCTGAATCCTTAATTTCTCATACAGTTCAAAAAATTATGAAATTGACAAGTATTCAAAGTATTTAAACTGTTAATTAATAGATCAGTCTTATAAACTAAGTAGGTACTCTACCCTCCATATGTGGGAGTCGGAAATATTAAGATTACACAATATTTTTATACTTAGGTATTCTTTTTGTTTTACCTACATTGATATTTCAATTATTATTAGAGGAATAAAATTTATATTGCATATTTTCTGAGAAAATCCTTTTTTAGACAATCATAACATTGACGTTTCTAAAAGAAATTTGTAATGGGTTGACGAAATATTTCTACTATTCTACCATTCTTAGGTATATGGCAAGGTGTGAAATATGTTGGATAATCCACAATCTATATAAAGGATATTGCATCGTGATGATAAATAAGATTTATAACAGGACATTGTTTTTCCTTTTGAAATAGATACCTATATCAAATATTTAAAATCCTTGATACTTTTGGAAGTCAATATAATCCCGATCATATTCACATTTTATTAAAGAGATCGCTTGACTTGAAGCATAATGTTTGCTACCAAATATTTTAAAGTAAAAATACTAATCTTTAGTTTGTTGCTTAAACAAAGTAAGTACCTATTTAATGTTTGTACATTTGTCATATTTATAAACCTGTAGAATGTTTTGGTTTGATATAATTAATATTTTTAGCTTTTTCTTTGGAATGTTTTACCTGCAGTTCTCAGTTAGATTTGCCGTCTACGATGACTAATAGATGTGATTATGTTTCATATTCATATTATGGGAAATCCGACTTATCGCACTGTCCAGAACCGAATTTGTGCGCCAAATATATTGTTGAACGTAAGTAGCTAAACATTACTATTTACTACTTCCTTATTTACTTCTTCCTTTATGTCCAATGTATCTCAACATCAGTAAGTCCTGTACCCTTTCTTATTTCTGTATTCCTAATATTGTAGATATTAAGAACCAAAAACAACTAATAAACATTTCAGCTAAACTTTCAAGTTTATTTAAAAAATTCGCTTTATTAATTTAATGATTGGTGCTTCGATAAAACTATCATAGTCAGATTGATATATTGAAGTTACATTTCATTTTTTCAAGGCATCTGATGTTAAATAGTGTAACGAAAGGACCTATGTATTGACGTAATGAGACAACAATTTTAAAGCCTAGATGTTATTAATAAATAATAAAAATAATAATATTAATATTATTAAATAAAAGTGGAAGTTTCGTTCAAACGTTTAGTTGTTTTTAGTAAGATGGACTTCCACAGAGTAAGGGTTACTACAATAAATTACCTGTAGATATTATTCTTCTCTATAATTGACTAAGTAAATTTAAAGTAGGTGGAGTGGTCCATTGCATTGTTTTAAAACTGTACTTGATAGAATTTCAGCTTTTCCTAATCGAATCGGAGAGGTTCCTCTTCGTAGTCTTTTTTTTGTTCTGTGGCCTTGGGCTATGTAGTTTGTCTGTCAGGTATCTAAGCTCTGGATTTACATGAGTCCTAATCTGTTGAATTAAAAACTTCTTGGAGACGGAGACTCCGGTATTATGTATCTATAAATATCTCCGTTTCTTACATACCAGCGTAGAGAGCATTGTGATATTTTGTTCGGCTTCAAGTTTCTTGCTATTTGTGTCATAAGTTTGTGCCCACGCTTCCGACGCATATGTCACGTAATGGTTAGAAGGGAAACGTCTTTGCTGACTTTACCAAAATAAATAAAGGACTGCATTAATCTAAGAAGCAAAATATCAAATTACAAAAAAAACTATTTAGTTAAAATGGTTTACATCTGAAATACGCTATCCGCCAAAATAAACAGTACCGAAACAGAGAGTGCTGTGGAGTTGTTTATGTAATATGGATTTATCATATTTGACTTAATTGTCATTAGTTGATATATTAATAGTACGCTGCAGTCAAATTTGATTTAAAAATGGTTCTAACAACGGAAGAAAAAGTGTTTTTGGTAGAGCATTATTTTCGTTCATACGGAAAAGGTCGTTATGATGGTTCAAGCTTAGAACAGGTGTCAATAAAATATCAACAAAAATTTAATAGAGCAGCTCCTAGTAAAAGTGTGATGTTAGCTGTTGTTGAAAAATTTCGTCGCACTGGTAGTGTATTGTGTCAACGTAAAGGTTCTTCAGGTCGTCGAAAATGAAGGACGTGTTTTTAACCAAGTTGTGCAATTACCTCAAAGAAGTCTTGTAAGAACTGCATGTAAACTCAACATTAGTGAAACGTCTTTACGTCGCATGTTCAAATCAATTGGTGGTTATCCATATCTACCCTATTCAAGTTGGACAAGGACTAAATGCTGCGGACAAACGTGTGCAAGAGAAATTTACTGTGGGTGCATGGTGAGTTTAATTTACGAAGATCCCGAATTTTTGAAAAACATATGGTTTTCAGACGAGAGTCATGCTTATCTTAGCGGCTATATTAATCGACAAACAACCAGATTCCTTGGATTTGAACGTCCTGATGCCGTTGTAGAGAAACCACTCCACAGTCTTCGAGTTACCGTTTGGTGCGCGGTATCTGGTAATGGAATGATTGGTCCTTATTTCGTTGAAGATGATAATCAGAATCCACTTACTGTCAACCAAGAACGTTATAGAGAGAAAATTATTATACCTTTTGTGAGAGATCTAAATAACTTTTGCCGTGCACGAAATTTACAGTTTCGCACACAATGGTTCCAACAAGATGGTCCAACGAGTCATATAGCTGTGCGCACCTTAGACTTACTCCGTCAGCATTTCGATAATAGAATAATTTCTTCGAATATCCTTCTCATTCACCTGATCTGACGCCACCTGACGCATACATTTGGGGCATAATGAAGGAAAAAATATTTCATTCGGAAAATCCGCCGGCGAATATGGCCGAACTACGGGAAAGAATACAAAATATTTTTCGGCAGTTCCATCAACCACTTTTTATAAATATGTTTATTGACTTACAAAATCGATATGAAGCTGGTTTGCGTCGAAATGGTGAACATTTTGAACACTTACATTACAAAAATTAAAAATTAATTTTTATTTTTATTTTCGGTACCTACTGTTTATTTTGGCGGATCCTGTACTTGAATTGGCTAGATGAAAGAAAATGAACCTCAAGAAAGTTTTCCTAATTATAACTTTTTATTTAAGTTATACAGCAAAAATTGTAGATTTTTAATGATAATTTTATTTTTTTAAGATGATGGAGTAAAATGGGTACACAGAGCATGTCAACCAAGAAATATTTGCTCACTGGTAGCTGCAAAATATAACGATAACAGAAATACCTTGATAGAATGCCAGACTTGCTCTGATGATGCTGCCTGTAATCTAGTTGGGAAAGTTGCGCCCTTCTCAATACTTTTACTTTTACCTGTATTTTTATCAAATCTAATTAAGTAATTATCAAATAAAACATACTAAACTAAGTTAATAAATGTAATGTTTAACTAAATTTGTTTATTATTTAATAAAAATTTTGCCAAATTAAAACAATAATTCTTTAATTCGTTCCATTCAGGGTAATCCCCAAAACCCCATATATAAATGAATAATTTTTATTTGTCCCAAATAATAATTGGTTGCATCATAATAATTATTAAATAAATAGTGTATGCAAGCAGTATATTGTTTAATCAGTAAATTTTAACAACATAAAATAAATTGACTAAGCAATGAGTCACTTTTTAATTTTAAAACAACGAAAGTTAGGATGCATATAACATACCTTTCTTAATAATTAACAGTAAGTAAACTTTCTTATCTTTATATCTAGTTTACTAAATTTATAAACGCCCCATATAAGCCTACACGTACATTTTGTTTGATCAAATCGCTACATTTAATTTGCAAAACACTTTGGTGAAAAATAGATTATTGACGAAAGTGAAAAATGAAGAACACTGTGTGGATAGTTTTTACTGCTTTTGCAACTTTCTTCCTGATTAATGAAAGTAAGTTATTCAAACAAAAATTAATAAGGAGCCCTACAAGCTTTTATTTAATTATTTCTTGTTAGTTATAGATATAAAAGCATTCAAAGCTTTTCCATTGTTTAAAAGAATATTGAAACCGATATTTCAAATATAAAAATGCTATAACCAATGTAGATTTTTAATGTTTTTAACGTTGATAGGTTATTCTCTTCAATGCTACACGTGTGCAACTCAAAGAAACTCATCTGATCACTGTGAAGTGAATGTTTCTCAATCCGGATTTGCGAATTGTTCACCAAACGTCACCCACTGCATATCCATCGTATTAAATGGTACGTATACATACATATAATTCAACTATATCCATTTATCCGGTATATTATTACATTTTTAAATACTTTTTCTTAGATACAATAACAAGAGAATGTGCAATGAATAATATGAGTTGTGAACAAGAAGTTGGAAACACAAAATGTTTTAAATGTGATACAGATCTATGTAATAATGATGTGTTCTACTGGAACGATACTATGCCTACATCTACTCCAATTAACGATACCACACCTGTAAACAATACTACCAATATTACTACACCTGCAGATAATGCTACTTTCACAAATAATACTACACCTGTAAATAATGTTACTGCTGCAAATAGTACTTTGCCAGTATTCAGTAACAGCTCGACTGTTTTTCCTCCCAACAACGCTACTGCTACAAATAGTACTCTGCCAGTATTCAGTAACAGTTCGACTGTTTTTCCCCCCAACAACGCTACTGCTGCAAACAGTACTCTACCAGTATTCAATAAAAATACTACAACAAATGCAAGTAAAGGGACCGCAGCTGAATTTAGAGGTAAAATTTTACCTTTGTTCATTTGTAGTTTAATTAATTTGCTCTTTAATAAGGGATGAAGTTGTTTAAATGTACATTTTGTGGGTGTAGCAAGTGGATTTTACTTCATCAACATGTTTCAAGTTACAGAATAAAGATTTTTATCTAGCTCGTCTATTATTTTCATTTTACATTTAGAAGGTTTAATAATTACGCCAAAAATGTAGGTACGTATATACAGGGTGTTCCGAAAAGAATGGTCATAAATTACACCACAGATTTTGGGGTCAAAAATATGTTGATTGAACTCCACTTACTGGTAAGTGAAAATGTAGTTTAAGTATTCAATATTGAAATTGGCATTTTAAAGGGTGGGTGTATCTTCCATAATAAAATATTTACAAAGAAATACGGAGAGACACAAAAGTTTAAGAATAGACGTTTGATTCCAGCGGTCCATATTTTGTTAAATTATAGCCCTAAAAAAAGTTGAAAGGGGTGTTGATCCCCTCTGAAAATCCATAATAAATCAAAATAATCGAATGCAACTGTTTCCAATTTATTGGGTATTCTCTACTAGTATTTCCTATAAATTTTCATACTTTAACGTTAGACCGTTTTAGAGTAATGATAAAAAAATATTTAAATTTTTAACTTTAGCACCCTGTAACTTTTTTTGTGTGCACTATTGTATATAGGTAAGTGGGATTCAATCAATATATTTTTGACCCCAGAATCGGTGGTATAATTTATGACCATTATTTTCGGGACACCCTGTATATACGGTTTTAAATACATGATTAATCTAAATACCTAGTAATTTGTACCATCAACTTTATTGTCATCCTGTCTACAATACAATAAATATTAATATTTTGTTGCTGAAAGTTTGTTTTTTTATCCCCAGCCTTCCTAACACAAAAATTGCTAATATTGCTTTAATATTGAATTTTAAAATAAATTGATAGAAACAAACTTCGCAAAGTGGGGGTTGACACACTAGTCTAACAGACAATATATGCAACCAACAATACTAATCCAGTACGCAATATATTGTAAATTAAAATATGTAAATACAAAAATAATTATGAATGCCAAGGCACAAGTACTAAAAAAATGCGTATTAATATTTAATATAACATTCCAGTTTATAAAAAGAATGTGTTCTTATAAACTGAGCTGACCTAACTGCAAATGGTTAAACTACATTTAGAACTGCAGGTCTTTTTCCAACTGCTATCTTATTTTATATTTTATTTCAATTATTTTGATATTACAAAAATTCGTTCTTACTGAAAACGATGGAGTTATTGATTAATGGAGATGAACATGTATTTTTCAAATGTCATCATTTTACAAGGAAAAAGGGGCCATATTTGGAGAAAAACATAAACACAGGAGAATAATATTGGGTGTTCGCTCGTTACCAAAAATAAGTTGGAAGCTACTTGTTCGTTTGCAAGCATTGGAACACGTATACTACAAGCTGAGACATAGAGGAGCAACGCTATGGAGTACCATAAAGACAACTATTGTCCTTTGAAGATTTCTACCAAACCACGTAAAACCAAACCATTTAAAAAAAGTCACCTTTTCCTTGAAGAAATGTTTCACATTATATCTACTTCCTCCAATTTTTCCACCATGTTTCACAGATCGAGTTTTAATGCAAATTTTATTTTAGTTTCCTTCTATTCATTTTATACCTAAACATCATCCCTTTCTCACGATACATGCAGTCTTCATTTTTATTACCCTATTTTTTTTATAATCCCTAAATAATATGATCCGTTGTTTGACAGCACCTATGTTTTAATTATATTAAACAACGCATTTCACATGGAATTCTGTTATGACACGAGTTCAAGTCTAAAAAACTGATCGTGAAGCGTCACCACAGCCATATGAAATAAGTTGCTTATAATATTTTTTATATTTTGCCATTTTATCATTTTTTAAATTAATTTATTATTTGTATGTAAATTGCGAAAATTTTGATTTTAAAAAGTATGTCGGTAGCACTGTGTAATTTATAAAATTTGACAGTTTTGACATTTAAATTATGAAATGTTAATGTTTTCAAATATTTTAAAATGACTAATACACGAACAATAATATATTATATAAGTAAAAGATGATATCCATATTCACAAATACTTTTTTAAAGAACAATACAAAATTAATAAATTGCTATTAGCTACAAATGTCATTGTCAATAGTCTTGTCATTAGATACTTCACTCATGTCGCAAACAATTTAAAACAAAAATTTGCGTATGTATATAATCAAGCTCCTTCTACCATTGTTGTTCATTTTTACGCTGTTTGATATACAAATTTACTCCAGTCTTTCTTATTATTCATTAATGTTGTCGCTTTTTTCCATGTGATTTTTCTTCTTTTAAAAATCTCTTGTATTGTAGCATCCCTTGTTATTCTTTTCTCTTCTCTTTTTCCATGGATTTTTGCCTGCCACACTTTCTCTACTGTTCTAGAGTTATTCATTCTTTGTACATGACCCCGCCAACTTAATTTTCATCTGCCTATAAAGTCTGTAATAAATTATATTTCATTTGCTTCCTTTTCTGTACGTCATAATACAGGTTTCACAGCCATAGGATTGGTCTATAAATTGCCTTATAAATATTTAATTTTGTTTTTCTACTTATCTCTTTTCTATTTGAAAAGTTTTTGTTTAGAGCATAAAAACATTTAACTGTTTAAGTAAAAGAGTTAATTATAATAATGCAGACCGCGCGCCCACGTTGGGCGCCAATTGAATTATACTTTTTATATATCTTGCTGAATTGGCACCTCCAACTTATCACAAATCGTCTTCTATTCCTGCATTGTCTTCTTTTTATTTTTGGTTTATCTACTACACCTCTACTATATATTTTCCTAAACTCTATATATGACATTTACACCACAATCTCGTGCCATTGTTCACTGCCCTGGCAACAGGGCTGTTGCATCGACATTTTATGTTGTACACCTAGAACCCTCATAACGTTCCATATTGATACAGTACAGAGATGGCTAGGATCTGGCGCATATTTTTTCTGTCAACAACAGTTACAAAAGTAATCAAACGGCACCAGTCCGTCAATACCTGGAAGGAGGTACGATGATGCAGCTTTGACAAGGAAACCTTGAAGATGTCGACCTTCTTGAAAAATACATCATATGCAAATAACTAGACAATGCAACTCCCCAGAAGTTACACCACAACTATGGCTAGGAAGCTAACTTGTCTTACCTGGTCTACAAATAAATAATCCATACTTCCTCCTAAATAACGACATTATCCTAAGTATATTCCTAGATATCTCGCCTCCTTCACCTTCCTAATAATTATCTTCCTCAATTCTATTCATTCTTACTTTCAAACTCCCGATTTCGAATGCACCCAAATCATCCACATATACGGAGAGTGGACTAGAAGAGTACTATTAGAGGAAGAGAAAAGAAGCTGCATGGGTAACATATTGAGAAAAGTCCTGCAACGAAAAGATAAAAGGAAGAAGATCCAGACGAAGATTTGACATTTTTACAGATATTACACCAAAGAGATGCTGTGAACATCTAAAATAAGAGGAAACCAGGAGAATTTCGTGTTGACAACTGCTTGAGGACAGATGTACTATCGGCTTCAGAATAGCATATACATTTTCAAACTCAACTTACATTGAATTAATTTTAAGGATGGCCTATTTATTGTGTATAACCATTCACGGTTTAAATAATAATAAATTTGAAAATCAGTTAAACAGTAGTCCACGCCCACATCTTTAATGTTTGCAGCATAAGGTATTTTATTGACAAATTGCCTGTGTATTATACAGTACGGTTTTATTTGGAACCCTCAATAATAAATATTTGTTTGGGATTAAAATCCCTTTTCAAAACATTTTTTTTATTTCATTCTTTTAGGTAGGATGTTAGAATTAATAAATAACATTTCATAAAATGAAAGATAAAAATATTTATTTTTGAATCTCCAACAGTTTCTGATTAATCTTGATGGAACAAATTTTAATTGTTTTTATGTTGAATTTAATATTCTAAAAGAATTGTTGTCAACGTTTTTATCGTATATACATTTATTTATTTTATATTTTATTTAGTAAATAAATAGGGTAGTTAAAATCAAAACGTAGCAATAAATTTTAAAAATGAGCCGTCAACGAAAGTGTGAAAAATGTAATAAATATCTAATAAACATAGATATACTAATGAAATATTTAGGTTGTTTTATTATTATTTTTTATAAACAGACTTGTTTTTTTTGATAAATATAATTTATTATTAAATTTATTGTATTAACTCATTAAGACTAATAAAAAACTCTTCGTTTTATTATGCTTAAAAATGTTTTTGGATTCGCTTTAGTTATACAAGAAAGCACACGTAAAAAAATACGCCTAGGATTCTACCTCTGTGGTGTGAAAATGTGTAGATATTATTATTTTGTGTGAATTTGTAGATAGACCTATTTATTCGGGAAATGACCGACCCTTGTAAATAAAGTTAATCCCCAAAAACCATTTAATGTAGGCGTTTTAAAAATTGCCACTCCTATGTTGTTGAAGAAGGGCGTTTTTACAACTTCGGTAGGTAAATGAAATTCACATTTAACATGTATATGCTATTCTAAAGCCGACTGTACAACCAAACATAAGTCTTAATTTACTGAACTTCACTGAAGAAATTCCGAAAATATAAAAGAAAAAAGTAATACGTAAGGGATCAATAGCTCCCGTCCTGTTTTTTAAATAAGCAAACATTACGGATAAAATATATTCCATTACATATTTTAAAAGTACCGTTACAAAAATAAGTACTATTGTAATTGAAAAGATCCAATAAAACGCAAAGTCGAAACCACAGACTTTTATTCAAGTAATGTACAATTATTGCAACTAGTTTCGGTCTAGATAAGAACATCATCAGGCTGTAAAGAACACAATAAAATGGTAAGCAAGAAGTGCAAAACAGTTAATAGTAGTAGAAAATAATATTAAACAGGTCATACAGTAATACCAAAGATAATAATTTTAGTATAAATAAGAATGTGTCAACAGAACAGAAGTTTTTTCAAATCATAATTAATTTCTACTCGTGTGTATCTGGTAAGTACTTGTTTGTCAGTTTTCCATTACTTAGCATGTTCATGTATCCATAATGTATTTATCGTTGTTTGATCTATTTAAGATGTAACTCTTTCATATATTAGTATTATTTATATACATACATAAGATTTGCTTATTGTAATCCAAAATGAAAGAAAAATATTGATATAATGATTTGAAAAAACTTCTGTTCTGTTGACACATTCTCATTTATACTAAGATTATTAACTTTGGTATTACTGTATGACCTGTTTAATATTATTTTCTACTACTGTTAACTGTTTTGCACTTCTTACTTATCATTTTATTCTGATCTTTACAGCCTGATGATGGTCTTATCTAGACCGAAACTAGTTGCAATAATTGTACATTACTTGAATAAAAGTCTGTGGTTTCGACTTTGCGTTTTATTGGATCTTTTCTATTGGATTCAACCACATTTGAGATGGATGACCTATCTAATTTAACTACTGTAATTGATTGAAATAAAACACAACTCCCAATTAAAATAACCTGTATTTAATTAGTAAGTTCCTTACATCTATGTTAAAAGTGAAACATGATTATGATATATGAAAATTATAAAAAAAGTAGGCTCCACATTCTCATAAGAGGATTTAAAAAATCCATATAATCGAAATGACACCTTCTAAATCTAAAAAAGTAATAAAGAGAAGTAAAAAAGAAATAAACCTTTCTATCTTTCGCGACTATCTATAATACGACTTTAATTCCATTGATACCGATGTTGACATAAACACAACACTAACAGCGAGATACCAACAAAGTTAAAGCCTCTTAAAATAAAGATTTCACTATATAAAAAAAAAACATTTTTTGTTGTGTTTGTTAGTTGATGAGACCCTTAGCCTTGAAGAGATCACGCATAAGCCCTTTTAAATATCTGATCTCTCTGTTCAAATCGGTGACTTTGCTATCCAGCTCGGCGCGCTTGTCCAAGAGCCCTTTCTCTTCGTGAAGGATGACTTCGATTTCGGCTTTCTTCTTCAAGCGGTACCTAGTAGCGGCGTTCTTATTTTGCTCCTTTTTACGAACCTTTTTCTCCTCGGGGGCATGTTTGGAATAAGACCTCGGTCTTTTGCGAGTTTGTTTTATAGGTACATCATCGTTGTACTGTTCAATTGGTTCTGGTACCCATTCAGGATCGTCAGATGAACAGTCACCGAAGTTACTGCAACTGCTACTGCTTGGAGAACCTGGTCCGCTACTTCCGCTGCTGCTCCATTGCATATCCTCCACGCGGGTCCTAACCAGCTCATCTACGACCGCCAATTCACGAGCTATATCCGGCTGAGGAGTAGGCAAAGTTATAGGGTAATTAATTTGAACAAAGTTATCATCGACAAACTGCTTCTCAGGTGTTGGTGGTGCTTGGAACGCTGGCTTGGATTCAGGTACTGTTTGATATTGAAGAAGCGGTTCCAAAGTGGTCAACAACGGTTGAGTTGGTGGCGACTGTGGTGGTGTTAGGGTATCGTGGGAGAAGTCAAGTACTTGATAAACGTTTTCAAATTCCTTGAGAAGGTACTGAGTGTCAGTTGTGCTACCGATGTATTCGGTTTTCAGGTTTTGAACGGGTACAGGTACAGCACGAGGTGGTTCCACATCGTCAAGGATCGGTAGCATTTTTTCATCGAGAAGAAAAGGTTCTGAAAAAAAAAACACATATTTTATTATTTGCATAAAAATCTTTCCGTGGGATTTATGGCTTTGGCGAGAACCAATTAGCCAGACTATGTTAGATTTAATAATTTGTGTATATTGTTTCATAGTACCAAACTTGATGATGTATTCATTTTTTTCTTAATTTTTTTATGGGTTTATTAATTTTTTTTCTATAATGCTTTACACTTAGTTTCTTTCCCAGAATTGCTTACATAATTGGTTAGTAATTTTACAATTTTAGTTTACAGTTTATGATGTGTTGATGAAGTACATAAAGTATATCATTATTTTCTGAAAAAATAATACAATTTAAGTCTATTGGAAGGTTTATCTTGTAGTGAACAAAGTTTTTATATAGATTATTAATGTTTACATTATTTATTGGACATCAAGGAAAACATGTACCAATGTACCCATTTTACCACAACTACAAAGTGGATCGTCTGTAATTTTCATTTTGTGCTTATAATTAGGTGTTAGTGCATCGAAACCCACCCCGATGTTCGACCGCAAGTTCTCGGTGGACATCTCCAAAGAGAAGTGGACGGCGAACCTAGTTAAGCTAAATGGGACGCTCTTCTATACAGATGGCTCAAAACTAAAGGGGAGAGTAGGAAGTGGAGTCTTCTCAGAGTCCCCACCCCTCAACCTATCATTCCGTTTGCCGGACTATTGCAACAACAATGAAACAGCAAAATGGGTACTTCAAACCGGATACGAGTCCAATGAAATATCTATTCTAAGTGACAGCCAAGCTGTCATTAAGTCTCTAAACTCAGTCTACCTGACCTCCAAGTCGGCTATACAATGCCGTTAAGCCTTAGATGAGCTGGCGAAGCTTCCTTTGGTAAAATAAATTTTTTGTATTTTCCTCAACATGGTAAGGCACAACTGGTATATTCTTTTGACTTTGATCCATCAGTGAATATAGAATCATAGTTTGGCCAGTATTTGTTTTTTGTTTCGTTGAAATTTGTTTGATTGATACTTGCTACTTCTTGACTTTCAAAAAAGTACGTTCTAATTTCACATGAAAAAATTTGTTCAGGTGAGTAAATTAAAACCGGGGGAAGTTGGTTGGAATAGAGCAGTGGCTCCCAACGGGGGCGGTACCGCCCACCGGTGGGCGTTGAACAGAGATAAGGGGGCTTTTGGGTCCAAGAAAAATTTGGGGGGCGTTGAGGAACAGCTGCCGCCCCCCTAAAGTAACTCATTGCTTCTTTGCTTTTCGCTTCTCATACAGAAATAGAGAAGGTGAATCCGAAAATAAAAAGTTTAGAAACCGCAGAATTATCACTAAAGGAGGAATTGATAGAATTGTCAACAAATGAAGAGTTAAAGGTGAAATTTAAAAATGGATATCAAGAATTTTGGCTGCAATGTCAAATTTCAGTATTATTAATTTGTAGGTAGGTTAAAGTTTGGAATCAGTTAACTAACTAAACCTGGTTTAGGTACTGGTCGGCAATTTAAAAAATGATCCGTGTAAAACGCATTGTGTCAACAAAAAATGTTTTTGTTTTAAAAATTATGTTCAATTCCAATTGTCATTTTAGTAATCCTTGTTGCAACAAATTATTTTATTATAACAGGAGGCATAAGAACTACACCAACTAGAGCGATGGAGGGGATCCTCGGTCTCACCCCACTTGATATACATATCAAGGAGGTGGTTTTGATGACCATGCTACGGCTCCACTCTACCGGTACACAACTTGAAGTAGAATCTGGTGAGTTCAGGTGTGATTTGTGGCGCGAAGCTATAAACGAGCTTCCAATACTACAAGCAAATACAGAATCGATTTCACCAAGATATGCATTTCACAGGCCCTACAAGATAATCATTGATGACAAAGCTCAAAATGCATTGGCGACAGGTACTATATGTATCTTCACCGATGGATCTAAGACAAAAGAAGGTTCAGGATGTGGAATTTACTCCAGATCCCTAAACCTAAATATAAAATGGGCAATGGGTTGTAATGCAAGTATAGCTCAGACAGAGCTAACTGCCGTCTCCATAGCCGCAAAAGAGATAACCTTAAGAGAAATCACTGGCAAAAACATCCGTATCCTTACGGACAGCAGACAAGTACTATTAGCCCTGAATAGGCCACGGATCCCATCCGGTCTAGTATTAGAGCCTGCAACAATAATGTGGTTACTCTAGGCTGAATAAAAGTTATGGAATTTCAAAAGGCAACCGCATAGTTGCGGTTGGCTAGAAAAGCTGCCTCCCAGCGGTGGTTGACCTAATAAAGGAACGCTCCCTTGACAAATTCAAGGGAAGAAGAAACGAAGAAAAAGGTTGCATACTATCCAAGGAACTTCTGGATTATCCGAATAGCAAAACAACCAAGAAATACGTGGCCATGACCAGAAAGGACCTGCGGCTGGTCACAGGTATACTTACTGGCCATTGTCATCTACGAAAACATCTGATCAGGTTGGGTTTATCTGACAGCCCACTATGTAGAGGATGTGAACAAGAGGATGAGGCTGTTGAACACGTCCTTTGCGATTGTCCGGCACTCTCTCTGTATTCGGCGAGAACTGGCTAACACATGCCAATTTGAGGGAGATGCCTACAGGCGACGTTATCACCTACTTTAAACAGGTATTGACGAGCCAATAGGTTAGGCTCAATCTCAGAAGAACCCACAAAGGGCCAAATGTGGCCTAAGTGCAGTGGGGCGACAGACCCTTCCAGAATTACAGACACAGAGATACCTTTTCATCATATTAGTACTAAAATTATTACTGTATTACCTATAATATTATCTAATTACCTAGATTATTACTTCATTACCTAAATTATTACCTTAATACCTAAATTATTACCTTAATACCTAAATTATTACATATGTATTTTTGAATACCTTATTTAATACCCTTTACTTTTAAGTTATTCCTATTTTATTCCTTACTTTGTTATATTATCATTATTTTATTATCTATACAGAAAATTCAAAATAAAGCCCCTTGAATAAATTTCATTCTAAATAAATTGTTTACATTGTTTTTACACTTTAACTGTCTCCGTTAATTAGTTAATTTATAGAATATCTAATAAAGTTTCTTAAAATCTTAAAATATCAAGTTGACAACTGAATACAAGTATACCAAGTATAATAAATGTAAATTTCACAGTCATCTTAATTTTGGCGGATTCCGTACTGTTAAGCCAATGTTAAGCGTTACATAGTTCTTTTTTAAATACCACTTTTTTGGAGAACTCTCTATACGCCTGTCTATAGAATGTTGATACCTGGATTCATTCTAAAATATTTACTGCTCTACGCCAAATTTTCTTATTTTCACACATCAACTTCCACATAGTTCGTTCTAATAATTAAACTAGATTTTAAACTTTCTTTTTCAACCTCTTTTATTACGTTAACTTCCAATTTCACATTAAAATACTCCCCTACTTTAATCATAATATCTGTTATAAATTGTTTAAACGCTGCAGTCTGCACAAAGAGGTGAGTCTCCTCATTGTATTATATATTATAATATTTGTT
Organism: Ophraella communa; assembly: GCA_035357415.1. NCBI lineage: Eukaryota > Metazoa > Arthropoda > Insecta > Coleoptera > Chrysomelidae > Ophraella > Ophraella communa. The sequence continues at coordinate 28,979,129 of CM068984.1, read as the reverse complement.
TATGTTTTAACATTGATTCTGTTTGTTCTATTAATGTTAAAATACTTTATTAACTGTTATACTATCATTTTCTATTACTTGTTAGATTTCATCTTATATGATTTGACTTTTGTACATATTATATTTTGTCTTTTATATATTTGTCTTTTATATATTTCTTCTCTCTGACATATTGTGTTCTTCTCTTAAAGCCTGAAGATGGTCTTGTGACCGAAACATGTCGCTGTTGTAATATTTCATTAAATTACATACTGTGGGTTGACTTTGAGTATTTATTACTACTATTACTATTTTTTTAAAAGTTGGATCATTTATAATACGTCTCAAAATTTATATGTAAATTATGTTTAACGTCTTAGTTAACATTATTTATCATCAAAAAACTAATTTAGATACGGCCTTATTGAGGACAACTATTATTAGAACGAATCAATAAATTAAATGTTTCCTTTAACGTCAGTTAAATTTGTTTAAATAAATATTCATATTGAAACATTTAATAAGTTCTCGAATAAAAATCTATATTAATTAAAATACCTAATGTTGATATAAGATTCAATAGTTTTTCAATAAATAAAGATTAATTGTTCACATGTTAACGTGGTTACACTTAGCTTGGGTGTTGTTTATTTACGGAATTAAATTATAGAGGTGGAGTGAAAGTGTATTGACAATGGGTAGGTTAATGTCCTTGATCTATTAGTTATTGAAATGCACAAGCATTTAAAACATTTATATTATGAACGTTTCTAATATTTGTAAGACTATTAATTAAATGAAATTTCCGTAATTTTGATACTAATCAAACCCACAGAAGTTTGGATAATATTCTATTTGAGCTAAACCCACCTCTGGATTTTAGGAAGGTAAAAAACAAAAACAAAAAAGAAGAACAAAAATATAGAATGTATCCCAATTATTAACATTTCAATTTAAAAATATTGCTATAACAACTATAAAACAATATAAATAATTAATTGGGCTAATTAAGGTTTATTTAAACGAATCAAGAAATGTTTTAAAGATAAATATGTGTCATTTCAACTTTCTATAGTTGGTGAACAGAATACTATACTGGAAATTTTTTTCCTGAATGGTAGCGCGTGTGTAGGAGTGTCTTGTAGTTTATGCAAATTATGCATGTGTCGTACTACAAGATAGACTATTTCAAATGCAGACTTGCAAATGCAAAAAATAATTTAATAATTAAGGCATTTAAACAAGCTTATTGAAGGCAGCAAAAATACCACAGAAATTATTATTTTTGTTAAAATACAGATCATAAGACAACATTTTGACAGGCATGGCATTTTTTGTTGTACCTTAGGTGAACAACAACTCTGTTGTTTTAAATGGAACACCCTGTATACTATTGCATTTTTAAATGCTTAATAAATTTGTAAATAAAACTTGTATAAAAAGCATGGGTCAAAATATTTTAATATTAAAGAAAAATTTGAAAGATGTTTTATTTTCTACAAGGTATCCAGACCTGCCTAGAACACCATGAAGAAAGATAAAATAATTACTACAAAAACCTTTACTGAAAATTTATAGTTTATACTTTTTATATGTATATAACCGTCTAGATGGCCCTGGACTTGTTTGAGAAAAGATGGTAAAACTCCAAACACCAAACTCATTAAATTTAGTAATAAAAACTTACCAAAAAATCTTAGTACAGTTACTGAAATGGTATACAACTTATAGTGCTTCAGTGAAACTAGTTCAAAAATCAGAAAATTGGTAAGATAATCCAAGCCAAAATATGTTAGAACTGGCTGAAATAACAAATTATTGCTAACAAAAATCAAACTATTCTCATCAGATCAGTTGTCATTAGTGATGAGCAGTAAGCAAATTTGCGATGAAAAGTGTAGGAAATGTTGAAACTTTGATATAATTGGATAATTGTTATTTGGAATGAAAAAGAAGTAAGGAAAAAAAATAATAATGGGGTTGCCTAAGTATTAATACTCTAAATAATTTAGACATTTCAGAACTTAATTATCTGTGTATATACCATATGATAGGCTTAGTAGAAACCAGAATTACCTCTCCTCAACCTAGCTTACCCAAAATTTTAAATAACTATAATGCTTTTATATGTCAAGAGGAATTCTAATATTATTATCTAAGGAAATTGCTGGAATTAAGACTATAGATATTATTGATATAAGAAAATTAGATGTAAGTATATACGAGGGTTGTCTGAAAAGTTTCCGACCTCAACATGAAGATGGCAGTACTCGTAAACAAAAGTTGGGGAATGTGTTTGCGCATGCTTTGAAAGGTACCCACTAAAATTTCAGCCATTTTGGACGCGCAGTTGTTGTTTCACAATCATTTGAGTGAGTCGATGTTAGTGTTTTTATGAAAATGGAAAAAATCGAGTATCGAGCTGTCATTAAATATTTGTTTTTGAAAGGCAATACGCTTACGCAAATCAAAGACGAATTGGACGTTATGTACGGGGACTCTGCACCATCATTTACCACCGTGAAATTTTGGGCTGCTGAATTTAAACGTGGCCGTACCAGCTTGGGTGACGATGAACGTTCGGGACGTCAAAAAACTGCAACCACTGACGATAATCTCGCTCAAGTTCACCAAATGGTGCTAGAAAATCGTCGTATTAAAACTAGAGAGATAGCAGAGGCTATAAACATGTCCAAAGAAGGTGTTTGTCACATATTGAATCAAGATTTAGGCATAAGGAAGCTGTCCGCGCGTTGGATGCCGCGTTTGCTCACTTTGGACCAAAAACATGTTCGAATGAACATTTCCAACTCTTTGTTGGCGCAGTTTAGGTGCAATAAATCAGAGTTTTAGTGCCGATTAATTACTGTAGATGAAATTTGAATACACCATTATACTCCAGAAACAAAAAAATGGTCAAATGGACTGCGAAGGGGGAATCGGCTCCAAAAAAAGCAAAGGTTATTCCTTCGGCTGGGAAAGTGATGGCAACTGTTTTCTGGGATAGTCAAGGAGTTATCTTAATCGATTATCTTCAAAAAAGAGCGGGAGTATACTACGCATCATTACTTGACAAGCTGAAGGCGGACATTGCGGAAAAACGGCCACATTTGCAGAAAAAAAGAATTTTGTTACACCAAAACAATGCGCCTTCTCACACCTCAGCGGTTGCCATGGCGAAAATACACGAATTACGGTTTGAACAGCTAGACCACCCTCCTAACTCACCACATTTAGCCCCAAGCGACTTTTTTTGTTCCTAAGCTAAAAGTTGCGCTCGGAGGACAGAGATTTTCGTCGAATGAGGACGCCATCACCTTCTTAAACAATTATTTTGCAGAGAAAGACGTCGAGTACTATTTGGACGGGTTGAAGAGATGGGAGCATCGCTGGGAGAAGTGTATAGACTTACAAGGAGACTATGTAGAAAAATAAAAATTAATTTGAAGAAAAAATGTCTAGTATCTTTGTTAGGTCGGAAATTTTTTCAGACAACCCTCGTACTATATTATGTATGTATACTTTTCATCATCTCGCTTGTTCATGTACTATAAATGTATAAGTAAAAGGACAATTATCTATCCAACCTATCGATCCTAACTTTCTATCTGTCTATATATTATTTATTTATCAGTGAATGTTTATTTTTTGCTTTTAATACTCAGGAAAGAAATTTGAATAATCTATGACCAATTAAAATTTCTTGACTGTCACAAGTTTACCATTATTTTTACTGCAGAAGAGGTAAAAAACTATTTGGGAGAGCTAGCACTTTTAATATGACATATCAGATTCATCGCAAAAAACTGCTTAATTGTATATCTGGATCAGCAATCAGCAAAAAAAGTTTCTCCGATTTAGCCCCAATATTTCAAAATTCCATACCATAAATATTACCAAAAATTCTTTATTATTGATTTAAATGTTATGTGGTTTTCTTCACTTGAGCGCCTTATCTGTCAATATTCTGTATATAAAAAGTATATAAAACATTATCTGAAAGCAGTTAATGTACATTATTATATTGTGATAAGTCACATACAAAAACGAAGGAGCGTGCATATTAAGTTGACCCATAAAAATGTGGTAATATGTGTTATTGATTTTATCAAAACATTCCAATTTAACATCGTATGTTTTAATAAATATCTTCATTGGTTTATTTGTAAATAAAAGTCTCATTTGGTAGTAAAATTTCCTATGTTTTCTGGGGTAAATCCCGAAATAAATTATATATACATCAAAATAATATCAGATAGGCTTGTAATGTCTTGATATTTACGCATAAGTAGATAAAGCTTAATTGTTTTAAAATGTATAATGCATAAACAAGTTCTTGGAATTAACAACTAATTTGTAGAAAAACCCAGAAAGTAAAATTTTATCCCTACAAAATAATAAAATAGAATAAATTAATTCCACCAACGGTTAGATTCTCCGACTATCGAATTTAATCATTTTTAACAATGAGAATTAAGTTCATTACACTCGATTAAGGACCACTGTCAATTTAAACCGACATCTGTACTAGATTCTATCCATAATTAAAAAGCTTGAATTAAAATATCAGCATCTCGAACTGTGTCAATAAATTGTTTACGTAGTAACAATGTGATCGATTAATTATATACAAAACATACCATAACAAATAGCCATCGTATGAATAGGCCAAGGGTCCACCAACGTTCAAACACGACAAAAAATTCGAATATATAATAAACAAAAACAAGGGTTCGTCGTGAAGGGCGGCTTAGGGGGTAGTTCCCAAAAATCTTCAACGTCTTTTAACAAGTTTTTGCGAATTGAACACAATATCTCTGTTCCAAGTATAGTGGTAGCTGCACTTCATGCTAACATATCCAAAAATGATCATGGGCAAATTTCAGCATCAGAAATTTGATCACAAAACTTTATTTCCCACCTCGAATTATTTTTATTTTGAAAACAAACGCGTGTAATGTTTCGATGTAATAAAACCGCGAGTATTTATTTAACAATAACGTAACGATATACGCCAATCAAGTTACACACTACTGAATCAAAGTTTACGTCTCTACAAGCATCGACTGCGCCCCAAGGACTGTCCCCCCCCCTACGAAACTACTTTCGAACGAAAGCAATCGTACAGTCTAAACGAACCACGCGGTATTTCTTAGGACTTAATCGTACATTAGAATAGTGTAAATCGTTGTAAATTAAACTGTAATAACCGAATATTTATGATTACGACTTATAGTCCAACAAATATATTCTAAATATCAACAGTGAGTATACATATAGTACAGGAAATGAAGCTCAAAAAAGGTTAAACCTCGTAATTCTTTGGTCCTGCATGGATTTACTTGAAATTTTAACAGAAGACAGGGAACTGAAGAGCGCTAAGCCTTGGTGTGGACATTTTTTATTACAATGTACCAACAGGAATCTATTGAAAAAGTTATTTTAAGCCAAAAATGTTCGATACATTTATTTTGTAAAATTGATATTTTTCAAGTTATTCATGATTGAAAGTAATAATAATAATAATAATAATAATAATAATAATAATAATAACAACATCTTGGCAGAGGAGCAAAAGTGATGTAAACGTGGTCACCAGGGATGCAAAGAACAACTTGTTATTGACTCTGTGACCCTAAGGCAAGCGCAAAAGCAATGTCGCAACATCTCGACTGCTTTTGTAGACTACCGTAAGGCATTTGACAGCGTACCTCATTCCTGGCTTATACGTATTTTAAACATCTACAAAGTACATCCTACCATCGTTACTTTTCTTGAAGCATCGATGAAACAATGGAGAACAAACCTTCAGTTAAATATAAATGGTCAGCATTTTAAAACCGATGAAATTGCTATTCGCAGAGGAATATTCCAAGGTGACTCACTTAGTCCATTGTGGTTCTGTTTGGCAATGAATCCACTTTCTCATTTGCTTAACGACACAAAATATGGCTTCAATCTTAAGACTAATAGAAACACCAACTGCACCGTTTCCCATCTCCTTTATATGGATGACATCAAAATTTTTGCTTCCAATCAACAACAACTTCAACATCTTCTGGATATAACTGAAAGGTTCTCCAGTGATATACACATGGAATTTGGTTTAGATAAGTGCCGTACTTTAAACATCGAAAAGGGAAAAATTGTCAATGGAGATGTGGCGCTACCTAATGGAGATATAATCGCTGCCATGCAAAATGGGGAAACCTATAAATATTTGGGATTTCAACAAGCCAGATTGCTAGACCAAAAACAGTCCAAGTCCAAAATCAAAGATCAGTATATACAAAGGGTTACTTCATTACTAAGATCCGAACTGAACGCAGGAAACCTAAACCGAGCCATTAATACATATGCCGTACCTGTGTTGACCTATTCTTTCGGTATTTTACAATGGACAAAAACCGAATTGGAAGATATTCAGAGAACAACCCGAACTATGATGACAAAGTACAGATGTCACCATCCAACATCGTCAGTGCTTAGAACAACACTACCGAGAAAGGAGGGAGGAAGAGCTTTACGCGATATAGTAAATCTACATAACAATCAGATAAATAGACTACGAGACTTCTTTATTACAAAATCACTGTCATCTAATTTACATAAGTCTGTCATAGGAGCAGATAAGAAATACTCGCCTCTAAATTTAGCAGACCCTCATATGGACTTGGAAATAACAACAGATGCTGAGAAACACGTAAAATGGGCCCAAAAAGCTCTACATGATCGACATCATCACGACCTTAACCAACCACACATTGACAAACCAGCATCAAATAGGTGGCTTGCTGACGGTACCTTGTTCCCAGAGACTGAAGGATTTATGATGGCCATTCAGGATCAAGTAATTAATACTAACAATTACAAAAAATTTGTTATCAGGGACCCAACTATTACATCGGATAAGTGTAGACGGTGCCAACAAACGTCGGAAACCATACAACACATCACTTCAGGATGTTCAACCATAGCCAACACGGATTATTTACGCAGGCACAACCAGCTGTGTAATATTATCCACCAGAAACTGGCCAACAAATATGGACTGCTGAATACATATACACCCTATTACAAATACAACCCACAGGCAGTACTGGAGAATGCAGATTTTAGACTCTACTACGATAGGTCCATTATCACCGATAGACAGGTGACGAATAATCGACCCGACATTGTGGTGGTGGATAAAAAAGCTAATTCAGTGCTGCTAGTCGATGTTGCAGTTCCAAACAACAATATTTTGGACAAATATAATGAAAAGATAGCAAAGTACACCGATCTTGCTATAGAAGTAGGGCAGATGTGGCATGCAGAAAAAGTGGAGGTGGTACCGATCATCGTATCATCAACCGGACTTATCCCGAGAAGTCTTGAAGATAGTCTTAAAAAACTCAGTCTTCATAAAAATACTTTCATTGATTTGCAAAAAGCGGCAATTTTAAATACATGTCACACTGTTCGGAAATTTTTAAATGTATAATCTTTGAGCCTAATCCCATTTGCGTTTACGCTCGGGATAGGTAAATATTACCAGCGAAAGCTGAGTAAGTGCACAAGTCTTTTGATAATAATAATAATAATAATAATAATAATAATAATAATAACATTTAATTGCTTTAAAAACAGTGGTTTACAGCAATGAGTACAAGGAGATTTCTAATTCAAACTATAGCTAAGTACAAAAAAAAATACAAAGTGTTATTCATTTAGAATAAAGGAGCGTAATTTCAGAAAGTTCCAGATATAGGCGCATATCGCTTTAGCAATAGGTGGCGTTATATTTTTCAGTGAGCATATAAATGAATCCAAACTTTGGAGATAGGGTACGTTATTCGACATTACTGGACATTCAAATAAAATGTGTTGTATTGACTCCTTTTGTTGATTGTTGCATACTGTACAAATTAACTCTGGGTCTATAGAGTATAGAATGCCATTTAGAGTAAATTTAATTCTAAAATTATTTGCTAACCTTAATTGTGCTAAAGTACTAGTTACTTGCATAGGTAGTTTTAGGTCTAAATAAGCACTAGGAGTCTCGGAAATATCAAATAAATGGTAAATTGACATAAAGGAATATCTCGACGCGAGAGAAGCATCTAGGTTATGTAAATATTTGTAGTAGTTAGATAATAAAATCTTTTTTCGCGATCTTAAAGTAGTAGGATCAAGAGTATTCCATATGTCCAAGCAGTTTATCTCTGAAAACATTTTTCTAACTTGATGTGCCCAATTATATTTCATATCTGACGAATCAATAAGTTTTAGCTGCTGCAAAAAACAAAGTTTTGGATAACGGTCATTGTTCATAGATAAAATTTTTTGTAACCAGTTAATAGTGAGTTTGAAGATATTGTAATCCATGATTGAAAGTAATAATTTTTAAACTAAAAAAAACTACGTTTTCAATGGGGTTTTTGGTTTTTTTTAACGTATTTACTTTATTTTTAATGATAGTGTTTTTTCAAAAACTATTTTATACGGTTTTCCAAGAGCTACAAGGATCTATGAATTAAATTCCTAAAGATCCCTTGATTTTTAGACGGGGTGAGTTTAAAGGGCTTAAACAAGGTGCTGCTTGTTCGTAAATATAGAAAATTTTAGTCATTGAAAAAGCTACAATTTAGTACTCTCATTTTTTTTGTATATTCAATATTTTTGGAGATATTTTGAAAAAAAAAATAGGTGAAAACTATAAAATTGCGAAAAATTGTTTTTCACTTTAAGATCTATTTTTTACAAAATTGGTCAAACTTCTTGGACATATTAGCAACATATGTATAAAGAGAAATGCAAAAACTCACAAGTTACAAAAAATTTCATTTCGAAACGTATTGCATACAATTTTTTTTTTAATTTTGAAGAAAGTAATAACAAAATAAAATTTAATATAATTGATAAAAATTTGGAAAAAATAAATTTAGTTTGTTGCTGTTATTTCATGTTAGTTGTTAGTTTGACATTTTGTAAAAAAATCTAGACGGAAGGTTTTTAGCGAGATTAATATGTTTTTAGTTTTATTTAAAAAAAAATGAGCTACCAAGCGATATTGAAGAGGCAGCAGGTAATGCTCTATTATCAGTAGGTAATTCCCAAAAAGTCAAAGGCAGTTTATGATTTGGCATACGAAAAATTTGTTACGTGGTGTGATGAGAATAAAATTAAACATGTTATTGAGAAAGTTTTACTGGCATATTTTGGTAAGAAAGATCTGAAAGTTTCCACATTATGGACACTTTACTCAACGTTAAGGTCTGAACTAAATCAGTAAAGGAATATTGATATTAAAAAATATACAAATTTGGTAGCAAATATTAAAAGGCAAACTGAGGGTACCGAGCTAAAAGTCAAAAGTTTTTATTAAAGATTTTGCCAAATTTTTAGTGGAAGCTGATGAAAATATATTTTTTAATGGCTAAATATGCGAATGGAAAATGTACCAGAAATCCCGTGGGAATTAACACATTTGGCAGTCTGCCAAAAGTTATTGCACAATTTCTTGGTCTTTCAAATCCTGTTCTATATACTGGTCACTGCTTCAGAAGAAGCTCTGCCACTTTCCTAGCAGACAGTGGCGCTGATATTTTAAAATTAAAGAGGCATAGAGGTTGGAAATCTACCTCTGTTCCGGAAAGATAAATATGTTGAAATTTCTATGAATAATAAAAAAATTATAGTGCAAGAAACATTTGTTGAAACATCTAATGAAAATATGTCGTCGGGAATTAATTTGAATAATTGCAATAATTGTGTTATCAATATTTATAATAATTAATTAATGAATTTGTAATTTATGTTTTTAACTTGTATTATACCAGTTCAATAAATAGAACAAATTTTTTGTGTCACTAATTTTGAAATACATTTTTCGTCACCAATTACATAAACTTTTACTTTATGCAACTAGTTACAAAAAGTAAGACGTTTCATAATGCCAATCAGTTTTAAAAAAGTGTCACTTTATATGTCAAAATTAGAAAAAAGAATTTTGTTTGTCTTTTTAAAAGCTAAAATTTTGCGCCCTGCAGTTTTTGATAGAATCCATAACTTTCAAATTATTCGCGAAAAACCGATTAAAAACGTCGATTTTTTTGTCATTTGGGTTATCACCTACCTTCTTTTAAAATTTCTAATCAATCCATATAGGACCAAAGAATTAGGAGGTGAAATGCTTTATTTCCTGTACTAATAGTATAGTAAGAGTGGAAAAAATTTGCATATACAAAAAATAATATAATAAAAAAAACTATTTTGTTAACCAATTACACTACTTAATATACAGATAATTCATATTCACTAAATTTATGAAAAATATCAATAATGGCAAGTAAGGAGTTTATAAAATGCGGATGTTGATATCAATCTGCGACTCAAATAAATCAAGGTAATGATATATTATAAATATTCGTACTGATTATTTGATTCTAATGTTAAAAAGCAAGGTCTATTTCCAGCAGAAATAATTTATTACAATATATAAAAAAAAATAATAATAAAATGTGGATTGTTTATTTCATGACCTCCAAACATTTTATTTAAAAGAGATACGTGGTAATGAACATTATATCAATAACACTTAGATAAAGGGTTCAAGACAACTAAATGGTAATTAATTAAATGTTCTGATAGAGTTACAGAGGTCAAACTTGATAGTATGGTTTGAATTTTAAGCATTCTCTTCTTTAGGTGCTATCTTCTATCGAAGGTTAGCGATGACCAGCATATATTTTATCTTGAGCCTTTGTTACTAATGACTGTCTAAGCCAGTCCATTCTCTGATGTTTCTCCATCCATCTCAAATGTGGCTGAATCCAAACAGAAAGGATCCAATGAAAATCTAAGTCAAAACCACAGATTTTTATTCGTTTAAAATACACTTATTGCAACTAGCTTCGGAATCAAGGATCCTAACCTGGTTCTGTGACTCTGCCTGATGATGGTCTAATTGAGACCGAAACTAGTTGCAATAAGTGTATTTTAAACGAATAAAAGTCTGTGGTTTTGACTTAGAGTTTCATTGGATCCTTTCAGTCATGTAATTTGTGGTCTACCAGGCCCTCTTTTGCTCTCGATTTTTCCTTCCATTATCAGCTGTAAGAAGCTGTATCTCTCGTGTCTGAGATCTTTTGATATACGAGTAATTATCATTGTGTTAAGACTGACCAAGTATTGAAGTAATAAGACATAACAACATTAAGCCCTTAGAACAAAAAGATACAGGATACGAGGTCTGGCTATTAAATAACGAGACTGCGCGCGCAGAAAGCGTCCTAGAGGGGTAGGGTGGGAAACGAATGCAGCGTTAGATAGCTGGAAGTGTCTACTATTCCAGTACGAAAACATGTTTTTGTCGCTGTAGTAGTATTTTTTCTGTAGAGGTTAGAAAAGAACGTGTTTTTTTCTTCTGCTGATAACAATGTGTGACGAAAAACAAGAGCAACGGATCAATGTAAAATTTCTCATTAAATAAAAAAAACTCTGACTGAGTACTATAAGTTGTTAAGAGACGTATAGTGAGAATTCTCCATCTCGTGCGCTTGTTTTCGAATGGTATAAACGGTTTTCTGAAAGTCGAGAGAGCACTGAAGATGACCAACGTCGACCTGTCTCTGTTTCAACTCTGCAAACAGTGACCAAAATAAATGAAATTGTGCGCGGAGATCGTCGTATGAGCATTCGAATGATTGCTGAGACTGTAGACGCCGATAAAGAAACTGTCAGAACAATTTTACATACCGAATTGAACATGAAGAAAGTCTGTGCCAAGTTGGTCCCAAAACATTTGACCTCTGACCAAAAGTCAGTCAAAAGTCAAAAGATCTGCTCAGATTTTCTTCAGAGGTTGGATGAAGAGCCTGAATTGATGGAAAACATCATCACTTGCCGTGAAACCTGGATATTCCAATACGATGTTGAAACTAAGCAGCAATCCATGCACTGGAAAACTCCTGCATTGCCGAGAATGAAAAAAGCAAGGATGTCGAAATCAAAATTTAAAGACACGCTACGAAACGGCCGGAGTTGTGGAAAAACAAATCGTGGATTTTGCACCAGGACAACGCACCTGCCCATAAAGCGGTATCTGTGAAGCGTTATTTAGTCGCTAGAGGCATTCCAGTGCTCAAATACGCGCCGTACTCGCCTGATTTAGCACCCTGTGACATTTTCCTGTTTCCGAAGATCAAATCTGCCTCCTTAAAAGGAACCCGGTTCGAGTCGATAGAAGGGGTGAAGCGAAAATCAGCGGAGCTCCTAAATGCTCTTACGAAAGAAGACTTCCAGCATTGCTTCGACCAATGTAAAAAACGATTGGAACGGTGTGTGGCGAGGAAGGGGGAGTATATTGAAGGGGAGCATTCGATTGTAGAATAATTTTTAAAATAAAACTCTTTTCATAAGCAGTCTCGTTATTTAATAGCCAGACCTCGTATGCAAAATGACCTTGAGTCCAGAAAGGAGCGGCCAATTGTCAACTTTAATTTTCGCACAAACAATGCGTCATACAAGGAGCTTCAAGATGGCCGACTTCCGTAGCAAATTTTCCTTAAAGTTAATATATGACAGACTCCTTCCTGTTTCTTTTTGTTCTAAGATTAAGCTTAGATGTTTCAGTCCCATTTCATATTTGGCTAATATCTTTTATTTTAATTTCGGTTCCGGTGAACAATAGATACACAAGAATTTGGAATTTAATAACTTGAAAATTAAAGTAACTTACTTTTTATAATATTTTAACTCAAATTATATGGGATAATTGAATTTTATATGCTAATTTAATTTATATTGCAATAAATTTTAATAAACCGTTGATTAACCTCACATTTAGAATAGGGTGTTTAACTCCAAATTTGACCCTATTTGTTTTATGTTGCTAATTAGTCTTAATTGTTTTCTATATTATTGCATAATTTTTATTTTTATTCGCTTAATTTGCCAAAAACTTAACAAGAAAAATTTTACGATTTTATGCAATCTGCAATACAGATACGTTATGAAACTAAAAATGACGACGAAATGGTGACTTGGTTAAAGAAGAAAAATTTAATGAAATTGATTGTAGTAACCTTTACTTTGTGAAAGTCCATCTTACTAAGAACCGTAAACAACTAAACGGTTGAACTAAACTTCTTCTATTTATTCGCAAAATACGTTTTTAAATGCAATGACACCGGTTTCGCTAAAAACTACCATCGTCAGGTTCTGTTTTTGATATTTACTTCTATGCGAATCTGTCTCTACACTGACCGGTTTCATTTCAAGGATAGTTTCCCTTCGGGTTAGGTTAGGCTTGGTTAAGTTAGGTTAGGTTATGTAAGGTAAGGTTTGGTTAGGTTAGGTTGGATTACGGTAGCATCGCCACCCGTGACTGAATTTTTGCGTGCTTGTTTATCTTTGTTTTATCTTTCATAATATACAAAAAGACCGATTAGTTTTGGTTAGTAATATTCTCTCTACATTTCACATTTCATTATCAATATTTTTTATATATTTATAATGTAAAAAAATATCTAATTTTTAGGATTTATTTAGAGATGTGGCAACGCTGGTATCTACATGACATAACGTACCTTGAACAGAGTGAATGTTTTGTGTATTTAACCTAAAAAATTTGAGTTTTTGATTCCATTTTTCTCGGAAAATACTGGATAACCCGCAAATTTTTTTACGAAAATTTATTATAAAAAACCAGTCCCTTTTTAGTGTTAATATTTTTTTGTGAAATTCGTGTCTCCCTATTCTATACCTGACCCTATTTTTAAACGGCCAACATTAGTGCCATAGTAGATGAGAAGTCTTTAATTGTATTGAACTTGGCTTCTATGTTTTTGGAGGGATTTTAAATTATATTGACAAGTTAAGATGAAATAAAAATAATTCACAGTTAATAATATTCTGCTCTGTCATTCTTGAAGGTACCTTGGGGATTCTGAAACCCTACACATTCCCATACACTATTTCACATATAAGCAGTAATATTTGTATATTTTGTACACTGTCAAAAAAAAAGAAAAAAACACCATTTTTTCTACACTACCCATAGGTAATGGTCATAGAACCTAAAACACAAAACAACTACAAAAAGACAAACAATGGACTGAGAAAGTAGTGACGTAAGTGTCAAACCAAATGATTCCAAACAATTTTTTTATGGTATGTTTTATAGGTGATAATAACTATTTTATTGTATTTTCTTGATTTTTGGGAGTTAATTACTGTTTTTTCATTCATTCATTGGTAAGTGTTCATTCATATGATTTACATATCACTAAAGTAGATAGACGAACATTTTCCGTAAAAATATAACATAACCTTCAAAGTTGTGCATTGTCATAAATTTTAAGAATACTTACAAAAGTGGTACTTTAAAAATCAAATTTGGAAAGGTACTTGCGTTATATTTCAAAGTATAATAATAAGAAAATAACTCAAACAAAAATTATTTCTGGAGATTTATAATATTGCCGTTTGGAATAATTTCGTTGACATTTCCCAGTTCAACAGCATAGAACACAAATTTTGACATCACACTTTCCCAGTCCATTTCATTTCTTAACAAATAGTTAGTTGACCTTTATATATTTTCCCATGGATATGTCAACATGAAACACATGTCACTGTCTGCATAGCAATTAAAATAAATTGTTGTTAATTTATCGTACTGATTTACCATTAAAAACATCGATAAGAGATTTTTATTAATAAAATTTTAATCTGCCACATGGATATTAATAACACGTTGTCATTGTCAGTTAAATAAGTAAATATTCTATAGATTTACAAACAGATAGATTATAAAAAATTATTAATAATAGTTAAAGTATTTGGAAAAAGACTTATCTAAACAGCCCCGGTATTTCGTCTGATGTTCTTGCTCCACCTCGAATAAAATTAAAACGTAAACAAAACAAACCAATTAGATTTTTGATACAGTTTCAATTGCCTTATTAAACCATTTAACCAATTATTTCTGTGGTAGATTAATAGACTTTGTAAACAACTTAAGTTTTTCTTTTAATTGTTTAATAGCTTACCATCTTTGATAAGTTCATCAAGATCCATTAGGTTCTCCAAATTTTCCAGTATGTGAGAAGCAGCTTGTGCTTTAGATACGAAAGAATCAAGGGTCTCGAATTCGGTGTCGAGTTTAACGTCGAACGCATGGAAAGGCGTCGCATTGTAGATGGTGGCGTCTAGATGCGCCGCCTCGTCATATTCAGAAGATGGCGAGGCGGGCTCTTGTTTCCATATCAGCACAGGACTCATTTTTGCTGAGTACGATGCTGCCTACGGTACTTTGATAGGAAAGGTTTTCCGTTAACGATAGTATTTGCGATGGTGCCAAAAAGGCCGTGAAAGAAGGCGCCATGATGGCTCTGAAAAAATAAATACGTTTATTATTTATCTTAATAGTGCGTTCCTTACCACTGAAAACTTACACCAGACCAATATAAGCGTATGAGCTCCTTTAGTTGTACAGTAGCCCAAAGTATTTAAAAATTAAACCATATTAAAAAGAATTAAACAAAAAAGGAACCAAAATGTCTTTTGTGCAGTACATTTTTTTGATTCTTTATTTTAAAATATTTTGAGTGAAAATAAAGTCATTTAGCCTCAAGTCCAACAAGTCAAATTGTGGCCGTACTTAAAGATGGACCATTTTAGCAATATTTTGCTGAAACCTAGATCTCTAAACTCCATTATTAGCTTTATTATTAACCAGAGCATATTGTGGAACGTTTCACTTTTAACATCCAGTAGACATATTCCAGTTTATAGCACTCTCAGATGAGCTCGATTACAATATGCTTTGAATGCCACAGTATTTGTAGAGGACCAGTATATAGGGGAGTTTCTTGAAGAAAATATAGTTTGTTTTAACCACTGGAGAGAATTTTTTTCTCATGCAAGACCCTCGCCCACAGTTTACCAGAATAAAAAAGATTACCCTCAAGAGGTTAGTATTTAGGTTTTTTTAGATTGCCCAGCAGCTAGTCCAGAAACACAAACATTTATGGGACTACCTAGAAAGGAGATTCAAAGCTAGTAATATTGCCAGACCACCTTGACAAGATGGAAAATGTTTTAATGGAAGAATTGGGCAATTTAGAATGGGATTGCACCTGATAAGAAGCATATATGGACCGGTTCAATTTTTAGAGCTTCTGAGAGCAGCAGCTTCAGAGAGCAGAGCCTCAAAGTGATATTGATAATCTTATTTTGCCTATGAACCAAAGATGTAGAACAGTAATAAACCAGCGTGGGGGTCACACTTTGTATTCATTTTGATCTTTCACTTTTTGGATAGAGAATAAAGACCTTTTAAACAATATATAACAATTCCAATGTTCCCATTTAAAAAATTGGGATTTACAACTGTCACTCAAATGGGGTTGGAGGTAAGGATTAAATTTCACTTTAAAGAATGTCAATTTATAATTTTAAAAATTCCCTGGACAGCATGAATAAAAAACAACACAGTCCTGTAGAGGTTGAAAAACATTAATAAAGACAAGAAAAACGAGTTACTTTGTTCATTTGCTAAGTCAAGAAAAATATTATATCCCACAATTGATAATAAAAGGAAAAGTAGAGAGAAGACGCGGCATTAGAAGAAAAAAGTTGTCCTGAATGAGAAACATCAGAAAATGGACTGGACTTGGGTTTGAAGAACTCATCAGAATGGCAGAAGACAGTTTTGCCTCCATTGATGGAAATGACACTTGAAGAAGAAGATTAGACTTTTAATGTAAAATAAATAACATGAAAAGCCAAATAAAAGTATACCACATATATATTGAAATAGTAAAATCTAACAGTAAAAAAAAATAATTATAAATGCTTGTAAGAAAGTTTGCTATATTTGTATTTTTTTCCAAAGTAATAGGTATTCTGATAAGATTCAATTAATAAGGAGAATTAATTGAGGAAAGTTTTAATTAATAAATTCTCTTTAATAAAATTCATTGTCCTAACCTTTATTTTGTGGAAATCATACATAATAGGAAACGGAACTAACTTGTTCTACATACTAAAAAAATTAGATTTATTTTCCAATTAAGTACAGCTTTTTTAAGTACCTAATCAGTTTAAATTTAACCATTATTGGTAATTATAATCAAAACCTTAGTGTAAACATGGTAAAATAGAAATTTAATATTTAAAAATGTGTGTTTATATACTTTTATATAGGTATAGTTTATGTGTTTAATTTGGTTGTGCCTTTCACCCTGTATACTCGCTTGCCTGCATTCTTTAGCGTACTTATTCCGCAATTTGAAAGTTAGCAGGTTCAACCTACTTAGAAGACAAAAACGGTAAAAGTAGTAATGTATCCCTACTTTTTTATACAATTCAACAAGGTAAATAGAAAATAAATAATTTACGTATTTGACACGTTATAAATGACAATGATGTCTAAACACATTTTGTATTTTATGCTATCGATCAAGACGCAAGATCTTACGATCAATTATGCAATTACAACGTTGCCCAAACTTCCATAGAAGTATTCCACCGAACTCGGATTAAAACTTCAACAATATACGACAATTTAATTGGGTTATAAATAAACTATCATTAATATGCATTTTATTACATATCCTACCCTATTTCTACCACCAAACATCCAACTAGATTAAACAAATTCAGATTTCTTTATTACCCAATAAAAATAAAAGAGACTAGGTACATTTAGCGTGATATCTGGTTAATTATACATCTAAGATACAAACACACCATACGGAACAAGATATAAAATCTTCACATGTATAAACAAAACGTAAGTCAAATTAATAGTTAACTTCAATGATTGCACAATGACTCATATCACGCGATGTTTTTCCGGGAAATTAAAAATTCCCATTCGGACTAAATAAACTGAATAGGAAATATATTTACAAAAATTTATAAACCAGGATATTTACACTTTGCGGAAACATTGAGAAAAACAGCTTAAAAAAAGCAAAATAAGTGATCAAAACAAGTTTACAATAAACAATCCTCTACGACAACACAACACTGTACAAATGTCAACGAATGTATGTATGGGATGAAGAAATTCGTAAGGTTTGCACAATTAAATAATATAAAATCAAATCCATCTAATATTAAATAAAATTACTTACGTCATTTTTACTAGTTGTGCTGGCACACGTAAGTGTGCAAAAAAATAAGCGGCTAGAACCCCATGACTCCTGGAATATGCTTTGAAAAATATACAATACACTCTTTAACTAATCATGGATGCAATGAAAATGGCCACATTCTATAATCGCTCAGAGAATCGATAAGTCGAACTGCGCATGCACCCGAGTTCCAAGAAAATAACAAACACAGTAAGTCGTCTAAATAGTAAACATGTGTTAAAGGATTGCATTGACAATAAATTAACTGGTCAAGTTTGTTAACATATTACAACAAACTCGTGGTGAAGCAAGTTTTTGTGGTGGGTGGTGGGATGTAACTTTAATCATCGATTCGGAAATAATCGATACATCTTTTTATTGTCTGTGTCTCGTTTAATGGGTTTAAAGTAGAATTCGATAGATGGCCGCTCTGTCAATGTTATTTTAGCAAGGAGTAAAACAAATTAACTGCCATATAAGCCCTTTGGAATTTAAGAGGTTTTATTTTACTGTTTTAGTTATTTTCGGTGTTAGTTTTGTAAAACTTTTGCTTTTTATTTGACTGTGTTGCCAAACTAAATTTTGACTCCTAATATATATCTTTTATAATAGGTATGTCTCTGGTATGGCTGATATTTATGAAAAGTACAACAATCATTCAATTTGGTGTTGTTTAGGTCTGATTTCCTATTTTTAATTTATTTCTGATATAGTCATATCTACATGAGTTGCAGGGAACGTACGTTTGTTTTGTATTGAGTAATATTTTTAAATCCGGTTGGTCTGATGTTTTGTTTTTTTATTTATTATTGATATAGTCATATCTACATAAGTGTAGGGAATTAAAATAAATAGGCACTTTGAAATATTGTTTAACTTGAATACTTTTATATCGGATGTGTTCAAAGTATAAAATTATAAAGATAAGTTGGCGTCATCTAGGCATAAATGAAAGAACTCTATAACCAAATAGAACTGTAAAACGTGAGAACACAAATCCAAATAAAAATATTTAATATAATCATTCATAGATGTCGCCCATTCATCTTATCCGGAAATACCCATTGACCTAACGTTGGAAATACCCGATGACTATTTATCGATCCAGATTAATTATGAATTTGCACCCTCTTTTTACTAGCATCCCCTTACATTCTGTATTCCTAATAAAAATCCCCACTATCGTTGAGATGACGCAACGGAAATCTTAGGAAAAATCCTTGGAAAGGACCTCGATAAACAGTAGACGTTTTCCTAGAATTGCTCTTTATTTCTTGGAAAATCCAGAGGTTTTGGAATGGGACAGTTGTCAACGCTTTCCACTTTGGAACTTTCCATAACAGGAGAGCAGGAAAATGATGTGATAAGAGTGGAACAGTTATGTTTTTAGAAATATATAGGTAAATGAAACGAAAGTTATTAGTATTAGTTTGACGTAGGGTAACTAGAAAAAAATACATTTTTGAACTTAAATTAAGGGCTTTTTTAATCCATACCTATATGAATGTTCTTAATAAATTTATATAGAGTGTGCTAGTTTAATTGTTCCAAGGATGTCGGTTATATCCTAAAACCGTTAATTGTGAAACTATTAAATTGGAGATCAATAGACAAGTGTTAAAGGAAGGTAAATTAATTTAATTGGAAAAAACCTTATAATCATAAGATCAGCAGTCGTAAAAAAGTTTTTGTATTAGTTTACCAGGTTGCAGCGTGATTGATATAACAAGTCGTAAAGCAGGGGCGGATCCAGCAAGCTTTTTCGGGGGGGGGCAATGCCATTTTCTGTTACCTATAATTTTTTTTTGTACAAAAAGAGGTGATATCGAATTTGAAAACACTTATATGTATTGGTCGTCAATAGGTATCTTTTCAAAAACAGTGGCTGTTATGTGAAAATGAAAAAAAAAAATGAAAAAGTTTATTCAAACATTTTACAATATAACTTATAATATATATATATATTATTTTTTAAATGACGAATTGATGTCTATGATCCCCAATTGTGGCGTAGCGCTCTATAATTTTATCTACATCAACAACAATATCACGGTGTATGTGTAGCAAACAGAGTCCATTCAACCAAGACTTTGCGCGTTTTAAAGTGCTGAATGATCGCTCGGCACTTGCTGCACTTACAGGAAGTGTCAAAAGTATTCTCAAAAGTTCGTAAATTGTGGGAAATAAGTCTTTGTCACATACGACCAATGTTGAAAGTACATCTGCAGGTAAATTGTCTTCACTTTCCCTTTGCCATTTTTCTTTCCACATTTCTAATTCACCTTCAAAAGTAATACTTGAAAAACCATCTGGAAGAACTTCTTGGTACCTCTTCGCAACATTTTTAATTCTAATTTCGAAATTCATATCACATTCCAGAAGACATTTCGGTTGTGGTAAAATAAGTCGCAGATCATAACATACCAACGTATCATGGGAAAATCTACTCTCCAGGTCATTTATAACATTTTCTAATAATGGTATATATAATGATCTCCTGTAATACATTTCTACATTAGTCGCTTCATAATTTTCTCTATAAATTTGCCTTCCGCTTAGACGTGGTAGTTTCAGATCAATTTGTAAATCTGAAGCAGCGGATATGACTGTTTTATATACTTCAGAAAAATACCTATCACAGTTTTCCCTCCTCTGTTTTAGTAAAGATAAGGTGTCATTCACTGCGTCAGATCCTTTTTTTAAATCCAATGTTGGTTTTTGTAAAAGTCGACTCAAGGGTAATGTAATCTTCAATATATCTATTGTGGAAGTTAAGGCTATAATGAATTCTGTGGTACATAAAGTGTTGATGAAAATACTCGCACTTTTCGCAGAATTATTATCATTCCAGTGAGATATTTCCACTAGTGCTTTTATAATTTTAGGTAGACCTTCAGAAAAAAGTATAAAGGAGTCGTGTCTTTCTACCCATCTAGTCTCGCAAAGGCTCATGAGATGCTTGCCGACCACAGATTTAAGAACTGAATTTCTTTTTGCAGATTGTTTGAAAAACGAAATTACTTCCTTAACAACTCCAACGGTATTACGAATACACTGAATTTTAGATGATTGTGAAATCGCATTGTTCAAAGCATGATTGTAGCAGGACACGTGTTTAGCATAACATGCGACTTTCTGGAATTCTGATACTGCACCTTTTTTCTCAGAAGTCATAACTGAACATCCATCTGTACCAATTCCTACACAGTGATCAAAATTCAAACCAAGATTGGCAAGAGATTTTATGACTATATCAGCTAAGTTCTTTCCAGATAACTTATATTCTCGTGGTTCTTGATCTTCACCTTCACTTGCACCATCACTTTCAACATTTTTGTGAAGAGAGTCATAAGCATCAATAAATTTGATAAAATCTTCCCTGACCTTATTTCCATCCAAATATCTGACAACTACTACAATTTGCTCAATATGAGCTAGGTCTGTAGTTTCATCAAATATGATTGACCAATATCGAGCTTTTTTGATTTTTTCAATAAGGTGAGAAGTGACTTCTTCACCACAACAGTTTATAAGAATATTTTGTGTAGTTTTACTTATATAAGTTGCACGAGATGAAGTATTTTTCAAATGAGATTCCAATATTTTGTCACCAGATTGAATTCGAAAATTCAGAAGAGCACGAAAATTACCATCGTTAGATATTTCAGATTGTTCAGACAATAGTTTGCCATCATCCCTGTGACCCCTAAGGGAAATGTTTTGCCTACCAAGAAACAAAATACTTTCGATTATAGGACGCAACCTAGCTCGATTTTCTTCAACTTGTCTCAATCTTTGTGATGATAATAAGTTCACCACCTCAGTCTGAGGTTCATGATAAGTCCTTAAAAAATGTTTTGCTGCAGTAATACATTCTTTGTGGTATTCGTTTCTGTTATGCGTCTCAATATAACCATCTTTAGATGTTAAATCTTTGAATTTCGTGAGTGCATTAGTAACAAGATTTTTTTGCAGTTTTGCACCTTTATTATGACCGGCCGTTTCCCTAGCAAATAAGGCGCAATATTTGCAAAACAAACCCTGCTTGAAATCGGAATAAACAAGCCAATGATATTTCTTGATATGGTCCTTTGATAAGTACCTTTTAACCATTTGTCCGTTTCCCTTTGGATGAAGTGAATACGGGTATTTGTATCCGTCATCAGGCATCCAAGGATTCTCTAGAAGGATATTTTTTGTGAAGTCATCAATACATTTACCTATGTGAAATCCTATATCATTCTGATGTTTTGGCTGCTGCTTCTCACTATCTTTATCTTTACTAGTCGACGGTTTATTGGGAACCGTAACTGGGCAATTATTGCTCTGAATATTCTCTGAAAAAAGAGAGGGGTGCAGATTAAATATGTCTCCAAAAACGCCTTCAATTCCAAATTTATGTTACCTGATGAAATAACTGTACTAGTTTCTGAAACTTCGGAATCCGGGTTATCTTTCTTTGGTTTCTTTAGAGAAGTCATAAAATAGGAATCTATGGTACGAATATTGCGATCACTTTTCCTTTTTCCAGTATCCTGAAAAAAATCAACCTTATTCCTACTTCATTTGTTGAATCGGTCAATAGCTTACCATACTGTTTTTTTTCTCGCGCTGTACTCTGTATCTTTATAACACTTTCAGAGAAAAAGCACACACTGTTTCACTGTTACACCGTTAACCGTAAGATTAAAAAACGACAAATTATGGTCTTGAACAAAATATAATATCTCAAAGTATACCAAATTGGAAAACTGTACGACGTACGACTATATTAACCTAGACGTAGACGATGCGTGATAAACAATAATGTTTACTTGCATAGACAAGAGTGATGTTTACGAAATCGACGAAAATTTAGTTTAAGTTGAGATTTATGGGGGGAGGGGAGTAGAGAAACGAACTCCACGCATCACAATGACATGCGAAGAGCGGGCAGCGTTGTATACTCGGCGAGGACAGAGACGGTAAATCGGGCATGTACGCGGCGTGGAGTGGACATGAACTGTATCCTACAGGACTAAATTTCTCTCGGGGGGGGGCAATTGCCCCTGGTGCCCCCTCCCTGGATCCGCCGTTGTCGTAAAGGCTAGATTGGATTAGGTACTTAGATTGTCTTAGCTCATACTTAAATTAAGAGTCTAAGAACTTAAGCCGTTTACAGAATAATGTTAAACATTCGGATGCTATAGGTATGTGTAACAGTCTCTCTACAGCTTTCGCAGAATCGAAGTCTCGCAGGGATCAGTGACTCGAATTTTGCTGTGCCAGGTTCAATCCTTTTGCGGAAATGTAGAGATGAATAGATGAGCTAGAGCCCAAAGTGCTTTCTCTCTGATGTGAGTCACGTATCTCATGATATTTACTTTTAATAGATCTATCTCTTCATTGAATACTCATGCGCAAATATTTTTGAATTTTCCCCTTCCACTGCTAAAATATGACTAATGGACCGGGAGACCGGGAAAGTAGTGACGTAAATGTCAAACCAAATGATTCCAAACAACTTTTGTTGATGGTGTGTTTATGTGTTATTGACTATTTTATTGTATTTTCTTGATTTTTGGGAGTTAAATACTGTTTTTTAATTGGCAAGTTTTCATTTATATATTTTACATACCACTAAAGGAGATAAACGAACTATTTCCATAAAAACATTATAAATAACCTTTACAAAATTGTGCATTTTCATAAATTTTAAAAATACTCACTAAAAAATGGTTCCTTAAAATATTTTGCTTATAATATGTATTTTATACATAAGAATTTCACAGTTAAACACCATGGAACACAAATTTTGACGTCACACTTTCCCTGTCCATTCTTTCCATGGAACACAATGTATTGCTACCCACTACTTAAATGAAAAAAACCCTTGTAGCTGTCAAAAACTAGCTTCTTTTTGCCGGATAGACCCGGCAACTCAGCCCATAAACCACAAAGAAGAAATTTCAATTTTTATTTTTATTAGTGCGTATAAGAATAAAAATACTGCGATGGTCCAAAAAAACAAAATACAGATCCACTCAAATAAAAAATGAACTAACCTCTTATGGTGCATAATATTATACCTTAGACTAGGAAAGAGAGACGACAGCGCATGTCAATGAAAACCTTATGCGTTTGATTGAAGCCAATTTTCAAACGTTTGACATATATGTTTGGTGGTAAACAAATTTGGAACGTCGAATTGTATTTTTTTAGTTTTTTTATTAATTTTCACCTTTTTTAATTACCTGAATAGACATTTGAAAATGGTTATAATTGTGCAGTTTATAAGTGCAACAGTCAGAGTGCTAAAAAAGAGGAAGGAATTTCATTTCATAGGTAAAAAGTATTTTAAAACTATTTCCTTGAAATTTATTTTTATTAATATTACAGCTTTCAGGTAATAGATGTTTAACTAAATCACATATTATGTTATGTATGATAACTTAAATTAATAGTAGATACATTTTGAAAACTGTTTTCATTCAGTTTTAAAGATTATTTTTCATTTAATACACCTATCTCTTTATTGAATACTCATGCGCAAATATTTTTGAATTTTCCCCTTCCACTGCTAAAATATGACTACTTCTTGCCATAGAACACAACGTATTGCTACCCAAGAATACCACAATTTAAGTGTAAAAAACCCTATTAGCTGTCAAAATCTAGCTTCTATTTGCCGTATAGCCGCGGCAGCCTAGGCCATAAACCACAAAGAAGAAGTTCTAATTTTTATTTCGTTCGTGTACGCCGCTTGCTAGTTGTTATTGTGTTTTTCTTGTCTTTGTGTATTTAATATTAACGACTTGTGTGTGTACCTAGACTTCTCTTTGGATTACTGATTACTTTTGCAAGTCATGCCAACACAATTTTAGAAGGGGCACGAACATTTAGGGGGAACTACAAGAGTGGGAGTTGGTTCGCGCATGAGTATTAAATTTGAGCCATTAACGAGATGGGTATATTCATAGGTAAAGTCTATTGTTATGTAACATGTACCACTTTTATTTGATTTTTCTTCTTTTTTATTTCATTTTAAGCTACGTACATTTTGTTTTTATGTACGCCAATGCATAAACCGTGAATCCACGATTCCATGATAAAGTCGCAAAAGCGCCATCCTACCGTTCATTTGCAAACCAACAGATAAAAGGTAACTGTAATCGAAAGATAACAATACATGAAATAATTTCAATAAGGTGCAGTCAATATGTATTGGCGTAAAAGAATCAGAATCATTCTGCATCCTGCTCTGCGGGATGAGAAGAACTACTTACCTCGTACTGATGAGACACAATAATGTCGAAACCGGTCTACGAGTAGTGTTCTTCCCGTTGTTTTGCAAATCGATAGAGATGGTTTTAAGTATCGACGAAGTCGGTCGCCATCACGTTTTCTATTGGAATGTAATTCAATGTCCGTTGGGGCATATAGCCCAGGAAGTAGTTGTTTTTTCATAGAAAGCGGTCAAGCTTGATGTAGAAACTGTTAAGTTTCTTTACCTTGGGTGGAGGTGGAAACAATTTTCTACTTTTCATTTTTACTATTGACTGCACCTTGTATTTGAAATTATTTTCAGTATTCGTTTATCTCAATGTTGTACAACCCTGTACAACACCTACACCTTATTTAAATTATTTCATATATTGTTATCTTTCGAATAAAAATTAAATTTCTAACAGTATGAAAAATTCACTTGATTTTTGTTTAAATGGTCAGGGGCCGGAGATGGCCCGCGGGCCGTAGTCGCAGTGGAGGGTCAGCTTCTGTACCCAATCGCATATCCAATATTACAACTGGTTGAAATTAACCAAGTTATTATCAAAACTACAAGCTGGACTAATTTTCTCAATTTTCCATTTACGAATTGGAAAAATAAACACAAGACAAACAGGCTCAACATTTTATTAATAAAAATACTGTATATACAATCTTTTGTACTTTGTTAGAAATTTGGGTCATTTAAGCTTCTTAAAGTTGACGATACGCAATATACTCTGCTAGGTAATTGGCGAGATGACCAAATTTAACTTTAACGTATCTCTATTGGGACCTACTAGATACAAAGTTTCATTCTGCTGCTGTTGAGCTGCAGCAGGTCTATTCAGTTCTTGAAATGGGACCAGATTGTCTATATTCACAGTACGATCTTGCTTGTTAAACTGATGGATAATTTCTCTCACTTCCATTACGTGTTCAACGCCACCTTGTAAACCATAAATCAAGATCGAAATTTTGACCCGCATTGAAGGTTCAGACATTTCCCTACACGTTAAAGACAATCGCACGGTGGTCAAGATTTCTTCAGGTACTTCTATAGTTCCCTGCCAAACAATGAGGTAACATTTTTTGAACCACACTCCTTTAGGAAAAAGATCCACTAACCATTCGTTTATTTTGTTAGATTCGTGTTCGGCTGATGACAGATAGGAAGAGAAAACGAAAGTACTGGTATGGTAGTTGGGGACACTGTAAAAATTTTCTATTGTTAACAAAGCACTGCAGCTATCACAGGTATACAATCTGGGTGTAAATAATCGAGTTCCTGATAAACTGCTGAACAGCTTCATGCGTTTTAAGTAACCTGAATGGTACTTCATACCTATGGACATGCGATCAACAAAAAAATCTTTATGTTGTTTTATAATAGGAGAAAGAAGAAGGTCTGCCAGTTCTCTAGGTGACATCATTGGAAATCTTATATGTTTCATAATTTTTTGTGTTAAATGTTTAAACTCCACATCTACAGTATCTACAGAAGGATTTTGTTGATATAATCTTATACGTTGTAAATCCAACCATCGAACTACACAATTATACAAAACCGTTTCATTATGTACTACAATGTCGTCCTGTTCCAATATTTTAACGAACATATCAATGTCGAAATTACTAAAATCTGGGGTATTGGCTACTGCCTCAAAATTCCATTTTATATAGTTTTGACATGTTTCAAATACTTTTGAATGACCACATGCTGTTGTGTATTGCAGCCAGGAGAAAAGTTGATTGTGGTATGCCGCGTGAGGAACGTGCTTACACATATATGATAGGCATATCCTTGTCAGACTCTAAATTAAAAATAATTATTAGATGATGGTTATATATTACTTTCTGAATATTTACCTTAACTATATATTTATCAGCAAGTGCTAAAATGGGCATAACATTTGTGTGAGTGATCATTATTTTTCCAGTATAAAAATATTCTAGAAATAATGGGAAAACTGGTTCACATACAGCCATCTCTTTTAATTTCACCTTACTTTCATTCCATTCTGACCATTCTGGCTTCATGAGCATCACCTAAAATTTTATAAAATTTACCAAAATACAGCTGGATCCTACAAAATATTACCTGAAATACATCACTAGATGCACATAGAATTAATCTGTGAGCAGCATATTCTTTATTACCTACTAACAGATATACATCACACATTTCTTTTTCAAAATAAAGTTTTCTTAAAATTTTTAGAATATTGTCAGAGTTATCCACCTAAAAGATAAATTAAACTATTATTACCAATAAAATACAATTCCATTTTTTAGAGTATCATAAAAAAAACCAGCACTTATAAAATCTGCTTCACTTCTTACATTTTATTCTTGTTAAATAGTAAAAACTCAAAATATTAACCTATTAAGGTTAACCATTATTTGACACAACTTTTGGAAAAAGAAGGATATTCTTCTGATATTAAACTACTGAGACCAAAGAAATTGAAAACTCCTGAAATAATATTGATCCCAAAGCATGGTAAAATTGTACATACCTACCATATCCTTTAAATGACCAATAAATATACTGCAAATTACTTCCAAAGTTTTGATGTTACAAGAATAACGTCTTTCCCACATACTGAAGAATGGATATCTGAACACTATTTTGGATACATAGAAAATCACTCAACTGTTCAGGAGATTCACAGACTAAGTAACAATATCAATAAAATTCTGGAAGGAAAAAAACATTGCACTACTCTATTCTTCGAAGTTAATCTGGATTTCAACAAAGAGTGAAATAGATAAAAAAATACCTTTCTAAAAATTACTTTAAATTAATAAGATTTTACCTAAACAAAAGATAAATTCTCAACCAAAACTGCTTCCCAATAAAATCTAGTCCCACAAAGTATTTTTATTGGACCACTTGGGAACCTCTTGGTCATTTTGCAGATTTTTTCTTTCTTTCAAGTAATAAAAATTAAACTATGATGTCCATGTCCCTTCAAGACCCCACATACATTAAACAAAAACATGACTGTAGAAATATGTAAATATAAACTAAATATCTACTTAATTAACTTTAATACTGAGATGTCATTGTTCTCTTCTTATACATATAGCAATAATAGAACATCATTGAATTTTTGAGAATATTATGTAAATTAAACATGGTAATTATTTAAAATAATTTGTATGAAAACAAATATATCTGGGTGTGTTTTCAATTAAATTATATAGGAACATCTGAAAATGTTTTTTGTTATACACATCATTCAACGTACAAATCCCCATGATGTATTAGAAAATTACAAACTTATAGAACCTCAAATTGGAAGAGACTGAAAGGGAACTGACTAACAGAACTTAAAAAACACTCTAGCACTGATATTAGAAAACTAGGCCTCTAGTTAAATAGTATCAATAATAAAACACCTACAATAGATTAACCTATTGAGATCAATTATTATTACTTACCATTATTTGGCACGATTCTATTTCAGAACTGCTGTCTCCTCCACCATCATATAATCCCTTACGTCGACTTTTGGAAGGAGAAGGTTCGGTACTATCATCTCCTAAATGTGACATTTTTACTGACTAAATTTTGAAGAAATAATATTAATCTAAATTCAGTGAAGTGAATGTAGCCGTTTTCTTTAAAAATAATATGAACAATAAAACATCATTAAAAATATATTTCAAAATAATGAAAACATAACCTAAACTTTTGACGTTTAGAAATAGGATAAATTTTGACGTTTACACATGTGGGATACAGCCACTTTAAAATATTAAAACTTTTTGAAAGTTGAATTTATCAGAGTATTTTGTTATTAGAGAGTTTGCGGTCAGTCGTTTTACGTTACGTTAGACTTATATTTTACGTTATACTGTAGTGTATCGTAAAATTTGTAAACATAGCTTGCGGTTATCGTACCTTAAAAATCAAAGTTACAGATGACATATGATATGTCACTAGTGCAAGTTTAAAAAAGACCGCTAAAAATAATTAACAAAATTAATAAAAATAATTCCTTCTATTTACTGCTTTACAGAAAGTAGTCGAAGAAATAAAAGACTTTATTTTACATGAAATATATTGTACAAACCCTTACTACGTGAAAGTCATAGTATTTTAGTTTCTTGTTTCGTTTTAGAAAACAAGACATTATTGAATTCGATAAAGTTTTGCAAATACCTAACAGGATTGAAACTAATGATAAACATGCATGATACAACAATTTACAATGTAAATTTGTTGTTCCATGGAAGTAAATTATAAGCATTAATATCTGATTGGTTAACGTTATTTTTTAAAATATCGTACAAATAAGCTTTATACGGTATAATTTTTACTACATTTTTACGTTATACATGATAACGGAAATTTTTATAACGTAAAATACCTTACCGCAAACTCTCTAATAATTTAATTATTTTGTTTATAATTATACTAGAAAATAATTAAATTTATGGAATCGGTAAGGCTACATTCGTAATCAATTTGCTGACCAAGTGGCATTTTGGCACTCTCAAGTCGGTACGAAATTTGCCATTCACAATCTCCGATCCGATGTGCGTTCATACCTAAATAATTGTCATGATTCCTTCAAGATATGGTCAGAGACCAAGAACGATAAACATTTACCAGGATTGCCTAATCGGCCTGATTTATCCGCCAGCTGTGTGACGTCATTGCAGTCCTTCATTATAACGTTTACCATATAAATGCATGGAAATAATAGGAATTAAACAGTATTTTTATGATTTCTGAAATACTAACGTACCACTATTTGGATTTTTAAGATTAAACACTTATAATTTATAATAAATAATCCCATAAAATCGTTTTAATACTTATATTTAATTAATTTATTGAATATTATTTGGGAAATAGGTATAGAGTAAAGAAAACACTATTTAGTTCTATTTTTATTTTAAAAAATACATTCAAATAAATTTATTATTACACAAAATCATGCCTAAAACTAGTGTTTTTTGACAAACAAAGAAACAATAAACAATTTGCAGCATATTACTAGTACAATCCGTGAATCTTTTATGGAGCGACATAATATGTATTCTATAGAGAATTTTTAATTACAAATTTAAAATTAACAAAAAATACTACATATTAAAAAAATAGTAAGTAAGTAAACTATCTCACTAAAAACGTAAAATAAAAAATGTATTCACTATTGAATATTAACGTTGACACTCAACGATACTAACCAACAATGTCCAGCCAAGCAGTGTAACAGTAACACATGAAATTTAAAAGTCCGAACTGGAGTTTAAAAGAACAGTTTTTTAAAAATTTTACACAAAAATGCAACGTACACTAATGTATCCACAATATCTACCAGTCAAAATTTTGAATATTTTTATAATAAATCTAAAAACGACGATTGAAAACGACCTAAAATGCACTGTCAAGATAGGAAAAATACGGCCGAGGACTGCAGTGACGTCACAGGCCACCACGTGCAATCGATTTTTTGGCGAATGTACGTCTTATGGGATTAAGCAATCCTGGTAAATGTTTATCGTTCTTGGTCAGAGACAACCCTTATGTTTGAAGCATAATTTGGATTTATTTTTTATAGCCGGAGTTTAGTAAAAATGGACTAAGCAGAATATCAATTCAATGATGAATTTTTGTTATAATGCATTTACAATTAAAAACCACTCATCCACGAATCTGATAATAGGTATATCTCAAATATATCAAAAAACAAAAATTAATGTGAATGTCGGCCAGCGAATTGATTACGAATGTAGCCTAACAGTTTATCCGGAATAGTTAAAAAGAGTCTGTTGTAAAGTTAACATTTTAACCAAAGAATACCCCAAATGGTATCTAATGACAAGCCTATTAACAATGACATTTGTGGTTAATAGTAATTGATTAATTATATATTGTTCTTTAAAAAAGTATTTGTGAATATGAATATCATCTTTTACATATTGGCTATTAAAAGAAAATAAATTGCATCCGTATAAGATGATACCTACTCAGGACCTCATGGAAGACGATTTTGATAGGAGAACTTTTTTTTGTGAGCAAATGATAGACATTTTGGATAACAATTATCCAATTAGAAGACGTTATGTTTTCTGATGAGTGTACTTTTTTACTTAACGGTCATGCTAATCGGCAAAATTGCCGCTACTGGTCCACGGAAAATCCTCACTGGATGAGAGAAAAACACACTCAATACCCTCAAAAGGTTAATATTTGGGCAGGGATTGTAGGAAACAATATCATTGGTCCCTTTTTTATTGAGGGCAACAATTATTTGGCACTACTTCAAAATGATGTCATTCCAACGTTGGCAAATTTATATCCTGCTCCAGGTAACCCTCAAGTTCCAGCGAATACGATATGGTTTCAGCAGGATGGAGCACCACCACATTACCAACTTAATGTCCGGCAGTACCTCGATACAATATTTCCCAATCGGTGGATAGGGAGGTGAGGATCGATTGAATGGCCAGCGCGATCACCTGATCTTACATTATTAGATTTCTTTTTATGGGGATATGTGAAGAGCTATGTGTACAAAACTAAACCTTCTGATTTAAATGACTTAAAAGAACGAATAACGCTTGCGATTAGGTCGATCACGCCTGATATCTTAAATAATGTTAGAAGACAGTTTTATTTGAGATTAGGATGTTGCCAAGACGTTCGCGGAGAACATTTTGAACATCTACTTCATTAACACTCATAGTTCTTTTTCATGTTCTACATTTTATTACGTTTTGCATTACATTTTAGTTTTTGATTGTATTGTAGCGAATTTCAGTAACAACATGATATTAATTTTCTTTATGTTAATTTTTGCATTAACTTTAAAAACAATAACATTTTTGAATAGAGAATGAAGAGACCTTTCAAATGATATATCACAAGCCTATACTTCCCATTTAAAAAATTGGGGGTTGTACCTGTCATTCTAAGGGGGTTGGTAGGGGTTGCATTTTCACCTTAAAGAATGTCAAGTTATAATTAAAATTTGACCTGTTTCAGGATTTTTTATAAATATGTACAGTAACCGAAATAATGAATTTATTCCATTTGACTTTTACACACTGTATACCTAATATACTATTATTGGTGTATTAGTCATTTTAAAATATTTTAAAGCATTAACATTTCATAATTTAAATGTCAGAACTGTCAAATGTTACAAATTATACAGTGCTACCGACATACTTTTTAAAATCAAAATGTTCGTAATTTACATAAAAATAATAAATTAATTTAAAAATGATAAAATTGCAATATATAAAAAATATTATAAACAACTTATTTCATATGGCTGTTGTGACACTTGTTCTTTAAAAAACTCATCGCTTCTCGATTCGTGTCATAACAGAAAGCCATATAGTCCCCAGTACAAGGACCTCTAATTTTTTTGACACATACAAATTTAATACTTTGTGAGTGCTTTCTTCGCGTCGAGTCCGACTAACTTTTCCTCTGCGAAAACTTTCTGCGCTCCTGCGTTTTTGAATGCCCGATTCTCGAAATTGTCGATATTACATCACTATGACTCCCCGTACACAGGTACATATTTGATTTTTTAAAAATTGTTTATTAAAATTATATTAAAATATGTGGTCAACTTCTCAGGATATCTTCAACGTTCAAAGCTAAGATGAAAAACTCCCAAGGTCAGGCGATTAGCAGCAATATATGATACGTTTTGTCGCTATCTAGAATGGGTCCCATTTCACTTACAGGTTAAACGTGTTACAACGAAGCTCGTGTAGAATGGGTCTAAGGTAGAATAAAATAACACATTTATTTAATAGAAGTATAATACAATAACAATACAACTATATTATAACAATATGAAAATAAAGCTTCAGTACCGAGAACCACAAAGGGTAAATTGAGCAATTTTACCTTAAAATTGACAGTTTAAAACTAAAACTTGTAATTAATCATACATTGGAATGTTGGTTATCACTTAATTACATCAACTCTATAATTTTTAATGTTTTCAGTGTCATTTTGGAAACATATTTCAATAACAAAACATTCGAATCCTGCAAAACTTTATTAACACCAATTGTAATTGTAAGTAGGTATTTATACAAAGTTTTATAAAAAAAATCTTAAAGTTTAAGTACATTAAATAAAGTCTTAATGTTTGAGCTTAACTGTTATCACAAACTATTTCAAAATGAAAAGCGTGAACATAGGAAGTTAACTGTAACTATAATATTAACATCACATACAGAATATGTAGTCATATATCATATACAGTTACTTTGTGCGTTAAAATTTAAAACATTTTTTATTTCCACAAAGTAGACATTAGTTTAATTCGAATAATAAACTTTAAACCTAAATATCACAAACAGCGTAAAAAAGAAAAAAATTAAGTACCGAAAATAAATTTTTTAAAAATAGTTCGTCCACTTTAGGAAAATAGAATTAATAACCCTGTGTAAAAAGCTGAGAAGGCATTTATCACAGTTTTTTAATAGCTAGGTGCAGATTTTTTAAGACACTTTTATTTGGGTGCACCTTTTCCACATGACTCGGCCGGGTCAATCAGAAATTTTAAATAATCTGTAGCTACAATGTACCTACTATTTCTATTTTATAAGATGTTATAAAATTTTCAGATTTTATCCTATTTGAGTAGGACTTCTAATGAACTTTGACATTTAACACGTTCGCTGACACAAAAGTAGAAACCGACAAAAAAAAGTTCTCTTAAGTCGTTTTGTCTAGTCAATTAAATTGATTGTACTAACCCTTACTTTTTGGATGTTCATATTATTAAGAATAATAAAAAGCTTAAAAAGCTTAAAAAGCTGCTTTTTTAAATAAACAGTGGAAATTTTGTTAAAACGAAGAGTTTTTTATTATTCTTGTCTAGTCAAAGTTTTTTATTTATTATTAGGCCGCCTACAGCTTAGTTTTTGTGTAGATGACATTTGAATGCAAAATTGTCACTTGTAATCCAGTAAATAAATGTACAAATCTGTTAATAATTCTTGGCAGTTTTCTTTTGCAGCGCACTTTTTAGGTTTTCGAGGATGCTTTCAACAGAAAAAAAGATTAACAACATTACCGATTGGGAAAGAGCAAAAAATGGCCACCCAGGCTCGAAAAATAGTTTCTCACAAATATCTGGCGTAATATGGAAATTGGAGAATTTTTGTATAAACAAAAAATAAAGATCTACAAAAATTATCCATAAAAGTAACTAGTGTTCATTTGGAAAAAGTTCTTGAAAACCACAACCAAATCTTTAAGTCACTATAGTTCTATATTTTACTCTACTTTGAAGGCTTGGACGCAACCAAAACCGTCGTTTGCGTATTTTTTTACAATCTTCAATTAACATCAACGCAGCCGAAGAAACAAGTAAATCCTACCCCGCAGAGATTGTGCGATGATAGAATGGATACCTGGAGGTAGAAGGAGACGAGGCAGACCCAGATTAAAATGGATACAACAAGTAGAAGAGGATCTCAAAAGGGCTAGAATTAAAAATTTGAAACTCAAAACAGAAAACAAAAAATTGTGTAGAGAAATCAGCGATAAGATCTAAATCAAAGAAACGGGGACTGGTCTACCCCGTGAAATAGACCTAGTAAGCTTATAAAGGCCGAAGCAGACTTTTACGACCCGAAGCGAAGCGACGGGAAGCGGCAATTTTATATATCATTGTTTCTTATGGGAATACGCACACTTGCGCGAAGCGAAGCGAAGAGAAGCGCCGCGACCGAACAGAAATGTCTAGCAGGGAATATTTTTCGTTCGCAGCGCCGCGCCTCTGCATGGTTCCGCGTAGTGTGCGATACTTTACGACCACTTGCGACTTTTGCAATGCCCGAAATATCCCGAATGGCACCGAACTGTGGACCACGTGCTATAGAGCAAACCATACAAATCAGAATTCACCTGACGCGTTGCTGATTACGAATAAAATAAAATAGACTAAAACAAAATAGAATAAAATGAGTGTAGAAAACGAAAAATTGATTTTGCTTGTACAGAAATACAAAGAATTGTACGACAGAGCAATAAAAGTTATAGTAACTTAGAAGTGCGAGACAGTTGCTGGGGTGAAATAAGTGAGATAATGGAAATTTCAGGTAAAATAACTTTATTATTATTAAAGCTTATTTTCTGACTATTAGGTATTAAACCAGGAATTTTGAGGTATACAGCAAGCTTTCGGAAATTTTATTTCCTTTTTCAAGGAATGTATTTGATGATATAAAATTTTATTGTTACAATGGTAGATATAAAAAAGTATAAATAGTTTACTTTTATTAATTGCTGTATAGCCCAATATTTTTTTAATATATATACCCATATAGTTAATTATCAATGTTAACGTTTCTACGGCCTTTCGTCACCATTCTTTCTTGCCATGAGACGGAACCTACTGTAGCAAAGTATTCCTTAAATTTTTCTCTGACATTAACAGCCTCAACCGTTGCATTTCCTCCTGTCCTGTGTAAATTCTGAAGAGCGGTGTTATCTAGTGTTGGAGCATCTTCTATTAGCGCCTCAGCAGAAGCATCAGATGTTAGGAAGTTATGCAAGCAACAGGTTGCTAGTATAACAGTATTTGCATTATGTGGGTGTATTTTTAGGCGTCTTTGGTAAATCTGAAATCGCTGGGTTAACAAGCCAAATGCATTTTCTGATACCCTTCGCGCTCGGCTTAATCGATAATTAAAAATCTTTCTTTGATGATCATTTCTAGTACGGGGATATGGTCTCATTAAATGCTTGTTAAGTGGAAAAGCCTCGTCTTCGACGATTACATGGGGTAGGATCGTGTTAGTACCAGGAAGTGCTTTGTCTGTAGGGATATGTAGAGTATGATTTGCGAAGGATTTTCCAATCCTGGAAGAAGCAAATATACCGCCATCGCTATTTTTTCCGTATGCCCCAACGTCGACAGCAAGAAAGCGATAATTGGCATCAACCAATGCTTAGAGCACCACACTGAAAGTTTTCTTGTAATTAAAAAAAAGCGATCCACTGTTCGGTGGTGCCTCTATTACAATATGTTTTCCGTCCATGGCAGCGATGCAATTGGGGAAATTCCACCGCGTGCAGAAATCATTTTCAGCTTTTTCCCATATTTCACTAGTTGGTGGTGGTATCAATCTCTCACCAAGCTTTTCCCAAATCACTTTGCACACTAGATATACAATTTCTCGAACAGTGGATTCTCCTAATTTGTACCTAAATGCGATCGAGCGAAACGAGTTACCGGTTGCAAGATATCTGAAAAAAAAGCACAGCTTCTAAATATAGAGAAAATTTGCCTTTATTGAACTATTTCACCCCTCCTAAATTGAACCTCAGCCATATGACTTCCACATCACAAAGTATATAGCCACGATAGATAGGTTATTAAGTATTTGTCTTTTAGTGCTGGAATGCAAAGAAAAATGGAAAAAGCTGCGCGACTGCTTTAGAAAAGCAATTAAAAATAGAAAAATTAAAAGTGGTGCATCAGCGAAAAAAGTCCGGCCATGGAAATTTGAGCAACAAATGGCTTTTCTATTGCCTCATATAGAAGAACGAGAACAAGTATCAAGTGTACCGTCGCCTCCATCACCTGCATCGCCTGCACAAACAATGGAGGAACTTGATGTTAATTTAGACTCTGAAGGAATCGAAAATGAAGCATCTCAGAATTCCTCAATGCCTGACGTGTCAGTTTCTGCTACAACTTCGCAAGAACCACAACCTGGACGTCGAAAAATAAAACCAAAAGTGTTTGCTGCCGATGTGCTGTCCAAGTACTTGGAAGCAAAAGACTCGAGGAAAACTTTAAAGGCACAGACTAGGTCACATGACCCTCTCGCAAATTTCTTTTTAAGTATGGCAGACACTGTGCGCAGTTTACCTTTGGACTTACAAATTTCAGTAAAAACTGCTGTTTTTAAAACTGTAACGGATGCAGAACTCGTGGCCCTGCAAAGAAACCAAGCCAAAGGTTCAATTTCTTCATCACCATCAAACTTTTCTGACTTACAATCCATGTATCCAGCTCAGTTGCACTCTCAAGAACTGCAATCTTCATATCGGGATGCTCATTCAAGTTACCACATGAGACATCCTGCTCCAGCTCAGTCGTACTCCCAAGAATCGCAATATTCTTATCGGGATGCACAATCAAGTAACCATATAAGACATCCTGTCCCAGGTCCGAGTTTTCAGCCATCTACCCAGCAGTATATTTCATCATCAATTTCATCAGCCTTCGCAGATTTCCGAAAATCAACTTACTGAACTTTCACCCTTGCCACTGCCTTCCCCACAAGCATCAGTTGTTTCACCAAATCCACCAGACCTCTATTCAACCAAACATGACTATTGCAATAACATGCCTGAATCCTCAGAATCAACTTAGGTACCTGACTGATACTCTTAGTTTGTTAGTTTGTTTTTAAATGTATGTTATTATTTATTTAAGAATATTATTTTTGTTATTTTCCTACTAGAAAAATCCTATTTGTTTACTGGTTTACTTGAAATAAATAAGTTATAAAAAATACTTGTATTTTATTACCTTAGAAATACTGCTAATCGTTCTTCTACACTCACAGCAAGACGAAACCTAGTATTTTGTTTTTCAATGTCCGCTTTCAAATCCTCCAAAAGAATATTAAATTGTGTATGAGACATCCGAAAGTACTGATGAAACTTTACAGGATCATCGATTAACTCAGGGAAAAGGGTACTAAATTCGCCTTCTGTAGCTCGTTTTTTACATATGGGATGTACCCAGTGTTTCCTCCTCCGCTCATTTTCTTCACCTATTATGGAGCCTATTATTATTATATCTGAATCGGAGGACGAGGAGGAAGAACTCATCTCTGTAACGATAGATTACTACTAGGACAAATGCGCGTGAAACACATATTCGCTAGGCTTCTCTTCCCTTCGCTCAAGTGTGCTGAACGCATTCAAAATGCGCGGCGCGGCGCTTCGCTTCGGGTCGTACAAGTCTGCTTCGGCCTTAAAGCGGCGAAACCCCTTCAAGGGGTGTTAAGCCACGATATATATAATATATAAAATACACTTAATACATCACATTTTAAATTGACAAGTAACAGCAACATGATCAACACTAATAAATGCGACTGTCAAAGTCTTTTTTTATAAAACCAGTAGTTATGTTCTAGATAAGATTACATTTATATGAGAAATAGAATAACTTGTGTATATATTCAACATTGATAAATCTCTATACATTTAAACTTGATTGGATCATTTTTTTTAAAGAAAAAGGAAACAGTTAACTTCAGCTTTTAGTGAAAAGAATTCAGATAATGAACATGTAAAAGGACAAAAGATGAAAATAAATGAGAAAGTGTGATCTATATGACACTTTTGACATTTTTTATCCCTTTAACTGTAGTGTTCCTGAAATAGCTAATAAAATAGATAAGCGAAAAGTTACTCATAAACTATTCTGTGTTTTCAACAATTACGATTGTCAATATTAGGCTATGTTCCACG
Source organism: Ophraella communa (assembly GCA_035357415.1). Taxonomy (NCBI): domain Eukaryota; kingdom Metazoa; phylum Arthropoda; class Insecta; order Coleoptera; family Chrysomelidae; genus Ophraella; species Ophraella communa. Next base: position 28,940,279 of record CM068984.1, on the reverse strand, counting down.
AACGTTTGACAAACTTAACTATGTTTAGGATCAACTTATCTTTTTAAGCAGAATCAATCTACGGAGCCAAAGAGCTAGGAAAAACTTTCATTTTTACGAAATCATCGATGATGGTTTTAACGTTATCAGCTGTAGGTTGCGGTTCCGAAAGAGAAAAACCCAATTGCTTCAATTTATTACCATCCAATCTTAAATGTTTGTGCAGTAATATTTCTGAGTCCATGTGTGGAGATAGAGGAGTATTTTGGATTTCGTCTTTTCTACAGGCCTCCGCCCACGGAGCGAGATGTTTGTCGTTAGCATCGTCGGCGGCTCCTACCAAATCTACCACAGCCGATACAAGATTACCGTAATAGTCGACTTTTACGTTAAACAAATTTGACAAGATATTAGATATAGAACCTTGCGTCGAATCTGCGTCGTCTACCACGTTGTAAATCTAAAAATAAACTAAATAAATATTCATCCTGTCTCACTTCATTCATCTTTTTTTCTCATCTCACAAAAAGTCCGCTTTAAACAAGAATTGTGAAGGGTAAAGTTTTAGAAAGAAGAAATTGGAAATTTTACTGTTTATGCAAAAAGATCTGCAAGGAAAGAAGTAGATTCCTATTGAACAAGCTCAATGTAGAGTTTGCAAAATAATTATGACAAATAAGCTTACCACTACATTACTTAATTTATTTCAGATCATATTAGACATATTTTTCCCAAACACCTTAAACAATAAATGCTTTTGATGGAACTTTAAGAAACTTTGTTTTTGAAACAGCAAAAACTAATGCCTTCATAAAGAACATAGAAATGTGCTAAGTTTTATAATTTTCTAATATAATCCCATTGTTAAACCAATTTTCCAAGCAAATGAATTCTAGAACTGCTATAAAGTGGCCAAATAGATTCAAAGTATTAACACCACTTGACTTCAATTGATGATTTTTTGGGTGATTTTAGATCCTCAAAAGGCAATACTAAACAAGATATATATAATAAATGAAAAAAAATTGGACAAGAAAATAGATTTTATGATTGCCTGTGTTTTTGTTATTTTTATGTTATTTGCAACTTTTCAATCTTAATTTTCAAATTGTTTTTCTGTCATAACCTATTACTTTAAAAATATTACCTGTTCATTTGTATCTTTTCTATTTCCCACAAACCAAATGGCTCGACAAACATCGTTTACGTGAACGGTACTGATTCGCAAATCGGCGTTCCATAGTAGTTTCATTGTTTCTCCTACTTGTTTGTATATAGCGGCCGCTATTATTCTTGGCATAAGGCCGTTTTTGTCGCCCAATCCATATACCGTTGGTAGTCTGAGGACAGTATAAGTCAGATCTGGTATTTCAGCTAGTTTCTTCTCAACCTGTACAAATTAAAATAACAAAATAGTTGCCAGTATGAATTACACAGATTGAGTGTACACTCTAACAAGTTTACTTAAATCCTGCAGAAGTAATAATTGTATTAATGACAGTTACTATTTGGAAATCCAAGATAAAAACCTAACTTTTTACATTACACATTTAGTAACACCAATTAAGGCTAGACAATTGAAAATTTTATTTCTGGAAAATAATATAGCTTAAAAAAAGAAAAAGCAACTTTATCAATAAACCTAGTATTAGTATAAAGACAGATCTACTTCTAATACATCTATCCTAATACTTTTTCCCTCAATGAAAGGATGAACTAATTGGGAAAGCAAGTAAATGTAATGGAATAGGAAAAATAATTTACAAATTGTTTTTTTTTCATCTTCATGAAAAACTTAAAGCTGTTTTTTAATAACAAAAATTTTTAGGTCAAATTATATCAAAATATAAGTAGTAGAAGTCATACAAACTAGGATATATGAAAAGCCGTATTTGTATGAAATGAATAATAGACACACTGTTTTAAGGTTTTCTCAATTTTATTTTATGTTAAACCAAATTGAACTGATATAGGGTCAGTTAAAAAAAAGTATCTACTTAAGAAAAATTAATGTATTAGAGTTAGCCAAAAAATATGTCAAAACTATTGGATTAAAAATTTAAGAATTGGATTGGATTTAAGAATTGTTTAGTTGTAGTTAATAAAATCATTATTAATGAATATACATACACTATCCCAAAGGAGTATACTGTACAAGTTCACTCCCTGACTGAATCAATCAAAATTAATAATGCCTCAAATTATATTTTATCTATACTATAATTTGTATTGAATATTTTTCTTACATTGTAACTACAGCACACATTTTAAAAAAATAAGTTAGTGACCTTATTTTTAACAGCATATTTTGTTAATCTATGAAATATTTTAGTAGCCTAGGTTAAGGTAGTTTAGTATGATTAGATATATTTGGTAATGATACGATAATAATTAACTATATTAATATTAACACAAATAAAGGTTCTTGACCACCATGTTCTTATATGTAGTGTTATCTCTATAGATTACTCATTTCATTTCCTGTCTTTAATTTGGTATTATCTTAATTTAGAATTTAATGATTCATTGTTTTATTGATTTAATTCATAAAAACAATACTTTATTTACACACAAAACGCTTATTGGTATTGCTAAATAACTTTTAGTAATAAATAAATTATTATTATTATTAAATTTTATCACTTTACCTGTCTTTTCCATTTGGCTACAAAAGTCCATGGTTCAATTGGTCCATCTTCTTTATGTAATGTCTTTTCAGATGAATACATATTTCCAGATGATAATTCCACATAATGGACTGCTTTTTGTAAAGCAGCCTCTTTGGCACAATTTAAGCTTAATTTTAAAATACCCTCATTGTAAACAGGATCGGTTTGACCAGATTTTGTTTCACCAGCACAGTTTACAACCAAATCCCACACACTACCATCAGAAGAAATAAATGCATTTTTACAAGAATCTGAAAGAAACACATTCAAATTGAACACAATTTAGGTAATTATAAAATACTTTTACAAGTACTTTCTTGTTTAACGTAACAAAAATATTGCATACATTACCTGTGTTAATTAAATTAGCACTTTTAAATTCAACAATGTTATTTTTGAATGCCTCTCCATGTACTTCGTTTAACCAGGCAACTTGTGGCGGCACCTTATCAACAACTCTTATTGTACTAGCAAGATCATGTTTGACTAAATATGTAACCAAGTTGCGGCCAATAAAACCACAACCTATAAAATAATAATATTAATATATTCAAATTAAAATATGGAATTTAGTTTACCCCCTAATATTAAAACCTTAGGCTTGGACATCCTTTTGCAATTTTAATTGATATCACCGGATATTACTTTTCACTGGATAACTGTAATACTGATAATGTTCGAAAAAATTACGTTAATCGTTATTCAAAACTAAAAAAATTCAATGAATTTACTACCACTAGAGTGGAGAATGACAGTGACAGCGTTGACGTTTTTGACACAACGAATTACGCGATGACACAAAAGTTATCTTCTTCGAATAGAAGACAATTAAAAAGAAGATAAGTTATATTTCTCGTATTGCCCAAAAGATGGCGAAAGTAGTATTATAATATAATAATATTTATAGCAACAAAAAATATATAAATAATAACTGAAATATTAATCAAAAGCTTATGTAAATATTATCACATTGTTAGTTTAATGTTTTCTGGAAATACTTTTTTATTAAGTTTAAGAATGCTTTGCGGAAAAGCAACAATAATAATGAATGAAGCGCGCAATAACAGTATTTATTGTTCTGTACAAATATCTTTAAACTTATATTAACATTAGCTAAACAAATATTAAAAAGCAATAAAATAGTTTTATTCACTATTTTAATTACAAAAGATTTGTTTTTTGCTAAAGTATAAAAATTTCTATAAAAAAAATAATTTATGGTCTCACGTCATTAAAATCAAATATTTGATAATAATCTGTACCTACCTGTTGAATAGAAATAGTTTTTCATCTGTTTAACTATTTTTACAAACTACGTCTTTCTTAAACCGGTCTTATTAGATAATAAAATTATGGATAGCAGTTTTTCAACGTCAATAATAAAAGCAAAATTTTGTATATTTTAAAAATAACGAACAAAAACGAGATCAATACACGCAGTGTAAAGTTGATAATTTAAACATTTGCAGATAAATTGACTGAAATCAAAATTCCAGTTTTGCTTTTACGTTTGATAAATTTTGTCTTACCTGGCACGTGCAGTTTGCGTCATATTTGCTGAAATACTTTTTATATTTAGGTTATGTTAATTTAATGACGTCCGGTATTCGGTTTCTCTGAGTACGTCAAATTAGTATACAATAAATAGTGAAATTTGATATTTTTTATAATGGAATACGTCTGATCCACTTCAAAATAGCGGCCGTGGACGTCAAGACTAGTGAATTTTCTGTCATATTTATTTTCTTTTTTTTTCTTACTAATTTTTTTTTTGCGATTTTATCTTATTCATTTATGCGGTTCAGTGGCGGATCATGGCTTTCCGAGGCCCCAGGCGCAACTTCATTTGGAGGCCCCCCCCATTGGCCGTGCCAAGAAAGGGATGGAAAATTGTATTTTTTTATTGTTGGCATATTGTTGTAATTAGATACAAGAGTAAAGCAGGGTTGTTTATATTAGCGACTTTTAACGCCATTTATTTTTTTTTAGTTTTTATGTTTAATTTACCTTTTTTTTTTTAAATTATATTATCATCAAAACCTATTAGTTTTATCAATTCTGAGGCCCCCCTGAAGCGAGGCCCGAGGCGAGCGCCTCATGCGCCTGTGCGGTGATCCGCCACTGATGCGGTTATATTTTTATGTCCTTGGTGCAGAGAAGCCATAAAAAATGTTCAATAAATTTTAATTTTTTATGTGCTTTTTTTTGGGAATTACAAAGTTAATATTGTCATATCAAACAGAGATAATATGTATCACTAGATGCGTTTACAAATTTGAAAGAATGTCGGTAAATGCAGAATTACTTCCATGTTGAATATAGACGGGTCACATTCGAAGGTTTTGATGTTTGAGGTTAAGTTGTAGCCTTGAATTTTCTTTACAGGATAAATTTAAAACAAAATAGAAGCAGTAGTTTGAGTTCAGACGCTATACAAATAAATTATAAGTGTTCGTATAAATCAGTATATTGTAAATAAATTGTTATAAATAAGTTAAGAGAGTATTACTCGTGTTCTGGAGTTTCTCAGGGAGGCAGCGGTGAGAGATGAGGGAGAAAATTTACAAATAAGGGGTGTGTATATCTTACTACTTAATAAACCCCACTACTAGTATATTGTCGAAGAGGGTTTGTTTAAAATATTACAGCGGCTTGACCAAAGTATTTTATATTCTATTTGGAATATAGGTGCATTCATTTTAGTGTGATTTGTTTTTGTTTTTAAACTTTTGTCTAAAATGTGATGAGATGTGGTTTATTTATTGATAAACATTTTCAGTTTTTAGGAGCAACTTCGGATAGCATTACCTCTAAAATGTCCATATTCTGCCAGAAATATGACACCTGAAGAAGGAATTCAGAGAAGAAGAATTACGTTTTGGAACAAGACGGGTGAGATAAACAAAAAACACAAATGTTTTTACCAAATCCAAGGGCAACTTCATGTGAGTCGGATGCCTGCATTTTTGCCGTTTGGACCCCACTTGGACTAAAACATGAAATAATTTCAAAGGATGACCATTTCTGGAATAATAATAATATGTCTTTTACCAGAACTAGTAGACAGTCGTAAAGCCAGAAATATGGAGATTCGTAATCCAGTGTATGTAAAGGAAGCAATTATAAAAGAAATTTTTAAAATAAAATGTTTTAGTGGTTTTATTTTTATTCTCCCTATTTAATGACTTACACCATACATAAATTATCTCAGGTGGTATTGATGAAAAAAGTATAGAAAAATATCAGTTTTTAAAGATCAAAACAAAAATGCAATTGTTACTGAACAACTGTCGAAAAAACAAAGAAAACATTGTATGTTGTAAGCACAGTATAATGTGGGTGTGGAAGACCAAAAAATATTTCGTAAATCGTTTTTCCAACAAATAAAACATCATCGTTTTCGAACTGATTGTCAAGGTCGTTTGATGGTAGATGTGGTATATTAGCTTACGGTTAATTTCCCAAAGGAAATGTGTTGAAATACACATGGATGTTTCAGAAGATTGGGACTACAGTTTGGGCTACCGAAGAGGTTGGTCAAAATAAAAACATTAGACAAATTCTGGGAATTGCTAGCAATCATCGATATTCTCAATACGATGGACTTTCACAAAGTAAGGTATAGTACAATATATTTCATCTATATTCTCAGCTAATAAAATTCTAATAACTTTCTATTGGTTTTAATTATAGCCATTCGTCTTCAAAACCTGAATATTCCAATTAACAATTTCTAGCAAATTGTAATCTCGATATTGTCTGGTACTTTGGCTCTTAAACCTGTTTCTCTAAGCCTATTTCTAACTGCTTGTAAGCTTATTTGAATATTGATTTTACCTTCGGTCTCTGAAGAAGATAACTTGGTTATCGAAACGCGCGTCAGGCATATAAAAGTGTGTGTTGGTGTAGTGGTAGTGTAAACGGTTTTCGGTATCAGTTTCGCCAACTGTTCCAGATTCAACATTTTAATAAACAGAGTTTACTGATAGCATGAAACGTATATTTAAAATATTATTTTTGTACGCAATTTTCTGGAATTTAAAAAATATCCACTTTAATTGTTGAGCAGTGTATATAGGAAAGTTTAAATGAAAGTAAACCAAAAAATAGCAAAACCAACAGACAGTATATATGGCGACAATTTATGGATTTTCTTTAATCGTGGAATATTCTAGCGAATTATACATTCATGCATAAAAATTATCAGATAATTTTGCATTCAAGCGTGATATCTTATACAAGTTGAATTCGGTTATTTTGGTATTTTGTAAATTTTCGCAAAAGTATGAAAATCAACTCTTGCAATCTTTAGATATGTTTATGCAGTCCTGCAATTATAACAATCATACTTTTTTAGATGACGCTTTTGTCGAATTGCGTCAGCACCTTTAAAAATGGAACTTTAAAAAACCGACAAATAACAGAGAGGTTAGGAAATAAAACAAAATGTAATTCAGCTAATTCAATCCGAAAAAAGCTGCATATAGCTGCAAATGCATTACAACATTCATAATTCGGTTTTGTATCTAGCAAAAATTAAAACATCGTATTTGATGTTTTTACTGTATACATGCAATTAACAAATTAAAATACAATATCGATCATAAAAGATGTTTTTGATTAATTTCAACTTTAAACCCTCTACTGTATATAAAATTTTAAAATGTTTGTGTACTTAAATAGTGTATACGGGCCTTTTTTCTATGTAATTTTGATAAAACGGATAATTTAATAATTCGGATGGGATCCGATCCCAATTGATCCAGATTAGTGACGTTCTACTGTATTGGTAAACAAATCGTAAACAAGTAGAAACTTACCTTGTAATAAGACAATATCTCTCCCAGAGAAGAGTTCCCGGCTAAGAGACACTCTCTACAGGGGGTGGATCGACTCCATGTTAGTGCCTATAGTAGAAGGAAAAGGAAATATACAAGAAAAGAGGGCGCCACTATCTTTTTATACGTTTGCGATTAAATAACAGACTATATCAAAACTAAGGTGAGAAAGATAGAAACACCTTGTAATTAATTTACTGAAACTAAAGAAACAGAGAAACTACATTAACAGAAACCGAACACGTTACGCCCTTAAGACTTGCAGTCTAAGGTACACAAATAAAACGGTTATTTAAAAATATTGATATTTATTTAAACTGTAATTACTTTTGTTGAACGGTAGGAATCATAGAAAAAGGACTTAACTTTGTTTGTTGCGCTTATCCAGATGGTTGACTTCAGCCTGGGGGCCTTGCAGATGAGTGGTGATGTAGTTCGGTCTATGGAATGGGTTCTAACATCAGGGATGGCTTCGGTTTCAGTTCGGCTTGACTACGGTGATGTGGGATGGCTCTAATACAGCATAGGTTCTGGCATCATGGGTTGTATTTGATTTATCTCCAGCTTGAAATTTGATTTAAGCTCTAGCTTAGAGTTTTATTTAAGCTCCAACTTAGATTTTAGCTCCGACTTAAGGGGTTGCGTCTTAACTAAAAGTGAAGAAAGGTGTGAGACAGGATTAAAAGGTAGGGCGTTGGCACTGGGTAGACTTAAGATGGACAGTAAATTACTGTTTTAATAAATAAATAAATTATCTTATCTTCAAGTCTCCCGGTACAACGTCCATGAGTTTTAAAACAAATGAAATGAAAAAATATTCAAATTTATTTATGCTCAGGGCGGTGAAGCCGGTCCTGTTCTTAATAATGCAAAAAATTAGCATTTAACTAATGTGTTTCTGAATAAAAACATGTATAATTAATTGTAATAGACTAACAAGAGGTTTAACACTACTTTTAATTACTAGAGTTTTGAAACAATCATACATTTGTCTCTAAATGGATTTATTCTGTTAAAAAAGTGTTTTTAAAGTGTTTTTGTGTCTCTATAATGTTTTTATTTAATTGTATAACTAAAACTGACGACTGAAGCCACGTGCTAAAGCTTGTGAGCTTAGAATTTAGCAAAAAATGTGTTTTTTGTGTACAGAAAAGATTGCCTATCAATTTAGTGGGTATTTTAATCTAAAAGTAACATTCTTACCTGGGGTGTGGATTATAAAAAGAGTTTGTCCTTGAGACAGGTTGCTACATTACATGAATTTTTAAACGATAGAAATTGTGAAATTATTATACAAAGTACTCCTTTGTGCCAAGTAAATCGTATTAATGAACAGTGAGGCATAATAATTAAAATTTGTACTTACAACGTCAACCAATGTCGAAGAGATATGGCCACACGGCACATGGACGCTTATGAGGCGTCAAAGCGTTGTCTTTCAACTAGGCGGGTGCAGCAAAAAGGGACGAAACAGGAATATTCAGCGTATTTATTAACTTTTTTGTCAGGGCGGGGGTTGTGCTGTCACAAGGGTACCAATCCATAATTTGACTCGCTAGTCAAGTTTTGGTGTATTGTGCGCAAATATGAGTCGGTAACAAAGGTTTCTATAATATGTAGTTAACTGTAATATATAAGGGTGTATTGGGAGTGGCTATTGGTACGGTGATTGGTATTATATAGTAATGAGTACGTAACAGGCGACAAGCATGTTACACCCCCTCTCCTCCGGAAAAAAATGGTTCGAAGAATCATTTTTTCTGAGTAAAGAAGTGTGGAAGAAATGGCAGCAAAAGAAAAAGATAATGGTCTGATAACTAAAAGAAAGGTGTTGTCTTTATCTATGTATTTAGGGTATTAAAAGGTAAGGTTTGTGACGTTTGTGCTCATGAGTCAGCGTAAAAACATAACGATAGGTTTCGATGGGATGCTGGAACCATAAATACTCCAAGCGAGTAGTTCCAGGCAGTTTCGAAACGGATAAAGCGCACACTGAGATCGACAACAACAACAGTACTAAAAACGAAAATTTCTCAGCGCAAGCCAACGACAGAATAAGAGGGTGTTTCACAGCAACACTGGAATTGTAAATTTGCAGAATGCAGTAATTCCCGAGAGTGTGAAACGAAATGTCTCTGAGAAGAGGCATTAATTTGAAACACGATAAGTGCTGCCAGCCTGAATTTGACAAAGAATGTCCGGCCCAAATGTCTCCCAGTGGAAAGCAAAAAATTTGTCACAAGACATCACCAAAGGTGAATCACCATTCACCGGTCAACAGTTGTTTGGCGAAGCGACAACATTTACAGTGTTCCACACGGAACATACGACAACCTCATGATGGCAAAAACAAAAGTCACAGTGCGGCAACGCAAGAGGTAAGGTCAGGTAAAAACAATACATAGATAGGCTTAAATTTGCAACGGTAAAAGATAACAGTTAAAAAAATTAAATGTAGGTAATATGTTAGTTAAGGCTTGTAAGTACGGAAGTAAGATAGTTAGATATACCGTAAGAAAATAAGAAGTAAAACTAACACTATACCCATGACCCTGTTAAGGAATACGGTACGTCAGCACAGAACTTTATGAATGTTTGGCCAACCTGAAAGATTAAGGCGAAAAAAGTTAAATTATTAACGATACGGTAAGAAAGGAAAAGATAGTTTTAGGAAAGAGAAATATAAAGGTATTAGATAAGGGAAGTGCGAATATGAAGAAAAAAAGGACTAAGCAGTCGTTTTTTTTTTCGGACCTATTATGTTTATATACTGGGCGCAAGCCGCCACCCAGCAGAGGCCAACCCGATCCAATTGGGGCCTGACGCCTTTCGTGACACGTCAATCGTAGACTCTAAGTTAACAAAATACCATGTTTTTTGTTTGAGAAACGGTAAGAAAACTCGGTGGGGGAATATATAAAACAAAAAATGGGGACCAAAAATTGAAGGGACAGTAAAATACATTTTTAGCAATGTAGAGCTTCACGGTTTTGTTATCAAAGTATCCGGTATTCTAATGTGGTTCAACAGAATGAAATTTATGCGGGATAAGAAAAGGAGCCGTTTTGTCCGGAGAACGGTATAAACTCCAATGTAGCTTGGTCTACTTCCTTTTCTACACGGGGGAAGTCAATGGGTGAGCCAAGTTGTATATGGTATGATTATGTAAACGGTTATATATTGTAGTGTGGCAAAATAAGGGTACAAAAAAATAGAAAATAAAAAAGTAATGAAAAAAATAAGAGGAAAAAATTTAAAGTTATATTGAACAGACAAGAATATGTGGACGAAGACTAATGCAATACTGGTCAAATTGTAAAAGAGTACTCGAAATGATTATTCTGGGAGGTTGCCTGTTAGCGTCCACAGTAGCCATAGGTCATCGCGCAGAAGTCACAAATGAGGGGTTCCTACACAATATATCCAGTACAGTGAAGCGTGTTTAAAGTGATGACTAACAAAAGACTAAAACTCAAAGGCAATAGAGACTCTAGACACTACCTGAAATGCGGCTCGATACAGTTCTACACTGTCCAAAGCATAAGAATGTATCACTTGGGTTCCACGCAATAGTTTACTTGACTTCAAATAATTGGCCTGCATTTTGAAACAACACACAAACTAAAAGTACTCCAAATACCCAAAAGGCAAACACAAAAGATAAGGTATCTGAGCACAAAACGACAATATCCAATACTAACAAAAGCAGGGAGGTATCCAAAATCTACATAAACTCTAAATTCCAAAAATAGACACCCAAGATCCAAATTACTAATACCGAATGCACACAAAGACAACTAGTAGGGAACCAAATCTCAAATAAGTCCAAATCTCTATAACCTCTGCTACATCTTTCTAAAAACTATGGGTATTGACTGGAGATGAAAAGCTTCCATTAGCATTTTCCCTAACAAGGAGACCTGTTAGAATTCTACACTTTAGTTCGACAGTATGGTTTCTTATCTCGATTTCATAAGGTAGTTCAAAAGTTTTAAAATGATTAGCCTGCATTTTGGACATAATACTCAAACTCAAAAAGTACTCAATACTTATAGACAAAGACAAAAGGTAAGTATCTGAATACAACAACAACATCAACAATCGACAGTAACAAAAGCAGGCAAGTATCCAAACTCCAAATGAACTCTAAAATCTAATAATAGAAACCTAAAATCTAAATGAATGATTCCAACTAAGCATGGAGATAACTAACAGATAGCTGGACCTTAAATGGACCTAAAAGTCAATAAACAGGTACTCAAAACTAAATAAAACAGGATAAGGATCAAAAATCAAAAAGCAAAGATCAGCATGACAGGTATCTGAAATAACAGTAATAATCTAAACCGACAACAGTATTAATCAAAGTCTTAAAAGTGTACAAAAATAAAAAAATAGAAATGCAATACTCAAATAAACATACAAGTCAAATATCAGAACTCCAAAACCAAGACAACACAGGTATCGAACAACAAAATGTATGTGTAATACTGTATTAGCATGTATAAGACTCAAAAATAAAATAGTAAACTAATACTCAAAAGTGTTTCAAAATTACTTCTTAAATTGTCAATAATTGTTATTTAAAAATTCAAACATGTAATTGTTTCAACTCAGAAATATTTTCAAATTTAAAAAAAAAAAAATGTACTAAATGTTAATAGATAATTAAGGCTAAGTAACTATATTTCTTTAGGCAGTAAAAAGATTCATTTCAATAGAGCTTTACTTGACAATACTCAAAAAGTGTTCGAAAAAAATTATCATTCAGCAAGCAAAAAATTATATGGACGTTATCAAAAATCTATAGCAAAAATTAGTAAATCAAAAACTGATAGAACAAAATTTGTATACCTTTCCAGTCCAACTATATAGACTACTAACAAGGGCGCCAGTTTGTAATAAGACAATATCTCTCCCAGAGAAGAGTTCCCGGCTAAGAGACACTCTCTACAGGGGGTGGATCGACTCCATGTTAGTGCCTATAGTAGAAGGAAAAGGAAATATACAAGAAAAGAGGGCGCCACTATCTTTTTATACGTTTGCGATTAAATAACAGACTATATCAAAACTAAGGTGAGAAAGATAGAAACACCTTGTAATTAATTTACTGAAACTAAAGAAACAGAGAAACTACATTAACAGAAACCGAACACGTTACGCCCTTAAGACTTGCAGTCTAAGGTACACAAATAAAACGGTTATTTAAAAATATTGATATTTATTTAAACTGTAATTACTTTTGTTGAACGGTAGGAATCATAGAAAAAGGACTTAACTTTGTTTGTTGCGCTTATCCAGATGGTTGACTTCAGCCTGGGGGCCTTGCAGATGAGTGGTGATGTAGTTCGGTCTATGGAATGGGTTCTAACATCAGGGATGGCTTCGGTTTCAGTTCGGCTTGACTACGGTGATGTGGGATGGCTCTAATACAGCATAGGTTCTGGCATCATGGGTTGTATTTGATTTATCTCCAGCTTGAAATTTGATTTAAGCTCTAGCTTAGAGTTTTATTTAAGCTCCAACTTAGATTTTAGCTCCGACTTAAGGGGTTGCGTCTTAACTAAAAGTGAAGAAAGGTGTGAGACAGGATTAAAAAGGTAGGGCGTTGGCACTGGGTAGACTTAAGATGGACAGTAAATTACTGTTTTAATAAATAAATAAATTATCTTATCTTCAAGTCTCCCGGTACAACGTCCATGAGTTTTAAAACAAATGAAATGAAAAATATTCAAATTTATTTATGCTCAGGGCGGTGAAGCCGGTCCTGTTCTTAATAATGCAAAAAATTAGCATTTAACTAATGTGTTTCTGAATAAAAACATGTATAATTAATTGTAATAGACTAACAAGAGGTTTAACACTACTTTTAATTACTAGAGTTTTGAAACAATCATACATTTGTCTCTAAATGGATTTATTCTGTTAAAAAAGTGTTTTTAAAGTGTTTTTGTGTCTCTATAATGTTTTTATTTAATTGTATAACTAAAACTGACGACTGAAGCCACGTGCTAAAGCTTGTGAGCTTAGAATTTAGCAAAAAATGTGTTTTTTGTGTACAGAAAAGATTGCCTATCAATTTAGTGGGTATTTTAATCTAAAAGTAACATTCTTACCTGGGGTGTGGATTATAAAAAGAGTTTGTCCTTGAGACAGGTTGCTACATTACATGAATTTTTAAACGATAGAAATTGTGAAATTATTATACAAAGTACTCCTTTGTGCCAAGTAAATCGTATTAATGAACAGTGAGGCATAATAATTAAAATTTGTACTTACAACGTCAACCAATGTCGAAGAGATATGGCCACACGGCACATGGACGCTTATGAGGCGTCAAAGCGTTGTCTTTCAACTAGGCGGGTGCAGCAAAAAGGGACGAAACAGGAATATTCAGCGTATTTATTAACTTTTTTGTCAGGGCGGGGGTTGTGCTGTCACAAGGGTACCAATCCATAATTTGACTCGCTAGTCAAGTTTTGGTGTATTGTGCGCAAATATGAGTCGGTAACAAAGGTTTCTATAATATGTAGTTAACTGTAATATATAAGGGTGTATTGGGAGTGGCTATTGGTACGGTGATTGGTATTATATAGTAATGAGTACGTAACAGGCGACAAGCATGTTACAACCTTGCAGTTTAAATGTTCTAATATACTAAGGGCCGCTAGATCAATCGATTGGTACAGTGGTTGGTAAAAATAACCTCTTGGTAATCAAAATCGTTATATCAATGTATTGGTATAATTTACCAAGGGGATAAATGGCTTTACCAAGAAGTTAAGCTACCAGCCACTTTTTTTATTGTTACATATATACCAAGAGATTCATAACCTTAATCTCTAATAATTGAGACATTTTTGTGAACTTATAACAAATTGAAATGGATATTATTCAAGATATTAACATTTTCGATAGCGATAGTGACGATGAAAATGAAGATTTGTTTGCGGTTCTTTTAAGAAAGCCATACACTGTAAGAGATATACCGGATCATATGAATTTTTGGGATGATTTTGGGATGAGTGAATTTAAAATTAGGCTTAGATTAAGCAAAAAAGTGCAAATGCTCTGCTGCAATTAATTGAAAATACTATAGGCTTTCCTACAAGAAGGTAATACTGATTTATGTGTGATATTTTAAAAATCTTCAGTTTTTTGTAATTACAGAAACAATTGCTTAACCCCACTTAGTTATTAATTACACTACGGTTTTATGCCACTGGCAATATGTTAATGGCAGTTGGAGATTTTGGAGGGGTACATGCAACCACTATGACAAATGTTACCCAAGCCATATGTTTATTAAGAGAACAGTACATTAATATTCCCCAAGATGACGAAATTCCGATAATTCCAGGAGTATTGATAATGATAGTAACCTCAGAATAAGAAATGTAGTAGCAAGGTGACCAGGTTTTACCCACGATAGTACAATATATCTAAAGTCAGCCTTAAAGAGAAGATTTGATGAAGGAATGGGCAATTCATTAATTACAGTTGACAGAAGCAAACATGAACCCTGGGTGGGCGTGTCCTTGTCGCTGTAGTTGTATTTTCATCTCACTTATGCAGCCACTAAAATTGATATTATCGTTAACATTGGCTCGTGATTGGCTGATTGTGATAACCTTGAAATTAGTTAGCATATTTTCCGCGGACCATGTTTGCTTCTGTCGACTGTATAGGTTATAGTAGTTATCCAACACTAAAGTACCTAATGACTCCTTTAGAAAATCCAATCTTACGAAAAGAGCAGCTATATGAGTCCCTGACTAGAACACGAAATTGCATAGAGAAACGAAGGTTTCCAGTTCTAGCATTGGGATTCCGTGTTTTCTTGCCTGTAGTTCAAGATATAGTAGCAACAGCTGTTGTACATAATCTTGCTGTAGAACTGCAGGAGGAGGAATTATACGTAGATGAAGAAATTGAAAATCTGATCAACGAGGTGGTTCCAACTGCCAATCAAGAACAAATAGGGGAAAACGTGTCACATCGAGACGAAATTATAAATAAACATTTTGATTATTTATAAGGTCTTTATTTAAAAAAATAATATTTATGTAATTCAAACATCTATGTTAATTAACTAATAAATAGAACTGGAAAAAATTAAAAAATTAAATAACAAACAAATAAAATTGCACTTCGTTTTGTTGCAAGAGTTTTTTTTTTAATTTCTAATTCGATACGTTTTATTTCAACGTCCATATCTGCTCCTTTTAAATCATCTTGCAGCTTCTGCAATTTTAGTTCGTACTCTTTGTCCTTGAATCCGAACACCCAGTTTAAATTTTTATATTTTTATAAAATTTTGTATAAGTACTTACTGAAGCATAATAAGTAAATGATAAAAATTATTGCATTGCTTTAAAGTCCTTTTACCTTTAATAATATGTGGATGCACCCCGATGTGTTACTCATTCTCCAACGTCAATGTCCTCCTGTGGTGGTATCTCATTCCAGGCAACCACCAACTCCTATCGAAGTTCTTCTGGAGTCTGAGGAGGACGTTGCAAATTGAGCAATCTCCTACCGATCATATCCCACACGCGCTCAATAGGGGATAAGTCGGGAGATCTTGGTAGCCAAGGTAACAATGTGACATCATTATGTTGAAAGAAGTCTATTGTGACTCTTGCGATATGTGGTCGGGCATTACCTTGTTGGAAAGTTGGATTTGCCAGGGTGTCAATATAGGGTAAGAGATGGAGTTCTAAAACTTCGTGGATATAACGCTGCGCGTTCATGTTCATGTTACCTCTAATGAAGATTAAAGGTAATCTCTAACCATAAGCTATAGCACCTCAAACCATAACTACAACAGTTTAATGAACATGCCTTTCAACAAAAAACCGTGGATTTCTCCTTTCACTACGTTGTCTTTTAACCCTCGCTAAACCATCGCGCATGCCTAAACAAAATCGAGACTCGTCACTAAAGACAATACAGTTCCATTCCTGATCCCAGAGTGACCGTTCTCTGCACCACTCAAGGCGATTACGTCGGTGTTCTGGAGTTAAAGGGAGGACCCAGTGTTGTCGGTATGAAAACAGACCAAAACGTCTTATTCGTCGGTAAACACTTCGCATGCCAATAGGTCTTCCGTGTTCTGCAAACCATTAATTTGCAATAGACCTGGTAGTGGAGAAACGGTCCCCTAAGGCCAATAATCTTAGGCGGCGATCTTCACGGTCTGTTGTTCTACGGGGGCGTCCAGAGCCCCTTGCTCTTTGCGTATGGCCTTCTCGAAGCCATGCCTGACAACATCTAACTACGGTGTCTATACTTCTTTGCACTCTAATTGCAATTTTCCGAAAAGAAAATCCAGCTTCCCGATGTCCCACTATATGACCCCTATCAAACTCACTAAGTTGACGAAATCGTACAGGTCTCCGTACCCTAGGCTTCGTAACTAATCGTAAAGAATGTCAAGAACCAAAATCTGCAAAATTTGGACCTTTACTACGGCTACAATATTCATTTTTGGATTGTTAGTGGATTTAAAAAAAAACAGTATAAAAACCGGAATCTTCAACTGATAAGGTTGAAAATTTTATCAATTATTGTTTATTTCAGTAAACCAAATTTTATTAAAATAAAATCATTTAAACTGGGTGTTCGGATTTTGATGTCACTTAGTATAGTTTATTTTGCTTTTTTTATATTTGAAAGTTTGGAACTCTGGTGTACGAGTATAAATAAAAGTATATTTTTAATATATTAATATCTCAAATAAATTATTTGTTCGTCAAGAATTTGATGACTAAAATAAATTGTTTTATTGTCCGTTTGGTACAAAAAAGCGTGTTTTTGTTGACAAAAATCTCTTGCATAATACTCGTTAACATTGACAACATTAACAATAAATTAGTAGTTGGCATTATAACATTAAGCGAATTTTTTTATTTTTTAGTTGAAATTACTACAAAAGCTCATCAATTTATAATTCGTTATTTAAATATAATTTCAATAATTTAATATTTTTTTTTAGAATTCAACGTTTTCCTTGATTTTTTTTTCTGTTGAATAATATTTTGGTTTTATAAGATCTCAGACAGTTCTTCAAATAATGCGCATATTCATCAACATTTTATTACTAACTGACCTAAATTATCTAATAATCTAAAAAACGACCTCTAATTTTTTTATTATTCACCTTGGAAGTCGCAGTTATGTTTCATATAAAAATGTTATATATTATTCTAAAGAGATTTTAAAGATTATAAATTCGGGTCAAAGTTCTGATGTACATTTAGATTCCACTTTGCTCTTTAAGATTTTTTGATAACTTACCTCTACACAGACAACGAAAATTACGTAATATTAAATTTTTAATTGATAACATCTTTAACAACTTTGTTATGTTTACTTTTTACAAGACACGGAAAACAAAAAAAAAAATCTCTGCAGCTACATCAGTCAATAACCTTTTAACTTTTCGCTATAAAGATCATCAAAAATTAAGAGTTTTGGTTTTTTTGTTTAATATCGTTTTTGGAATTTACGATAATGTTCGTTTGCATCTCATAACTTTTGAATGGTCCAAAAGATCGAAATGCCATAAACGGTATTCTAAAGGGAGCAACGGCATTTTGATGCCGACAATATCAGCTAGATTTAGAGAATTCTTCAAAACAAAAACAGGTTTTTGGAATTATTTTAAATCGGAGTTATTTATTCATTCAGGACACGAAATTTGGTACAAAATCCAGTAAATTTGTGCAGAAAGTTGGATCGAGGTGGGGTTTCTTGTAATTGCTTCGTTAGCTCATTAGGAAAAAATGTTTGGTTTTTTTAAGATTTGTTATTGTATTTTTGGTACAAATGTTTAGAACAGGACAATACCTCTTATACTAGCAGTTCTCAAACTGGGGGCGTGTTAAGTTGGCAAGAGAGGCTCACTAAATTGGAAAACAGAATTAATAAAACTGATTTATAACATTTTTATTGTCAAATATTTGAACTGCAAACTTATAGTTTCTGTAGCTTATAGGAAATGCTAAGAATTCCTCTATTCTAGTCTAAGTCTTAAATATTTTTAGAATGCAAGATCTAATGGCTGACATGCGCTTGCTTTGTGACACACAATCTCTGTAAATTGGGTTCCACATTGGAAATGGCAACTGTGAGTTTTTTTTTCTAGTTGAAAACTATTCCGGTATTCAGATTTTAACGAAGCAACAGGAGAAAATTCAGTTTTACAAAGATAGGGCATTGGGAAAACTAAGAAAATCCGTATTGCTTTGACTTTAATTACTGATAAGTCATTTGAAAGTTCGATCTAAAAATTTTTTAAGGATTTAGTACTTAAATCCATTTACTGAGACTCAGTAAAGTTCTGGACGAAACGTCAAATGGATTACAAACTCAATTCCAACTGGACTAATCGACATATTCTTAAAGTTTCGTCAGAAATTCACACTCCAGTTTTCTAAATAGCCCTCCATGGTTTTTAACACTAGAATTTTATGATTCTCTTCTAGTGGAAAATCCTGGATACTGTACTAAGAACAATCAATAACTGAACAGTTAAACCAAACTTCCACTATTTATTCGAAAAATTCGCTTTAAAATTCAATTACAACTGTTTCGCTATAACTAGCATCGTCAGATTGACATATTGAAATTACATTTTGTTTGTTTGTAACTAGGTACTTGATGTTGATAAGTAGTTAAGGCTAGACCAAGTAAGGAAGTAATAAAACATAACAATATTAAAGCCTAGATGTTATTAGCCCTAAGGGATTATCCTGGATGTATTTCCCTCTAAGATCAGTATAACTGTGCAATGATATAGAAAAACCAGGAAAAAACTATATCATGCTGATCTTTACAATAACTTAATATATTTATGTTACAATAATGTTTTATCTATGTATAAAATGAAGACTCAATCAAAGTAACCAGTTTAATAGTGGAGAACTTCCAAGATTTATTTGTTCATTAACTACTTTAAACTGTTGATCTGCTAGATGTCTTTTAATTTCAAGTTCTTCTAGAAAATCTAAATTTTGTTTTTTATCACAAATGTGTAGTATATGAATGTCATTGGTGTGTATAAGTGAGTTTGGATGTTCCAGTAGGCGTCGAAATTACATACAGGATAATCCCTTAGGGCTAATAACATCTAGGCTTTAATATTGTTATTCCTTATTACTTCCTTACTTCGTCTAGCCTTAACTACTTATCAACATCAAGTGCCTAGTTACACACAAACAAAATGTAATTTCAATATGTCAATCTGACGAAGCTTAAAGCGAAACAGCTGTAAATTTTAAAGCGAATTTTTCGAATAAATAGTGGAAGATTAGTTTAGCTGTTCAGTTATTTATTGTTCTTAGTAAGATGAACTACCAAAAAGTAAAGGTTAATACAATCAATTTCTACTCATTAAGTTCCATTAAATTTTCAGTGATACACGAGCCATCATGACTTCCTGGTGCGTTCAAAAAAAATTTAAAGGTCGCATACGGAGTATTGCGGTTTGCGTTATTTAAGTTTGTTGCCATATAATTATACATTTTTTAATCAAAATATTTCAAATGAAAACAAATTACAAATCGGTTATACTGAATTTCTGATGAATGTACGCAAACACCTTGTTATTGATAAGCGAATAGTAGAATTTGTTGTAACTTCAATGTTATTTAGTACTTTAAGTAGTACTTTTGATACCGGATACTAATTTACTTCAAGTTTTTACAACCAATTAAATACGTATCGAATTTTACTACAACTCATCAAAAATGTATCGCATCATTTGGGTATAAAACGATACATATTTTTCCAGAATTTATATTATGTATTGATATACACTTAGAGACTACAGGCCCATGTTGAAAAAGTTATGGGTCATGTGAACCACCAGATGACCTATCTAGAACGATATAAAAGCATAAAATAATAAGATTCAGCACTATGCCGTCACTTGTAAGCTGTCCAACTGAGTGCAGGTGAGAAGTGAGTACATTTTGGTCACATATTTTTGTACGGCATTCTCACCACCGATAGATCCATTAAAAATAATAAGAAAACGGGCAGTGCCGTAAAAAAATGGTGCCCCACACCATTTTTCCGACAATTACCGGGGTAAATTTGGTCATTTGATTTTGTACGGCATCTGTGTCATACTATTTCAATACTGCTTCTAATCCATTATTCCGCAACGCCGTACAAAAACCATGCGACAAGGGGACAAAATAGACGGTTGCAATCCCCTCTCTTTCCGTAGTCCAGGGGGTGATTTGACACAACATGAAATAAATTTATTTTAAAAGTATTTTATGCAACAAGTGCATAAAGTGGTACTTTTTTTCACGATTGGGAAATTTGCGCGCACGAACCGAAGGTGAGTGCCGCAATCCCAAGAGTGAAAAAAAGGCACTTTATGCATGTGTTGCATACAATATTTTTTCGACGATCGTAAGAAATTTTGTCCCATACTTACTTTATTTTCCGTTTTGTTGCAGAATTAGTAACAGAATGTAGCCTATTAATTTGTAGATAAATAAACAGAGAGAACAAATATAACAAATATATGTTTCTTCCTCGAAATTCGAATTATTTTCTTCCATTTTACTCAGTACACGAAATACTAACTGTCAAATCACAAACAAATTACTTAGCGTTTCTAAAATGTCAACTCTTATTTGGTTTTCCATAGGTGACGTGATTGGCCGATTCTATGTGTTTTATAATGAAATTTTCTATAATTTGGTTAACAGGAATAATTTTAAATACTTCCCAGTTTTGATAACCTATCCCTGGATAGGTATAAGTATTTAATAAATAAAAAAAATAGTTCCGACGCGGGATTCGAACCGACGACCTCTTGCTTAGTAGGACCTTGTGCTTGCTCATACGCTATCGTGACAGACCACTAAATTGATGACAAAACTTCTTATAACTAGACTGTAAGCTGTCATTTTACTTTTTTAACATGTTAAAAAAAGTAACTTTTTTTAACACGTGAAAAAAAGTGGTACTTTATGAACTAATAACTGTGAAAAAAAGTGGACTTTTTTTAACGATCGTCGAAAAAAGTATTTTATGTATCCATAATATTATTTTGGGTGCCGTACTTTTTCGTTGGTTCAAAGAGAAAAAAAAACAAAAAGAAAAAATCAAATCAATGATACAAAAATAGTGTATCATGTTTGCGCTGTTGGATCAAATACGAACATTTTGATCAAGTGTTCCGATACAGATATACTCGTAATATTATTATCTTATATAAAACAAATCCATGTAAATGTGGGCGAGAATCATTTCAATGTCGATCGCAAAATGTGGATGCAACTCGGAACCGGTAACCACGCGAAAAACATTGACGTTTGTGCTGTGTACAGAAACTTGGTGGAAAATCTCTGTTCTTCGTTGGCTGCATTCCATGCTTTTATGGGATCCGACTTCAATCCCGCATTTTATAGAGAGGGTAAAAACATTCAAACAAAGACATTCAAAGTATTGGAGAAATCAGGGAAGTTCCAAGACGCATTCATTAAAATGGGACATAATATGTTTGTTGGAGATCCACTACTCATGGAACAAACTTTCAATGTTCTGCAAGAATATTTATGCGTTTTATACAATGTAAAAGCAAGAAAAAACAGTCAACGAAGCAAGGTATATCATATTTGAAAGGATTTTTACGCCGAAAAGTAGTAATAAAGCTTTCAAAAAGCATCTATGAAATTGGAAGCAACGTCGTTTCCCTCTTTCCGGGAGTTGGAGCAACATCTGAAGAGAAGTACCTACATAGTACAGATTTGGTGTAATGCCTACAAACAAGTACCGTCGACCTTGTTTCCAATAAACTATGGATGGGTTGTTAATGACGGTCGGTACGATTTCGATTGGTTTCACGGCGAGGAATGCCCCTAAAAAGTCTGTGACATAACAAAACCGGATGAAGAATCAGACGAAGAAGACGACGACGTCATTGGTAAATAAATAAATCTTTACATCTTTAATTTGTACGTAAGTTTTTCATTTTCACAAAGACATATTTATGTTGTGTTTCAGAAAATAATAGAGAAGATAATTCGGACGTCGATGAAGACGTTGATTCCGATAACAACTCAGCAACTGATTCCGATACTGAATAATTGAAAGAAAAACCATATTTTTTATTATCATTATTAAATTTATCGAATTTTTCTAAAAAATGATTGTTTTATTAATTCAATCATTACAATGAAATAAATCAATTATATGTATGTATCAATAATGTTTGAAGTATATAATAAACCAAAAAGTATATAAAACCATTGATGGGATTGACAGTTTCGGATTTCGAATTATTCGGATCGATTTTGATTGTTACAAATTGGGGTCTATTCTGTAACCATTTCGTTAAATTTTAGAGGGCGTTAAGATTTTAACGGACGTTAATATTATTTCGGTTTTCACTAACTAAATTTCCCTTCAAATTTTAAAGGATTTCGTTAAACTAATCCGTTAAATTTGTATTATTTAGAGGCATGTTAAAACAAAGCTTTAAAAAATAAAGGAGTGTTAAAAGGGCGTATTTTAATATTGTTAGAGAAATTTTAAAAGATAACAGTGTTGAAGAAGAAACAGTAGATTTAGATGATCACAATGAGGATGATAATATTCATAGAAATAACAATTGGCAAGTAAAAGATGTCAATAAATAAGGGCTATGATTATGCAGCAATATTTTATGAATTAATAATACTAATATAATTATTAAAAAGTAAATTTATTATACTAACCCTTACTTTTTGGAAGTCCATCTTAATAAGAATAATAAACAATTAGGTTTTAAATTACAATGACGGCCGTTTCGCTAACATTAGCATCGTCAGATTGACATATTTAAGTTACATTTTGTTTGTTTGTAGCTAGGTACCTGATATTGTTTAGGTAGTATTAAGGCTAGACCAAGTATGGAAGTAATAAGACATAACAATATTAAAGCCTAGATGTTAATAGCGCTAAGGGATTATCCTGGATGTACTTCCCTCTTAGATCAGTATAACTCAATCAAAGTAAACAGTTTAATAGTGGAGAACTTGCAAGATTTATTTGTTCATTAACAACTTTAAATTGTGGATCTGCTAGATGTCTTTTTATTTCAAGTTCTTCAAGGAAATCTAAATTTACACACAAGTGTGTAGTATTTGGATGTCATTGGTGTGTAAGAGTGAGGTTGGTGTTGAACATCCAACCTAGGTACCTAGTTACGTTCAAACGAAGAGTTTTTTATTATTCTTATTAAAAAGTACTCCACCAATTTATAAGAATCTTTGAAATAGAATGTTTGATTATTTATTTTAATGATTGTATAATTATAACAAAACCTATTATAACAAAATATTTATTAAAAAACATAAAAACATTACTAGATTTTAAAATAAACATAAAATTCCTGGCAGAAAAACAAAAACACTGATCTGAAAGGAACAACATGAGTAACACTATTTTTGATACATTTCCAACAGCGAGAGGCAAGTTTACTTTTTCAAAAGCTTACATGGGGGTAATGCGAATTTTATTTATTAGGTATTTCGCTTACAGCTGGCTGGCCAAGGTTTATATTATCTTCATTTATTGCTTGGTAATTCCTGGCTCAAAACATTAAAGGCTAGCAAGGACCTAAAAGTGGGTTAATTCATAAAACAGATGCAAATTGTCATAAGATTGGTATGTTCTTACTTCATCCAGAGTTTAACAAAACTTTTCTGTGCCACTTAAAAAGGATTACGTGTTCCGGATGTGCCAAAATTCTAGTCCTACAACTTCTCTCTTTCTATAAAAGTTTAAGTAATTATATTAAGCAAGATAAGAGTGTAAAGATAGCAAGTTTTTAAACAATATCTATTAATAAATGACAAATTATTATAGATATAACAAGATAAAAGAAATTAAAAGATATAATATGTAATATTGGATAAATATTATGTTAGTGAAATAAACAGCTGAAATTTTGTCGAGGTTTGTAGAGTTTTGATTGTATTTCAGACAAAACTATTAATTTTAATTTTATATACGATCAGTATGAGATAAATAACTTAAAACAGCTGTTTATAAGCTAAAACTGTTAATTTTTCCAATCAATCGCTGAAGATATTTTCCCTAGTTATTTGTTTGGTATATTTTACACAGAGCCTTGTGACAATGTACTAGACGGAGTAAATTTTTTAACCAGCATATTTGTTATAATTTTGGTCATAAATTGTGGTTACAGTTTAAAATAAAAATTAGTATAAGTAAACATCTTATTGGTAGCAATAAAACTCAAAGTCAACCCACAATATGTAATTTAATGAAAATGTCACATCAGCGACATGTTTCGGTTACAAGACCATCTTCAGGCTCTAAGAGAAGAACACGATGTGTCAGAATTACAAAAGTCAAAATATATAAGACAAAATATAACATGTAATGTTAATCTAACAGTAAATAATGTATTTAAATTGCTTTTAAGATATACCCTGTATATTCTAGATTTACGTCACTTAAAAAAAAGTCTTCTTTAATTCGTGTTATCTCCGTATATTAACTAAATTGGCGGTAAGAACTTGTTCAAAACAAATAACAAAATTAATGATATATCTAGTGTTCGATAATAATATAATAATACGAATCTAGAGTTAGCCGGAAACAAAAAAAAAACATAAAGTTACTAAATTTTTATCACTCTACGACTTTTTATGGTATACGCTCAAAGGTTAAAGCTACTACGTCTTGTGTAGAACCTGTGGACTTATTCTGTGGACTTTTTATTATAAAGCAATACGTCGTCGTTTCCGACAAACGTTATTTCGTACGTTCACACGCATTGGAAAACTTATAAAATAATTAACAATAATATAATTTTGCAGACGGTTACCTCATTCAAATTTTAATGGTACAATTAATAATAGATATACACTCGCACAAAAGTGATTTATGAAAAATGTTTTTGTTATGCTATTTTCATTTTTTTGGAAAATCATAGGAAATGAATGTGGAATTATGTTTCAAAGTAGTTTATTTAATTAAAATTAAAAATAAAAAAATAATGAAAATAACAATTATTCTAGAAAAATCAAATAATACAGTAACAAAATAAAAAATTTTAACGATAAATTTAACATTTTAGAATCTGGTATTGCCACCTCTGCCTCTAATAACATCTAATATTCTCAGTGGAAGGCTTCTTATCAGGTCACTTATGTAATCCAAATCCAAATTTTCCTATTCTTCTATTAAAACATTTTACAGCACATCAAGGTTATCTGGAGCGGTATTACGAGTTCTTATGCGCCTGTCCAGGTAGTCCCAAACATGTTCAATTGGGTTTGGCACATCCTGGAACTGGTCTTCTATTATAATTTCCAGTTTCTCTAAATCTTCCTAAAACCCTAGAAACGCTGGTTTGGTTGATTCCCATGACTTCAGCAACATATTGCTGAGATCGTCCATCTTCACATAAAGTCACGATTTGAGCTGCTTGTTCTGGGGTTAAACTCATTTTTACTTAAAATGTTTCTAGACACTTCCAAATGAAAAATTAAACAAACGTACTGCAAACAAGAAACTTTAAAATATAAATAATGTAAATAGGATTTATAAAATTTTTTTGTTTTTCAACAAAAAGGCGATTTAAACTGTAAATATTTTGGGCTTTTATACATCTAAAGGATACCACATACTCATGTTAAAATATTCTGAAAAATGTGATATTTTATCTTACACCATAATTCAAGTGTATTTTCAATTAACTTCCACTCTACTTAAACTATAGAACGCCTATACTGTTAGTGAAGCGACACGTCTTAATTTTTGATTTGCCCATTATTTTAAGGTCATACTTCAAAGTGCAGTTCCCAGTGAAAAGACCTAAGGTCACAATTATGTCTTTTCTGCTCATTTAGAGAAGGTACTTTGCTGAACAAACCTTTTAGATTTCTTCAACCCTGTCGTATTCATCTTCCCGTCCCATCGTTCTTTTTTGGTGTGATTTTTGTTAGACCAAAAAAGTGCTCTGAACCAAGGAAATGTGAATTTTCCACTTCTTTTGCGAGTCTATCAGCTTCTTCATCATCTAGATTAGGTTAGGTTCTATGTGAGTGGTCGTTTCATGTCCCTTCCACTGCGACCTGTAAGATTGTGGCTCACCCCTAGGTTATAGTCGTTCTATCAGCCCTATGCCTCTGATGAAGTTCATCAGGGTCGTTGGCGACACTTCCATGAAGTCATTGGGCTCGAGTTATCTATTATCTACTACCTATACCTCTGTGAACTGTCACTCACAACAAGGAGACCTTGTTTCTTACCAATTTTTTAAATAATTGTTTATATTTCCAGACTAGCTTTGACTTTAAATGCTGCCTGGCTGTCTGTAAAAATATTAGATGTTTGTCCTTCGAGTGCTTCTATGGTGACATTCCTGGACACTAACTAATATAGCGTGCATCTCCTCCTAAAAGATAGTTGGGACGTTACCAAGGGATTTGAATAACCCGAAGTTTGCTTTCCTCACTCCCACTACAACCTTTTCATCTATCTTGGACCCATCTGTGTACCAGTTCTTAATTTGTTGATTTTTGAATTTTTGCCAACCACACAAATGAAGAATAGGTGACCATGCAATTCATAATGTTTTGGTATGATAAGAAGATTCCGTTTCAAACCCCATATCTTCCCAAATATCCTGTAATAAGGCCAGCTCGCCACTAAGGCTTTGGATAGTATTTTTTATAAGATAATAAAGACCAAAAAAATCTTTTATTTATAAAATCGTTTTTGCTATGCAGATATGTTTTTCAGGTGTGTTGAAAATATTGTATTATTATCAAGAGTAATCTAATTCTGAATTAAACTCTTATTTCTTAATTGTAAACTAGTCCTCATCATATTCTTTAACTTTTGATAGCTCTCTATTTTTTTTACTCTACAGAAATCTAACTCCCGTTCGCTGCATACAGAACCTGCTAACACATCATCAACATATCTATACAAAAATACAATAAATAGAATTAAAAACTTTTGTTTTTTAAATTGGAGAAATAGGATGTCCCATTGGAAGACCTTCATTTTGAATACACATATACTTCGTTATCAAAAGTAAAATAATTTTGACTAATGCATACATTAAATAGGTCAATTATATCTGGATGGATATTTCTTTCATCTAATAGCTTTTTAACTAGAACTATACATTCTTTTGGAGGTATTTTTGAGAACATTAGTTACATCAAACGAGACTAATTTAGTATTATTCTGTAAATTACATTTATTTAATTTTTTGATCAAATCTAATGAACTTTGTACTGACTATTTAGATGTGTGACCATAATTGTTTAGAATAGTATTGAATTTTTTAGCTACCTTAGGATTAGCAGTGTTAACATACGAAACTACAGGTCTAATTGGTTTTGACTCTTTATGTAATTTAATTGTTCCAACAAATTCTAGACATTAAGGATTTTTATTTACTAGATATTTTTTATCGAAGTCATTAAATAGTTAATTTGAATCATTTACATGTTCTCTCATTTGGTTAAAATTTTTTTAAGTGAATTATGTTTATTCAAACTTAAAACATTTTTTTAACAACAAACTTTTAAAAATTATACAATACAGAAATAAGTACAAAAGTCTAAAGTCAAAATCTTAAATATCTCTTAATAATCTTCATAATCTTAAACCGAATGTCTTTCTATACCAATTAGTACGTGACAATAACAAATATTTTAATATAGGTTAAAAAACAAAAACATTATGTTACATCAAAATGCGCAATTAGAATTAAAGAATTAAGTTACATCTACGTAATATAAAAAATAGCCTATTATTCTAGAAACTGTAACTGGTGGAATCTTTTTTTAGAATTTTGACATTATGAAATCATTCATTTTAGATTTATAATCTTCTTTTTTTAAAATTACTGTTGAGTCACCCTTATCTGATTTTGTTATAATTAGATTATTTTGATCTACTTTATTTTTGATTTATTTTAAAGCTAATATATCATTTTTAATAATTTGACTTTTAAATTTATTTGGTTTTATGTCTTTAAGATTTGCTATTTGCATTTTTTCATAAATAAAATTATTTGATTTAGTTCTCAGAGTTAAAGGTTACTACAATCAATAATTATTTTATTTTTAGGGCTAATTTATATATTTATAATAACATTGTTACAGTTAATTACAAGACACAATACTAATTGACAGTTTATAATTAAATGTAATGGTTGTTGATTTAACCCACAAACCAATTAATAATAAAATTACAAAAATTATGATTTTTACTTTGATTTTATAGAGAATTTTGAGAGAAAATTCACCAATTCTGGCTTCTGGATAATTCGGTGTTTTCATTAGCAATAAATCAATAAAATTCCTTTGTAATCATATAGAAAATTATAAATATTTAATCCTAAACTCATTACAACGCAACAATTCTGGTTATTTTTTATACAATATCAAATTGAAAGTAGTAAGTTAAAATCGATAATAGAAGTCGAAACGCACCTTCATTGGTCGTGACGTCACAACTCATATCGATGACAGTTTGTTTACATTTAATGTGTGGTAATTGAGAGAGTTGGACTTTTATTTTTGATTTTATTGTGAATTATTGGTTTTATTTGTGTTATGCAATCATAAAATGTCGTCAGTAGGGTTTGTGAAAGCATTGTCAAACAATTTACCATCCTTAGACATTTTCATGGTTAGGTTAGGTTGGGTTAGGTTAGATTTCAATGCAGCTGAATGAACAGCGTAAATACTTATTTTGTGCTTTTTTTATGAAAATCAACAAAAAATAAAGAAAAGAGATGAATAAATATAAATAAAAAACTTCGCACATTCTCGCAGATACACTGTTTACAATAAAATGATGGCACTTTCAATGACACACGGCAAATTTCTTAATTTGAATTTGAGGATGGAATAACTATGCTACAAAATTTTTTTAATTTAAGTTTTTTTATGGTTTTTGGGGTAATTGATTGCTGTCTTCCTGCATGGTTTTGAAAAAATGGAAAACACCGAATTGAGTGTATTAATGAGAAAATATTTCTCATAGTAAATGTGACATATTATCTTATTATTTGATTAAATTTCTAACGAAATTGGCTGTCAGCTGTCATTGATTTAAAATACGGATGCCTTTTATCCTCTCAAAAACGTAATTGAGGGAAAAGAAAAAATATGTTTTCTCTTGGCGGACAATTTTAAATATTTTAAGTAGCTTTATTATGATCAACTTGTATTAACAATAAATTATAGCTATTTTACAAAATAAAGGCTGACTTTATTTATACACAGCACTGTATTTTTGGGAGTGTCTAACAAATTATTATAAAATAAGCTTAACAGGAATGGGGAGTGCCGACTGTATTTAATTAGTTTGTTTCGTAAAATTATATGTGATTTGATAAAAAAAAACACAACAAAAATGTCTATCTAAACCATCGAAAATATGGATAAATATGTAAATACCTGAAGGCTATCCTATGATAAATGTTTATTTATACAATTATTTGGTCTGAATCTAGTATAATTTATGTGTATCAAGATATTATAACCTTTTAACAATATTTTCAAATTACCTAAAAATTAATTAGCGTCAATCAATTGACTATCGTAAACATGTTATTTTATTAAAGATTATGTTTTTTAAAAAGGCAAATAAAAAACTGTGTATGAAGTTAGAAACTAAGACACATTTATGTTTTTCTGAGAAACTTTTATTGGGTATCTCGTCATTTAAAATTAAGAAATAAATCAAACTAATTTATTTACATATTCACATTAAAAATAAAAAATGTTCCTTTGTTTACTTGTCTGTGGATATCCAAATACAAAAAAAACTCCCACTTAAATTTTTGATATTTATAAAAATTGGGTGAGAGCAACATTTTTTTTTACCATTAGATATAAAGGGTCAAAAATATGTATCGATCCCTATCCCTAATGTGCCTGAAAAGTTTTTTGTCCAAATTTCAGGTTTTTGTAATTTTCTCATAAACGGTAAATTTTATTAAAAAGTAAGTTAATGCAAGTTGTAGATTTTTAAATGTTGGAAAAAAGGTAACTTTTTTCTAGGAATTTGCCATTCCTGACATATTGCGACTCTAAGAGGATGCGCAGCGCCTCAAAAGTAAGTCCATCTCGTTCCAGAGCGTGAGTAAATGAACCTAGGTTTTTTACAATATTGTTGCGCTGAAGCCGCTGATTAGACCAGGGCAGAAGCCTTTAAAAATGGTAAATAATGAAAAAAAATTACAGTAGAATGAAACCCATTGGAAAAGGAGGGGAATATGATCAAAATGAAAGGAAAAATATATTACGGTCGATCCGAGTTCGGGAAGTGGGGGGGGGTGAGTTTTTATGGGTTAAAAATGGTTTATCTTGATTTCCGGCTAAACTACACTTCCTATGCGAAAAAATTAAATGGCAAAGTTGTAGGTAATAAAAAGATCTACAACTTTTGTATTCGCAATTTTTTCACATAACCTCATAATTTGAGTGAAAAATTTTTGCACATTTTTTTTGGTTTTTTATTTATATCTTTTTCAAAAATTTGTTTTCTTTTACGAAATTTGGTAAAAACTTACCTTATTATGTCCCAAATACACTGTAAGTTATTTGATTAAAAATATTTATTTTTTCGCCTTACTTTCACTTCATGTCAAAAAAGCACCCTAATTTTCAATCGAAAATTCTGACGTCAAAATATCAGCTTTTTTCAAAAAGTTTGGGGGCTTTTTGTTCGTTGAAATATCTACTTTCTGATGGTGTAAAAAAATATACATTACTATAGGAAATGTTCTCAGAATATGCAAAAAATTGAAAAAAAACCCAAACCCAAGTCTTATTTTTTTTATTCATCTTCATTTGAACAATTTATAAATACCCAGGAAGAGGAAGATGAAGAAGAACTCGAAGATTTCATGACTATTGAAGCTGACATAGAAGAGTGTGAAACAGATTAACATACAAAAAAGATAATCTTATATAAGTTGATGGATTTGTAATATTATTTTATATTTTGTTAAAATCAGTTATTATGTATAAGTTATTGGTGATAGTTTTAAATTGTGACACAGTTTTTAAGTCTTTAAAAAATATTAAAGTGTACTTATTAATTAAAATCACTTTACTACACCTGTTTCGGATATAAATCCCTTTTATTTCTGTTTATTACATACAATAATATTACAACCAACATACTAAAACATTTACAATTAAAAACATAATGCCATGCGACCTGAACCAAAACAAGGTCGATCATATTCTACTAAAAAAGTTCGCTTTTCATCCCCTATTCATTCGGCGAGGTGAGAAGCTCCGTCCACTACCAGTGTTGCCGAATCAACTTTAAGTCCTGAACATTTCCCCCCACCTTGAAAGTTACAAAAAAAATAGTTCTAACTACAATAACAAAAAAAAATAATATGTAAATAGTACAATATTCACTCTTCAGAGTCAAAAGGTAAGGGACATAATTTCGTCACTGGTCGTTTATATTGTACATTAATAGTTTTTACCATCACGACACGAACATTGCCATCTGGCCCACTAAACTTTTCCACTATTCTGCCCAGGTTCCATTGCAAGGGTGGAAGATTGTCTTCTTTAATAATCACTATCTGTCCAATCTCCAAATTCTTTCGTTGATGAGTCCATTTAGTCCTCGTTTGTTGTTCTGACAAGTATTCGGATGACCAACGAGTCCAAAAATGTCTGTATAGCATCTGTAAATGCTGCCAACGAGATAGTCTATTGGTGGGAATATCTCGTACGTCTGGATCTGGTAGCGATGTTAACCTGCGTCCGATTAGGAAGTGAGAGGGGGTTAGGACGTCATAATCATTAGGGTTTGAGGATAAAGGTACCAAGGGTCGGGAATTTAGGGCTGCTTCGATCTGTGTAAGAAGAGTGCTAAATTCCTCATAAGTAAAAGGTGTTGTACCTACAATTCTTTTAAGATGATGCTTACATGAGCGTACACCCGCTTCCCAAAGTCCTCCAAAGTGAGGCGCTCTAGCCGGTATAAACTCCCACAAAACTCCTTCATTGCCCAGAAAATTTCTCAATTTCTTCTCAGATTTTACAAAATATGAGGTAATTTGGGCCTGGCTTGAGGAGCCACCCCTGACCTTATACTACTTCCTTCTGGCGAATTTTGATTATTTTTATTCCCACCCATAAGTTTATTAGCAAAAGAAATTATTTTAAAATAAGAATCCTCAAAGGAGGTTCTCTCACATATCTCTACTTCATTATCTTCCTCAAGACTTAATAGGTCAATGTCATTTTGAATTTCTTCAAATTGATCTATTAATTCTTTAGCTCTACCTAATCTAATTTCTAACTCTGTACCCTCACTTTGCAAATTACTAACATCAAAACCCTCCAAAAATTTTTCAAAATTAGTCAATTTACTTTTAACCGTAGCCCTCTTTCTTTTTAGTTTCTTTACCTCCTCCGCCATTGTAATTATTTACGATTTATTTTATTCAAATAAGCGACTCTACTTACACAAATCGTCTAAAATTAAGAAAAGGATATAAAATAAAGGATCGGACTCACCAATATCCGGTATGACTATTCTCCCAAATGTAACCAATAAATTTCATCCAATTTCCACGTGTTGATTCCAATTTAACCTTCAACTTTTCGGTTATAACTTATAACTAAACTAAACAGAAATCCAATCCGGCTCGAAGGACCATATGTTTCGGATATACATCCCTTTTATTTCTGTTTATTACATACAATAATATTACAACCAACATACATATCGTTTTAAAACATTTACAATTAAAAACATAATGCCATGCGACCTGAACCAAAATAAGGTCGATCATATTCTACTAAAAAAGTTCGCTTTTCATCCCCTATTCATTCGGCGAGGTGAGAAGCTCCGTCCACTACCAGTGTTGCCGGATCAACTTTAAGTCCTGAACAACACCAAAATATATCAATATATTTGGGAGAACACTGGATTTTAATACAGAAACAACGCTTATAAGGAATTTGCTTTTAACAATTTAACAATTGAACGATTTAACTGTTGTTAATATACATTTCACATTATTTTTATTTTGTGCAGGTTTCTTAATAATAGTCTGATTTGTCTTTTTTTAAAAAGTCCTTATTTGTAATATTAGTAATAGATAGGTAAAAATATAATTGTCTTTAAAAAATTTTTCTTTTATTGTTGAATTCTGTTTATCGAATTCGTCAGCTAGACATTAGCGTTTGTGCAACAATACTGATTATTTTGGCTAAATTTAATTCATTGCAATATATACATATTCACACATTACATATTTGAATAAAAAAATTCTTTTACATTTACATGAATATTTAACATTTTTTGTATAAATATTTTTTATCTGTCGACAAATTTATTTTCGGTTATTAAACAATCATTATGTTTCAAATCCATCTTTATTTGTTTTTCTGAGTTTAATGTTGTAAAAAACGACTAATCCATGAATTAATTGTTTAGTCTAAGAAATCGGATTTTTTGATTAATCAGAAACATTCCGATAAATCAATAAACAGTAATCAACGAAACGGTTAAATGAAACTTCCACTATTTATTCAAAAATACGTTTTAAATTCAATGACAGCTGTTTCGATAAAAACTAGTTTAGTTGTTTATTGTTCTTAATTGACAATTTACTTTTTCAAAATATCACAAACAAATATCCAAAATTATAATTAAGTAATTTTAAAATGTTTAATGTGGTCAAAAAAGTTCTTATACAAGGGTAAATGATTTGAAATGAACCTAACCTCAAATTATTTTGCTAGAAACGAACATTGATCGATGAGCATTTTATTAAAAATCTTCATATAATTTAATTCTCTGTTGGTGGCTCGAACTACTCTCCTTACAGCCCTTCTGATGACCAAATCAGTTTGTGGTTTAGTCTATGCAAACTGGCTCGTGCAGCTGATTTTTTCAATCTAGGAGTAGCTGATAAAGAAAATAAGCATACATAGTTACTACTAAACTTAAAATTAATTATTGAACTATTTAATATTGATATAATACGAGGTTACATCAAAAAGTTGGTATAGTCGGTGCAAAAAAAAATTTGATACACATCATCATAATTTTACATCGACACGTATAGACAGTGTTGCCGGTCTTTTATAAGTTTACAAGATTTAAAGATCGATTCGAATAAAACTATCCAAAACAACTTATTTGAAGTGACATGAACCAAAGTACCAACATAGTTTTTATATTTTTTTTCTTTTTGGGTATATGGGTTTAATAAAATAAAGAGTATAATAATATTTGCTTTTATTCGCTATAATTAGATTCATCACTACTAGTTTCAGTTTCTTCATTGGGATTTATAATTATAGGTGCAATCTCTAGTGTATCCAACAATCTCTCTCTATCAAACCATTTAAAAATTTCCTCTTCAGTATGATGGATATTTTTTTCCAAATTTCTGGAGTAATCGTTTCAGGAGCTTCAGACCACATATTTAAACAGTCTGTTTCAGTGGTTCCGTCTCTGCCAATGTGTCTGTTATAATATTGTTTTGATGTACTCCATATCAGTTCTATGGGATTAAAAATACAATGATATGGGGGTAAACGTAGCACTTTGTGACCATATTGCTCGGCTAAATGGTCAGCCATATATATGTCTGGTGGTTTATTTCTTAAAATTAAATGATTATCCCACGGAAATTTCCAAAGTTAAGCTTAAAATTCAAAGTATTACTTTCATTTCTTACCTATTAACAATGCTCAGAAGTTCAACTTTTAGCATATTTTCTGTGAAATCAAGATTTTGACTAGTCAACCAAATTTGTGGTTTGTTCCAACTTGTATTAGGTGTTTTATGGATTAAAACTCTGTGATATTGAGCATTGTCCATAACAATTATGCTGGGTTCTGTGAGATTAATTAACAGCTGGTTCTCAAACCACTTTAAAAATTTATCCTGATTCATTTCACCATGGTAATCGCTTAATTTGGTTTTTGAGGAAAATATTGCTTTCGCACCGTCAATAAACCCATTTTCATTCCCAGCATGGAGTATAATACATCTACGAAAAATAAAACTTATTGTTGAACAGAAACATTTAAAATTACCATGTAAATAGGTACAGAGACATAGGGCCGGTTGTATAAAGAAGAATTAATCATGTGATTAACTAACGTCACATCAAATTTGATGTCACGTTAAATATCAAATGCGTTGCATAAAACCTACTCCACGTTATATAACCAATTCATTTACTAATCAAGGGAAAGATCTGACAACAGTGCAATAATCCTCGTATTTTCATGTTTCATGTCTCGATTTTGTCAAGATTGTGGTTTTATAGGTTAGATTTGATTGTGGTTTCGTTGAGATTGAAAATAATAGAGAGAAATGGAGACTTCTACAAAAAAAAGGGGAGCAAATTATACGGAGGGAGAAAAAACTTTACTGACGGAAATTATAAAAAAGTAAGAACCTAGGTACCTATATTTTCAGTTGATGCATACATACCTATATGAGATGTGATCTTTCTTTTCACTTTTTCTCAGATACGGGAATATTGTGGAGTGTAAAAAATCAGATGCTATATCCATTAGTAAAAAGAGAGCAATATGGATGAGAATTCAAAATGAATTTAATAGCTCCTCTAGCATTCCACGAGAGTGGAAGCAGTTGAAAGTACTATGGGATAATTTAAAAAGGAGAACGAAAAAATCCCTTGCAGATGAAAATGTAAGTAATAACTCACGATACTGAATAAAATCATAGAAAGTATATCTGTTTTCTGTAATTATGTGGGTTTGATATATCGATATCATCGTAAATATCAAACGGATTGTTTCGATTTCGAAAGATTCTAGGCCTTCGAATCAATGGTTCTTCTTCTGATAATGAAGATAATGATGTTGTAGACATGTTCTGTAATAATAAATATATATTCACCAACCTCAATTGTGTCAATGTTTCATATACCTACCTCCCTTATATAAACTTATTCAAATAAAAACTGAATATGTCGACAATTTTCACCGAAACTTCAGGAATATTCAAATTATTTTTGACAGAATTTTCATCTGTCAGTTCCTGATTGTACCTTAATCAGTGGAGCGGCGGTGATTAAGATAATAGGTTCGTTCCAACAAACAATCAGGGATGCGTTTCGGATTGTTTTCAAATTTGTTTCTACGCATGCGCGCATTTGATGAAATTTGAAACTAGTCCACAACTGTTCTGTTGGAACACTGTAGTACTAGTTTGACATTTAACACATGACAGTGTAACAAGTGGAAAATATTTTCCCATTCCAAAACCAATTTCCTCAATTATTTAGGTACTCGAGAACGTGACTGGATTCGTCTTCACTGTGGAATGCACCAATACTTTCGTCTAATAAATCGCTGTTGCCAATATTTCTATCCGAGCCACTGTAACTCTTATTTATATTAAATAGATCTCCTCACGATATAAATATATAATACGCGAAAAAGGTTAAAAGTTGATTTAAATGGACAAACACGTGGTTTCGAATAATCAAATGTCCTTTGCGCATGCGTCTGATTTATAGTTCCTAACAAATTCACAAACTTTTATGACAGTTTTCAAACCGTTTGCATGTAACGTTTGAACAGCTTACTATCAGTCACCAAACTGTCAGAGATTGTTGTTGGAACGCTAAAATGCATATACGCATGCGCATAACAATCTCTGATAGTTTCGGACTCTTGTTGGAACGAACCTAATGCCTGATCAAATTCGATTTGATTTGACATTAGCTCTTGATTGGCTTTTATGCAACAGAGATCTTATGTTGAATAACCATAATCATGAGTTAACGTGGCATCAAATTGATGTGTCGTCAAGTCACTGATCAGCATTTTTGTGCAACCCAATCTGGCATTTAACGTCACGTTAAATATTTAACGTGACATCAAATAGTTGATTGGCTTTTATGCAACCGGCCCAGATACTATTAATTATACTAAAATAACCGGAGAGTTTACCTTTTACCATCAACTTTAGTCGTTTTGACACTCCTTTTATCATTATTTTGCCATCAACGGTTTATGCTACCATTTTTAAATATCCATGTTTCATCAATAAAAACAAATTTATATAGACCTGCTTATTTTTCTTTAATGTAGTGCCTTAAAAATCTAACCCGTTTTACAGCAATATCAGGAAGCTCCATAAGCCCCTGTCTTGGTTCATCTTTTTTCCATTTGAAACCAATTTCCTTTAATACATTTGACAAAGACCTTCGAGAACCTTCAAATAAGTGCCTTACTTTTAATTCAGCAAGTAAAGAATTTAAAGTTACATCCTCTCCTGAAAACAAAAAAATATTATTTTTTCCGGTAAAAATAATTTAAATAGCTGTGTTCAGAGAAAAAAGCTTACGTTTTTCATACATATTGTAGATTACATTTCAAATTTCACTTGTATTTAATACATCGGTATTAGTTACTCTTTTTTCATACCGTTTCTTTGGAGGCGACTTTAATATTCCATGGTCTTTCACAATTTTTGAAATACTGGAAACTGTAGCCATACTGAGGTTGAGTGCAGCTGTTTTTGATTGAATTAACTGTTACTTGATGGATATCCATAACTAAGTTAAATAAACACACAATAAATGTTTTCACGATATCCACAATATACTGTGGATATTAGTGACGTGAATCAAATTTTGTTTTGCACCGACTACAGATGGCAAAAGGACATTATTTAACAAAAATGTAATACGAGGGTATATTAAAAAGTTGGTAGATGGCCAACGGATACTATTTAACAAAAAATTTAATTCCAGGGTACATCAAAAAGTTGGCAGATGGGGAACGGATACTATTTAATGAAAATATAATACGAGGGTAGGTAAAATATTTAACAAAATTATAAAACAAGGGTATATCAATCTTAAAAATCTATGTTTTTCAGATGGGCAATTATATATCGCCTGTTCCCATGTCAGAATACCAACAAAACTGTTTATATGCGCTAAAGAAAAAAGTTAACAGTATTATATATTATATATCATAAAGCATAAACAAACTTTTTTATTAATTATACCAATTCGAATTCAATATTCATCGCTAAAAACAACTTCTGTCGGGTCAGCTAATACTTAATAAAAACATGAAATACTGATTCAAGGAAGTGTTTTTACTGTTGTTTTTGAATTGCATCACATTAAAAATGATTTAATAACTTACATTTTTGTTTACAATATGAAAAAACAGGCTCACAGGTCTACTTTGACAACAGCGCCACTATTTAGAACTACTGCCATAAGTTTTTTGCAAAACTAATAAACAACATGTACGATATAAAAATGATTATATTGATTGGTGATTTTTAAATTAACTTGCTGACAATCAAACTTTGTAAATTATTGAATTATAATAAAAATGTAAGTCTTACTTTTTACTTATTTTTTTCTTAATATTTTTGAAATTTATTTTGGTTGTTTCGTTTACATATTATATTAATAATTAGTAATAATTCACGAGGCGTCGGAAAACAAGCCGCTAAACTAAATAAAAAAAAATGTTGCATGTAATAGGAATGCCTGTGCCCAATGGCCCCATAACATTAAATCGTAAATTTGAGCGAGAACGGCAATAGTTAAAAAATACATTAAAACAATCCGTGCTCCATGAATTCGCATTCCCATTAATAAATGGCAAGATTAATCATTAGAAGTATGTGGAGTAAACCTTGAACTACCATGTTTTGAGGTTGGACAGTTATATATTGCGATCTCTGGAGATCAGCACTATATGGTTTTACTCCGGAAGGACAAACTAAAAATTTGTATAATATATTTTAAGAAATGAAGAAGAATTATTATATTGGTAGTGCACAGGCTTCCTGAAATAAATCCTATAGTTTTTAAGTATAACTAAACAAATTTAAAAGTAGATTATAAAATAACGCATTCCTACATAAGATGGTATATTTAAAAAAGTATGTTACTGCAAGGCTGATGCTCCCAAGTAGCTAAGATTACCAGTTCTTGTATTAACGGGGAAGATTGGGGCAACTCACTATTTTATTCAATATAAATATTTAATGAATTCAGTGCCTGATGTAGTTTTATTAGCAAATATCTAATATTTTATAAGTATTTGTTCCAATAAGATGGACTTCCAAAAAGTAAGGGTTAGTACAATCAATTTAATTTGTTCCAATGCTCCAAATGTGTATTATTGCGTTGATATAATGTCAATTTTCTTTAAATTAAATGTTAAAAGAAAAAGAAATTTAGCATGTGTATATCATGAAATGTTTGGACTTCATGGAAGTGTCGCCAATGACCCTGATGAGCTTCATCAGAGGCATAGGGCTGATAGAACGACTATAACCTAGGGGTGAGCTACAATAGATCTTTCAGGTCGCAGTGGAAGGAACGTTAAAAGACCATTCACATAGAACCTAACCTAACCTAACCTTGGTAAAATTAGGCATCATCAGATTGACATTTTAGCGAAACGGCTGTCATTGTAATTAAAAACCCAATTGTTTAATTAAAAGTGGACGTTGCGTTAAAACTAAGAGTTTTTAATTATTCTGCTACCTGATATGTTGAAAATAAATTTTAGTAGTGTGTGGGTCTATCCCTGGAACGCCTTGGTGCTCTATTTAGAGGACCAATTGACATGTAATTGATTAACCAATTAAATGTATTGTACTAACCAATTCATAACAAATTTTTCGCCTATTATACCAAATTTACTTGCACGAAATTGTATATAGATAGAGGCCTGCGTGATCAAACTTCACTTCAAAGGCAGTATAGAACTGTCACCAACGTCTAAAAAATCTGGTCGAAACAGAAAAATATTGCTTAGGGTTCCAAGATACAGAGGGGTTGCTGGTAACGAAGGGGAGGACAAGTGCCGGGTGCCGTGCAATAAGAAATGTTCATTATTGTGAGGAAAAAGAACACTGTAAGCGCTCTAGAACTGAATAGGAGGGAATTGGGAAGAGTGATCGGTTCTATTACTGGCTGGGATTTGATGGAGATTGACGTCCTCAAAATGAGAAAAAAAGCGACAAGGACTGGTTATTCTATTTAAATATTGACAACTTTTTAACAAGGCGTGTCATAGGAACAAAAAGTGACATGCCTTATTATTCTATGAGCCATTAATACTACACCGACCAGGGCAATTGAAGTAATGTTAAATCTCGCACCCCTTAACATCTTTGTCAAGGAAGTAGCGACGATGACAGTACAAACTTTGTTGAGCCCAGGTTTGAATATAACAAACCCTACACTGATATCTTTAAAAAACGCAGAAGAAACTAACAGCGCAGGTACTATAGATATCTACACCGATGTATCTGTGCTCTATGTGCTCTAGTAAGCCTCAACACTCTTAAAGGTCTTCTTGATCGCAAATTGGCACCAGTCAGCCTTTGTCGAATTATAGGCCTAGAAATGGATATTTCGTACGTTCTTCTGAAATGAGTTCTTACCGCTGAACGGTCACGTAAATCAATAGTGAAAATCCACATTGGATGGAAGAGTATAGGACACCTAACTGCTGCTAGTTATCTGGAATTTCTTCAAAATTATCTATTGCCACAGCTGAATCAGCTATTTCCAAATAGAAATGATTTATGGTACCAACAGATTATGGCGTTGAGGTACGAAACTACCTTAATAACGTTTTCCCGGAAAGGTGGATAGGTAGAAGGGGGCCTATCGAATGGCCACCAAGGTCTCCAGATTTGACTCCGTTAGACTTTTTTTTGTGGGGATATTTAATGAGCAGAGTATATCAAAATCGACCGAATAATGTAGAAGAGTTGAAGGAGCGAATCCGAACAGAAATTGCACAAATAACACCCGAACTCCTCGAAAACGTTAGGAAATAATTTACTGCTCGCCTTTCTCATTGTATCATTGCTGAAGGACGGCAATTTGAACATTTGTTGTAATTTAATTGTATTTAAGTAAACATTTATTCTAAGTTAATTGTGTTAACAAACCAACACTAATGACGTAATGTCCAACACATCTATAATAGTTGATGGCCATTCAAAAATTAAAATTGACGTGTTTTAAGATTTTTTTTCTCGTCTGTTTCTGAAATAATGAATTTATTCCATACATCTGCATCATACTGTATACTCGTACTCTAGTTCAACTTTTTATTCTGGGTGTTTCAATTTATTGTGATGATACCTTCTCCCGACTTTAATTGTTTAAAAAGATTCAAATGGTTAAATTACTGCAAGTTTTACTGTTATTAAGATATTGTTCTTGTCTACTGAGCTGTTTATAAAACACCTCGTTTTAATTGATACATGATGTCATTTTCTATATATTTAATTGACATTTGCAGTTTTGTTGTCAGGTTTAACGCTTATTGTTCCTTATAATTTAAATAGGATGTTTGTCTTGATAAGCTTAATCATAAAATTTTTATTAAGAATAATGAAAAACTTTTCGATTTACCAAAACTTCCAATATTTATTTAAAAAATTGCTTTATTAACTTTAATGACAGCCGTTTCGCTAGACAGCATCGTCAGATTGACATATTGCTAAGTCTAGCGAAACAGCTGTCATTAAAGTTAATAAAGCAATTTTTTAAATAAATATTGGAAGTTTTGGTAAAACGAAGAGTTTTTCATTATTGATGGACTTCCAAAAAGTAAGGGTTAGTACAATCAATTTAAATAAAATTTTTAACTTTTGAACTATTGTATACCTTTTGTACTTATATTTATTCCTACATACT
The DNA here is from genome assembly GCA_035357415.1 of Ophraella communa. Taxonomy (NCBI): domain Eukaryota; kingdom Metazoa; phylum Arthropoda; class Insecta; order Coleoptera; family Chrysomelidae; genus Ophraella; species Ophraella communa. The sequence goes on along the minus strand of CM068984.1, from coordinate 28,898,052 downwards.
ACGTTTTCTCTACAACCTGATGAGGTTCTTAAGCCTTGTAGACGGAAACTAGTCGCTATTTAGTTTTACCATTCAATACAGATTTGTGGATTGACTTCATGTTTTTTTAAGGGATAAAAAGATCAAAGCTAATCTGCAAAAACATCGTGAAACTAGTTTGCAAAACAATTTGGAAATAAGAACATTAAAAATTGCTTTTTTAATTGACACATTGAGTTTTAAAAAAGCAATTTTTAAATAAATAGTGGAAATTTTGTTTAAAAAGTTCTATTTTTAATGTTCTTAGTAAGAAGGACTTCCACAAAGTAAAGGTACTACAGTCAATTTGGAAAATGTTAATTAGACATAATAAATTCATGGAACATATTTTGATCCACTACTATCTAATAAAAATGCGGCATAAGACAAAAATAAATAGATTTTATTATAAAATTACACTACTTCACCCTACAGAAATTACGGCATTTTCTAGGTTTTTGTTACCTTTTTTTAATTTCAGTGGGTTTTTACGCAGACCCTGTTACAGATCTTAAGGTCGCAATCAAGTATGAACTGCTTTTATCGAACGTATAATTTAGTGTGTATCTTTGATGAATTAAAAATACTAAACGAGGCTTTTAATGTTTGTCCTTTTTGTTGAATATTTTTTATATAATGGTTTGTAATCGTCAATCAAATAGTAACAAAAAGAAGTAAGAATATAATTTTTTTTTATTTTTTTAAATGAATGCTTAATACTTTAAGAATATTGTCTCAAAATTTCAAGTGGATCGGAGTAAAGTTGACCAAGTTGCGAATATTTTTATACCTGTCGGATTTTAATTCCTCCTCGACCCGAGCGCTCTATTGTTGCCTGGCAGATGTTTAGCTCTCTACTATACTTTTTCTTTACCCCCGGTTCTATTTATAGAAATTCCGACTTAAGTACAAACTTCCTTATGCCTGTACTGTATATTTTGTATACTATATACTATATATCTGAGCAAAGATGCTTCACGCAGAACAACAATGAGAGCTTGAACCAACTTATTTGGAAAATCTCACCTAAGCACTTGAGTGGAACCTCTGTCATCGTTGAAATTGCAGCTTATGTGGCAGCCAGTGTCTTCAATGAAGGTTCTTTTGCTTTACTAACTTTCATGGAAGGCATGGGAATTAGTAGTGGACCAAGTGCTCATGACTGGGCGCGATCAACTGACTCCATACGTATAAGCCGAGCCGATCAGGAAGCTTAGAGACAAACCAAAGAAGGCAGGATTCTTCGTAGACAGGCGCAAAAAGATGCTTTAGACATCATGGATGATAGCAACATCTTTTATGGACCTGGCATTGATGATTCAGTGTGAGGTAAGCCGATAAAATTTGCTTATAAACGTTTTATAGTTTTAGTGTTCAAAACTTTAAAGCGTTTTTCCCACAAGTCACTTATTTAAAGTCGGTGGACATTATAACTTCAAAACTACTGCACCGATCGTTTTGAAATTTTGAACACTATTTCTGTCCATCATTTAAGAGGCCCTGACGAAAAGTTTTTTTCAAATTTGTTGATAATTGTTATTTTACAACAACAAATTAGGGGGCTTTTTTCACAAAAAATCGTGTTTTTTCCATCAAAGTACTCCAAAAAAGTGAAAAATTTAAATTTCGAAAAACCCCCACGTCACCTCCTGGGGAAAACTGTTATATAACGAATGAACTTTGATTTCTTGATTTCAGATGATCCAGCACCAAGTTATGATGTCCACCGCAACTCTCCTTTTTTTTCGAGGCACATCGGAATACTTGCTGCCATTACCGTATTTGTTAATATTATTTTGTGAAAATTTTACAGAACATTCTTCAAATGTTATACTTCAATGTATCATTGGATTTAATAAAGAAATTTCAACTGGTTCCTCACAAAAAATTCATAAAAACATGCCTTTTTTCAACGAATTAACTTTACCCCCCCCCTTAAAATTTATTTTTAATCAAAATTTTTTTTCAGAACAATAAACAACTAAAAGGTTCAATTAACTTTCACTATTTATTCGTTAAATGTTTTAAATGTAAAAAAATAAATTTTATGTTTACACGAAAAATAATTATTTTCTTTTTTAGCAACAGAATTTTTAGAATTCCTATATATTCTTTCCCAAGAAAACACTGATATCCTTAACTCCTGTAAAGCAGTTTAGTATATTATGTTTCAAGTTTTGCTAATGTTTATTCATATGGCCCAATATCTTTTCTAACTTTACATAGTGTCAGGTAAATTACTGGATGCTTTCAATTATCAATGTCTAACGGTGGTCAAAAGTGATAAGAAGATTTGAACGCTTTAGAATTACTTCTCAAATGGATAGTCAAGTAAATAATATGCTATTGAATTGTGTAGGTGTTGAAGCTGAAGATTTGTTAGAAACTTTTAATCTAACTATCGAAGAAATGAGAACATACCAAACAGTAAAAGGAAAATTTTAACAATATTTAAGGTATAAAGAAAAGTTCTTTCAACCAGTCACTACAAGCTTTAATTACATATGGGGGAATGCCATCAGTTCCTATAGCTTGGCTTCAACTTTTTATAGAATTATTGTATTGTAATTCGGTTATAGAAGTTAATTTAAAAAAATCATTATTGCAAGAGTGTTCGGGTAAAGAATTCAGGTCATAAGATGCTTTGTTATTAGAAAATAACGAAGCAAAAAATCAGCAAACTTTTCCGCAGTCTCAGCTTCTCCGACTTGCTCCCCCTTCCAGACGTAGTTACCAAAACTTACATTATTATTCCGTTTATGATTTTTATGAAGTCCAAAAATGTTTAACATCAGACTTTATTATTTTGTTCCACATTTTTTAAATGTTTTCGTTTTGCTGCTCTAATCATATTATTTAATTTTTTCCTCATAAGTTTGTACTGATTACTAAATTATTCTGATACTGACTGTAATTTTCTGAATTTATTTTTTTCCTTAAGCATGTCCCTAATTTCTTTTGAAAACCAAATTGGAAAATTTCTGCTATCACTATAAAATTTAAACTTCGGTACACATTTATCAAAAATTGAATTAAGTATATGTATTATAAAAAAGTGTATAGAAGAGCCAAGTTTGAAAAAAAAGAGAGCTAGAGTATTAAAACATTAATTGATGGATTTTATTTAAAGAGAATTGCTAAAAGACCACTTCAATATCCGAAATAATTTATGTATTTTATTTTTAAATAAATAAAGCTGTAAAAACGAAGTAGATCATTTGGTATTTTTCCTTTATTCAAATAAAGATATATTGTTTGTAGTTTGTAGTCAGTTAATAAATGGCAATGTTCTCTTTACTAACTTTAGAGTTACTATAAAACATGTACAATGACAATTTACTTTATCAATTTTTTCTACCGTTTTATGAATAAAAATCGGGTATATAAAATTAAATGACTACTAATTTTGGTTTTTATTTCACAAAAACTATTTTTATTGACCGAGTTTATTTCCAGCAAAACAATGAGGATATTTCCGAAATGGTTAAAAGATTAAAAATATTTTAAGCAATTAATACTCAAACAAGTTGTAACAACTTTAAGAACATAAAAAATTCAGTAAATATAATCTTACTTTCTATTTGTAAGTAAGTGTAAATCTGTTTGGGTTGAGTTTCGTTATTTTTATAGATGTCCTTGATAACTTTTATTGTTTTTTCCTTTACTCCTCATTTTTCTCCTTTCGTCGAATTCTGTCAAATGCCTTTTCTAAATCTATGAAGCATATATGTACCTCCGTGTCCTTAATTATTATCTTCTAGCTTATTTGCCTCATCGTGAATATAAGGTCTCGTGTGCTTCTATTCTTCCTAAATCCGCATTTCGTGTCATCAAATGTTAGTTTTAATAATTATATATATGTTATTCTTTGTACCGTTGTTTTAGTAAACAATTTTCCTGGTATACTAGTTATGGTTTTTGGTGTACAATTTGTCACGATTTTGTGTAATTTGATTGGAATATAAAAATAATTGTTAGAAGGAAAAAGACACGCCGTCATCGGCGTGTCTTTGTAATGTAAGATTTCTTTTAAAAGATTGGTTACGTATCTTCGAATCCAAATATTTAGTAGGTTAATAACTTAAAGATTCTGGGATTTTAAGTAAGTCACAAACATGATTTAGAGAATTCTTTTCACATTTTATTTCGAAGCAGGAAAATATACGCCATTTTGTTAATTTGAGCATTTGATTCTGGTAGTAATAAATTGGTATTGATACATTTTTTTAAAATCTGTAGTTTAAAAAGTTGTTCCCAATTGAGTATGTTATAAAGTTTTTCTTATTTATTTAAATTGTTTTTGTAGGTGGGGTAAATTATACACACTATGTCTAACTATTATTTATTTACATTGCTCAACAATTGGATATTGAATATTTTAAATATACGTTTAATGCTATCAGTAAACTCTGTTCATAGCAAATTGTTTTTGTCGTTTTTTTTCTTTTTATACGCTGTTATCTCTTTAACCAGAATTTTGGGAATTCGATTTCAAAATACTAACCTTTTAGTTGCGTAGAAGTGCTTGCAGTGAATTTAACATTGAAGCGCTCAGATTTTTGGGAATATCAAAGTTTAGCTAATGTAGTTTATGATAATTCTAAAGTTCAATTCACCAAAGCATCTGTCCTGCGATTGAGTGTGGGAATTAAAAAAATACATGATGATCAACATTTTCAAGAGATTGATATCAAAAAATCTACTCGAAAATCACATGAAACAACTCATGTAATATTTCCACAATCGAAAGTCAGCGTGACCAAAAATGAATTACCAGTGAACAAGAAAAAGGCAATGTTGCCCTACATGCCGAAGCAGGATCAAGATTATTTCAAAGCTGCTATTCCCAACTTATTGGACACAGTGAAAAAATCATAAAAACCAGATTTGAACGTTAAAAAAAACTCAAAAAAATCCTGCTATGAACAATAATGAAAAACCCCAAGGAAATATTCCTTCATTACCTGATGAAACGGTGAAGCCTTCCACTTCACGTGTAAATAACCAAGAGGCCCAACCAAATATGCGACAATTGCGTGTTAGAGGCAAAAAACAATAAATTAATCGATGTCATTGACATTGTAGTCACTGTAATGAGATACATCAAGATTATGTTAATATTTTTTACTACGAAAGATTTATGTTACACTGGCTACTACTAAATAAAGTTTTTGATAAAACAAAGTTCTATGTTTTTTTTTTCAAATAAATTTTTCTCAAAAATTGTTCATCTTTTTCATCAAGTATCATTGATTTTCGTCATGCTATAAAATTGATAAACTCATTAGGTACATTGATCACTCATATCTCTTAAGTCAAAACTTCAATTCTCTTTTTCTCGGAATCATTAAGGAATCATAGAACCTTATAACTCAAAGGTAGTGATATGATGGTTAATTCTAAGTAGAAGACGTCCATTTGTTTTAGAGGCATTGTTCTCCAACTGATTTTCAGCTGGTGTGGAATTTTATTAAATCCTGCTCTGGGTGCCTGGACACAAGGCAGTAAAGGACAATGATACAGCCGGCACTCTTGTCAGAAGGGTAGCAGAATCATTGTTGGTTGGACAGAAACCATTATTTAATATTGCAAAAACCACAAAAAGCCACAGAGATTCTCATGAAGAGAAAAAATCTTCAGCACTGGGTAAATAGTCCCGCGCTAGCTCATCTTCGTATTCTAATCGGTTTGCACACGGGGGCTTTGTTGTTTCGAACCACCCGACGAAGATAGGTCTGAGTGGTAGACGTCGTTTCTACAGTGTGAAAGATAAAATTGCGTATCACATTCTGCGCTGTTGGTTTCGCATGGCTCGGGCCCAATGACATCTAGAAGGCCCACTCACATTAAACTAACCTAACCTAACTTTAAACTAATGTTTATAGGAAACCTTTTGACAAAATGCCTCCAGGCTGTGTCAAAAAATCTAATTCTGGCAATCAATATTGTTGTAAGCCTGGAGCTCTTAATTATAATTAGATTACAACTTTATCTTTGACATTAGGTAATGATGTTTATTAAATAATAATAATAATAATAATAATAATAATAATAATAATAATAATAATAATAATAATAATAATAATAATAATAATAATAATAATAATAATAATAATAATAATAATAATAATAATAATAATAATAATAATAATAATAATAATAATAATAATAATCGTTTATTGCTTACATTGAACAATATCAAATAGCAAGAGGGTCGGAAACGTAATAATACAAAATAATAATAATAGTACAAAAAATAATAACACATAAACTATTCGTCCAAAACAAATGAACGAAGCTTTAGTACTCCAATAAAAAAACATGCCAAGGCTTTCAAGGTATTTTGGTTTAAATTGTCAAGAAGTGCTATAAAGTCGTCAAATGAACGTAGATTGCTTATAAGTGGAGTTTTTATTTCCCTGTACATTCTATTATAATATGCTCTAATGTTTCAAATTTCAGACAGTTGCACATTGTACAAATTTCTTCCTGGTTAATATTGTAGTATATATTATGGAATTATATATTTAACTGCTTTTTTGAACATAACCTTATTTGATTAATTATTCTGATATATTTAATTGGGACCCTAAATCCAGATAATAAGCATTACTTTGTGAAACCTTCAGTGATTTGTAAATGTAACAGAATTGCGACTCTAATACACTACGCAAGTCATTTTGGTATAATCTATCACGGTAGGTTTCAAGAATATTTTCCAAGTTGGATTTTAGTGTAGTTAAGTTGCTCCACACTTCAGAGAACCCGAGCTGATAAAAAATTGTTTTTAGCTGCAAGCACCAATTAAACTTATAATTGTTTACTAGCTCAAACTGCAAAAGTTTATTAAATATTATTTTTGGTAACCTTTTTGAATCCATTGCTAATATTTTGACTAACCAATTTAAACATGACTTAAAGATTAGCCATTCTAATTTTGTGGCTCCAAATTCCAAACGCACTAAGTAGTTGGGAGTATGTTTTGGTAAAAGAAGCAGTCTCTTAAAAAATCCTACCTGAACTCTCTCTATAATATCCTTGTAACGAAGACCCCACACAGGAATGGAGTTAATTAGTGTATTCAAAACAATGGAATCATGGAGCTTTATTCTACATTCCCAGGAATTGTTATTTGATTTAGCAAGAATAGACATGACTGCACCTATTGCTTGTTTGGCTTTATTTGAATAGTGGGTAGCTTGCTCTCGAAAGAAAGATGAAGCAGTAAATACGACTCCCAAGTAAGAATACCTATTGACCACCTCGATAATTTCATGATTAAACAGAAAGCGTTCGTTTCGTGGGATCTTAAAATTACCACGCGAAAAACAAATAATTTTAGACTTTGCCGTATTAACGTTAAGTTTATTTTTTGTTGTGTAAGATTCAAGAACTTTCAGTTTTCTGGCCATATCAACTTCAGAGTCCGCTAATAATACAAGATCGTCCGCATAAAGGAGCATTAGAAGATCATTGCTGTTGTGGTTGTCAATGCTAATACCAGAGACACCACAATTTTTAAAGAAAATTTCAATATGACAAAAAAAGAGCAAATAATGTGGGACTCAATGGTTCAACCTGCAGTACACCTTCACCTAGTTCAAAGTCCAAAGTCAAGCATGATTAACGGAATCAAATGCTCGTTTTAAATCTATAAACGCTGCAAATATTTTCCTACCTTTGCGATGTAGATGAATTTGGATAGCACCATGCAGCACAAAAATGTTGTCGAGACATCCTCTAAATTTCCTAAATCCATTTTGTATCTCTGGAAGAGCATTATTTTCGTCGATCTAGGTCTCTATTCTTCTTAAAATAATCATGGAAAACAGTTTTGCTACTGTGTTGAGACAAGCTATGCTACGGTAATTATTTGGATCGTCTTGTGGGCCCCGTTTGTGCAACATGGTGAGAGCAACCGAAGTCCATTCTTTAGGGAAAAATTCGTTTTTAAAGACTCTGTTAAATAAGTTGCAAAGGTATAAATGCCAGTTTTGTGATAGATATATTTAAATGAAGTCTTTAAAAAATGCTCAAACATCTTTTTTTCATCAAATTAAACTAGGTATAGGAAACTTTAAGTTTTTTATTATTCTTAAAAAGAAATACGCTTTTGCTTCCTTACTAAAAATTTCTATTTTGTCTACTAGTGAATATATTATAGGTTTGACGTCCAGTTGTTTTAAACAATTAAAATTTATTTTTCTTTACATATTTATGATTTTAGATTGTGTTTAGATTGTGAGTAGTATGACAGAGACATATACATTAAAAAATTCTATATAAATAAACTAAAATAACCATTAGTTTTTGATTAATCACATCGAAACCTGTTGTAACGTTTTCACGATAGTGTCCGGTAAATTTACAAATATACGTTCTGCCGTATCTTCTAATTTCATCATCGCAAAAAGGAGTTTTGAGAATTCAGTTGTTTTTTAATTGAATATTTATATTTAAAATAAATATAATTATGCAAATGTAAATTAAGAACTTTGTAATAAAAGTTTTACTATCTGTTTAATAAACTTAATTATTTTAGTTTTGATATACTATCATCGTCTTTACAGTGAGGTCCACGTGTATGGAATAAATTTAATTTTAGAGTTTTTATGTACTATGTGAAAAAAACCTGAAACAGGTCGATTTTTATTCTTAAATTGAAATTTACAGTATAAAAGCATCCCTTCTGAATTATAAGCACCTTCTCGAAAATTGCCAAATAGCAAAAGGGGTCGTGTGGCACCTTGTTGGAAAGGGATTTGAGTCCTTTATAAAGTTTGGTGCAATCATAACTGAGAAAATTGATTTTATAGGATGTAAAATTTTGAAAATGTTTCTATCACAATGTCTCATAATATTTAGAATGTATTTCTCAAAGCACATTACAATTAAATTAAATTAAAATGACTATCATTCAGTTCTTGACATTAACCAAGGCTTCTTCTTCTTCTTCTTCTTCCTTCTTGTATAGAGGCTTTAAGCCTGTTTCTTCTTCAATATCAGCCTCCTGCATTGTTTAAACTATCACACCATCTTCTCCTTGGCCTACCAACACTTCTTCGTCCCTTTGGTGACTTGTCCCGTGCTACTCTTACTATCCTATCTTCTGCCATTCGACTAATGTGTTCGTTCCATTGCTGTTTCCGTTTTGTCACCCATTCTTTCCCTATCTAGCAAACTTTTCCCTGATATCCTTCTAAGTATTTTCATCTCTGTTGTTTCCAATATTCGTCTCGTTTTGGATGTGTCGGGTCTCGTCTCTGCCGTGTATGCCATTATAGGTCTAATTACTGTTTTATAGATTCTTGCTTATGTGTCTTGTCTTAGGTGTTTGTTCTTCCAGATTGAATCACTGAGTGATCCCGCCACTTTGCTTGCTTTTAGACTTTGTTGTCGTACTTCTTCTCTGCCTGGGAGTTATGAGCGCGAGGACTGGGTGGATCGAGTAACTCAGAAACTGCGTTCAGGCTCACAGCCGGTCCCTAGCCCGGATAAAAGAGGAGGGTGATGGGCCAGGTTAGCAACCTACCCATCGTAAAACAAAACTAGGCTCAAAGAACCAATATAAGGCCTCGGAATTGGACGGAATTTAAGACGATGAACCACGCAAAGAAAAGGAAAACGAGAAGGAATACATTAACCAAGGCGATTTTGGAATTCTCGTATAACATTTTATATGTACCCTAGGATTATTTTGTAAATTTCTTTCGTTATGCAAACTTTTAAATCAGCAATATTTATTAGTTCATTAAAACATATTTTAGATTTTAAATAACCCCATAAGCAGTAACCGAGGGGAGTCAAATCGGGACATCTAGCCGGCCATTAGATCGTTCCACCTCTTCCAGTCGACCTATTGAAAAAAACCTCATTTAAATAATTTCTTCTTCTCTTCTCTACTCTTTCTCCTTCTTGTTGGTAGTAAATAGATCGATCTATCTGATTTGGATGATTAACATCAGGAAAAAGTCTTCATAATGTAGACACTAAAAAGTTAATCAAAAAATCTGGATAAACCTTAACATTAACCCTTAAAAAATAAGGACCAATAATTTGATTGTTAACCAAATCGAATTAGACATGCAAGAGCCATCTAAGTCTGGTCTAAACTTGCTTTTATTCTCAGTTCTAGACATTTCGGTGAAGGAAATTTTATCTCTTCCTCAAGCTGTAGCTATTGGCTGTGAGAAACGAAAAGGCAGAAGGAGTGAAAAAGGTCATTTGCATTCAACGTCAGAAATCAAAGAATTTAAAGAGAAAATTATTGAAAAGGAAACAACAAGTCAAAAAACTAAAAGTAATTGCCATTGACAATGATTCTTCTGATAGAGACGAATCTATTCTGAAGGAATTTCTGAAAATACGTAAATTTCACTCAGACGAGGATGACGCTAGTTACCTTTCCTGTAATGAAATTTATTTAAACTCAAGTACAAGAGAAACTTGCATTCGATGCCAAATATTTAAGTCGCGTTGCCACAATTAATGCGCTGATGTTATCCCGCGTTGCAAACTTTTTATATGTGAACTATGTATCTAATCATATTGTCCAAAAGTTTGGAATATTTAGAAATAATATATCTACGCCTATGGTTTTTTAAAAACTCTTGTTGATATTTGTTTTAAAGCGTTTTTAAATCAAAATAAAACTAAATTTGATTCGTTTTTGTATTAAATTGGTAATATTTAATTGATTTGGGTGCTTTCACATTATTTCAATTCTTGTTTAAATTTCATTTGAGCTGTTTAAAAATGCCCTGAGACGTGATATCATATTTTAATAGGTCTAGAGTAATTGCTTTGTTACAACAGGGCTTTAGTCAAAGTGATATCGCGAATATTGTTGTTACTCAGGTGTTACTCAGGGTGCTGTATCAAAAATTAAAAAAAAATTCCAAGACACAACTGATGTGAAGGATCGTCCCAGAAGTGGCAGAAGTCGATGTACAACAGCAGCACAAGACCGGCAGATAACATTGATAGCTCGAAGAAATCGACAGGAATCTACAAGTGGCATATCCAGAGAAATTGCTAGACTTGAAGGACTGAATATCTCAAGGCAAACAATTACACGAAGATTAATTGTGGTAAATTTGTATCGCAGAAGTGTACGTGTTCCCAAACTAACCTATCAACAAAAAATTGTAAGGTTGCAATGGGCTCAAGAAATGTTACAGCATGGTCCTAACTGGAATTACGTGACGTTCTCTGATGAATCAAGAATTGGCTTGGTTTCTGATTAGCCAAGAACGCTAGTTTGGAGGGCCCCAGGACGACAAGCCCGATTAGAAACAGCCCAACCACGTGTTCCATTTGAAGGTGGGAGTATTATGGTTTGGAATGGTATTATGAGGGGTACACGGACGCCTCTCCTGGTTTTGGAGAGAATCACTGGTGCTGTGTACATCGAGGAAGTTTTAAATCCTATTGTGCGTCTATTCCGGGGGGCGGTAGGTGATGGATTTGTGCATGACAATGCACCTTCACCTCGAACAGCTGCAGTACAACATTTTTTGAAAGAAGAAGGAATATCCACATTAAGATGGCTATCAAATTCCCCTGACATGAACGTCATTGAACATGCATGGGACATTTTTAAAACACGCATTAATAAGCGAGAACCTCAATAAATTAAAATATGAGATGTAAGATGCTGCTCGCCAAATTGATGGAGAGAATTCCGCAAGCCCAGCTCGACCATTTAATCGACCATCGCCTACAGTCATGCATACAGGGCCATGGAGGAAATACTGATTATTAATTTTATTTAAAAACCTTTTTTTGTTTATTAATTTATTTAAAAAAAATTGTAATACATTGTACATTTTTTACCTCAAAAGAATAAATCATTTTTTTGTATGTTTATCTGACAACGCAAGTTTGAAAAAAATTGACGTAACGTCATCAAAAATTTGTTTACAATGCTGGTTGTCATACTTTCAAAAGTTAGGTTCGCTATTGTCGCTGGAAAAGTTAGGGCAAACTTTTTTCGCTGTCATAATGACAAAATCACGCGGCTTATGGGATTTTTTATACGTGAATTAAATTGTCAAATAAAACTGCTTGGAGACACTTTTGTGATGAACCACTTGGTATATAACATTCTGTATTATTAAGTAGGAATTTATTTGATAAAAAATATACTGTGCATTACGATAAACGTTGAATTAAATAGATATTTTCATATAAAGCAAAATTATAATTAGGAAACTAAAACCTTAGAGGGTCCATCATGGAGAAATTTTCCCTAGTATTTCGGAATTAACTAGAAAATTTAGGTTTTTGCGAAAATAGTGAAAGTTTTAATAAAAAGTTTTTTGTTTAATGTTTTTAATGCGATGGACTTTCACAAAGTAAGGGTCAATACAATAAATTTCAAATAAACGTACATCAAATATTAATAAAAAGAAATTATTTGCGACTGGAAATTTTTCGTGTTAGATATGATGGTATTAAACAAATATTGTTTAAAGATGGCTAAGTGGTTATTTATTAGAAACAGTAAAAAAATACATTTGCAAAGAAAATTAATAAAATGAAACTTTACGTCACTTCTATTAAAAAGTTGTACGAGTTTTATGAATTTAATTACAAAGGAAATAATTTATGCAAATCAGAATATACGATACAGTCTTAAGTTGGAGTACCATAATACACAACTTTGGTTGCTGTTTCCTTTCGAATAGAATAGCTAACCACTGTTGGAAACATTTTATTTATACCTGTAAATCTGCTGTTTTTTTCAAAAAGATTGAAGAACTATAGTCGGCGATTGCAGTGAAAATTTCAGACCTCTACTTTTTCACCAATAAGATGACTTAATTTTGTCTAGTTACCAGGGCAACAAAAAAAAGCCTCATCCTCAAGTGGAAATTTTTTGACAGCTGAAACGACATAGAACGCTGAAACCTCAACGTACAGACCACAGACAAATAAAAATATGTTATATTTCTCTATGGTGCAGACGTTTAAACTAGTAATTATGAGGCTTTGTGAGGTTTTTTTTTCCAAATTATGGTTTGAAATTTTCTTACCAAATACCACGCCATCTTAAATTATTCCTGGAAATGTTCTTTCGCTAAGCGACAAGGAAAAATTTTCTCAAAACATTCGTGATCTCAAAAAAATTCCGGAAATAATTTAAGCTCTTGTGATATTATAAGAGAATATTTTATACCTCTACTTTTTAATCAAAAAGATGCCTTAATTTTATCTAGTTACCATGGTACCAAAAAAAATGTATAAATTTTTTCGTGGCGTCTCGGTATTCAACTGGATATTTTTTGACAGATATTAAAACAAAAATGGAAATGGGTAGTACATGTGCAAGATTTACAGACTGCAGATGATCCGCTGGACAGATGACTTAATAGTTATTTACGTTACAAGTCCGGGAAGTGACTTATTACGGTACGAGATAGATGTTTATGGACGAGGCGACGAAGGAGCCGAATCAAGAATATCTAATCGAGTACCGTAATAATCACTTCACGGACGTGTATCGTACTATATTTTTTTTCATACTGCCTTTGGTTTTAAACGCAATAAAATATGAAACTGAAATGACATATTTGATCATTTTATTAGGAAGTTATGTAGACTGCTGTGAAAAAATTTTGTTACTTGATTTATTCTTAACATGGTTGATTTGCTTTATAAATAAAAAATGAACAGCGTTTACCAAGTAACAATGTAAATAAAGGCAGACATATTGAATTTTTTTTGCACACACAAAATATCTGCTGAGAAAATGGATCTGAAATCAGATGAAATTGCTGAGAAAACTATGGAAGCGTTAGGGCAAATCATTTCAGTTAAGTCTGCGAAAAGATATGAAAAAGAATATGTGCTGTTTTGCAACTGGCGTGAACAACACAATTTGAAAAGTAGTGTTGATGAAAATGTGATGTTGGCTTACTTTTTGGATGTGTTAAGAACAGTTTTTTTTTTAAGAATATTCTTTTCAACAGTTTAAATTTTCAGTCAAAAACATTCAATCCTTCTTCATGATGGTAAAATCAATGATTATTGTTAATGAGAATGTCAACATATCAAGTTTCCCAAAGTTGATAGCTTTTTTGAAAAAACAAAATGTAGACCATCAGCCAAACCAGTCGAAGGTGCTGACAAAGGAACAAATTGAAAGCTTCATGAGGGACTCTCCAGATAAAGAATATCTATTACTCAAAATCATAGCATTACTTGGAGTTGCTGGAGGTTGCCGAAGGGAAGAGATCTATAATTAAGAAGTTAGTGATGTGGAGGATACGGGTACTCAGCTAGTAGCCAAGATTAACCAGACAAAAACGCATATTTGACGAGCTTTCACTTTGATTAACAGTGATGAGGTTCCCTATTTGGATGTGTTTAGAAAATACATGAATTTACGGCAACACATCTCCCTGGAAGCTCTTTTGGTGGGTTATAGACAAGGAAAATGTCTGTCTCAAAGAGCTGGTATACATACTGTTGGCGGAGCACCTAAGAAAATAGCTGAGATCTTAAAACTAGACCTACCAGAAAAGTATACAGGTCATTGCTTCAGGACATCCTCAACGTTGTTGGTCAATGCTGGAGCTGACCTTAAAGTTCTAAAACATTACGGTGAATGGAAGAGTTCTTCAGTTGCAGAAAAGTATATAGAAGAATCGATTGAAGGCAAAAACAAGATTGCAAGAATGATCCAAAGGGGCGAAACTTTAGTTGAAGTGCTACATCACAGCCACACGTCTTTCGCGATTACAGAAAACACTGTAAATCCATCAACAACTCCATTAATACATATAGCTGGCAACAGCAGTTGTACAATTAATGTCAATCTTCAAAAACTAAAATAAAAGCTTAGTTTATGTTGATTCACTTATTATTTCAAACAACATTGGGAGAGTTGAAGAGTACTGTAAAGTACAAGTGTACCGTACAGTATGACAAAAATAATTTCAACAATTATGTCAATTATGCTTAAACTTGCCGCTCAGCCGTAAAAGGTATCATTACAATACTTGTTGTTATATACTATTTTAATTACTTTTGTTATTTATTATTCATTCATTTATTCTATGGCTTATAAATATCTGAAAAATCTCAAAAAAAACAAATTATATCTATATAAACTTGTACAGGGGTCTGACGGTGTGTCTATCGGCAGTTACACTCTGGGGATTGGATTTTCCTAATTTGAATAGGGAATCTTTGCATATACCATTATACGGTTAAACATGCACCAAATTTTTCGTGAGAGGTCTAAATCCGGTGGCTTCACCGTTATGCACGGTATCGTCATGCTTTCGGCTGGTGCATTGATCCCTCTTTTTCCTTTTAAAAAAAAATTGTTCAATTATTTATTTTGAAACAAATAGCTAAGTGTTGATAGGTAATATACATAGTTTATTTTTAAAATGACGATTTTTATGGCAATTGTTGTTTATAGGCAACTATAGAATCAAATTTTATTTAAAAATTGTAGTTTTATGACATACTCACGTCGTTATCCACCTGGGCGTGATCGATGATTTTTCTAAACGAGGATATGAGGCGAGTGATAGCTAATTTAAACGATTATTAAATTTTCCATTCGGTGGTACAAAACATATAATTATAATAACCATTATATATTCATTAATTATATAGGGTGGCCAAAAAATATTTAGGAACAATAATAAATTATTTTTGTTTGATTATTTGTATTTTAATGTATTTATTTAGTGTATAATACGATGGAACACAAAGTAGGAGTGGATACAATAAATAAAACAAAATTTAAACTAAATTTATCTACAAGCTACAAGAAATATGCAAGTTTCAAAATATGTTTCATAACTATCGGAAGATAGAGTAAAAGGTTTATTTTTAATTATATACTAAGTGACATAAAAATCCGAACACCCAGTTTAAATGATTTTATTTTAATAAAATTTAATTAATCTAATTATTTTTCTGAAATAAACAATTGATAAAATTTTCAGCCTTATAATTTGAAGATTACTGTTTTTATCCTGCTTTTTTTGAAATCCACTAACAATCCAAAAATGAATACTGTAGCCGTAGTAAAGGTCCAAATTTTGCGGATTTTGGTTCTTGACATTCTTTACGATTGGTTACGATGACTAGGGTACGGAGACCTGTACAATTTGTTCAACTTAGTGAGTTTGATAGGAGTCGTATGGTGGGACATCGGGAAGCTGGATTTTCTTTTAGGGAAATTGCAGTGAGAGTGCAAAGAAGTGTAGACACCGTGGTTAGGTGTTGTCAGGCATGGCTTCGAGAAGGCCGTACGTCCCCGTAGAACAACAGACCGTGAAAATCGCCACCTAAGATTATTGCCTTAGGGGACTGTTTCTCCACTACCAGGTCCATTGCAAATTAATGGTTTGCAGAACACGGAAGATCTATTGGCGTGCGAAGCGTTTACACTGGGTCTTCCCTTTAACTCCAGAACACAGACGTAATCGCCTTGAGTGGTGCAGAGAACGGTCACTCTGGGATCAGAAATGGAACAGTGTTGTCTTTAATGAAGATGACGTGGCGAAAGGAGAAATCCACGGTTTTTTGTTGAAAGTCATGTTCATCAAACTTGGAGTTATGGTTTGGGGTGCTATAGCTTATGGTTCGAGATCACCTTTAATCTTCATCAGAGGTAACATGAACGCGCAGCGTTATATCCAAGATGTTTTAGAACCCCATCTCTTACCCTATCTTGACACCCTGGCATATCTAACTTTCCAACAAGATAATGCTCGACCACATGGCGCAAGAGTCACAATAGACTTCTTTCAACATAATGATGTCACATTGTTATCTTGGTCACCAAGATCTCCCGACTTAACCCCAATTGAGCACATGTGGGATATGATGGGTAGGAGATTACTCAAATTGCAACGTCCTCCTCAGACTCTAGAAGAACTTCGAGAGAAATCAATTATTCTTATGTCTTATAATCCCTTCCGAAATATGAACTCCGTAGTCAAAGCCGTTTGGAAGATATTAGAAGAAATAAGAATTTCAATTCGCCCCTTTAAAGGGTTGTATCTCCCTTATTATTCGGTTTTATAAAAAAGTGTACATAAAGAAGTACCTTATTTTTTTACGTACTATGACCTCTAAAAATTAATGTACATAATCCTGGATCACCCTGTATATCCACAAAAATTATAATTTAAAACTATTCTTAAAAGTCTATTCTTAAAAAAATGAATGCATTTCATAATTTAGACCCTCTCTGTATATAAAAATACCTGAAAAAAGTTATGTTTTATCAACTACAATGTTTAGGACGTAAAAATCCACTTTCATTAATTGAAAATACTGATTTCTAGTAACTGCTCGTAATATAGATTTTTTTTTTTAATTTAATGAATTGGTAATACATAACAGAATTAGATTTGTATGTATTTTATTTGAAAGCAGGCAATTAAAGAGGTTTATTGATAAGTCGGACATGGTAGAGACAATTATGAAAAATTTATTTATCCTTAAAACTTGGTTGCTTTTTTTTCTTTTATAGTTATGTCAATGAGTTTCATCGGAACCACACTTTGTTAACCATATTAATTATAGCACCCTTAATTAGTAAAAGTCTCTTATTAAAAATATAGAAAAAACAACATTTTATCACTCTGATAAATTTAAATTTAGTCACAACACAGTTCAGAAAATGTGGAGTTTTGTCCACTTGGCAAGAATAGAATTAGACTGGTCGAGAAGTCATTTAAATTGGATTTGGGTTACACCGATACGAAAAATCTGATTTTGGTGTAAATCGATTTGAAATGACAAACGGAAAAAGTTTCTTTAATATAAAAATACGTTTTAAAAAATTTCCTATTGTTATTAACAATTTAACATTTTAAAAATGGAGGTTTACATTTTTGCTAATAAACTTTAATAGCTAGAACAAAAAACTGAACTGATTCTTAAAGGGCAAGAAATTTTCAACTGAAAAGTTTCAACTTTCCAAACTGTAGCTCATTTATTTATAGGTGTAAATTAATGTTGAAAATGGCATGAAAAACGGGCGGCACGTCACCGCCGCAACGACCAAATAACATAATTTATTTTCAGTAAGTAAATATTGATAAAAAAAATCAAAAAACTTCCAGCACTAACAGAACATATCAGAGAACAAATTTTGGCAGTCAAAAATTTTTTTTCGTTATTTTTCACATTTTTTTTCTTAAATTTTTTAGTTAATAATTTAATTATTTATTAATTAAACATTTTGTTATAAAAAATTGCCTCAACAATTAATATTTTTTTATAACAACTCACAATATACTGAATACGATGGTATACGTTTTATTTTAGAAAAAATAATTTTTCCATGTTTTTTTTAATATTTTTAATTTCATTTAGAATAGAATGGAATCGAATAATGTTTATTTGTAAGTTTACAATTTTTTAAAACATAATATAATCAAATTTTAAATTACAAATAAACTTAATTAATTACAGAAGCATTACTGCTAGTGCGTGATTTGCTAACCTAATAAAATAAAAATAAAATAATTATATAAAGAAAATGCTAAAAAAAGGAAAAAAAGGAAAAAGGCAATAAGAAAGTTTAAAAATAGTACAATAATTAGTGGATCGTAAGGTGTAATTTAAGAAAAAATGGCACAACGACCAAATAACATAATTTTTTTTTTCAGTAAGTAAATATTAATAAAAAAAGTTCCAGTACTAACAAAACATATCAGAGAACCAGTTGAGTTTTTGGAGGCAAAAATTGTTTTCCTTATTTTTCAAATTTCTATCTATTTGTTAATTAACAAATTACTTTATTTAAATTCGTTACTGTAAGTAAAATAAATTTTTTTAACCCTTGGAGTCCTTTATCATGAAGCTACTGAACAAAGTTATATAATAAAATTTTTAAATTTTTTAAAATTGAAATAGTTATTAACAAACAAAGTAAACGAAAGCGATTTTAGCAGTAAAACATTTTAATTTTTTTAAATAATTTGCTTATACTTAGTTGTTTTTAATACGCAATAAACAACATAAATCCAATTTTTCTTAATTTTTATGGACAATTGTTTGAAAAAAATTTATAAACAAATGGCTCATTTAACAATTTTTCAAAACTTCTTTTTGGCATTCTATTGTTTATAAAAAACCATGATTTAAATAAAAAATTTTAACGAAATATTTTAATTGTTAATTAATTTTTGTTTAATATCAAAATTAAGAAATGAAAAAAACTTCTAAAAATCATCATTTTCTCTTCTCTACAAACTAGCATTTTCGAATGTTTTAATGGATATTTTAATCGTTTATTAATTAAACAATTTGTTATAAACAATTGCATCAACAATTTTTTTTATAACACCTTACAACATACTGAATGCGATGGTATCCGTTTTATTTTAGAAAAAAAATTTTTACATGTTTTTTTTTTAATTCTTTTAATTTCGTTTAGAATAGAATAATGTTTATTTGTAAGTTTATAATTTTTTAAAATACAATACAATTAAATATGAAATTTCAAATAATCATAATTAATCATAAAAGCATTACAGCTCGTGCGTAATTTGATAACCTAACTTATAATATAATAACAACAAAATTATTATATAAACAAAACGCTAAAAAAGGGAAAAAAGAAGAAAGAGAAGAACAAGGTTTAAAAATAGTATAGTAATTAGTAGATAGAAATGTGTAATTTAAGAGAAAATGAGAATAAAAAAAGTGTAATTGTATTAAGCTTTACTTTGTGGAAGTCCATCTTACTAAGATCTGTAAACAACTAAACGATTGAACGGAACTTCCACTATTTATTCTAATTATCCACTATTTATTCGCAAAATACGTTTTTAAATTCAATGACAGCTGTTTCGCTAAACATTTCGATTTCTATCGGTATTTAATATCCACTTCTTTAATTTAATTTTATATCTTATTTTTTATATTCTTAATATTATCCGGCAACATGTTAAGCAGTCTCGGAGCAAAGTTGTCCAACAGTTTTTTCTGATCTTGTTAAAGCGACCTGATTCATTTGAGCTCTTGTATCATATCTATGTACGAGTATGTTAGAATTTACGTGAATCTTCTTACTCCATGTGAATACAAGTATTTTTTGACTAAAGAGCTGTCTGACATCGAATATTATAAGTTCTGAATAAAGTGTATCACTAGGAAATCGAATAGGATTTTTATATTTTTGGATTACATTTTGATTTTGTACATGACATTCGGTAACACCCCCCATCTCAATATTCCGTAGGTACGGGAGCTGTGATTGCACCAACGCACAATAAAGAATTCTCAGTTGATCAAGATGCAGGAAATGTGACAGGTGGCGCAATTTTGATAATAGACATCTAATTTTATCCACAATATTTTTTATTTGTAGTTTCCATTTTATATTTAAAATAGATAGATAATTTAATTAATTTTCATTTTTGAATAAGTAAGTGGACTATTAAGTAAGGAAAAATATTTTTTCATTTTGTCTTTGCATCAGTTAACCTCACATTCTGTGAGATGTTTTGTATTTAGTTATAATAAAGTAGTCTCTGTATTTTTCTACATTGGTTAATAATGAAAAACTTTACTAACAAAAGTCAATACAGTTAGTTTCAGAGGCTAGTAGGTAAGATAGTAACTAAAACAAAGTAACGATGTTTTTTTACCAACGCAAAGTTACTATATAAATTTATAGAATTTATTAACGTAGTAATTAGTAAGAAAAATAACTTTTATCCAAATTAAAACTACAATGTCGTATTTTAGTCAACTGTCAACATGTCACACACAAGTGCCGTGACGATAACTCATTCATTCATTATTAAGGTTTCAGCTTTTTAAAATAAGAAATAGTATAACCTTAAGCAAGTGTGCCCTTTAACTGCCTAATAAGTTGTCATTTATAGTGTCAGCAAGGGGGTGGTGTTGAACGTGTTGTTGAGGCTCTGAGTGGATGAGGGGTTGATTAATTTAATAGGGGAGGAAATATAGAACGGAGGTAGGGGTGCCCCAGGGATCGGTACTGGTACCGATGCTCTGGAAGTGTTTGTTTGACGAGGTTTGTGGGATTGTATGCGAAAAAGGATGTGACATTACGGTGTATGCGGATGTGTCTGGTGTGTACGACAAAGGGGGAGTTGGAGATAGATAGAAATGTGTAGAAGATGTATTCTTCTGTGGGAAAGATAGAACGATGCGGATTGGAAGTGACGATGGGATTGCTCGTAATGGGACGAATAAAGACAAGGGAAGTTGGGGAGATGGTGAAGGGGAGGAAAATTCACATGGTGGAGTCGGTGAAGTATTTAGGTGTTTGGTTGTATAGCCAACTATCCTTTAAGCACCATATGTTGAAGGCAGCAGAGAAGGCGAGAGTACGAGCAGCATGGTTGGGGAGATTGATGTGTAATGTGAAAGGGCCGGGAGAATGAAAAGAAGAGTTATTGGTAGGACGATTGAGCAGAGTATGCTGCACGGAACGGAAGTGTGGGGCGAAAGAGCGGGGATCCATGCGAGAATAAAGCCACTATTACAGGTGCAGAGGGGGATTTTTTTGAGAGTGGTACAGGGGTTCTGGTTAAGGACCCATCGAACATGAGTTTCCCATGTCAGCCCAAAAAAAAATAAAAATAAGTTGTCATTTATTATCTAATTTTAATGTTAAAATAACGTCATACTAACGTATCTTAACTAACACATGTTTCTTTAGTCTTAATTTTTTTACTTTTTCCAATTTTGGGACTGGTAACTTAGTTAGGAACATTCTTTGTTTTATTTTTTTTTGTCTTTTTTTTTTAAAAGAATATGTAATAAAAATTATGTCAATCATATTTTTAAATATTACATTTACTATTTTGCAGACGGATTTCTGATGGTACATAAATTATCGAGAATTCAAAAATTGTAAATCAATTTTTTTATGAAAAATGTATGTTTTAATCGATCAAGTCTTATTCGACTTGTTATTGTGTACATTGAACATTGATCACTAAGTGATAAAACATGTGTGAACAATTTTAAGAAACTTTAATAATATGTATAAGCATATTTTTTATTGTTTTCGTCGATTCAAGTACACGTGCAGTTCGTTTAAGTTGATTTATTTTATTGTTTTAGGTATGCGACAATAATATTAAAAATTAATTATGTTTTTATATTTTAAATGATCTCCGATGGATGAGGCAGTTTTTTTATATTTTAATGTTATTAAATTTATTGATGAGTGTTTTTTTGCAGACACACCTTTCAAATTTTATTACATTCTTAATATCGCTTGCCTGGTATAGTATATAAAAAATTAACGCTTCATTTAAATAAGTTACCAGAGATTATGAAAAAAATCGGTTGATCCTTTGAGAACAACGGGTAGCCTTGTGGGCCTCAGACGAATTTGATGTCCGATTTATGTGTAACCAGATTAATTAACAAAAATTAAAATAAATTACATTTTATTTATAACTTATACATACATGTTTTCACACTATAAAAAGTGTACAGCAACCAATTTTTAGTATTCACTGTCTAAACATACTTTTCCACTTCCAATTCTATCCGTTGTAAACTTATTGTTAAGGATTCAAGCACACATCGGAAATGTCATAAAATAAAATAAAATATGGAGTAAATCATCCATCTAAGAATAATAAAAAACTCATCGTTTTAACTCAACTTCCAAGTTTAATTGAAGAAATTATGTTTAAAATCACAATTACAGCTGTTTTGCTAAAAACTAGCATCGTCAGATTGACATATTGAAGTTACATTTTGTTTGTTTGTAGCTAGGTACCTGATGTTGATTAAGTAGTTAAATAGTTAAGGCGCTTAAAGGTAGCGCAGAGTGGGTGTTAAATGCTCCCTCAATGTAAAGGAAGGCTGTCACCGCAATCTCTTTGTTGATATTTCCTACGAGGTTGTTTAGTGCCAGATCCGTGGATTTTCCAACCTGATATGCATATTGTTGGCGATTCATAGAAAATTCCGTTAGGTTCCTCTCCCTAATACGACTACCTAGAATTCTTTCTAGAGTTTTTAATACGTACAATGTGATATTGATTGGCCTAAAGGACTTGGGAAGGAAATAGTTCACCGTTCCCGCTTTCTGTAAATATACTACCATTGCGGTCGACCAGCTCAGCAGAATATAGCCCCATACCATGCTTGCTCGTAATAATTTAGTAGATGTAGCAACTTCTCTTGATCATTTTGTAACAGCGGGGGAATAATGCTATCCTCTCCTGGTGATTTGGATGACATAGTAGATGGAGTGACCACTTCCGGTGCAACTTTCAAATCCTCCTTGCTTGGTCATATTAGCGGACCAGAAGGCAATGGGGTCTAATACTCTTCCTATAGAAGCAGACTGCCATAAAAGTAGTTCTGCAATAAGAGTTCTAAAATATTTTGTTTAATTAATTTAATTTTTTGTACCGGTATAAATTTAGAACTAAAAAAACAACTGTACCCATAGAAATGGACAATAGCATTTTGAAATCTCAATAAATAAACAGTAAAAAACTTCTTGTGTTGTCAAGGTTATTTAATCATTATTTTACTACTTGATAAGGACTTGTATAGTTGTTCTATTATGATAATTTTTTTAAGGTAATAAGAATAGTACACCAAAAGTCTACCTATATTTTAATATAATATTTACCTACTGCACATAGTTTTGTGTATTTAAAAGTGTTAACTATATTTAAAAATTTCAAGGTACAGTTTCATGATTTTTATGATTTCCAGTAAGAGCCCGTGAATCGTAACCTCACAAATGTTTCACACAAATCTTAAACTTACTATTTGTTTAAATTGTATGTTATCTTTAAATACTTTTATGTGTTTATTTTCATAGTTAAAAAGAAAGCAAATAGAAAGGTTAAATATCAAGCCTAAAAAATAAGAAGAATCTATTTTTTGCACGATTGATCATTTTTGACCGGTTACTGTGACAGATTTTACGTCAGTAGATGACATTTAATAGGAGCTCGACGGTAAGTAATCCAACTCGACGGTAAGTAACCGTCTATAGTCCGTCTCACCTTGACTTTGCAGCCAACAGCGATGCCAAATGTCATCAGAATATGATTTGTAAAAAACCGGCACAATAATCACACTAATGACTAAAATATTTATGGGGCTTCCAGAATTGAAACTAAGTTGTTCTTATCTGTGGGCAAACGCATTAAAATGACAAAATCATGACATACGTCATTAGCATTCAAATTAAAATCGGCATTGCCGCGCTAAAAACTCCCATAAAGATTGCATTGCCCTATGTTTCCTGTACTGCAAAGTCAAGGTGAGACGAACTATAGTTAAAAATCTGTTAATTTTGATTTATTTTTTGAAAGAATAATGAAAAGTAACGAATTATTTATTAATATTGAAACTTATGGTACAATTTGTTAAATTATTTAATGAAACTCCACTTGTTTGGGCTGTGGTTTTACTTCTAATAGAAACTCCTGCAGAATCGCATACATTAGTAGTATTACTAGTATTGCACAATACAAAACAAAACAAACAAAATGTTACTTCAATATGTCAATCTGACGATGCTAAGTCTAGCGAAACGGCTGTCAAAACGAAGAGTTTTTTATTATTCTTAATAAGATGGACTTCCAAAAAGTAAGGGTTAGTACAATCAATTTAATGTTTAATTTTATAATTTATAATGGTATCAATCGTACAAAAAACGTTATAAGCATGTCGAACGTTAAGGGTAACCGATCTCAGACAATAATTGGATTCGTCGCTCCGTTCCTCCTCCAAACAATGGTCTTCGATCGGTATAAAACTCTTACCGTTCTCCGTACTTAATATACTATTTGTAAAGTGGTCTTTTGTTTCATAATAAGACAGCTTCTGAATTTTGGGACTCTGTCCTACCTTGCATATGTCAGGGTGTTGGTCACCAATTACTGGTAGAGTAACTTGATTACCTCCAAAGATTAATTTATTCGCTCTTTGCGCTCCAGTCGTGTCTTGCTTTATATTCAGTAGCAACAAATGCCTGGCAAGCCCCAGTAAGATGTTGAATGTTTTCTAGGGCCGGGCAACCGTATCAGCATTTATCGTTCTGTACCTGAGGGTCCTTTACAATATATTTTAGGTAATTTTTAGTTGGAATTACCTGATCCTGGATAGCTAGTAGGAAGCCTTCTGTTTCGGGGAACATCTTTCCTGAAACCAGCCAGTAGTTCGACGCTATAGTGTCG
This sequence comes from Ophraella communa, assembly GCA_035357415.1. Classification (NCBI taxonomy): domain Eukaryota; kingdom Metazoa; phylum Arthropoda; class Insecta; order Coleoptera; family Chrysomelidae; genus Ophraella; species Ophraella communa. Next base: position 28,872,850 of record CM068984.1, on the reverse strand, counting down.
ACATGGTCTTGACTGACCTCATTGAGATGCCGCCCATGTAAAGGCTTTTCCATCCAGTTTCGCATTTTTTCCAGATTAGAAAGATGGTATGTCTGCATTTCTTGTTCCCTTAGTTTCAGAGGTGTTTGGTCATCTACAGCACAGATGGAACGATGTAGAGTTGAAATCTTTGCCTGTGTCTGAAAATAAGTCCTTAGGTTACTAATTTGATTTTGTAATTGCTTACCAATGTCCATAAGTCCTCTTCCTCCTTGATGTCTGGGAAGAGTGGTTCTTTCGGTTGCACTTCGGGGGTGGTGTTTCTGTGCTTTTGTGAGAAGCGTTTTTACCTTTCGCTGAAGATTTTCTATTTCTTTTTTAGTCCAACAAATGATACCAAATGAGTAGCACATGTGTCAAAGGATACACTAGCACTCATCCAGGAACCCTGGATAAGACAAACGAAAATATTAGGTTTAAGCAATCTAAAAGGTTTAATTTTCAGCTTCCCTAGCAATCACCAACCTAGGACCGCAATATACGTTCCTAGAAAATTCAAGGCCTTTTCCATGTCGCACTTTTCAACATCTGACCTTACAGTGGTCAAAGTCGAATATGGGCAAAAGGGTCAAAAGAAAGTGATGATACTGGCATCCGCATACCTCCCCTCGGACGCTGCTGAACCACCACCTAGCAGGGAACTGGAGGACCTTGTGGAACACTGCCTCACCCATAAGCTTGAACTGGTAATAGGCTGCGACCCGAACGCACACCATGTTAGCTGGGGTAGCAGAGTTATCAACACTAGAGGTAAGTCGCTTTATGATTACATAACTAGTAAGAATCTTTGCATTCTAAATAGAGGTACTGAACCAACCTTCATAAACTCTCGTAGCCAAACACGAATAGATATCACATTATCTACCATAAAAATTTGTAATAAAATTTCCAGCTGGCATGTATCTGACGAAATTTCTATGTCAGATCATCGCTGGATAAAATACGAAATAAACTTATCACTGTCAACCTCTGAACTAACTAGGAACCCCAGGAAAACGGACAGGACTAAATACGTCCACCTTTTGAACGGGTCCCTGAGTAACATCAAGGAAATGACGTGTAATAGCAATGTCGAACTAGAAAGTTACTATGTAACTACGCAAAACATCATAAAACATGCCTATACGAAATCCTGCCCCCTCGGAAAGGTCGAACTAAGCGGTGCTACCAATCCCTGGTGGAGCCGTGAGTTGGATCGACTGAGGGCAATGGCGAGAACATCTTTTAACAAGGCTAAGAATACCAAACTCAAAGAGGATTGGAACATATATAAGTCCCACCTCAAAGAGTATAAAAACTCATTAGACAAAATCAGAGAAAAGCCTGGAAAACCTACTGTGACGAAATTGAAGAATTTCCACAGGCAGCCAGACTCCAGAGAGCTCTCTCGAAAGACCCGTACCGGAACATTGGCATACTAACCAAAGAGGATGGCACAAAAACTGCCAACCTAAAGGAAAGCCTGGAACTGCTAATGTCAACGCATTTCCCCGACTCCAGATTTCAAAATATGGCTACCTGGAGGGACGAGGAACAACACTATCCTACGGACGACGACTGGAGAATAGCAAACCAGATTGTCGACGAAGACAAATTAAGGTGGGCCTTTCTGAGCTTCTCCCCCTTTAAATCACCAGGAACTGACGGCATATATCCAGCCCTACTACAGTGGGGCGTGGAGGTGTTGATGCCGCACCTGGTAGGAATCCTCAGATCCTCTTTGGCACTGAGGTACATTTCTAAAGGTTGGAGAGAAGTCAAGGTGGTCTTTATACCTAAACCAGGAAGATTGGACCACTCCATCCCAAAGGCATACAGACCCATCAGTCTCACATCGTTTACAATGAAAACTTTGGAAAGGCTATGTGAAAGGTACATAAGTGGATTACGAGTAATCCACTACATCCAAATCAGCATGCATACACCCCAGGGAAATCTACAGATTCGGCACTCCACCTTGTGACCGGCCGCATCGAAAGATCGCTGGACAAGAAAGAGTCCACCTTGGGCGTATTTATTGACATCGAAGGTGCGTTTGACAAAACCACCTTCCCTAAAATAACCAATGCTATTACTGAAAGGGGCATTCCCCAGACAGTTAATGGATGGATATTCAATATGCTCTCCCAGAAAGCAATAATAATGAGCGTGGAAGATGTCACTATAAGAGGCCTGGTTGTCAAAGGATGTCCACAGGGAGGGGTGCTCTCACCTCTACTGTGGAACTTGGTCTTAGACTCCTTACTCAACCGCCTGAGCAGTGAGAACTTCTACACTATTGCTTATGCAGATGACCTAGTGATTCTGCAAACAGGAAGGTTCGAGGAAACACTCTGTGCTAGAATGCAAGAGGCCCTCAATATCATAGAAAGCTGGTGCAAGGATCACTCACTGTCATTAAACCCACAGAAGACAGAGATGGTCCTGTTCACAAAGAAAAGGAGGCTTGTGAACCTTCTTGCTCCAAAACTCCTAAAAACTGAATTAAACTTCTCTGCAGAGGTGAAATATCTAGGGATCACCTTTGACAGCAAGTTAACATGGAACTCTCATCTGGAAAACAGAGTCAAAAAAGCATATATTGCCTATGAACAGTGTAGAAGAACCATTGGTCGTACCTGGGGTTTGTCACCAAGGGTCACGGAGTGGATCTACACTGCAATCATAAGACCTATGCTAACCTACGGCGCGATTGCCTGGGGAGTAAAAACAAACCAGTTGACAGTCGTCCGCAAACTTGACCATATACAAAGAACAGCATGCCTTAACATAACAGGAGGTATGAGAACTACACCAACTAGAGCGATGGAGGTGATCCTCGGTCTCACCCCACTTGATATATATATCAAGGAGGTGGTTTTGATGACCATGCTACGGCTCCGCTCTACTGGTACACAACTTGTAGCAGAATCTGGTGAGTCGAGGTGTGGTTTGTGGCGCGAAGCTATAAACGAGCTTCCAATGCTACAAGCAAATACAGAATCGATTTCACCAAGATATGCCTTTCACAGGCCCTACAAGATAATCATTAATGACAACGCTCAAAATGCATTGGCGACAGGTACTATATGTATCTTCACCGATGGATCTAGGACAAAAAGAAGGTTCAGGATGTGGAATTTACTCCAGATCCCTAAACCTAAATATAAAATGGGCAATGGGTTGTAATGCAAGTATAGCTCAGACAGAGCTAACTGCCGTCTCCATAGCCGCAAAAGAGATTACCATAAGAGGAATCACTGGCAAAAACATCCGTATCCTTACGGACAGCAGACAAGTACTATTAGCCCTGAATAGGCCACGGATCACATCAGGACTAGTATTAGAATGTCACATGGCCCTTACGGAAGCCTGCTACAACAATGTGGTTACTCTAGGCTGGATAAAAGGTCATGGAATTTCTAAAGGCAACCGCATAGCTGACTCGTTGGCTAGAAAAGCTGCCTCCCAAAGGCTCTTGGGACCCGGTAGTCTTGTCAGCTTGCCGGCATCAGCGGTGGTTGACCTAGTAAAGGAACGCTCCCTTGACAAATTCAGGGGAAGATGGGACGAAGAAAAAGGTTGCTTACTATCCAAGGAACTTCTGAAATATCCGAATAGCAAAGCAGCCAAGAAATACGTGGCCATGACCAGAAAGGACCTGCGGTTGGTCACAGGTATACTTACTGGCCATTGTCATTTACGAAAACATCTAAACAGGTTGGGTTTATCTGACAGCCCACTATGTAGAGGATGTGAACAAGAGGATGAGACAGTCCATTAATTTTAAATCGTCCATATATAATAGATGATTAAGCTTTTTTAATTCCATGTTGCTGTTTTTTATGCCAAAACCGTAATTTGTCGAGTTCAGCAGCTGGGTGGATTCATTGCTAAGCAAAACCAAATCGGGCTTAACGAATCACCTTGGAATAATCCCCGTTGAATTGAGATATTCTCAGTTTCTATGTTGCATTCACCTGGCACTCAAAGGTGAAATTTGGTCTTCCAATTCGACATTACCTGTTCTAAAAAGGCAATTATGTTATCATCGACTTTATATAACCTTAAGACGTTTAAAAGCCACTCATGTGGGACAGAGTCAAAGGCTTTCTGGTAGTCAACAAAGGCAGAAAAAAGATTTCTTTTGTTGTTATATGCTTGGTTAGAGATAACGGAGTCAATGATTAACTGCTCTTTGCTTGGAGCCCTTAGCACAACCTTTTTGTTGTGGCTCGATGATGTTGTTACGTTCACAGTGTTGATAAATGCGCCGGGCTACACATGATGTTACCAATTTGTACAAGGTTGGAAGACAAGTGATCGGGCGGAACTTGGCTGGATCTTGGGTGTTGTTTTGATCCCTTGGTATTAAATAAGTTGTTCCTTGAGTTAGAAACTTTAGTAGGTATTTGCTGTTGATTCGTAACAGCTTTATTAATTAATTCTGCTAAGCGCTCGTGAATACACCAAAACTTCTTTAACCAAAAATTTTGAAAACCACCTGGGCGTGGTGATTTCCAGTTATGAAGCTCTTTGATAACGCTAGTGAAGGGTTCAAAGGGAGTATGTCTGTAGTTTTGACAAGTTTGTCTAATCTGAGGAATCCAGCTTGCATTGCTATTATGTGCAGTTGGGATTGAAAGCTGGTCTACCCAAAACGTTTCTACCTGCTCTTTGGTAGGGTATACTTTAGTATCGCTTCCTACAGTAGCGTTTAACTTCCCATAGAACACCTTTTCTGAATGTTCAAAAAGTGCATTGTCTCGTTTTCGGTTGTTGCTAGTTTTGTACCTTTTTAGGCAGCCTCCTATACATCCAGGAAACTTTCCTTTCTCAAAATCTTATTGAATAGTTTATATAAATACTCCACAGTGTCCTCCAAAAAGTTTTTCATCATATCCCCTCTCAAGTCATACACTCCTGGCACTTTTCTTAACTTGTTACCTCTCTACCTCCCACTTTTATGTCAACTTTTACCCATCCTTCTCACTGCTATCTCATACGCGGACTCCATTGTTCTCCGAATCCAGTAACTCTTCTTTTTTTTCTTCCCACATTGATCTGCAAGTACAGTATTTACCTTTAATGTTAAATAAAAATTGTGACCTTAAAACGCGTCTTCAATAAATAATAAAAAGCTAGGAGTATATTCTTTATTAGAAACTCAGCAAAATTACCAGACATATTGGTGTCAAGAGATTTTATAAATTCATAAATGATTGACGTTTAACGGTGGCTAATATAGTTTAAATAATACTTATTTCTTTTAATATTAATTTACATAATTCCAGAAGTAGTAATAAAAATGTAAACAAGTAGGCGCCTTGAAGTGGCAGTGTAATTTTTCTATAATGTTAATTAAAATTTGCTGATAATCATTACAATGTTTAGTGGATTCATTAGTAAAACCTTGGTTACGATGTATGTCTAAACAGAAATATAAATCAATAGAAATTAACTATAATCATTAAATGATATATGTACTAAACAATGTCAGGTCCAAAATGGTAAATCATTGTTTAATTTTGTCTTTTTACTGCAAAACTAATTCTTCATTTCTCCAAACAAATTGTCATCATTATACTTATTTAATTATCAACAATAAAAAAAACAACGCAATCAATTAACTAATAGAAAAATAGTAAATTTCCATGATCATATACTTAATTACTCAAACTATAATTAATGAACCCTTTTGCTGTTCCAAAATTAGATGGCAATAAAAAATAGCTGATGGTTACAATTACTAATTATTTAGTAAAAAAATAGTTTCTTGTTAACAATAACTATTTAATTTAGATCGTCATCTATTCGTAAAAAAAAGATATCCAAATACTGCCTGTATAGTCTGTTATTAACAATTTAAGATTTTAAAAAAAGGGAGTAAACATTTTTGCTAATAACTCATAAACTATAATAGCTAGAACTAAAAAATGAACGGATTCTTAAAGGGCAGGAAATTTCCAAGTTTCAACTTTCCGAATTGTAGCTCAATTATTTATAGGTCTAAATTAATTTTGAAAATGGCATAAAAAACGAGCGGCGCGTCACCCTCGCAACTACCAAATGACATAAATTATTTTTTTTTAATAAGTAAATATTAATAAAAAAATTTTTAAAAATTCTAGCACTTTCAGAACATATCAGAGAGTAAATTTCTACAGTCAAAAAAATTTTCCGTTATTTTTCACATTTCTATCCATTTGTTAATTAAAAAATTACATCTTCATTGTTACTAACTTTAAATTCGTTACTGTGAGTAAAATAAAAACAAGAATTTTTTTAACCCTTAGAATCCTTTAATATAAAGTTACATAATAAAATTTTTAAATTTTTAAAAATTGAAATTGTTGTGAACAAGCAAAGTAAACAAATGCGATTTTAGATGTGAAAAATTTAAATTTTTTTAAACAATTGTTTACAGTCGTTTTTAATACGCTATAAACAATATAAATCCATTTTTTTTAAATGTTTGTGACCAATTGTTTAAAAAATTTTTATAAACAAATGGCTTATTTAATAATTTTTAAAACATTTTTTTGCCATTCTATTGTTTATTAAAAACCATGTTTTAAAAAAAAAATTTTCTAATTGTTAATTAACGATTTGTTTATTAACAATTGTTTAAATTTAATATTAAGAAATGTAAAATTCCTAAAAATCATAATTTTCTCTTCTCTACAAAATGGTATTTTTTTCCAATTTGTCAGTTAGTTATTTATTAATTAAACAATTTGTTATAAACAATTGCATCAACAATTAATATTTTTTTATAGCACCTCACAATATACTGAATACCATAGAATACCTTTAATTTTTGAAAAATTTTTTTTTACACGTTTTATTAAAAAATTACAAAAAAAATATTAATTTTTGATGCAATTGTTTATCAAAAATTGTTTAAATCAATAAACAATTAAATAATTAACTGACAAATTCGAAAAAAATTTCATTTTGTAGAGAAGAGAAAATTATGATTTTTTTCATTTCTTAATATTAAATTTAAACAATTATTAATAAACAAAAACGTTAATTAACAATTAGAAAATTTTTTAAGAATTTTTTTTTTTAAATAATTGTTTTTAATAAACAATAGAATGGCAAAAAAAATGTTTTAAAAATCATTAAATAAGCCATTTCTTTATAAAAATTTTTAAAACAATTGGTCACAAACATTTAAAAAAAATGGATTTATATTGTTTATAGCGTATTAAAAACGACTGTAAACAATTGTTTAAAAAAATTTAAATTTTTCACATCTAAAATCGCATTTGTTTACTTTGCATGTTCACAACAATTTCAATTTTTAAAAATTTAAAAATTTTATTATGTAACTTTATATTAAAGGATTCTAAGGGTTAAAAAAATTCTTGTTATTATTTTACTCACAGTAACGAATTTAAAGTTAGTAACAATGAAGATGTAATTTTTAATTAACAAATGGATAGAAATGTGAAAAATAACGGAAAAATTTTTTGACTGCAGAAATTTGTTCTCTGATATGTTCTGAGAGTGCTAGAATTTTTTAAATTTTTTTTATTAATATTTACTTATTGAAAAAAAAATAATTTATGTCATTTGGTAGTTGCGACGGTGACGCGCCGCTCGTTTTTTATGCCATTTTCAAAATTAATTTAGACCTATAAATAATTGAGCTACAATTCGGGGAGTTGGGACTGTTTTATTGGAAGTTTCCGTTCATTTTTTTGTTCTAGCTATTAAAATTTATGAGTTATTAGCAAAAATGTAAACCCCCTTTCATTGAAATCTTAAATTGTTAATAACAATACGACATTTTTTAAAACGGATTTTGATATTAAGGAACATTTTTATATTTGTCATTTCTAATCAATTGACACCAAAATCAGATTTTTTGAACCGGTGTAACCCAAATCCGATTTAAATGACTTCTCGACCAGACTAGTATATCTACTACTTGATTACTAAAAACACGTTTAGTTATTTTGAATTGAAATCTGTTTTAAAGTAGCAAAAATAAAGATCTAGTAGCTCTAAAAGAACTTGTAACAATGTGGCTAGAAACACTCCCATTAAACACAAAGTTGTTATTAAATAAAGAGGAAGGTGTTTATATAAATAATGTGTTTCTAATTTGCGCAACCGGTAATAATATTAGAGTAAAATAATTGCGGAGATATTAATGACAATTTAATGTCACCAATTTTTTTTATATTTTTAATGTGTTTGGACAATAAAGACAACTCATCAAACCACTTTAATTCAAAAATGACGTAGATGTAAATGACAACATAACTTGAGATAATTTTAACAGTATTCTGAACAAAATTATCCATGCCCATTTTTTGAAAGAAGATAAAAAATTTACAATTTTGTAAAACTATTAGATAAGCATTTGTCCACTTTATGTAATTTTATATTCTTAAATTCGTTAGGCTACTTAGTATAAAAATAAATTACGAAAAATCTATCTGTTCATTAAAAGTTAACATGACCAGATTCAACCAAAAAAAGTATGAGAATATAGAAAAGTCTAGAAAACAAGAGTCAAGAGATTTATTCAAATAACATTTCTTGAAGGAAGTACAGTATCCGGCAAAATAAACAGTACCGAAAATAAAAATTAATTTTTAATTTCTGTAATGTAAGTGTTCAAAATGTTCACCATTTCGAGGCAAACAAGCTTCATATCGATTTTGTAAGTCAATAAACATATTTATAAAAAGTGGTTGATGGAACTGCCGAAAAATATTTTGTATTCTTTCCCGTAGTTCGGCAATATTCGCCGGCGGATTTTCCGAATGAAATATTTTTTCCTTCATTATGCCCCAAATGTATGCGTCAGATGGCGTCAGATCAGGTCAATGAGAAGGATATTCGAAGTCTGTTCCCCGAGAAATTTTTCTATTCTAACATGCTACCACAGTAAATTTTTTCTCTTGCACGTTTATCCACAGCATTTAGTCATTGTCCAACTTAAATACGGTATGGATAACCACCAATTGATTTGAACATGCGACGTAAAGACGTTTCACTAATGTTGAGTTTACATGCAGTTCTTACAAGACTTCTTTGAGGTGATTGCACAACTGGGTTAAAAACACGTCCTTCATTTTCGTTAGTGTATACTGTTTTTTGACGACCTGAAGAACCTTTACGTTGACATAATACACTACCAGTGCGACAAAATTTTTCAACAACAGCTAACATCACACTTTTACTAGGAGCTGCTTTATTAAATTTTTGTTGATATTTTATTGACACCTGTTCTCAGCTTGGACCATCATTACGACCTTTTCCGTATGAAGGAAAATAATGCTCTACCAAAAACACTTTTTCTTTCGTTGTTAGAACCATTTTTTAAATCAAATTTATCTGCAGCGTACTATTAATATATCAACTAATGACAATTAAGTCAAATATGACAAATTCATATTACATAAACAACTCCACAGCACTCTCTGTTTCGGTACTGTTTATTTTGGCGGATACCGTAATTAGAAGTATTTTAAGAGTTTGTATGTCTGGAACATTCTAAACCAACTGATCCTGCATATCGTATTTATTTATATATTAACCGTAAGAAGTGAAAATATCGGTGGACAAACTTTTGGCGATGTTTGTCCCAACAAGTTTTGGCTAAATATAAAGAAGGAACACCCAAAATTGACAAAAGTAGCATTGAAGTTTTTGATACCTTTTTCTACTTCTTACAATTGTGAAAAAGAATTGTCCACAATGGTGAATTTAAAAACCAAATCAAGAAATGATATTATTATGTGTTTGACAAAAGTCAACCCAGATATTCTACAGTTAGTTAATTCAAAGCAAGCTAAAGTTTCTCATTAAGTTATTCTGCTGGACTTTTAAAAAAATGTATTTTTTGCAATGTATTTTGTGTAGCGTGCCTTTTTTAGAATAAACAAATTTTGTCTCACAACAATACGCCACATTATTGTGACGTTACTGTCACCATTGCTTGACATAAGTCATAACATTATATCCAAACGTATGGTAGTTAGTTTGCATTGCAGTTTTTTGTATTGTGGATTTTCTTGTTTTTTGTAGAGTTTTGACATTATAGTGCTATATAAACACATTATTATCATAATTCTCTGGTTGAGAACCCCTGGTTTATGTAGATACTTCCAGTTTGAATCTGGTCTGTAGGTGTTATAATTTGGACTAGATCTTTGCTACGCATTTCCTCTTTGAAATTAATAAATAACAGTGCTAACATTGGTCTAGAGTAAGGAGACTGTATGTTCATTATAAGTTCCATTTGATCAAATTTGGGAAATGCCTTAAGATGATATGACAATGAAATTCAACATTGTGAAAAGAATTCAACCCACAGCTGAGTAGTAAACCTGAATGAGACGAAGACACCATACAGAATTTAACAGAAATGCTATAAAGTGGTATATGGACAGCTCCAAGAAGAAAAAGAAACTATGGGGTAGGAGTTTTTGGACCGGGAGCCAAATACTTAGAAAGCTTGGACTGAGACCCAAGCATCTTTCAAGCAAAAATCCACGCCATCGAAAGATGTACAGAATTCAATATTGAAAGAAACTAACTTAGACTAGAGATTGTGGTGACGTTGTATAGTCATGCAACCATCAAAGCGCTGAGCTCACAAACAGTCAGTTCGAAGATGGTAAGGGAATGGCTAGGCAAGCTAGATAAACTAGGCCAAAAGAACACCGTCACCCTCCTATAGGACACATAAAAATATAGGGCCACGAAACAGGGAACGAAGATAAGCTGGCAAAAAGGAGCTGAAACTTCACATTCTAAACCAAAACCATCATGTACGATCAGTAGTAATGCAATCTTAGAAAAAGTAAGAAAAGAAATCTTCTTTTTCTATATTTATATTTGCCTGTCTTTGATTCCCTGCTATTGTTAAGTAATTGCATCGCTCAGATCTTTTTCTAGGCCATCCGATGCTACTACGGAGATTTATCTAGTGCTATTCTCACTATTCTTTCGTCATTTATTCTACTGATGTATTCATTCCATTATTTTCTTCTGTTCAGTACCCACTCATTTATGTTCTCGACCCCGCATGTTCTTCTAATGTTTTCGCTCCCTTCCCTATCTATCAATGTTTTCCCACTTATTCTTCGTAGTATTTTCATTTCTGTTGTTTCTATTTGTTCAGTCCTTGATGTATCGGGCCGTGTTTCCGCTGTATATGTCATTATTGATCGGATTGATGTTTTATCCTAGACTTGACTTCCGTCCTAATTTCTCCTCTTACCTCATTCTCAATGTCTGCATAGCTAGAGATTTCGATATCCAAATACTTAAACTTCATTTCCTGTTGTATAATTTGATCAGTTATAACAATTTTGCAGCTTACTGGTGTTTTAGATGTAGATGTTGGGTTTGGCTATGGCGTTGAAATGTTCTACGAGTCTTTGCAGAAAAGAAATGGAGGAGGGAAAATGCAATTACTAGAATCAGCTGAAAGGACTAAGACAAGTTAAGATACTTCTAGGAAACTAGAACCAGAAGAGATCTCTTAGCTACCTTAACCTTAGCAAAAAAGGCTCCGGATATTAACGGAAATGTTAAGCGGGCATTGCAGGATAGAAAGTCACATGAAGAAACTAGTATTAGTAGATGAAGCAAAGTAAAAATTCTGTAAGGAAGAGGACGAAACCTCAATACACTTACTCTAGGAATACCCTGCCAGGATTAGGATACCTGGGTGCACACGAAATAGAAGAGAAGGATCTACCTAACTTGAAGCCCGACTATGTCCTAAACTTTCTTAGGAAAATAGATCTGGAAGAGCTACTATAACTCTGAGCACATTTCAAACATCAATTTTATAAGGAAAAACTTATCTAAAAATAATTTAAATAGCTTTTTCATGAATGTAAGAATACAGATTTTCTTTATATTATCAAAGAAACAGTCAAATGTGTATAAAAAATCATTTTACGTAAATTTTGGTTAAATTTTGCAAATCAAAACAATTGATTCCCTAATTATATGTCATTAATGTCATAACTGGAAAAAGGTATAATAAGGCCGTGAAATTTGTTTCCTAATTACTACTATTTTTCGGGGATGTTTACACACCTAACTATTTCAAAATCATAAATAGAATCAGCTGTGGAAGATGATCATATTAAGAATACGAAACAAATAACTATGTAGCAAAACTCCCACTATTTTATTTAAAATCTTTTTAGTCATTGATAGCTGCCGATAAATCATCGAATACTTTCCACTGAAATCTCCACATTTTTGGGACATTTTTAATGAGTTTCTGTGCTTCCTTGTGTTAAGTATTACAATTTATATTTACATATTTGGGTATTAATATCCTTTGACTTATTCAATTGTCATTAACTAAAAAGGTGTTAAGTTTTTAAAAAAAATATTGTTCAATATTCTCCTTGTAAAAAAAAATAAAAACAAAATAAAACAAGATTAAAAGATGAGAATCATCAAAACGTTCCTCACCGAAACCGAGTTGTAGAAGTCGATGTAGATTAACAAAAATTATTTTTAATAATATCGACTTTCAATCAACCAAAACTAAAGAAAATCCTCTTGATCGCCTTGACGAATAAATATTTACTTTTTAGGGTATGGTTTCCCCATAATAATGAATTGACCTTTCTTTAACCCTTTTAAGCGTTGTCTTTTAATAATAAATAATCCTTTCACTCTTTTAGTATTACAAAACTTGTCCTAGTCTGAGAATTCGCGGTAACCGTAATTATTTGTCGTTTGTTTATTATAAATGAATACTTTCGACAGTAGCAGTGTCCATTTTTAACGGATTAGAAATATAATGCCCCAGGGCCCCTGTAACCTAACCTAAAATTAGAATATTTTTTTAATTTTTAAAAAGTTATATTTAGTTTGACCATGGTTTCGCAATTTTTAAATAAATCAAAACGGAAAATTTTAAATTCAATGTTCTTGATCGATCTCTCGATCAAGGTTATTTAAAATTGAATTTTCGAAATTATAATTTTAGTTATATCATATTTCATGGTGTTTGTTAAAGTAAAATCTTTAATTCATGTACACTTTTCAATAATAATAAACCGAGAGGTCATGATGTGACCGTGGGTAAATATCTTTTAAGTTCAAGTTTACATCCATTTTCCTTATCGGGTTTTTTTGAATAAATTCTCTTGGGATATCTATATCTCTGGTCCTTTTTTAAATTGTTAAAATAGTTTACAAATGTAATTGTATATTTGGTAACTATTATAGTTGATTGCGGGAAAGTGGATGGCTTGAAAGGGGATGTAATAAAGAGGTTACTGGAGGAGAATAGGAAGTATTTCTGGGAGAATTTCAAAAAGGTACTGAGGGAGGAAGAATTCTCGGAGGTATGGAAGGTGGCCAAAGTGATAATTGTGAAGAAGGCGGATAGGAAAGGAAAGTGGACAGTAGAATACAGGCCCATTAGTCTGCTGTGTGGTATGGGTAAGGTGATGGAAGGAATAATGAAGGTAAGGATTGGGGAAGACGTAAGGAAAAATAGGGGTTTTAGAGAAAACCGGCATGGGTTCACGAAGGAGAAATCGTGTATCTCTGCGCCAGGTAGGGTGGTGGATTTGACGGAAAAGGCTAGGGAGGGCAGCTGGAGAAACAAGAAGCTGGCACTACTAGTGTTCTTCGATGTGGGGAACGCATTTAATAGTGTCAGCAAGGGGGCTATGTTGAGCGCGTTGTTGAGGCTTGGAGTAGGTGAGGGGTTGGTTAATTTAGTGGAGGATTACCTATCGGCTCGGGTTAAGATAGTTTCAAGGGGGAGAAGATAAAGAACGGAGGTAGGAGTACCACAGGGATCGGTACTGTGACAGACGCTCTGGAAGTGTGTGTTTGACGGGGTTTGTGGGATTGCATACGGTGTATGCGGATGTGTGCCTGGTGTGTACGGTAAAGGGAGAGACGGAGATAGAAAGAAAGGCGTAGAAGATGTGTAGGAAGATTGTGGGGAAGATAGAACGATGCGGATTGGAAGTGGCGGAAGATAAGACGGTGGGACTGTTCGTAAAGGGACGAAGCAAGACGAGGGAGTTAGGGTAATAGTGAAGAGGAAGAAAATTCGCATGGAGGAGTCGGTGAAGTAGCTAGGTTTTTGGTTGGATAGCCAACTATCCTTCAAGAACCGTATATTAAAGGCAGCAGAGAATGCGAGAGTACGAGCAGCATGGTTAGGGAGGTTGAAGAAAATGTGGTGTGAAAGAGTGGGGATCCATGCATGGATAAAGCCACTACTGCAGGTGCAGAGGGGGATTTTATTAAGAGTGGTACAGGGTCACAGGACAGTGGGTGCAATAGCAGCAGCTGTGCTGTCAAGGTCATACCCTTTGGACCTGATGGCTAAGGCAAAGAGGCAACGGTGGAAGGGGAGAGTTTGGGGAGGTAAACTACTTCTTGACCCAAGTGCTCACTGGGAATGGGTCAAGAGTGGGGTATCTACACAAGATTGGGAAGAAAGAGAGTGGAATATGTGTGAGGAGGAGGATTTAGAGAAGTTGGAGAGGAGAGTTAAGGTAGTAGTTTTGGAGAGAGTTTTGTAGGTTTTGGAGAAAATGGTTAGGAGAACAGAATGTTCTGATGGCGAATAGTTTAAATGGGTGGAGAGTGTGGGAGGGACCCATCGAACATGAGTTTTCCTTTTCAGCCCGAAAGAAAAATAATTGATTCCACTGATTTCCAGAAATTATTGTAATACTAAATAAAGTTCATTGTTGAAACCTTATAGAAGCTGTCCTGACATACATTAAGATTTCCAGATTTCCAGAGCATATAATTTTATAGTCATTGTTCCAACCAATTTGACTATATTTTAATTTGTTAGATTCGACTTTTGTCGCTAAAAATTGTACTTTTATTTTATACCTGATTGACTTCTATGGAGATAGATTATTGATTTTTAATGACAGTTTTTAAGTGTCATTTTTTTGAATGTTGGAAATAGATAGATGAAATAAGAAAAGTAGTTTTTATTTCTCATTTGCCGCTATACAAGCATTTTCTTGCTGTGAGTCAAAGTCCTATCTGAGCTATCGTTGGCTCCAAAGCAAGTGGTCCTTCAAATAGTACATCGTTTGACATTGCCGTTCAAACATTTATTTGGTCCTTCGAGGTCATCAACCCGCTGTGGAAATCAGTTCTTTAGTATAAACCAAGAGTCACACCAAGAATATTGAAGATAACAAGCTCGTTTAGAGTAGTGACATTATTCCGACATCTATGTCAACTAAGAATACAAAAGATAAAACTCATCGTCACAGCCAGCGTGAAAACTTTGGAGTTCCTCCAGATCGATTGGGGTTTTCTCCGCCTCAAATTCCAACTGTTACGAATGTTACAAGCACTCCAGATGCCGCAATCGCAACCTTAAATCATCTATCAATGACAGAGGATTCTGCTTCTAATCAAAGGGAATTGCAAAATGATTTACAGGTACTCCTAAGTCAACTACAAGAAGAAAGAAATAAAAGTAAAAGATTAGAAAATGAAGTTAGAGAAATGCGTGACAAGATTAATGAAACAAAGGAGAAACCAAGTAGTCAGAGTCACGCTGACAATGAATACGAGGATTCAATAGAAAATGAACCTGACCAACAATCGGTAGAAGGCAACATCAGAGTTCAAGATGAAATGTGTTTCTCTCCGCAGTTTAATCATCATGATCAACGTAATATAACTTTTGAAAGTAATTTAGCCGCTACTTTTGCCAACGCCATGGTACAAGCTCTTCAGTTTCAAAGTCAAAGAACGGAAGAGTTATTACAACAACAACTTAGAAATAGTGAAAGGTCGTTTGCAAGACAAAGCCAAGGAAGCTATTTACCAACTTTCTCTGGGAACCCACTGGAATGGCCGTTGTTTTATCAACATTACGTACAATCTACCAAGGACTGCGGTTTCACCCTTGCTCAGAACATGACCCGTTTGGAGAAGGCTCTACGGGGGGAAGCCAGGAAAACAGTACGTGCTCTTATGATAGTGCCCAATAATGCAGATCTTGTAATCAAAACATTACAACAAAGGTATGGCCGTCCTGATTTCGTAATTCAAGCTTTAATGGATATTGCTAGAAAGACATCAAGTCCTAAAGAGAATAATTTATTAACATTAATAGATTTCTCTACTGCCGTTACAAACTTGGTGTTAACTGTGAAAGCTTTGAACGAGCCTTCGTTTTTGGAGAATCCAGTATTGCTTCAAGAACTAATTGATAAGTTACCAGAAACATTAAAGTTAATGTGGGGTATAAAAAGCACTTGAACTAAATACACGTCCAAATCTAGATAATTTTGCAAATTGGGTTAATCAGATGTCACAAGCTGCAGGAATGGTAACAATACCAAAGATAAGATTCAAGGAGCGAAGAGAGGAAGATACATTTTTTACCACACATGACGAAGGCATATCAAGATTTTCGGAAATCGAGAATACAAAGACAAGTAAACAAGTTGCCTGCCAATATTGTAGTACTGACGGGCATATCATGGGAACTTGCCCAGAATTCAAATTACTAGCAACCAATCAAAGATGGGATTATGTGAAAAAACAGAAACATTGCTTTCGCTGTCTGCGTAAAAATCATATCGTTAGTCAGTGCAAAAGTAAAATAGTTTGCCGTATAAATGGGTGTTCACGGAAACACAATCCATTGCTACACGATAATACTTCATCACCCAAACAATTACAATCAAATAAGCAAGAGCATCAGGAAAACAACAACCAAGTTGAAGAATTAAACGGATCCCTAGATATCTGGTCAGGGTCAAGTATTTTGAAAATTGTTGTTGTCGAAATTCACGGCCCAAAAGGATCTATGGTTGTTAATGCATTGATGGATGATGGATCCACTACTACTCTGTTAAGCCGACAAGTAGCAGATTCGTTAGGATTGGATGGACCTGTAGACCCCTTCATATTAGATGGACAAACGCGATGAGCCAACAAGATTTAAGCTCCAAAAGAGTAGACATTTGGATAAACGAGCCTGGAAAACGAGAAAGATTTCAATTAAAAAACGTAAGAACAGTACAAGCTTTGAAACTTCCATCTCAACGTCATGATTTAGAAGACATTATTTCAAGATATGAACATTTAGCATTAAAGAAAATTAAGTTTTTGCCAGGACAACGTCCTCTAATTCTTATTGGAGAACCACATGCTCATCTAACTGTTGGTAGACAAGTAATAGAAGTAGATGAAATTTCACCATTGCTTACCGAAACACGTCTAGGCTGGGTTATTCATGGACCTCTAGATGCATCTGGAAAAGAAGAAATGGCGTTTATGTGTCATGAATCAGATGATGAGAAACTTCATGATCTTGTAAGGGAGTCGTTTTCATTGGAAAATATTGGTATCAAAAATATTTGCTCTTTACGTTCCAAAGAAGACGCTACGGCAGAAGCTATAGTGGAGAAGATTACTTGCCGAGTAGTTGACCGTTGGCAGACGGGTTTATTATGGAAGTCAAAACAACCTTCGTTACCGCCGAGCCGGGAAATTGCCTTGAGAAGACTAAAATATGTAGAAAAGAAAATTGGACGAGATGAAAATTTGGCAAAACAGTATCATGAGAAAATACAACATTATTTAGATGTTGGGTATGCAAGAAAGGTTATCAACAGAGGAGTTAACAGAGAATTCAAATATAGAATGGTATCTTCCACATTTTTATACCGTCCACCCAAATAAACCAGGGAAAATTAGAATTGTATTTGATGCCAAATCATCTTCTCAAGGAGTAAGTTTAAATGACAACTTACTTACTGGTCCAGATTTATTACAATCCTTGCCTGGAATTTTACTTAAATTTCGCCAAAAACGTGTAGCGATAAGTGGTGATATAGCTGAGATGTTTCATCAAGTATTGGTTAGACCAGCAGATCAGCCAGCTCAACGATTCCTTTGGAGAGAGAAGCAGTCGGATGAACCATCAGTGTTTCAGTTAAACGTTCTTATGTTTGGCTCAGTGTGCTCTCCTTTTTGTGCCCAGTATGTAAAAAACAGAAATGCTTTAGAATTAGAGAACAAATATCCATCTGCGGTAAAAGCAATAATCTCTAAACATTACATGGATGATTACCTGGATTCAATGGATAGTGAAGCAGAAGCCATAAAGTTAGCAAAAGAGGTGACCCTAGTTCACAAAGCAGGAGGTTTTGAGATTGGAAAATGGAGTTCTAACTCAGATTATGTCAAAAACCAACTCACTGGTAATAAAGAGTTTAATGACATTAAGAGCTTCTCCGAATGGTCAGAGATACCCACAGTAAGAGCATTAGGTCTTTATTGGTTGCCACAACTTGATGTTTTAGCATTTCGCGTAAATTTGGATCGCGCAGGAGTTGGTGTAGCAACAGGAGAAATCATTCCTACAAAACGAATAGTATTAAGAACGATGATGTTGCTGTGGGATCCACTCGGATTTCTAGGCCATTACACAATCAAAGCCAGAATATTACTCCAAGATATTTGGAGAGCTAAGATCGGATGGGATGATAAAATTACCGAAACACAATTTAAAAAATGGAAAAAATGGATCCGAGTTCTCCCTTGCCTAAATGAAATTAAAATTCCTAGGTGTTATTCAATAAGTGCAAGTTTAAGCGACAACGTTACTCTTCATGTCTTTGCCGACAGTAGTGAACTGGCAAGTTGTGCAGTGGCATATTTAAGAGTCAAAGATTTTACAGAAATAAAACTTGCAATGGTTATGTCAAAGATACGTGTAGCTCCGTTAAAACCATGCTCCATTCCCAAACTGGAATTAACTGCAGCTTTGATAGCTAGTAGAATGGGTAAGTTCATTTTGTCGGAACTAGATATTAAAATTCATGGGGTCACTTACTGGACTGATTCCATGACAGTTCTCCGATGGATTCGTTCCGATGCACGAAGGTACCAACAGTTCGTAGCCAACCGAATTGGTGAGATACAGGAAAATTCTGAGGTTAGACAATGGAGATGGGTCCCAACTGCCGACAACCCAGCCGATGATGGAACACGTGATGGAAAAGTAGATATTAGTAATACATCAAGATTTTTATTTGGACCAAGTTTCCTACATCTTCCGGAAGAAAAGTACCCAGATGAACCAGAGAGTAAACAAATTATAAGTAGTGATGCTGAATACATGAGAAAGGAGTTTGTTGCTATACTTATAGAAGCTCCAGAAATATGTGTACCCAAAGTAGATCGTTTTTCTAACTACAACAAATTAGTTCGTTGCAGTGCTCGTGTTTTAAGTTTGGCAAATAAAACATCATTCCTCGATTTGAAGAAAGCCTCAAATTTGTTATTTAGGTCTTGCCAATGGGAATTTTACCCAAATGAAATGCAACGATTAAATAACAACGATACGGTACTGAAGTCAAGTTCACTATTTCAGTTGTCTCCGATGATAGATAGTTTTGGCGTATTAAGAATGAAATCTCGACTTGAATCTGCAGGTACGTTAGAGCTACGTTGCCCTATTATTTTACCACAAAAGTCCAGATTAACGGCGTTGTTAATTGAATTCTATCATAGAACATTTGCTCATTGCGGAGAGGATCTAATTATTAATGAGCTAAGACAACGTTTTTGGATTCCACACATTAGAAGTACGGTCAGGAAGATTATTAGAGCATGTATAGAATGTCGAAAGAGAAGAATACAACCAAAGCCTCCGATAATGGGCGCTTTGCCAGACTTTAAACTTCAACCACAGCCACGTGCATTCTATAATTGTGGAATGGACTATTTTGGGCCTATGAATGTAACCATCGGGAGAAGACAGGAAAAGAGATACGGCGTACTATTTACATGCTTAAACATCAGAGCCATTCATTTAGAAGTAGCTCAGAGCCTCACGACAGACAGCTGTATCATGGCAATAAGACGATTTGTTTCTATTCGTGGTCAGCCATGCCACATGTATAGTGATAATGGTACTAATCTAAGAGGAGCAGAAAAAGAGTTGCGAAACGCGCTGAATGAGCTAGACCAGAATGCATTGGAAGACGAAAGTTCAACGCGAGGTATGACATGGCATTTTATACCTCCAGCAGCAGCACATATGGGAGGAAGCTGGGAACGCCTTGTGCGATCTGTAAAAACAGCATTAGCTGTTATTTTAAAATGTAGAGCTCCTAAAGAAGAGGTATTAACGACGGCGTTGGCAGAGGCTGCAGCTACAGTTAATAGTCGTCCGCTAACTGAAGTTCCAGTGGATCCAGAAAGCTTGGAGGCATTGACACCGTATCATTTTTTAATTGGGTCCTCTAGTACAAGCCAACCCCGGCGTAATTTCAGAAGATGAGTGGAATCTATCACGACAATGGAGAAAAAGTCAAGCACTAGCCCAAATGTTTTGGAAGAGATGGCTTCGTGAGTATTTACCAACACTTCAAAGAAGAAAAAAATGGAACAACTCTCTACCAAATATCGAAACGGGGGATATTGTCATTATCATGGATGAAAGTCTCAAAAGAAATACATGGCCAATTGGGATCATAACGAAGACATTTCCAGGAAAAGATGGAATAGTTCGAGTGGCAGAAGTCAATACTGCTAATGGAATTTATCGCCGACCGGTTGTGAAGTTAGGAAAGTTGGATATTAAACGAAAAGAAGAGGATTGACTGACGTCAATCGGGGGGAAGAATGTTCCAACCAATTTGACTATATTTTAATTTGTTAGATTCGACTTTTGTCGCTAAAAATTGTACTTTTATTTTATACCTGATTGACTTCTATGGAGATAGATTATTGATTTTTAATGACAGTTTTTAAGTGTCATTTTTTTGAATGTTGGAAATAGATAGATGAAATAAGAAAAGTAGTTTTTATTTCTCATTTGCCGCTATACAAGCATTTTCTTGCTGTGAGTCAAAGTCCTATCTGAGCTATCGTTGGCTCCAAAGCAAGTGGTCCTTCAAATAGTACATCGTTTGACATTGCCGTTCAAACAGTCATATTGATTTGTCAGTTTTCAAAAAAGAGAAGCTCGCCTCCCGTCTTAATCAGGATGATATCAAAGTTATGATTCCTCCCACGGAATGCTTATCAAATCGGGTAAGGTAGAAAGACAAATATGCTTAATTATCAACCAAAAGTTTTACAATGCAACGGAAATTTACAAATATACACTAAATTTACTATTCGATAGCATTGAGGCATGGACAGTAAAGAAACCACCACACAACAGCAGACTCGACTGTAGGTATTCCAAAAAAAAATCTATAAAAATTCTCAGATGATTGTAGAAACACAAAATACCACAAGACCTATTTCCATAACACGCGGAGTCCGGCGGAGAGATTCAATGACCCCTAAATTGTTTAATGCAGACTTGGAAGAAGTGTTCAAGGAGCTAGATTGAGAAGACAAGGGCATCAACTTAAAAGAGCGGACAACGAAAAATGGGATTAGAACAAATGTTTGTAACATGTCTATCGTCATGTCAACTTGCAGTATTACCGACCGTAAACGATACCGCTATTATTACCGTTAAAACCGACCCCTATTCACTGTTAATGCTACTGTACACAAGACACCCCTTGTAGTCGCTAACTATTTATCTGTTTGAACGAGGCCAAATAAAGAACGCATTCCTTCTAACAAATGATACAAAACACAAATTCTGTTTTAAGCAAGACTATTTAAACGACCCACAAGGCAACGATAGCTCCTTTTCATCGACAAACAGGCCAACTGAAGCGTCTGAACCTCATCTTGTGAAATTTCTCCTTTTTGGTTGTTGAAAGATACAACCCTCCAAGTTGGAGCCAAGCTACAGTTAAATTACCTCTAAGCTGGAGCCTGACATCTCTAAGTTGGAGCCTGACATCTCTAAGTTGGAGCCTGGCATCTCTTAGTTGAAGCCGAGTTACAGTCAAGATACCTCTAAGTTTGAGTCGAGTTACAGTCAAGATATCTCTAAGTTTGAGTCGAGTTACAGTCAAGATACCCCAAAATTTAGAGCCCAGTTACCGCTTATGTGTAGACAGTCCTTCAAACCACTTCTGAAATAAGAATACTATTACATCTTGAGCAGCCAGAACCACTACAGAAACTTTCATCTCTCCACAAAGAAGCTGAAGCCGCCCTTCTAGACAGCACAGAAACTCAAAGTTAAGTCCTCTTTTTACAACTCCAGTTCATTATCAGCAAGTACTTACATTTTCAATAAATAAACAATAGTTTAAAAAAACTAGTTTCATTTGTATACCTTAGATTATAAGTCTTAAGGGTGTAGCGTGGTCGGTATTTTATTTCAAGTAGCTTCTTTATTTGTTTAATTAAAGTAATTATAAGGTATTTCTATCTTTCTCACCTTAGTTTTTGTGTAGTTTGTTTGCTTAATCGATAGCGTTCAAAAGATAGTGACGCCCTTTTTACTTATACATCACAATCCTTCCTATAGTGAGCATTAACTTGGAGTCGAACCACCCCCTGGAGAGGGTCTCTTAGCCGGGATCTCTTTTGGAGAGTAATTTAGTTACAAATTAGCGCCTTTGAGGAGCTAATAGTGTTACATGTTGTAGAACCACAAGTTTTAACAATAATAGGTAACACACTAGAATATTCAGAAGATTACATCTTTCTCGGAAAAATAATAAAATGCGAAAAAGCCAATTAGACAAACGTGGACACTAAAAAAGGTCATCATGGAAAAATAAGCAAGACATAAAGAGCAATGCAACGAAAAATATTAGACATAAAAATCAAGGACTCTTTTAGTTAGTTTGTAGAATTTATGATATAGACTGGTAGTTCTTAGGTGTATTGGCAGGATTTTTTTTTGGATTGTAGACAATAACATTTTTTGTGAGACTGTTCTGGAAACATCTACATCTGAATTTCTCGTGGGGTACCTATTAAGTGGTCTCTGTTTTGAGTTGTGGACATATTTAAAAACTGACCAAAAATATCCCAAGATGAATAGCACTGAAAGGGTCAGAATTTAGTATTTTTTAAAATTCGCAGTGCGAACTCTTATCCCTGTATATAGTTGGTAATTGCCATCAATCTTTATGTCCGTAGTATCAATAATAAATAAAGTTAAAGCAATTGGACCTAAAACCAAGCTTGAGGTACACCACTATCAAGCAGTCAACTTTTGGGATGATATTGATGGAATAAAAAGACTGTTCATTTTAAGAAATAAATGACTCAACGCTTAAAATTGTAAAAGAGTTTTTATCCCCTTGGCCGATGGTAATTTTCAACATTTACTAATTTAAGCGTAGTTTAGGTCAAAGTCCACTGCCGGTTTTCCTGGGTACTAGTTTGCTTAGACTTTTTGCGTCAAACTAATTTTTTAGGTAAATAACTGTTTTTTATTGAATTCTTAATAGCTAATTATGTAAACAATATACATAAAAAATTCCATCGTAGTATCACAAACAAGATGTACTCTGGAATGAAGAATTTAGTGTTGTTTGTTAGACATAAATAGTACTACTATTTAATAAATTTTTGTTAAATTTAAACATTGACACCTATTTGTTGTGGTATATTGTAAAGGAGAGCCTACTGATTGCTGGTAATATGAAAATTAAACGTCAAATTAACAGATCAGGGCATTTTTTATTTTTAAGACAACTATTCATTGTTGAATAAGGAGTATGGTATTAAACATTAAATCTTAAATGATAAAGTTATTGAATAGTATTTTTTACTATTTATTGTTTTATTAACGATAAACAATATAATTGAGGGGTATTTTTTTGTCTAGTATTTTTTATTAATAAACAATTAAATAAATTATTAGTAAAAAAATCTGGCGATGCCAATACTAAATCTATTAAATTATGCAAAACCATAAATATTTTTAATATTTTTGAATTCTTTTTTTACGATCAGTTCAATAAAAAAAAATGATTATTATTTATTTACGTATAAACATTGAAAATGAAAAATACCACCAGTCATTATTTTTTAAAATTTTAACGTAATAACCTATTATTAAGAACGGGGATCTACAAGGGATTTTTGCGCGATTTGTTATTTAATTTTATTGTCTATATAATTAGTGTCAATAAACTAGTTTTTACGTAATAAACGTAATGGTTATTGATAGATTAGGTTAAAAAATTCTCAAAACTAATTATTTTTTAAAAAAAGCTCCTTTTATTGTCAACCAAATGGTTAAAATATTAAAAATAAATTATAAATTAATTGAAAATTTAAATGGTCATAATAACACAATATCTGACGCATTAGAAAATTTGAGACCATGATATTATTTGTGCACTAATAACAATGGAGGGCACTTTGTATTGTAATGCAATATTATATCTTATTAAATGTTTTCACTTTTTCACTATATAAGTTGTTTTTGAACTATATGTGAATGTGTTTCTTTTCGTATCGTGAGCCCTATATTTTCCATTATGGAACCAAATTAATGCTACACAATATTAAATATTTGTAATCAGGAAATGCAGGGCCCATTTAAAATATTGAAGATGTAATTTATTGGGCACTCCCTTTATATGGGTTATTTGGGGTTCATACTTAGAAATTGCCGAACATGAACATAATGTCGAACATTATGAATTTTGCTGCATTGAAATCATTATAATTTATGCTGGTTAGATCCAAATTAGAATATGCATCTATAGTTTGGTTGATTCTCTTGATTCAACGTAGGTTTCTTAAATTTCTGGCTAGTAGAATCGATGGGGTCTATCCTGAAAGAGGAATTGATCAAGCTATATTGGTGCATCGATTTAATATCGATTTTTTGGAAATTAGACGTATAAATGGGGATTTAACTTTTCTATATAAGCTACTGCATAATGGTATCGACGCACCAAATTTGCTAAATCAACTTAAATTTTTGGTTCCCAGAGTTAACTCACGACAATATAATCTATTTTATACTGACACTGCAAGAACCAATATCCTATATAATTCACCTATGTTTAGAATTTGTAAGAACTATAACCAACTTTTAGATGATTATGACATAAATTTCCATTCTTTAACTAGTCTACTGGCTAAATCCTATCAAAACTTTTATTTGAACTTATTACTTGCATAACATGCCACTACTTTATTTTGTCTCATTGCATTTACTATTAAAATTCTTTTTTTTATATTTGTATTAGCTATTAACATTAAGGTATACTTAGAGTATTATATTACTTCTATTCGCTGTATATATATGCAATTTTTTCTATCTTTTTAGTATTGTTGTAACAATTTTGTTTTAAGTTTTTTGTAATCTAATTATGTTGTCCTGTAAATGGATTTTTTCTGTTGGGCAATAAATAAATAAATAAATATATAATTTCAGTCTGTTCTACATTTCTGGTCGATACAAATATTTATTTGAAAATTTTTTTATATTACCGAAATTAATGAAAATAAGTGGGTGTCAAAATATAATATCTGTTACGACACATTTTGAACAAAAATATCAATGATTTTGAAGAATTTGTCACAATTTTGAGTCATGCTTACGTCATAGTCCATGTTGAATCACCGCCTCCTTAAGTTTACTACTCCTTGTTCCCATTTATACTATTCGTAAAATTTCTGGATTTTTGGTGAGATCACTTGAAAGATATAGATCATTAACATTTTTTTTTTAATAAAATATAGTATAAGACTGCAACCACAATGTCATTATACGGTCAAGCGAGTTATCAAATGCAAAGTTTCAATCAAGAATCGACACAGTGGCAGAATCCAATCGTTCTGCAGAGCTTCACCGGCTCTCAGGAGAGCTTCACCGGCACTCAAGTATGCTGTATCGGCTTAAGCATGAACATAGGGAACTCTCATAGGGGTTATACGCTCTGACCAGGTATTACTCTGATTTCCTCTAATTTCCTTCGGAGTTTTGGGGAAGTAATGATCTCTCACAATACCTCGTTCAATGACCATACACCAAAGACAACCTCACTCCCCTCAACCACTTTTCTATGGTGGATAGGAGAGCTGGAGGCAGTCAGACGTGCCACTCGCAAGTTGTAGAACATGGTGCAGGGTAGTGGCAGCTTGAGGCGTATACATCCAAGCCAGCCGAGTATTGGACTTGCAAGGAAATCAAAAAGGAGCTCATGGAGGACGTTCTGTGAAGAGGTTGAAGACACCTCTGCCAGTGCACGAATCATGCGAGTCCTTGCTAAATCTCCCACTAACTCAATTGGTAAACCAAATGGAGAATACACAACAACAGCAAGGGACACTTTGGGGCTACTGCTGGAAACCCATTTCCCAGGCTCTTTGACAAATAGTTCTCAAGGATTTTTCTCTATCCTACCAACCTGGTCCCATAGGAGACGTGCGACCAGGGCAGACTGGGAAATGGCTAAGAGGATAGTTACCTTTATATATTTTGTAGAAATAACTTATTTTACTTATACTTATAACTTGTAATGGAATAGGAACTATTTAAAAAACTTATTTCTTTTATCACTGAAAAGAGTATATTGTTTACCAGGTAGAAAAGGCCGGACATTCCTAGATGATTGTTACCATTGCGAAGAAACATTGTTCAGGATTGTGGCTTTTCCTACTAGGTAAATATACTTTTTTTCTCGCAAATCGCTCTAAATTCGGCAGATACTGTGTTATTTTGACAAAATCGTAAATAATGTTATTTTTAAATAACTGGTCCTTTGAATTAGCATACCTGATTAGAAAAACAGCAAATCAAGATCATTTATTAATAATTAGATTACTTGAATGTTTTTCGAAAACATGTTTCTTAAGACCAAACATTGTAAACAGTGGCTGATTTTTTTTAAATATTAAGTATCTGTAAAAATTAGGTGGTAGGAATTCATGAATTTAGAAAAATGTCTGAAATAGTTGATACTTATTTGAACTCGGAAAAACCGATTAAATTTACTACTTACTGCTTTCGTCAGTCTTCTGCAACTTGGTTGACTTTGATGCTGTAATAACGAGTTTGAAAGACCATGGCGGATAGCAGTCATGCAATACTGTCCAAAATGTTTCTTGTTCTAATAATGTTCTTCTAATGTTCAATTGTAGTAAATATCCCATAACTATAAATATAGCCAATTCATTTAATAATGTATTCTAAATTGCATTGAAGTATTCAAAATACAAATTGATTCCTTATAAACAATGTGATTTCAATTATTTATGCAGAACACTAACGAATTTAGGGAAATTTCATTTTCATATTTCAGAAAATCTTAACTTTTTTCTTCAAAAATCCTGGCAGAAATGTCATAATGTCTTAGTGATTTGCGAAAAAATACATTTGATTAATCAGGGAATTACATAAAATTAGTATTTATGTTTTTTTTATTAGAGTATTTAAAAAGATCGAAGTTTCCAAGAAAATATTTATATTTTTCAGTATTTTATGAGCATTTTTTTAAATGTTAAAGGTTATTTCTCTCAGTAATATAAATAAGACACCTGCGAAATTTTCAAGTTTATTACCACATTTTGTTTATTTAACATTGCTCTTGGCAAACCAAAGAAATTAATTAAGACTTATCAACAAAAAAATCTACTTTGCGATACACAAATTATCGCATAATTTTAAAAAACGAATAAAAACAAAGTAAATACCAGAATATTTTAATGTAAGTGTTTTATCTCCATTAGTTGTATAAAACTTAAAAAGGCTTCAGATTTGAGCCGTCTTTTGTTAAAAGAAATCTGGACCAAAACAATAAATAAATGTTGATAAATTTTATATTCGTATTGTTAATATTTGAATATTTTTTGGATACAGCAAATTTGTTTTAGTTTTTCGATGTGTTCTAGTTGAAAAGTTGAAAAATAAATTCTGACCAAACAGACGATCTCAACAGTATAAAATGGTTCAACGATTTTTAGGTTTTACAATGAAAATGTGGAAAATAGCTCGGATCCGTCATTTTCTGATATAAGGGAAAACTAATTTGCCGCTCTTTGCATCCCCGTAACTTCCCCCTATCGTTGGGTTGAGCACAGCCTCTTGATTTTCAATAGGGATGTGGGGCGTTGCGATACCTCATTTTGAAGATTTTATCTGATCCTGGAATTTAGCATTAAACTTTTCATCAATGATAAAATTAGAGGTAAAAAAATGGGACTTCCTTTTTGATTAGTTGCAGTAGTACAAGATTTGCTGAGAAGTTTGACACACATTACTCAAGATTTCTGGTGTAATATATAATAAGTGGCACCAAAACCTTGTGCAAGTTGTTCTAAAGCATTTATTCCCAAAACACCCCCAGGGGTCCATTTTAAATGCCTTTTCCTAACTGGGATAGTGAACAACTAAATTGTTGGCTTAACTTTCTATAAATGTAGGCAAATAAACATTTTAACAAAAAAAAAGGATCAACTTGAGTATCACAGAACAGGGACATTTGCGATTATTCTTGACAAACTGAAGCCAAATATTGATAATTTGCTATTAACCCATCAAGTACATCTTTCCCATTAAAATTATGGCTATTTGAGATTGTCATTGTAAATATTATTAATGTTTAATTTTCGACTGAGTAATTGTGTAATAATAATTACACATATTATGTATATTTCTTTATTGTTTTTTCTTAAAAAAAGTTTACATGGACAAGAGAGTGTACATAAAAAAATAAATACATATTTTATAAAAGTAATTATATTACATAGTATAGAAGATAATTTTATAGTATATTAAGTATGGGGAACGGTAAGACAATTGTTTGGAAGAGTAGCGGAGCGACGACTCCAATTATTGTCTGACATTGGTAACCCTTAACGTTCGACATGTTTATAACGTTTTTTGCACGATTGATACCATTATAATTTAAAAAATTAAACATTTTCGTCGTATTGACTAGTTTCATTCATTTTATCAAGATAGATATTTTGGTTGATAGGTAGTAACTAAGGTGCTTAACAACAATGGAGAACTGCGTTTTTATTTAGTCAATAATTTTAAGTACAAATTTGATTATTATAAGTTAAAATATGGGCGAAAGTGAATTTGAAGAAATTGAACAGGCTTGAGAATAAGGGTGTTCCACAATTATTCTCGAAAAATCCAAAATCCGTTATCAAAATACCTACCAAAGTTTTAAAAAAATGGTGCGAAGGCAAGAATTTAAGAATCGATGAAAAGACTTTATTGGCATATTTCGTTCAAAGACATATGCAGTTAAAAGCTCCTGGAAGCCTCTGGGCAGAATATTCAATGATTAAATCCATCGCTTTTCTTTATGATGGCATTGATATTTCCAAGTTTTCAACTTTGATCGCGTATTTAAAGAGAAAAAATGTTGACTATAGGCCTAGGAAAGCGAGCATTTTTACACGGGAGCAATTTGAAAAAATTCTAATGGAAGCACCGAATTTTAGGTCGCAATGATATTGGGAATATCTGGTGCTTGTAGAAGAAAAGAATTATATAATATTACTATGAATGACATCCAACCAACCAATGGTTTAATGATTGTAAAAGTACCCAATACAAAAACAAACTTTCAGCGAAATTTTACAGTCGTTAATAAACCAGATGATAAAATTCCATATTTTCTGCAAAAGTACATAAAACTTCGTCCATTACAAGTAAAATCTAATCATTTGTTCTTAAGAAACGCCAAATTGCCAAATTCTTAAATTTGCCTAATCCCGAGAACTATACTGGCCATTAGTTCAGGAGGACATCGGCAACGCTTTTGGCTAATAATGGTGTTGATGTCCTCGGATTAAAGCGTCATGGAGGTTGGCATTCATCGACAGTGGCAAAAAGCTATGTAAAAGATTGTCCTCAAAATAAAATAGATTTTAAATTAGATAGGTCATCCATCTCAAATGTGGCTGAATCCAATAGAAAAGATCCAATAAAACTCAAAGTCAAAACCACAGACTTTTATTCAATTAATGTACAATTATTGCAACTAGTTTCGGTCTAGATCAGACCATCATCAGGCTGTAAAAAACACAATAAATGGTAAGCAAGAAGTGCAAATAGTAATCGGTGGTAGAAAATAATATTAAAACAGGTTAAACAGCAATACCAAAGATAACAATTTTAGTACAAAATGAGAATGTGTCAACAGAACAGAAGTTATTTCAAATCATAAAAAATATTAATACTTTTTCTCTTTCTTTTTGTAATAAAATAAGTGAATCTTATGTATTTACCTATATATGTATAATGTAATACTAGTATGTGTAGGGTTACATCTTAATTAGATCAAATAACAATGAAGTAAAACAATAAAATGTTGTAGCTACATGAACATGCTAAATAGATAATTGACAAACAAATACTTACCAGAGTCACAAGAGTAGAAGTGGAGGGTGTTAACACAACATAGATAGGTGAAGATTTGTAATGTTACATTCCATTAAGGGGTGGTTTTGAATATTGTGTGTGGTTTTAAAAAATTTTCTTTTTTAATAAATAATAAAATTTGTCAAGAAATAATAAGATATGGGGATTTTTTGGGGGGAAGTCTACTAAATGAAGTAAGAGGGGAATTTAATATGTCCCTACTTGATGGAATAAAAAACCATAAGTAGGGTAGGAGTTAAGGGGTCGAAGGAGAGGAGGGAATTAGGGATTATGTCCCACTAGAAGGAATAAAAAACCAACAGTAGGACAAAGGAGAGGGTGGAGGGTTCCCACTGCATGGAATAAAAAACCAAGAGTGGGAAGGGATTTAAGGTTAAATTTTAAATAGATTTTGCCGAAAAAATATTATGCAATACTAGTATTACTACTAATGTATGCAATTCTGTAGGAGTTTCTGTTAGAAGTGAAACCACCGCCAAAACAAGTGGGATTTAAGAATAATTTAACAAATTGTA
Source organism: Ophraella communa (assembly GCA_035357415.1). Classification (NCBI taxonomy): domain Eukaryota; kingdom Metazoa; phylum Arthropoda; class Insecta; order Coleoptera; family Chrysomelidae; genus Ophraella; species Ophraella communa. The sequence continues at coordinate 28,842,058 of CM068984.1, read as the reverse complement.
CCATAAGTTTCAAAATTAATAAATAATTCGTTAGTTTTATTCATTCTGTCAAAAAATAAATTAAAATTAAAAAATTTTTCAACTCGACGGTAAGTGAATTATTTACCGTCGAGTTGCTAGTAAATGTCACCAAGTGACGTAAAATCTGTCACGGTAAACAGTCAAAAATGATCAATCGTGCAAAAAAGTAATTAGTAGTAATAAAACTCAAAGTCAACCCACAGTATGTAATTTAATGAAATGTTATAGTAGCGACATGTTTCGGTCACAAGACCATCTTCAGGCTTTAAGAAAAGAACACAATATGTCAGAGAAATGAAATACAAAGTCAAATATATAAAAAAGACAAATATAACATGTATAAAAGTCAGATCATATAAGATAAATCTAACAAAAAATAGAAAATGATAATTTTATAACAGTCAATATAGTTTATAAAATATATAGAACAAACAAAATCAATGTGAAAAACACAAAATATCTTATAATGCATAATACAATTTGGGAACTCACCTCTATGTGCAGACTGCAGTGTTTAAACAAAATATAACAGATATTGTGAAAAAGAAAAAGGGGAGTATTTTAAGTTAGAGTAATAGAATAGTTTGAAAAAGGTAGTTTAAAAATAGTTTAAATTATTGGAACAAACTGTATGGAAGTTTGACGTGTGAAAATAAGAAAAACTGGCGTAAAGAAGTAAAAATTTCAGAATGAAACCAGGTATCAACATTCTATAGAATGGCCTGTAAAGAGTTCTCCAAAATAAGGAGATCGATCTCCAAGACCAAATCAGGAACTGGCCTGGTTTAATAGCGGGGTTAGAAGAAGAAAAAATGTGGAGAGATCCCCTAGACGAGGGGTTCAATCTCCAAAACCATTGGTCGATAGAAGATTGGAAAAAGGTAGGTTCGAAGGAACCAAAATGGAGAGTTCTCCGTAAAAGGGAGATCAATCTCCAAAACCCGTGACCATAAATTATCTGATCAATGGTGGAAACAATTAGGGGACATAGTCTCATAAAAATTAATATAAAGAGAGATAACATCATACTCCATATCACATCAACAGTGAATCAACTAAGATGCAAAACACTCCACTAACGAATGGACGTTCAAAGTAATCAGCACATGTAAGGAAAGGTGCGGAAAAAGTACACCGGAAGAACAAGAACAAGTTACCAACTGAGGGAATGTTGCCAACTATAGTGAAAATTTATTGGAAAAATATAAAATTCTAAATTGGAGGAAATAAATGTTAAATTATGAAATACTATTAAATTTAAAAAAGTAATTATTTAAGTACATTCAATAGGAAATTGCAGATTGCATATAAGTAAAACTAAAAAATCACATTTAGAAATAATAAAAAATATATGTTGAGAAAGGAATGAAGAAAGGAATATCTTTTATTATGGTTTGAATTTATAATTATAAAAAAATTTTGCTTAAATTTCAAAACCTCGGCTAGCTCAAATGATTTTTTTTTAAGTTTTAATTTTAAATTTCAAATTTTTAATTTTAAACGTTATTGATTTAAAAAAAATTAAAAAAAAATTATTTTTTTTTTCAAGAAAATTTTATTACAGAAAAAAAAACTTACCTAATGAACACCCTACCTACTCTTATCTATTCCTATCTACTCTTAATTAAATTTATTACACTTCTACCAAATCAAATCTCTTGTCCAGCAATGATCTTCTCTGATTCTATTATCAACTTTTTCTACAAACCACTCACCAGCTATGTAGAACTACGAATTTTTACTTATTTCTTTATCATTTTAATTTATTTATTTTAAATAATCGTGTAAACTGCTGCAATTATAGGTATTTTTAAACTCTAATTTTCTTCTTTAAAAATGCCTAACTTCTTGTGCAAAAATTCCACCAAACTGCTGCGGCTTTTCTATTTTAATATTCTTTTATAACTGTCTCATTTTTCTAATATTAATTAAAACGTTTTCTGTTTAACTATTTTACTTCCTTTTCCTAATCCCTTAACTGTCTTGACTTTTTATAAATTCAACTGTTCCTTCTTTTTAAATTATCATTTTTCAACCTATTTAACTTTTCAAAAAAAATTTTATTCTTTTTGTGACTTTTTCAAAAACTGTCCTTCCACTCACTGTCACTGTCACTCCCTTCATCCCACTTACTCTAATGACAAAAAACTCAAAAAAAAACATTACATTGATATCTCCTGATTTATGTCAACATATCTCATTTGACATAAACCTGACATAAATATAAAATAATTTTTTTTTCAATATTTTCCAAAATCAAATTAATGTATTTTTTATATAATTATCAAACCACAATACTTTTAATAGTCAAATGATTATTCAATATATAGGAATGTATGTTACTCATTAAAAATAAATAATCCTATTTTCATGGCTCTGCATATGAAGCCATAGAGTTTTTGTAAATCTGATTCATTTGTGGATGTCAACAGCGAGTCTAAATCGTTTGAGTGGTCAACTATATTAAGAAAATATCGTAGGAAACTGTACATTTTAATAAAATAAGTGAAAACTGATTGGTTTCTTGTACTATGAGTAGATGTCAAAAAGGTTGAATGGAATTAATTTTTTGATTGACCAACTTAGCTTTTTTCACATCCACTCACAGCACAATCAATTAATTGACCAATTATTTCACACTTTTTGTTAGATCTAATTTTCACATTTTTTTTTTGGAGATATGGTAGAAAATTTTGAAAGTGGTCTGTCTATACGAAAAATAAGTTGAGGAACCTCTCCTCAAATGATCTGTAGCAAAAAACGAAAAGTAAATAAGTGACAACAAAATATTAATATTTTAATTGGTCCGGCATATCAGTAAAATATATTTAATTTAATTTTTTTCCTTGTTTTTGGATATTGTACAACCCCTCAAGATAATTTTATTCTTTATCATTTCATGCAATACTCGTAGAAGTCTATAAGGATTTTAAATAAGGTAAAGGAAGTTTTTTAACGCTCTGTATAGTTTACACGGACGTCATCATCTTCGATAGGATCCAGTTTACCCCCCACTCTAACTCTTTTTCTTATCTGCGATGCGTGGTTTAAAACAACATGATGGGGATCCGCTGAATTTATTTACAAAAAAGCTTATAATTGTTCTTGACGTTCGCGATCATTTGTTTATGTTAATTTTTTAGTGTGCGGACCTTAGTGAAAAATTGTTTTAATTTTAATTTATCGAGTTATAGTGTTCGGACAGTTTTCGAAATGAAGGAGATTCAATATACGGTTAACAGAAGTAAGTTATTGATTATTATCATTTTATTTATTTAGAATAATTTATTACAATTTTCATTTATAAATTTATCAATAAATATATCTAAATAACTATTTTAGATTATCTTTTAGATAAAATGTAGAACACGTAGTGATTTAATTTAATTTAATTAGTTTTTAGCTAAACGTTGAACATAATATTAATGTTTCCAGTTATCTTTTATATAAATAATTAATATTAAAATAATCAATATAAAAAAGTGTAAATTTTGGATTGCAAAATATTCTTAAATTTGGTCCTGATAAAAGAAAAAATGTATATAGCAATTAATAAATTAGTACCATTTAAATATTGATGTAATCTGAAGAGGAAATAAAAAATAATAATTTATTTAAAAAAAAATACTAATAAAATTAACAAAATTGAACAAACACTTGATTGATAAGTAAATGTTTTATATTAGCGGTTATAAAATCAATTTATACATATTATTAACTTTAAAAAATAGCTAATTTCAACATAAATATTAATTACTGTAAAAATACATAATTTTTTAAAAATAAAAACATGAATCAATCTTTATATATTTCTTTTAATAGTGCATACAATATTATGTTTTTTTAATAGTTTTACCAAAAACTTCTATAAACTTAATTAAAATTCTCTTGTCATATGTCATAAAATGTATCTTAATTTAATTGATATCCGTGTTTTCTCACCAACAACAATTATTATCTCAGCGTATTTAAAATAAATGTGTGCATTTGCATAAATGTTAATGAAATCATTTTATGAAACAAAAATTAAATAACAATAAACTTTAATCGTTGACAATTTATGTAAAGTAAAAATTACCATTACAAATTATTCTAAAATTAAAATATTTCTTTTCAAATAAATTTATTGATAAAAATATATTTACATAGGTATATATTTTTTTAATGTTTTTTGCTTGTAATAGCAATAAAATATAATATATTCTAGTCAGTTAGGATTGATGTAAGCTGGAAGAGATGGATGATAGATAAGGGCCGAAACCTGACGACTATTTAAATCTTTAATATTTTGTTTTTGGTTTTATAATTTCCTTTATTTTTAAATAGTAAATAAAACAATTACTTTTATAAATAAATAAAATATAAGCAAATTTATTCAAGCGTAAAATTGTTTCTACAACATGAACAGAATGCATTCAAGTAACATATTTTGAACATTTTAAATAAATACAATTAGTGACGAATAAATAATGTATCTACATAGGCCATTTCTATAATTTCTTTTAAAGTACTATTCATTATAATAATATTTTAAACGACAATTGCAAACATAGTGTTGATACTGTCTTAGTTTACTTTATAAATCATTCAAATAACTTTTAAATAATTGCAGACAAACAAAGTATGTGGTTGACGGTATTAAAAGATTTTTAAAGATCAATATGCCTAATTTGCCTAACATGGCTTATAAGTGTTTTACTATATTATATTAAAAGTATTAATAACAAAAATTTAGCTGATTTTCCTACATTTAGGCAAAGTTTACAATAATTGAAAAAGAACAGTTAGCTAACTGTTAAATGTTAACAATTCTCTTGCAGTCTACATAATTCCAAAAGTTAATTTTTCTTCTTTTTCGTATTATTTATATATTACAAGACTTTTCATTTATTAAAAAATTATTTAAAGCCTTTTCTTTTTCTTTAAGACTGTATACTGTGTTCCTACTTTCATACAACTTTTTAGTCATTTTTATAGTTATCTACTTTCTTTAGTCTGAATAGACCTTATCCTCTTAATTTTAGTTCTATTTATGATAAAATTTTACAAACAAGTTCTAGGAATTCATGTATATAAGGTTAAATAGTAAATTGAATGTTTATAGCGGTCGTAGGAATAAAAGTGTACGTATCTTGTTGGAAAATGATTTTTTTTATATTTCTTTTCACGCCGTATGGTCCCTGGCTTTTATTCCGACATCTGACGCTCATTGGCAAGTTTATCCAGCACAATCTCATCTCTTGGCGTATAGAGTTTTTCTGAGCATGATCCAAACATTTAATAAAGATACTTTAAATAGTTTATACCTTGTAACATGCCTATCGTCATGTCACCTTGCACTATTACCGACCGTAAATGATACCGCTATTATTACCGTTAAAACCGACCCCGATTCACTGTTAATGCTAATGTACACAAGACACCCCTTATAGACGTTAACTATTTATCTGTTTTGAACGAGGCCAATTAAAGAACGCGTCCCTCGCTTGCAATTGAATAACGAACGCATTTCTTCTGACAAATGACACAAAACACAATTTCCTTCTTGAGCTAGACTATTTAATGAATTGCCAAGCAATTTGATATCCTTTTCAACTGATACTCTCATCTGAAGAGTTTAAACAAACCTTCAAGTACTCATCTTGTGAAATTTCCCCTTTTGGTTGTTGAAAGATACAACCCTCTAAGTTGGAGTCGAGTTACCGTCAAGTTACCTCTAAGTTGGAGCCAAGTTATCGCTAAGTTGGAGTAAAGTTATTGCTAATTTAGAGCCCAGTTACCGCCTATGTGAAGACAGTGCCTCAAACCACTTCTGAGCTGTTAAGAATACTATTACATCCCGAGCAGCCAGAACCATTAAAGAAACTTTCATCTCCACGAAGAAGCTGAATCCGCCCTTCTAGACAGCACAGAAACCTAAAGTTAAGTCCACTTTTTACAACTCTAGTCCATTATCAGCAAGTACTTACAGTTTCAATAAATAAACAAAAGTTTTAAAAACCGTTTCATTTATATACCTTAGACTATAAGTCTTAAGGGTGTAGCGTGGTCGGTCTTTATTATTTCAAGTAGCTTCTTTATTTGTTTAATTAAAGTAATTACAAGGTGTTTCTATTTTTCTCACCTTAGTTTTTGTGTAGTTTGGTTGCGTTAAAAAGATAGTGGTGCTCTCATTACTTATACATCCCAATCCTTCCTATAGTGAGCATTAATTTGGAGTCAAACCACCCCCTGGAGAGGGTCTCTTAGCCGGGATCTCCCTGCCTTATTGGGACTAATTTAGTTACAAATTGGCGCCTTTGAGGAGTTAATTTAGTTACAACCTTCAAACACTTTTTGGACTTTTGGTGAGTGGTATGGTAGGTACTTGTTTCTGACTCAGATTTTCATATTACAATGTATTTGGTAAGATTGAGGAGCCTTTACGTTGACAAAATACACTACCAGTGCGACGAATTTTCTCAACAACCACTAGCATTGCGGATTTACTGGGAGACGCCTTGTTCAAATATTGTTGATTTCTTTTTGACAATTATTTTAAAGATGGGCCATTATTCCATCCAATTCCGTACGAGATGAAATAACTTAACTTTTTTTTCGGTAGAAAAACCATAATGCAAATATTTTAAACGTTTTCTAAACTAATTAAAAGTATAGCCTTTTAATGTACCCTAAGAAATGAGACAGCAAATTTATATTTCCTTGATTTACCAATAGTGATAGAAAAACTATAATTTTTACATTTAATTTTTATCGATAAAATTTTCCGATTAACCCTGTAAAATAGTTTGAAAGATAACACAATTTATTTATACCTGTTTACCTTAGCGCATTATGTATTTAAAATAATTAATATTATCATAATCAATTTCGATAAAACAGCTTATCAAATATCCTATATGAATATTTATTTTTAAATAAATACTTAATTGCAGTTTATTTTCCAAGCAATCGCCTATTTACATTAAGAGATCGGATCACGTATAGAATGCAAGTTTTACTAAATAAGCAAATCGTTATGTAATTGTTTCAAAAATATACGAAGCACTGTTATGTTAACAAATTACACCGTTAATTTGATAAAGACGTAACCGCCGATAATTAAGAATTTGTTAATATAAAATTGCTAAATATTACGAATGTACCAGGTTATATATGTAGAAAGAGACCAATACATTTTTTAAAACGACCGATTGCTATAGCAGGCCTTGACAAAACGAAAAAACGCCGTTTTTGTTTACAAAAACTACCCAAATCAAACCTTTCTCTTGTCATTTAACCATGCGAAACACGCATAAGTTGAACGCAATGTCTACTTCTACTATAACTAAATTTAATAGGTACCTACTGTTTTAAAAAACATTAACAGATAACAGATAAAAAATTAAATGTGTTCATTAAAATATAATCAATATTAAACGTTGGGTGGTTTTACAATAATCATATTATATATGTATGTGTGTATAAATTAGGGGTGATAAGTACACTGTCCCCCTTAATTGCCATGTTTTGATTTTTTCTCAGATTTATGGCAGCTCTTCGAGTCCTATTTTCCTGAGGAAGTTTAGAACATCGTCGGGCTTCAAATCAGGTAGATTCCCCTATTCTATTTCATGTGCTCCTAGGTATCTGGCCCTAGAATTCCGCAAGGCAGGGCATTCTGAGAGTATTTGTATTGAGGTTTCATCCTCTTCCTCACAGAATTTGCACTTTGCTTCATCTGCTAACCCTAGTTTCTTCATGTGGCTTCTAAACCGGTTAATATTCCCGTTAGAATTCGGAGCCTTTTTTTACTGAGGTTGAGGCAGCTAAGAGATCTCTTCTGGTCATAGTTCCTCAGTAGTATCTTAGATTGCCTCAGTATTTCCAGCTGATTCCAGCACTTGGATTTTTCCTTCTCCATTTCTTCCCTTAGTGTTCCTAAGATGTCTCTACTGCTGATCCCACAAATGTGGGTGGTCCCAAATGTGGGGTTTCAGCTCCTTTTTTTTGCCAGCTTATCTGCTGTTTCGTTCCCCTCTATTCCTATGTGTGCCGGGACCCATAGGAGGGTGACAGTGTTTTTCTGGCCTAGTTCATTTAGTTTGCCTAGGCATTCCCAAACCATCTTCGAATTGATTATATTTGTGCTCAGCGCTTTGATGGCTGCTTGACTATCCGACATGATTACAATCTCTTATCTGCGGTAGTTTCTTCCATTATTGAATTCGACACATCTTTCGTTGACGCGGACTCCTGCTTGAAAGATGCTCGGGTATGTGTCCAAGCTTTCTGAGTATTTGGCTCTTGGTCCAAAAACTCCTATCCCAGTTCCCTTTTCCCCTTGTCTAGCTTGGAACCGAATAATCATGTTAACAAGAGTATCAATAAAATTCGAAGTCAACCCACAATATAATAATTTAATTTAAAAAGTGCGACAAGCTCTAGAGCCTGATGATGGTCTGTTGACCGAAACATGTCCCACTGATGTAACTTTTTTCATTAAATTATTTATTGTGGGTTGACTTCAAATTTTATTGCTACTGTTTGTATCATCCACATTTACATCTACAATATTAAAAAGAGATATTAAAAATAATAAAAAGCTCTTCATTTTAACAAAACGAAGAGTTTTGTTATTATTGTTGGACTTCCAAAAAGTAAGGGTTAGTACAATAAATTTAGAGATATTAAACTTAGAGAGTATAATAGTATATTGTGTTACATGGGCTGAAAGCGAGCATTAGCAGCAGCGGCTGGCAAATACCAGCATTCAACTGTTTCCGGCTACCTTTATGACTATTAAAAACAAATTAAAAAAATTATTGTGGATGAGAATTGAATCCCAGTCGTTTGCGTGAGAGGCAAGCACGTATAACACTGCGACAGCAGGAGTTTTTGGAAAGAATGCTCGTATTGTAGAAATTATACTATTATGTATTTGCTCACTTTCATTATAAGGTATTCAGAATGGGACGCTTCTTTTAAAATCGAATGTACCTTTCTGGTTTTAGTGTTTTAGACTTTTTGCGTTATAATTTATAGAATTTTGTTAAATTTTGCAGAAATTTATATAATTTCTGATTTAAAAATGTCAAATCCAAGGCAAGCGCTTTTCAAGCTAAAATAAAAAAATAATGGCATTACGAATTTTCTGCCCTTAGGTTATAAACAATACTAACTAACCAAGAACTTGAAATTAATCAAATACATACTGAAAATAATTTCAGATAAGGTGCAGAAACTGTTTCTATACCAAGCTTGACCGTTTTCTATGAAAAAACAACTACTTCCTGGGCTATATACCCAGGATGGCGACCGACTTCGTCAATACTTAAAACCATCTCTGTTGGTTTGCATAGAAAATGGTCAAGCTTGGTATAGAAACTATTAAGTTTCTTTATGTTGGGTGCAGGTAAAAACAATTTTCTATTTTTCAGTTTTATTATTGACTGCACCTAATCTGAAATTATTTTCAGTATGTATTTGTTTATCTTCGTTTAGCAGTTTTAAGTTTTAAGTATCGACGAAGTCGGTTGCCATCACGTTTTCTATTGGAATGTAATTCAATGTTCGTTGGGGCATATAGCCCAAGAAGTAGTTGTTTTTTCATAGAAAACGGTCAAGCTTGGTATAGAAACTATTAAGTTTCTTTACCTTGGGTGCAGGTAGAAGAAATTTTCGACTTTTCAGTATGAAATGAACCACATATCACATCTAGCATGGGCTGCATATGGGAAGATGTGACACGTCTTTAACTCAAACCTACCCTTAAAACTAAAAACCAACGTTTACATGGTACACAGTAATAACTTACGGATATAAAACAAAATCCTAAATAAATTGAGGATACACCAAAAAATAATAGAACAAAAAATGATACGAATAACACTTGAAGGTCATTAAACCAATTTGTGAGAAAAAATAGAATCAAGGTCCAAGGTATAGTAAGGCGAATGGGTGGTATCAAAAGGAACTGGGCCGGGTATGTTACCAGATATACGACCAACTGGAGTGGAAAAACAAGATGGTGATCTTGGGAGAAGAGAAGAGAAGAACAGCCGAACTTAACTGGTACCAAGTGACAGAGAATAGGTATAATTGAATAAATATGAATCAGGTTTATATCAAAAGGATACAAAACATCTAGAAGAAGAAGAAGAGGAAGAAAATATTAAAAAGAGTAGTCTATCCATCTGATCACTTAGGATATATAAATCAGCAAATCTAATCCTCTCAAATGGGTCTCCTCGGATTACAGATAATATTTCCCCAAGTAACTTTTTCACTTAAGAAGAGCAGTTCTATTGACAGTTGGTAGAGTTTTATTAATATTCAGAATTTACAGAATTTACAAAAAAAACTTATTAGAGTTGGGATTTTCTATAACCAAAGTCAAAAGCCAAACGAAAAAAAACCAAATTTATTGATTGCTGAGTAACCTAGATTGTTTTTAGGGACAACTCATCAGAGTTCAGCTACTGAAAATTTATTTTCTGTTACAAAGATGAATTTCTACAAATTATGAAGTAAAGAGATTGGGTTGGACGAAGCCATTCTAGCATTTTATTTATCAATATATAAGCAATACAATAGTTTAATAATGATAATATAACTATTTATTTACATACAATATTTACATAAAACATAGCCTTTTTTTCGAGTCGTAAATTGAAAGATTAGTTTACCCAAAGTAATAAATTTGTAGTTAATGCAAAATTTACTACGGTTAAACAAACCTGAACAGAAATTCAAAAACATTAATAAATAAAGATTTAAAAAACATAAAATTGACGTTTTTGTTAACATACATAAAAAATGGCAAGTGGATTAGATACTCAAAGAAAAAGAAAACGGTTTAATTATAAATTCAATCCAAACCAGTTTTAATTACATACATTAATAATAAAATAATAATTATAAATAATATCGATTTATGAGTTGAATTAGAAGTGGACTTTGAAGTAAAAAAATAAACATTTAAGAATTATGTGTGATGAAATCGTCGACATCCAACATACTATGTTGCTGGAATGTCTACTAAACTAGTGCACGGACTTAATAAAAGTGTCTCCAACGACGATGATTTTCATAAGATGTAAAAGGCTGAGAAAAATAGTGTTTACTTAATACAACTACCAAAATTATTTTACTTTTGATAACAAAGTATATATTCAAAATGAGGGTCTTCCAATGGGAAGTCTCATTTCTACAATTTTAGCAAATATTTTTATGGATAATTTAGAAAACAAAATCTTTAATTCTAGTTATAAAAACAATAATTTATTTTGGTATAGATATGTTGATGATGTGTTAGCAGAATTTGTAGGTAGCGAACGACAATTAGATATATTTTTTAATTATATTAATACCTTGCATCCTAAAATTAATTTTACTTTAGAAGTTGAAGAAAATAATTAAATTAATTTTCTAGATTTAACAATTGAAAAAGTTAATAATTTACTAAATTATTCAATATACAGAAAACCAACACAAACAGATGTAACCATACCATATAATTCAAATCATCCTATAACACATAAATTAGCAGCTTATAATTCTATGATACATAGGGCATTTTCAATTTCAATGGACAAAATTAACTTTGATAAAGAAATTTATATCATAAAACAAATAGCTACATCTAATGGCTACCCAATTCATTTGATAAATACATTAATTAATAAAAAAAGAACAGAAAGTGGCACTACAACTAATATTTCCTAAACAAACTAAAGAAATTAAAAGTTATAAAAATATTACATATTGTGGAAGTATTTCCAATAAAATTTCAAAAATAATATCTTCGGCAACATCAGCAATAATATCATTTAAAACACAAAATAATGTTGGTACAAAATTGTTAAATGTAAAAACAAAATTACCTAAATTAAAAAAAATCTGGTGTTTACAAAATTAATTGTCCAAAGTGTAATGCTGTATATATAGGTCAAACACAAAGAAATTTTGAAGTAAGATTTAACGAACATTTAAGAGCATATAGATTAAAACAACCAGATAAGTCAAATTATGCAAAACACCTACTTGAACATCCAACCTCACTCTTTCACACCAATGACATCCAAATACTACACATTTGTAATAAAAAACAAAATTTAGATTTCCTTGAAGAACTTGAAATAAAAGACATCTAGCAGATCCACAATTTAAAGTTGTTAATGAACAAATAAATCTGGGAAGTTCTCCACTTTTAAAGTGTTTGCTTTGATTGAGTCTTCATTTTATACATAGATAAGACGTAATTGTAACACAAATATATTAAGTTATTGTAAAGATCAGCATGATATAGTTTTTTCCTGGTTTTTCTATATCATTGCACAGTTATACTGATCTTAGAGGGAAATACATCCAGGATAATCCCTTAGGGCTAATAACATCTAGGCTTTAATATTGTTATGTCTTATTACTTCCATACTTGGTCTAGCCTTATAACTACCTAATAAACATCAGGTACCTAGCTACAAAAATAAATAGTAACTTCAATATGTCAATCTGACGATGCTAGTTGTCTAGCGAAACGGCTGTCATTGAGTCTTTTAAAAAAGCAGTTTTTAAATAAATATTGGAAGTTTTGTTAAAACGAAGAGTTTTTTATTATCCTTGGTAAAAGGCTAATTTTTTATGTTGAAGAAGTTAGTTAAATTAATAAACTACTGTTTATTCTGTATTCTAAAGATGTACGACTTCCATAAGAGAGCCCTCTTTCAGCTCTGGTTCGACATTTTGGGGCCCTTTGTTATTTTCTCTGTTACTTCTAGGCAAGCCAGTCGCTGCACTGTTTGCAACATAACACATATCGTTGATTGTAGAATTCACGGTCAGTATACAAGTGGTTTGACCAGAAGATGACTTTCAAGCTCCATGTCTTCTTACACATTCTGTAGCAAGTAGAACTCGCCACTAAGAATGCGAATAAGATTTCATTCCATATCACAATGTAGTTAGTACAATAAATATTATATATAAATACACTAAGTTTAGATATTTGAAGGTTTTTTGTCGATACGTTGAAATATACAAATATAACAGTAATAAAAGTTTTTTTTCTCAAATTTTTAAATGATGTAAACTTTCAACGGTGATTTGAATGGTGATAGAATTTGTTTGCATAAAATATCAATTTTAGATGATTCGGATTGAATAATTTTTACAAATCGCCTAAAACATCGAAGTTACATACAAATGACTCAATTAATAGATTTAATATAATGTTAAGTTGGAGTATGACGTCAAAGTGTAATCCCATTCACAGTCGGACGACTTTTTGACGCAAGAAGAAACCGGTAAAAAATAAAAAAAAATGAAATAGTTAAAAAAATATAAAATTTTATTTCAAGAAAAGTTCGTTGGTGCATCTGAATGAAACATCACAGGCTAACAATCTTTACGGACTGGATTGCCAAACTAGTTTACCTTTTTTAAATTTCCTTAAAAATATACCATCAGGTAAATTACCTTGTTCTTGAAATTACAGTTCAATGTCACTAATCGTTACCAGTGTTTAAAGGACGTCGGTTCAATATTTCGTAGCTCCTTATTTAATTACAATTTTAATGACATACATTTTAATTAATTGACAATGTTTAATTTATCGATTTTTAGATATTTAATGGGTCTACATTATTAAACACAATTAGTTTATTTAATATATATGTTATGTAGCTGACACATTATATAACATTTTTATTTCAAGATATACTAAGTGACATAAAAATCCGAACACCCAGTTTAAATGATTTTATTTTAATGAAATTTGGCTAATTTATTTATTTTACTGAAATAAACAATTGATAAAATTTTCAGCCTTATCAATTAAAGATTCCGGTTTTTATAATGTTTTTCTTTCTAACAATCCAAAAATGAATATTGGAGCCGCAGTAAAGATCCCAATTTGGCAGATTTTGGTTCTCGACATTCTTTACGATTGGTTACGATGTCTGGGGTACGGAGACCTGTACAATTTCGAGAAATTGCACTTAGAGTGCAAAGAAGTGTAGACACCGTGATTAGGTGTTGTCAGGCATGGCTTCGAGAAGGCCGTGCGCAAAGAGCAAGGGGCTATGGACGCCCCTTGCCCTTGCCCTTGTCCCGTAGGACAACAGACCGTGAAGATCACCGCCTAAGATTATTGGCCTTATGGGACCGTTTCTCCACTACCAGGTCCAGAACACGGAAGACCTATTGGCATACCGGCCACACTGGGTCCTCCCTTTAACTCCAGAACACCGACGTAATCGCCTTGAGTGGTGCAGAGAACGGTATCTCTGGGATTAAGAATGGAACAGTATTATCTTTAGTGATAAGTCTCGATTTTGTTTAGTCATACACGATGGTCGAGCGAGGGTTAGAAGACGATGTGGTGAAAGGAGAAATCCACGGTTTTTTGTTGAAAGGCATGTTCATCAAACTGTTGAAGTTATGGTTTGGGGTGCTATAGCTTATGGTTCGAGATCACCTTTAATCTTCATCAGAGGTAACATGAACGCGCAGCGTTATATCCAAGAAGTTTTAGAACCCCATCTATTACGCTATCTTGACACCTTGGCAAATCCAACTTTCCAACAAGATAATGCCCGACCACATGTCGCAAGAGTCACAATAGACTTCTTTCAACATAATGATGTCACATTGTTACCTTGGCTACCAAGATCTCCCGACTTATCCCCTATTGAGCGCGTGTAGGATATGATGGGTAGGAGATTGCTCAATTTGCAAAGTCCTCCTCAGAATCAAGAAGAACTTAAAGAGGAGTTGGTGGTTGCCTGGAATGAGATAGCACAGGAGGACCTTGACCACCTGATCAGAAGCATGCCTAGGCGCGTTGCAGAATGCGTAACACATCGGGGTGCATCCACAAATTATTAAAGGAAAAAGGGCTTTAAAGCAATGCAATAATTTTGAAATGTTTTTCATTTACTTATTATTCTTCAGTAAGTACTTATATGGGTGTTCGGATTTTTATGTCACTTAGTATAGTTTGATTCTAAAAATGTTTCTTTAAAATCTCGCTTAATAACTGTATAGTTCTTCTGAAATTTTAATAAATCAAATATTGTCTACCCAATGACGTCAACTAATTTAAATAATTTCGTATTGTTCAAACTTTTTATTTTGTAAAATTTCATATTTAAATTAAATTTCTACTTTTGGCGAATGGCATAGAATCCTCATTAGAACTGACAAGAGAAATGTTTTGAAGTGTTGTTGGTAAGAAATACATTTATCTTTAGTTGTCATTGGGTATTGTTCGTCATCTAACCAACTTACTGAGTCAAAAATATAATATGACGCTGCAAAATGAATAAAATGATGACCTAGACAAACAGTTAATTTATTTATTTTTGTGATTTTTTAAGAAAAATGGTTGACTGCAGTTAAAATACCTAAGGCAATCTCATTATGTTTGCCACATTTGGCCATAAGCATTCTTGATTAGCCGAGAGGACTGGATTATAATAATTGGAAATAGGCATAGCAGGTTTTCATTACTCGCGAAGTCTTCAGTTGTATTTAATACCTAATAAGTCGCTATTAAGCTCTATCAGCACAGGTTAGCACCTGTTTTACTTAAAATCATATTAAATTACATGAATTTAAAAGATAAATATCTAAAATACGGCTTTTGATACTTTCCCTGTTCATTGACAAGCTATTTTCTACACAGTGGGATTAAAGCTTAACTGCAGTCAACTATTTTTCTTGAAAAACACTCTGGAAACTTTGAAATACCTTATTACGTTTTTTTAAATATTTTATTTACAGAAATAAGGAAAAAAGTAGATAGAGTTTTCCAGTTCTGGACTTTTATATCATTTTATATTCTATCCAATGTATAAAAAAATTTTTTGGAGAATGTGAATGTGAATTTTGTGGAGAATACTTTTACCTTGATTTGAGGTTGTAGATTTTTTTATAATATTGTATTTGCTAGTGTAATACTAAATCGAAATCCAAACATTTAAAACTAATCGTCAGGTGCAGAGGTGGCTTGGCATGGAAAATGATCCACTCGAATAATGTTGAAGGATAACGATCCTTCACACCTCAAGCAAAAGCAACGATAGAAAAATATGTGTACCTACAGAGTAGTATATTTTGTATAGCAGACTATACTTTCTCTACGTACAAAGATTTTTAATTTTTTTGCAATACTTTTCATATTCATTCTTTGATTTTTTTGTGGAAGTAAATTTCCCATTCTATTATTTACACTTTGTAATATCAGCTACTGTATTTTTATATTGCAACCCCGAATTACTGAAAAAATTAATGATATTTTTTATATTTGCGAATCTGAACGTGACCAATCATTTTGACAGTTTTTCAAATCTTGCACTACATTGACAATCAAGGCTTATGCTATTATTGCTATTCAGTGTGTGAATATTATTCTTTCACACAAGAGGAAGAATGTAAATTCATTTAAATTGCATGGAGGCAGAGGTGTTGCAGAATATTTTTTCTCTCTCAAGAGAGGGAATTGCAGCATTCTGAAATTAAATTTGATTTTCGAGTTAGCTAATTCTGTGATAAACGTGGAGAAAAGCCAAAGAAAATATCCATATCTCTAATATGGCGGATACCAAATATATTAACAAAAAAAAATGTTAAACCTCAACGTTCATATTTATTTAAATCAAAAGTTAGGATCTAAGGCCTTCATCAGGCCTAAATGAAAAGATACAGGCTAGAATCACGAAGATAATTTTTCATAAGGATGAAGTTAAAAGACAAGAAGTTGCTACATATAAGAAGAATGTGCAAACTTCAATAAGTTAAAAGTTATCAACTTAGGGTTAAAAATTTATAGTTGAAAATATATTATTATTAAGAAAAATTAAATTGTTAAAAACTAAAACTATATAAGACAAGAAGTCTCAAGTCTTATTATAGAGAAATTAGTTATAAAAGGAATTGGAAAATCATACGTTACAGATAGAAATATAAAATAAAGAGAAAGATGCTATTCTCCGAAAAGAAATTAGAATTTCCAGCATGAAAAAAGGGGCTGATAGAGGAGGAGTTTCTTTAAAAAAATAAACGAAACAAGGTTGGTTTGTAATAGTATAAAGATCGACCAGAACACAAGGTTGAACATTTCTGCATGTAGCAGGAGCATAAACTAAAGAAATGACAGACAACATTAAAGAAAAAGAAATGTCATTGACTTTCTTAAGTGCTCTATTATAATGTGGCTATTGTAGTGGAGAGACCTCAGAGAATCAATTTAAAAAATTAATAAGAATCAACAGTTAGTGGAGGGAGCTGTGAGTATTTTAAAAAAATCTGTTCAGCTCTCACAAATGCTTTTAACTCATAGGGAGCCGTCTCACAGTGAGACCAAACAAAAAAAAATGGACAAAACTGGAATTTGGAACCAAATTTTTCATTTTGATAAAAATCAAATATACCAAAACAAATAATTATACAGGAAAGTAATAAATAGTATTTACAATATAAAATAATATAGTAAATTACATATTATGAACAATGACAATATTATGAATAATGACAATATTAAAATAAATATTAAAGTTGTGTTGTAACTTTGTGTTACTAATATATTTAGAGATATGAATAATTCCTTAGATGAAATTTATCGTACTAACCCTTACTAAGTGAAAGTCCATCTTATTAAGAACAGTAAACAACTAAAACTCGTAAACTATGTTTTAAATGCAATGACGTCCGTTTCGCTATAGAATTAGCATCGTCAGATTTTATACTTGTTCCATTTGGAAATATGTTAAGAATAAAGTATGTATCTAGCACGATTAGTTCATCTAAATATTTCAGATGATTCTCCCTTTATATTTAACTTAATATTGTTGTTTAGCCCAACATCTTTATTTTTGTACCTTTCGAATTCAATTGGTTTTACTTACTCGGTTAATGAAGTGTCAGTTAGTCAAAACATGTCTTTGCACCTATTTATATGGATTGTTTTCGGCATTACACATTTTTATCGGCTGCAATTTATCAATTTATAACAATTAACAGTTACATCAGATATAGCATAAGTTCTAGACGATAATTTTGTGACTGTATATTGTACAGTATGGTCTTAAGTTCATTTTATACGTAATTATGAATGCTAATAAAAAATTTTGGAACAGGTCGAGTTTTGTAGTGGAAATACAATACAGAGTGGAAAGTTTAACTGGAACAAATTCTGTAATTTAATAAATAAAGGTTTGTCGCAAAATTCCTAAAACACGTCAACTTTTATTTTCTATGGGGCATAAAATAAAGAGGTTTGTTTATTTTCTTAATTATATTAAGGGTTGTAGCAACCTCCAACTTTTTTTTTTAATGAAAGGGTAGGTTGATCTTTTTTTATTTTAAAGCTTTTTCAATTGCAAATACAAATAGGTATTTTTTTTTGTTTTTTTTACAAGCAATGTGTTAGAAAAAAATAAAATACCGAAATGTTTTTTAATACAATAAATGTTCAAAATGCCCCCCATTTTGTTGCTGACAATATCCCAATCGATCATAAAAGCTATTCCTAACATTTTGTAATACTTCCGGCGTTATTTGAATAATTTCGTCTCTGATTCTTTGCTGAAGCTCGTCTATGTCGTTAGGTTTAGTAGTATAAATCTTACTTTTTAAATATCCCCATAAAAAAATCTAATGGGGTGAGATCGGGTGATCTTGCTGGCCACTCAATTGGGCCCCTTCTTCCAATCCACCTATTCGGAAACACTTCGTTGGGATAGGTCCGTACAATTTGAGCAAAATGTGGTGGTGCCCCGTCTTGTTGAAACCACATCTGTAGGTCAAATAAATTGGGATCCAAATTATCGGGGAATAAAATCCATAAAGTAGGAACCAATTCATTTAGAAGCATAGTTATGTATGTTTCTCCAGTTACATTTTCATCGAAGAAAAAGGGACCCACTGTGCGATTCCCAATAATTCCAGCCCAGACGTTTGTTTTTTGAGGCCTTTGGGTATGGGATTCACGCATCAGATGGGGATTTTCGTCAGCCCAATAACGGCAGTTGTGCCGATTTACGTGTCCATGTAATGTGAACGTAGCTTCATCAGAAAACAGCACCCATTCCAAAGGAATTTGACCACCATCGATAAATGCCATAAATCGTTCGCAAAAATCAAGTCTACGATCAGGATCGTCTTCGTTAAGCTCGTGAAGGTTTTGCATCTTATATGGGTACTTTTTGGCATCTTTGAAAACTTTTAAAACGCTTGTGTGACTGACACCATGAACGCGAGCTACTTCCCTAGCTGGAGTAACAGGATTTTCTTCAACTTCCAACAACATGTTCAACCGGGTTTCTTCGTCGATTTGTAAAGGCCTTTTTCGAGAAATATCTCTTACATGGCCCAACTCTCGATATCGACTTTCAATTTTGCTAATCGTACTTCGATTAATTTGAGGCAATTCTGGATGAACTTCAGCAAACAAACGAGCAACTTCAGGCTGTGTTCGACTTCTGTTCCCATATCCGATCATCTGTAAAATTTCGATACGGTGCGTTTCGGTTAAATAAGACAACTCAATCACATTAAGTTTTAATTAGTGAAATACCTGATAGCAGGTTAGAAAAAGGAAGGATTTCTTTTTGTGGATTATCAAGTAGTAAAAACAAAGTGTAAGTACATGGACGTAGTAATTGGAAAATATTCGGGATAATTTTTATATTCGATTAGGATATTGTCAGCAACAAAATGGAGGGCATTTTGAACATTTATTGCATTAAAGTAGTATTAAAAAACATTACGGTATTTTATTTTTTTCTAACACATTGCTTGTAAAAAAAAACAAAAAAAATACCTACTTGTGTTTGCAATTGAAAAAGCTTTAAAATAAAAAAAATATCAACCTACCCTCTCATTAAAAAAAAGTTGGGGGTTGCTACAACCCTTAATATAATTAAGAAAATAAACAAATCTCTTTATTTTATGCCCCATAGAAAATAAAAATTGACGTGTTTTAGGAATTTTGCGACAAACCTTTATTTATTAAATTACAGAATTTGTTCCAGTTAAACTTTCCACTCTGTATATGAAATTGTAATTGGACGTTTATAACAAACAAATTCAGTTGCCGAATTTGTGCTTATAGTTTATTACTGATACCATGAAACAAAATAAAGTTTAACGCTTTCAATAGTATTTGAAATACAGTCTGCAGATATATGCTCATAAAAGGAACCCTTCATCTCTTGACAAAAAACTGGATGGTGTTATAATTCTTCGGCAACGTATCTGCGGTGATTCGATTGAATGCTTGTCTGATGCGATGTTTTTTATCAATATTATTTGGTTTTCTTTTGTAAATTTTTTAAAAAAGTCCCACAAAAACAAAATCAAGTGGAATCAGATCGCAGATCTGATTTAGATAATAACATAATAATTAATGTGTTTATTATTTCCAATACAGTACATTACATACAGCAAAACAATTTTTTTTTTAATTTGACAAGATTGGAAATAAAGGGCTATAATGAATCGTGAAACACACTAAGGAAATGCTCTTGCACTTAACCCATCGATTATAGAGTGTGAATTATACAAAAAAAAACACATTACAAATTAAATACATCTTATAATTTATTGAAATTATATAGATAGATACTGGGAAAATAAAAGTAGTTACACTTGATTATGTAAGAGCAGTGATTTATACTTAACTTTAAAAGTACCCAAACTGAAAGATTTTAATTCTTGAGGAATTGTAAACATGATATATTTGATATATCAAGAGAGAGAGTTTTTCATAATTGTAATTTTTGTCAAAATTATTACAAAATATAATGAAGCTGCATGATGTATTCTTTTATTTTCCATATTTAACCACTTAGTTTCTATTAATTTATGAGAAAGTCTTTGACGTTTTTTAATACCATAAATCAATCGTAGACAAGAATTCTGCCCCTTTTGAATTTTATTTTTAAATAAAGAGGTTAAGTGTGGTCCATAAAAAGAATCTGCAAAATAAAAATGAGATAATACCAAATTTTCACATAAAGATAATCTAACACTTTTGGGAAAAAACTGACGGTTTCCATATATAACTTTCAAGGAATAATATGCGCGCTGATGCTACATAATGTGGTTTAGTCCTAACCTGTTTCTAACAATATCTGTAGCGTTAACATGCTCATTAAAACATAGTCGCAAATAAGATATTTAAACATTCTGTAAAAACGTAATATACGAGTTACTGGAATTTTTAATTTCACATGATACTTAAAATTTACCAAAACAAAGAAAAAATACCTTCTACTTAATAATGCTGGAAAAATATTATTTTGTGTGCCACATTTAGGAATAATAGATTTCCAAGACTTTAAATTTAGCAAAATATATTGTCTAAATTCAACCACACTCCTTTTTTAAGTTTTTATTTCGACGTCTCGGTAGAGTTTCAGCTGCCATTGTCAAGAACTTTGTTTTTAAAGGACTTCGGAAAAAATTTGACAACTAGACTACAAAATTTATGTTGTCAAATAATTTTAAAGGTCCATTCACAGTAGACCGTGTCCCTGGTAAAATGTGAAATTAATAAAACATTTTATTGTATGATTCTAACAATGACTTCAGGAACGGTTTCCTTTGGGATAGCGCTTTTTTGCTTATTTCAGAAATGTTGTTAATAAAACCTTTTTTGTGATGATTATCTTCTTCTTTAAATGATGTCTAAACAGTTTTGTGATTTTGTGTAACGAAAAACAATTAACAACAATTCCAATCATAGATCATAAGAAAACCTGGATAAAAACTTATGGGTACATTCAGGAGGTCCCAGCGGCTGAGATCGCTTAGTAAGGAGTCTCTCTGAATGTAGCGCTGCTTGAAAGCTATTCAACAGCGGCTGACTGTTTTGCTCAGCGTAGAAATTTGTCGCTTTCTAAAAAGCGCATCACGATTTTGACATTAATGACATATCGAAATTGGGTTATGTAGGTTTGTGTTGATCTTAATTATATTCTAAGGTGTTGATTGTTGGGTTAAGATTTATTCAATTGATAATTGAAGATAATTATTGTAGTTTTGTACATAAACACAATAGACATATAAAAACCAAAATAAAAATTGGGTTATGTTTTCAAATGTTTTGACTTTTGTTCCGCTTTCAGTGAGCCACGCATTCAGGCGAAACGAAGGCGCTTATTAACAGCGGCCACAGCATGCTGAGTGGCTAGATCTAGCCGCTGGGACCTCCTGAATGTACCCTATGATTCTATCCTGATAACGCAGGTGATTGATTATTGGAAATTTCTTTTTTTAATATTGGTAACCAAATTTGACTACATTCTGCTGAAATACTAGCTACACATTTATCCACATTAAGTTGTATTAAAACAAAGAACTATGGTTTGATTTCCCCCCAAAAAAATGAACAAAACAAAATGAATATACTACAAGGAACATACAAAAGATATTGGCCAAGTTTTGAATCCTGGCTTTATTCTCAAATAAGTATGCTTACCAAAATGAAAATACAAGGCATATCTGATGCGATATTCAGATAGGTGAAGAATGATATGAAAAACAGGTTAACATTCAAGCAAGAGCGGATGGAGGTTACTAACATGGATTTCTATCGTTACTACTATGGACAACCTTAGTAGACGATCTCCTCAATAAATTGTCCAAAAAAAGTTCAGCAAATTCGCCAGAGTGCCATCAGAATATAGACAGGCCTAAATATAGTTAATAATTAGTGTAAGCAAGTGAGACAAACAATCAATGCTCAGAAGTTCAATTAAAATACAGCACTGGCAGGCTAACACCAGCGGTACTAGGAGGAACGGTTATTTCCATAGTCAAAGATATAACGTACTTAGTGGTATATTCGTATATAATCCTAATCCAACAGTTCTCACTATGCGTTTAGTTGTTTGCTGACCTATTTATGTTCTTTTCCACTTAACGTTTTTTTCTTCCATCTTTTAATTTTTTTCTTTTCTTCTCCATAATCACAACCGCGGGTGTTTAAAAATTTGTTTTTATTTGTTATACTGCTGATCTCCTATTCTTATTTTGAGTTCCATTACCTACTTATAATAATCATAAGAGAGAAAATTTGGCCGGGAATGTTATGCCGAATGTTATTCGACAAGACTATTTCAACTAGACAATACAAACAAACATTATTTCTTTTTAAAATTATGAAGACGCTTCAATTATGTGCACCGAATACGGAACTACGAATAGAATGGCAAGAACCTAGTTACTGTCTAGATCCGTATGCGACATCGAGTAGCAGCGGTTGTGTTAAAAAGTATTGTCGATAATACAGATTCCTTAAATTTACATCTAGTGCCATCTATCTGTCAATAAGAAGTAGTCTGCGATAAAATAGACAGCTACTTTTCAACGAAACTTAAGTAAATATATATGTTTACAATCAAAAAATGATCATTTATTTATTTACTTTGCTTAAAATACAAGTCATGTTTCAAAAGATTATTTCTCAAACACTTGAAAATATGAGGGACATCAAATATGGGAATAATTTCTTGGTCATTGATTAAAAAACCCAAATTTCTATTCTCTTCTTTTCTTTTTAAGTATTCCTCCTTCGTTTCACTCATTAGCAGTCTAATAGCTCCGACATTATTTTCACTTTGGTCACAAACTGTCGATACTACCTTCAAACCGATACTTTGACATTTGCAGATTAGAACCTTCAGCAAATTTTTTAATGCCATGGATTTATGAGGTCCTTCAATAAATGTAAAAGCTAATGGTTGCTTCCACTGTTTATACAGTCCTTTCAGCATAAAAACGTTTGCATGATCTGCTTGTACAGGTTTTCTTTCTTTATAAATTACAATTTGATTTATTCACTTACCAGGTAAATTTAAAGTTGGAACTGCTGTTCTTATAAGACCTCTTTTGGTACCGTAAACTTTACAGTTACTAGAAAAATGTTCCTCACAAAATACATATTTTTATAAATGTCTTCAACTGACAAGTCTTTATAATTTAAAGACTGTATCTTTAAAATCCACTCACTAAACACACTTGGTTCATTTTTTGGAAAACGATGCATTTTGCCTTCACGATTTGGAAGCACAAAACCAAAGATGATATACACCAACAAAATTAAAAAACTGAAGACAAAACTCCTGCTCTTTTCCTGATTCTCAGAACTACTGTCTCTTTTCTTAATTTCCTTAAAACTGTTTCTCACCAAATACAGATTGATACAGATCTGTTAAATTAAAAAGTTAATAGTATTAGTAAGAGAGACCTCTTTCGAAAAATAGAACAATTAAAATGAGTAGACGCAACGATCAGCGCCATCCTATGATTGCGTTAAAAATATTAATAAGTTTTGGCGGGAGTATATTTGCTTTCATTTCTGATTATGTGTTTCAAAACTGACAACTATTCGCGAAAGTTGACAAAGGGTGCGACATCTATTGGTGAATTTGAGAACGCGCATAGCGGTGAACAACAAAACCTTTACGTACTCCTTTAATAGAGTATTTAAACTTACATTATTAAAAAAAGTGTGTTAAACAAAAAGTGACAAGCATATTTAGTTTTTTTTTTAATAAAAGCATCTATAAGGATTGTAAAAATGCATATTTAACAAAATAAGATTGTAAAATTAAGTGACCTACTTGTTTATATAAATCAGTGTGGCTACAATATGTTTGCAAAAACCTGACATGCCTGCTTTGCATGAACAAAGGCACTTCCACTGCTTAACATCTTTATGCAAACTTATTGTTATTTCATGGGGGGAAGATGTCAAGCTTGATGTCTGCAAACATAAACACCTTATGTTGGAAGACCCTTCTTCTAAACCACATAATATTATATGACCAGCTCTAAAAACAGCTTCACCTTCCTTGACAGGTCTACTTCTTTCGCCAATATATTCTAATATATCGGTGATGGTCACTTCCACGTTTGCCATTGTATTAAAAAAGAGTCACTTTAAAATAAATTCGTATTTCACAGTTGTTTTTTGGTAAATTATCTCTAGAAATTTAACAAAAATGCACTGCCACAAGCTTAAAACCACACTAAACACTTTTGTTGTTCACCGCTATAACATCCATCTTGGATTTTTGTGGCGCCCTCTGGTGACGCCCTGCGATCGCCAATAGAAATACCAGACACCCTAGTAACGGATCTGTCATAATTTTGTCGCTGAGATATTACGTATTGTCAAAGGTAATACCCTTAGTTTCGACGAAAACTTTTTTATTTGGCAAAAATACGAAAACAAACTGACATGTGATAAAATCATCGTCCGTAGGACGAGCATTTGTCACAGAACATTGAAGATTAAGCGTTTTCATTGGACGAAATCACAAAACTGTGATATTTTGACAGGTGAAAAAAATAATCAATATGAAACGTGCCGTTGCTATGCAGTTTTGTCAGCTAAAGGTCGAAACATACTACCAAAACGTGACGCTACACAACGCCACCCGACGCGTGTCAGTACGTGTAATTCCATATATTTATTATAGTGAGAAACACATAGACAACACGCTACGTGACGACACGCCACAACATCCAATCGATTTGGATCAGCGTGTTGCCGGTAGAGGGGGGGAACACGCCACCCGACGAATCAGCGCAGTGTGTTTCTAGTTAACACCCGACGCCACGCGTCATTCTTTCAAAAACATTTTTGAGGTTATGATAAAAGAAAAGAAATTTTTTGTTAGACGGTACTCAGTGTTATATGATATTTCAGTTCATTATCGTGATCATAGTATTCGTAATCTTCTTCTAAATCTTCATCTAGCTCGTCTTCAAGCAGAATTGAAACCATGGCCACGTCACACGTCAATACACTTAAGTCTTCCGTGAGAGACTACACTACACGATACGTGTTTTAGCATCGCGTGGCGTGTTGTCTATATGCACGGCGAGCGTCGGGTGTCGACACAACACATCGCGTTGCGTTTTGATAGTATGTTTCGACCTTAAATATGAGGTGTGTTCGGGGAGCACGCTATTTGCACCATTTGGCGCTATCTAGTACTATTCCTTGTTTGCGTTATATGGCTCTTGGCGCTACATAGCTCGAAAGCGTGCTCCCCGAACACACCCATGGTCTAGTAAAATCGTCAGATAAAACACTCTCGTAGAACACATACGTACAAAAAATAAAAAAAAAAACTGTATTGTCCTTGGGTAGATAAAAAAGAATTTATGGAAATAATTGTACACAACCCTAAAATTAACCTACGGCTGTATAAAAGGGATGAACAAAGACGAAGCAAGCAAGAAAAATAATGCTATTAAGGAACACACAAACGTTAGACATGCCGTTGCACTTGAAGTCTTGTTAAATATTCAACCACTGCTCATAATTATACATACAGGGTGAGGTGATATCACCCATGCATAATTTAAAACATAATCAGCAGCACATAGCCCAAACGCATGTGGTCATTAATCGAAGTTAAAAGCAGATAATGCTACAGCTACAAGCTTTCTCTTTGTCACTATATTCATGGTTGTACCAGGTAGGGAAAGCTAATAAAAAGGTGTACCCGTAAATGCAGAAACAATCTGTATAAGTTATTCCATATTTATTGGTAGACATTTTGCCTATTCCGAATTTATTCTCGGTATAGAATATTTATTCTCGGTATAAATATTTATACTCCGTTTATTAGTAAGGCTGTAATAGACTATTTCAAAGTGAGTTATTAAACATAATAATAATTGACCTATTTTAGAATTTTTCATGTGCATTATTTATAGTTATGTAGAAAATTAACTTATCCGTTATTTTAGAACGGGATTGTATATATGATATATGCCACGAAAATATGAGTGAAAGATATTCGATGAATTAAATATGTTTTCCAACACCTACGTTTGTCATTGCCATTATCATTGAAAGAAGGCCAACAAACAACATAAGAAAACCGCCAAAGTTTACGTGACATGGTTTTTGTTACAAATTTTACACACACAAATTATTATTTATTTAATCAATTACTCACGAACAAATGAATATAACTTAACACATCAGCTGAGGTTTCAAATCCAACATTTCCCACTATGCTTTTAGATGTTTGCTGATCTATTTATGTCCTTTTTCACTAAACGTTTTTTTCTTCCATCTTCCATATTTTAATTCTTCTCTTTTCTTCTCCATAATCACAACCAGGTGTTTAAAAATTTGTTTTTATTTGTTATACTGCTGATCTATTCTTATTTTGAGTTCCATCAATTTACTTCATTATTATTGTAGATATTTAATTGTTCTCTGAAATGCTTCCCGTGAATGAAAGTATCAGTTCTTCGCAGACATACAAACGGTTTAAGCTGTTGACTATAAAAGTTATATAAATGGTAGTAAAATATATTTCCAGATAATTGTCATTAAAACTTTAAATATCAGTGATGTTAATTGCAGATGATACAATGAGTGACCTGTCGACAAACACGTAATTTTAACAACCAATAATTATGTAATTAATAATCGATTTAACCGATTAAAAATCGTGTCATTAATAGTAACAGTCAATCATTTCTATTATATTTTATGACAAATATATCAAAAACAAAAATTATGTGAGTGAATGAAGCAAAACAATAAATATTTTTAATGCTCACCGTAGTGATTGTAAAACTAAATAGTAACAGAAATATTCGGTTACTATTTCTTTCTTTTGAAGTACGATAAGAATAGTCATTTACAAATTGTTATGTTTACAGAGTATACCAAAAACTAGACGAGAAATAAAAAGAAGGGTTTTAAATTTAGTTTTTTACATAATTCAGTATATGGTCTTATTATTTTCTTGCTTGGTCTAGCCTTAACTACTTATCAACATCAGGTACCTAGCTACAAACAAACAAAATGTAACTGTCATTGAATTTAAATTAGTATAGATAACAGTAAGGGTTTTATACCGATCGAAGACAATTGTTTGGAGGAGGAGCGGAGCTATGACTCCAATTATTGTCTAAGATCGGTTACCCTTAACGTTCGACATGCTTATAACGTTTTTTTCGTCATAATGACTAGTTTCATTCATTCATTTTATCAAGATCGATACTTTTGTTGGTAGGTAGTAATTAAGGTGCATAACAACAATGGAGAATTGAGTTTTTATTTAGTTGTCAATAATTTTAAGTACAATTAAATGTCAATTTTAACTGTCAAATGTCAATTTTTGGCTGTCAACTATCATTTTCAGCTGTCAACTGTCATTTTTCGATTGTCAAATGTCAATTTTTAGCTGTCAACTGACATTTTGAACTGTCAAATATCATTTTTAACTGTCAAATATCATTTTTAACTGTCAAATATTATTATTAACTGTCAAATGTCATTTTTAGCTGTCAAATGTCAATTTTAACTGTCAAATGTCATTTTTAGCTGGAAAATGGCTTATATAAACTAATTTAAACTAACCCAAGCTATT
This sequence comes from Ophraella communa, assembly GCA_035357415.1. Lineage (NCBI taxonomy): Eukaryota > Metazoa > Arthropoda > Insecta > Coleoptera > Chrysomelidae > Ophraella > Ophraella communa. Next base: position 28,813,643 of record CM068984.1, on the reverse strand, counting down.
TTTAGTCTAACCCAAGCTAATTTAGTCTAACCCAAGCTATTTTAGTCTAACCCAAGCTAATTTAGTCTAACCCAAGCTATTTTAGTCTAACCTAAGATAACTTAAACTAACCTAACCTAACCTAAGTTCAACTGTCAATTTATATTGATTTTTTATAATGTTTTGTCTGTCATTTACTTTTTTTTTGATAAATAATTACACTTTTTTAAAATTACTTGATGATAAAAATAAATTATTCAAACCGAGAACAGTGCTTTTTAAAATCCATGATAAAAGAGGCGTTACTTATAGGAGTACACTTTATAAAGAAAGTGTAATATTCAACTAGTTATAAGTTAAAATATGAGCGAAAGTGAATTTGAAGAAATTGAACGGGCTTGGGAAGAAGGGTGTTCCGCAAATATTCCCGAAAAATCCAAAATCCGTTATCAAAATACCTACCAGAGTTTTAAAAAATGGTGCGAAGGCAAGAATTTAAGAATCGATGAAAAGACTCTATTGGCATATTTCGTTCAAAGACATATGCAGTTAAAAGCTCCTGGAAGCCTCTGGGCAGAATATTCAATGATTAAATCCATCGTTTTTCTTTATGATGGCATTGATATTTCCAAGTTTTCAACTTTGATCGCGTATTTTAAGAGAAAAAATGTTGGCTTTGGTCCTAAGAAAGCCAGCATTTTTTACACGGGAGCAATTTGAAAAATTTCTGATGAAAGCACCAGATGAAGAATTTCTAATTCACAAGGTAATGTAAGCAAAAAGAAAAGACGAAGAGATAAATATAGATATAACAGAATACATACTAGAAATCACTGATGGTATGGTCTGCAAAAATTATGAAGTCAGAGAGGTCAACAAAAATGAACCACACATTTTAACAAATGCATACGAAACATGAATCCTAACAAAACAAAATGTAAACAGGCTCAAGGTAACAGAAAGGATGCTAAGAGGGATTTGCGGGTCAGGACCAATATGGAGCTACAAGAATTCTACAACTAGTCAGATATAGGACAAGTGGTAAAATTAGAAAGACTGCGATGGATTGGAGATGTCAAGATACAGGAAGATGATGACATCATTAAATTAGTATGGGAGAAGATGAAGATTCCATATGGAAAACGACAACATTAAATCAGATGCGAATTTTAAACATCGATCGTGCAGATGACCTTATTATGGATCGAACTAAATGGAAGCAAATTGTGAAACACCATCTATCATTTTTAAACTAAAAGTTCTCGAGAAACTAAATAGTTTCCTTTTAAATCCGAAATTGGAGTAGGCGCTACTTTTACAACAAACGGCGCAGATCTTTCTTTCCAACTCCCTAAGCATAATACTATTTTCTCGGCAGAACTGTTTGAGGTTCTTCAAGCAATTAAGTTCACAAACAAAAACAACTTAAACGACATTATTATAATAAGCGACTCCTTAAGCTCTCTAAATGCTTTACATAAACTGTACTCCAACCACCCTATTGTATCACTTAATAAGTCCGAACTCAGGATATGTAAACACAATGACCGATCAATCCAGTTTCTTTGAGTTCCACGACATTGTGGAATACCAGGAAATGAAAAAGCCATTGAAAATCCAATAGCATCGACCACTCATAATTACGTCCATCTCGACCTTAAAAAGTATTTCAAAAATATAGCAACAGATAAATGGCAAAAAGAATGGGGAAATTTAATCTCGAAACTAAAATCCATTAAGCAAACAGCATTGCCTTGGAACCTTCCTGCAAACAGAAGAGAACAAGTGATCATCTCCAGACTACGAATAGGCCACACCAAACTAACTCATGACTATCTGTTAAAGAGGGATCCCAAACCAATGTGCTTTGCTTGTGATAGTGACTTAACTGTGAACTACGTTCTTATAGACTGTCCTATATATGAACTGGAACGAACACAACATCAACTACCCAGAACTATAAGCAAGTGCCTTGACGAACATTCCGACCTTGCTCCAATTTTTAAATTTTTGGTAGCCAAATTTAATCAATTGTACACTAGTAACTTTATATTATTAAGCGACTAGTAGAAAAAATAAAGTAGTTTGAACAGGTACCGGTGTCAACAATGTGGTTACTCTAGGCTGGATAAAAGGTCATGGAATTTCAAAAGGCAACGCATAGCTGACTGGTTGCCTAGAAAAGCTGCCTCCCAAAGCCTTTTGGGACCCGGTAGTCTTGTCAGCTTACCGGCATCAGCGGTGGTTGACCTAGTAAAGGAACGCTCCCTTGAAACATTCAGGGGAAGATGGGACGAAGAAAAAGGTTGCATACTATCCAAGGAGTACTTGACCATGACCAGAAAGGACCTGCGGTTGGTCACAGGTATACTTACTGGCCATTGTCACCTACGAAAACATCTGAACAGGTTGGGTTTATCGGACAGCCCATGTAGAGGATTTGAACAAGAGGATGAGACAGTTGAGCACGTCCTTTGTGACTGTCCGGCACTCTCTCTAACAAGACTTTCTGTATTCGGCGAGAACTGGCCAATTTAAAGGAGCTGCCTAAAGGCGACGTTATCACCTACTTTAAACAGGTAGGATGGTGGACGAGCCAATAGGTTAGGCTCAATCTCAGAAGGACGCACAATGGGCCAAATGTGGCCTAAGTGCTGTGGGGCGGCCCACCCTTCTAGAATTACAGATACAGATACAGGTACCAGTGTAGGAAAAGACTCAGGCTCACGTTTTTGTTTGACCCAATCAGATTCCGACCATCAAATCTAAAGAAATTTGGTTTGCAATTTAGGATAAGCCTAATGTAGATACCACAGGTTTTGTATTTATTGTCCAAGCTACAATACCAAAGCCTACAGTGATAAGTTAAAAAATACAATGGGTGCGTTCCACTAACCGCTCACAACGACCACGCTCACGACCGCGATTTATCCTGTTCCACTAGCTCCGGAGAGTTCTGTTCATGTTCCCAAGTGGAACGGGTTGTATTCGAATGTTGACACATTTGGTTATTTTATTTAAATTATTGGAATTATTCGCCATTGCAACTTATACGACTTTCACTCACAACAAAAACAAATACAGGAGAAGAAGAAGCTTTGGTTAGTGTTAGTTTAACCTCAAATTTTTAAAACTAGCGCCAAATTTTCTGTTCGTCCACTTCGACCCACCTCTTGAGATGGGTCATTGTGGGCTCGGCGTGAGCGAAATGAATGACGTCATCAATGACGTTTTCGCTACGACCGCAGCGACCGTGAACGACATGTGGAACGGCTAAAAGATCATTTTGAGCGTTCTGAACGCTTAGTGGAACGCACCCTATGTGGTATAATTAATAATTTTAGGAATAAAATATGAAATGTACAATTTAAAAATACTTTAATTTGAACTAACAAAAGGCAGTCAATACTTAAGCCATTTTTTTCTTACAATGTGGAAAGTACTCATGATTTAATTGGATAATGGTTACCAAAATAGAAGTGATGTCGTTTAAATCAGTTTGTTAAATTTCTTCTGGTTTTCGTCATTTCCTTCAAAACATTCTAATTTGGGACACGCTGTACACAACGAAAATATTTGTAATCGTATAATTAAGAGACGATATCAATAAAATAAATGATTTCTTTGAGGGAAGTCTTTATCAAATATCATTTGTTTATATTCTTTATTAGAATAAAGCAGAGTACCAGTCGAAGTGAACGATTACAACAAGTGTTGAAGTGATTTGAAAAGGTGGACGAATCAGAAATGGATAGTTTTAAGCGATTTTTGTATGATAAGCGAGTTAAAGGTAACTGTTATTGTAAATTTTAGATTTGTTTTTATACATAAATAACTTTTGCTTTGTGGATAAGGTAAACAGTTTCCGGCTTTTTCCTATTTCGTTGTAATATTGTTAATTTATATACTCCTACTGGCGCCTGCTTCTTCTTGATAAGAGTATGAACAATTTTTATAAACTTATATAAATACATAATATTTATTTATGTACTTTAATAATTTGTTGTGTCTATAAATAATAACACGATAAAAGTTCTATATCAGTAGATCAAAAAAATATTTCCTACTTAATAGCAGGTATATTACTAAACCGATTATATATAGATAACAGTGGTTTTTTCTGGTTTTCATCACATATTTTGTAATAGTTCTTAACCCAATTATTTTTATTGATTTTTTATTTGTTTTTTGACCTTGTTCTCTACCTTCTTAAAGATAAGTGCATTTTCCTGAGCTGCATTATTACCGAAGATGATGATGAATTAGTAATTATACCAAAATTTTTCCCCTGTAGTTTATTCAAAAACAACAGTTTATTCAAACTTGATAGCTATAGCTTATCCATTTAATTGGTCATCCAGATGTACGCTTATAAAATATGATTGGTACATGATACCAGGATGTGGATATAAAGGTATTTTTATGGCTTATGGATACTGAAAAAAGATGCAGTGGTATGACATAGATCTAAAAAACTTAAACAGAATGCAACAACTATTAAATATTATTACTTATCACGTGTTAAGATTAGAGATTACAAATTGGGCCGGTTTACCAGCCTGATACACTGCGACCTTTGAAGTTCATCAGCCTTGTTAGCCCATTACTTCCGTTTTTTCACTCCAACTTCTACACATCGCACTCTTATCAAGCCTTTACAGTAGCATAGGGCGTGATTTTTGGTTTCCTTCTTTTGCACACAGAATCCACAAAGGTCTATGTATGTCTGGTCTATAAGACTCATTCTTACTGACTTTCATACATCACGTGATGGTTAACTTATTTATTTTCAAAATAAAATATTATGATAAGTATTTTTTAACTATTTAAATGTAAATAAAAGGTTATCATATCATATTTTTCAATAAAATAACTAATTTACTAAATTTGCATAATTATTTATTTACACCAAACATTATTAATTATTGTTTTTCATGTGATAGTAGTTTTTAAATTTTTATCAACTAAAAGGAGAATAATAAAAAACCCTTCGTTTCAACGTAACTTCCAAGTTTATTTGAAAAATATGTTTTAAATCACATTGACGGCCGTTTAGCTATGAAGCATCGTCAGATTGACATATTGAAATTTCATTTTGTTTGTTTGTAGCTAGGTACCTGATGTTGTTTAGGTAGTATTAAGGCTAGACCAAGTATGGAAGTAATAAGACATAACAATATTAAAGCCTAGATGTTAATAGCCCTAAGGGATTATCCTGGATGTAATTCCCTCTAAGATCAGTATAACTGTGCAATGATATAGAAAAAAAAGACCAGGAAAAAACTATATTATGCTGATCTTTACAATAACTTAATATATTTGTGTTTTACAATTATGTCTTATTATAAAATGTAAACTCATTCAAAGTAAACAGTTTAATAGTGGAGAACTTCCAAGATTTATTTGTTCATTAATAACTTTAAATTGTGGATTTGCTAGATGTCTTTTTATTTCAAGTTCTTCAAGGAAATCTAAATTTTGTTTTTTATCACAAGTGTGTAGTATTTGGATGTCATTATTGTGTAAGAGTGAGGTTGGATGTTCAAGTAGGTGTTTTGCATAATTTGACTTATCTGGTTGTTTTAATCTATATGCTCTTAAGTGTTCATTAAATCTTACTTCAAAATTTCTTTGTGTTTGACCTGTATATATATTTTTGGCTAGGTTTTTGTTGAAGGTGCCACATGTACTCGTCTAGCTAATGCTCTTCTTTTTTTGTTATATTTAAACTGGGATACATATTTAAAAAAAATTCATAAAATTAGTGATCACTTTTTGAAAAAACTAGTCTGTCTTTGCTGGAAAACCAATTATTATATAGGGCAAATTATACATAGCAAATTTAATTTACAATTTTAAAATTATGAGAGTCACATTATAGTTTCAGTAAAATAGAAAAAAAGTTGTTTTTTGTGTACAATGACACTGTATTCAATGAAAAGGTAAAAACTATAATCATTTCAGCCTGATATCAGACATTTTAAAATCTTTAACCAAAACAACAAACATAAATTTAACAATTTATAATAAATACTGTTGATACTAAATGAATTAATAAAATAACCCATTCCAGAAACCAGACGCAAAAAATAACCAACTTGCTTTTTGTTCTGCTTGAAATTGTCATCAAGTTGGTCTCTCAGATCTGCTCATTTAACTCCCCTCAATCATGCTTGTTATTGTAATTTGCCGATATTTTTGAATATTTTTTGAATGAATGTCTTTATTCCTAAAATAAATAATTATTGTTAATTCATTACGTATCTAATGTTGTTCACAAACATTAAAAAATAAAGAGGTTATCACGTTTTGAATATATTTATAACTTTTACTACCAAATAAGCTTATAATATTGTTATTATTAAAAAAAGGGACCTACCCTCATATAAATAATAATTAGCATTTATTGACAAATTAAGGATAATAAAAAACCCTTTGTTTTAACAAAACTTCCAATAAGATGGACTTCCAAAAAGTAAGGGTCATTACAATCAATTTTATTTATTGACAAACCTCGTATACGACTTGCAACAATTAATGATGATAGTTTTTATGTTTTGGAATATTAAGAATAATAACAAACTCTTCGTTTTAACAATAATCTTTTAAACCACGTTTTATTAAAAAAATCGCTTTAAAATTACAATGTCAGCTGTTTCGCTAGAATTAGCATCGTCAGATTGACAAGAAGTTATATTTTGTTTGTATGTAGCTAGGTACCTGATGTTGATTAAGTAGTGTTAAGGCTAGAGCAAGTTTGGAAGTAATAAGACATGACAATATTAAAGCATAGATGTTATTAGCCCTAAGGGATTATCCGGGATGTACTTCCCTCTAAGATCAATATAACTGTGCAATGATATAGAAAAAACAGGAAAAAACTATATCGTGCTGATCTTTACAATAACTTAAAATATGTCTGTTACAATTACGCCTTATCTATGTATAAAATGAATACTCAATCAAAGTAAACAGTTTAATAGTGAAGAACTTCCAAGATTTATTTGTTCATTCACTAGTTTAAATTGTTGATCTGCTAGATGTCTTTTTATTTCAAGTTCTTCAACGAAATATAAATTTTGTTTTTTATCACAAGTGTGTAGTATTTGGATATCATTGGTGTGTATGAGTGAGGTTGGAGGTATTTTGCATAATTTGACTTATCTGGTTGTTTTAATCTATATGCTCTTAAGTGTTCATTTAATCTTCAAAATTTCTTTATGTTTGACTTATATATACAGCATTTGTTTTTACTTTTAACAATTTGGTACCAACATTATTTTGTTTTTAAATGATATTAATGGTGATGTTGCTGAAGATAATATTTTTAAAATAGTTGTTTATTATTCTTAATAAGATGGACTACAGAATAAGGGTTAATACAATAAATCTTTTTATATGTGGTTCCATCTAAGTAGACGCACTGTATAATAATCTGTTACAGAAATAATGTCGCCGATGTAGTTAAGTTAACAGATTTTTTAAAAACTTTCTTATTCAACTTCTTAAATTTACTGCGATAACAGACTAAAGAAAAACAAAAATAGAATGTGATAACTTTTGGTAAATATTACCATGACTCAATAAAGAATTTGGCATTACGACTATATGTAAATAAAAATTGCTGTCATTGAATTCGCAAAAATTCAATCAAAATTAATTGAGAAAAGAGTGTTAATAACATATATTAATATTTGTTTTATATGCAGTTGAATTTTTTTGTAAACGTTTGTTAATTATCCGAAAACTGCTTGTCATTGGCAGCGGCCAAATTCTATCAAAAATCTGTTGTTAACCGGTGTGAATTCCGATAATTTATTTAACTCTGTCCTAGAATTTTTCTGCTAAATAAACAAGATATTATTTTTTAGTATTCTAAACGATACGTCTCCTTAAAAGGCAAATAACCTGCTTCTTAGAATAGAAGTCAACTACAATAATAATTTTCAATGTACAGAAAAATATAATTTATCTCTTGTCCTTAACCTTCTTTGAGTATTGACGATGCGATGTATAAACTAAGAAAAGTGAATGTAAAACTAGAAGATTTAATCTTTTCTTTCTTGAGGGTTCCTGTTGGTACTTACTTATAAATATCTTATATATTATTACAGATTAATGAACTGTTTAAGAATTTAAATTAAGTTTCCAACAACCAAGTCAACAATGAACCGAATATTACAGCAACCGGTGGTGTACCACAAGGTTCAGTTTTGAGACCAATAATTTTTTTACTTATTAATAACTATATTACCAATATGAATTAAAACGGGAAAATTATTTTATATAAAGATAACACTAGAGTAAGAGTTCCAACTTACATTACATTCATAAAACTCTGTGTTTGTCGCAATGATTAGAAAAGAGTGAATGTCTATGAGTATGACATAGAATACCAATCGATTCTCTTTGTTTCGTCTTCGTGCTGGTGACGCTGTATCATTATTCAGGAGTTATACTAAATAAAAAAAATACATTCCGAACTAACATTAGGGGGTATAGAAGGGGTGGTTTTTAGGGGTGGAAATGTTTTTTTGCGATTTGGGACTAAAGAATGCATCATATTGAAAAAAGTCAAGTGAAAAAGTTGTTGGAAATAAAACAATCTACAACTTATGTAGTAGTTTGTGCTATTCTAAGAATACTGTACTTTTTTCATTGAGAAATATTAAGCCGTTATAATAAAATTTCCATTAAAAAAAAATTTTGAAACAGTTTTTTGAAGAAATGAAATAAAAATTATTGAAAATAAACAAATTATTGACATTTTTCTTTATACTTTGTATTATATTATCACTGGATAACAAAAAGAAAAACGATATAACGTTACATGATTTACGATATCAAAGTTATAAAACAGCAACAATAAAATTAAATTTAAAATTAGAAAAATTGTCACCAACAGCTGGAGCAGCAAAACAGCATTGTTACAGACTTTACTACCCGCTCCAAACATGGCTAGGTAATGAGCTCACCGCAACGGATTATTCTTTACGTGGAAAATTTTTATTATTTATTTAAATTGTAATTTTTTTTATACCGGTGCTATTTGTAAGCATTAAGCAAAATAATAACGAATCTTGCATATTTAACAATTACGTGGACATTGTTTTTTGCAATTCGTATTGAAATTGGATGAAGAAACCATTATTTCTTTCCAAAAGGTTTTTTATTAAATTTTTTATGTACATTTTATTTTATTTTCAGTGAACTTAAAAATATAACAACAAAAAAAATTTTTTTCCATCTTATAGTTACTATTTCAATTAAATGTTGAAAATCATGTTTAAATGATTTCAAACCTTGCTCTTTTGCTGGATTTTGATGATTCTTCTTCATCAGATTCAATATCAGGTGAACCGACAGTTTCTTCATCGATTTCTTCATCTTCATTATCTTCATAAGCAGTGTAACGGTATTCTACTTCTGAGTCGCAGTCGTCGATTATAACTGGCTGAACTTCTAAATTAGTACAGTTGCCCAACTCGTTATAATCATAACAGAAATCTGTGCATCGTAGCCCATGTTTCCTTCAACTACACTTGGCAGAAAGGCAGCCTTTCTCACAGCTGCAACAAATTGTTTTTAATAGATTATCCGGTATTAATTTTTCGGTGGTCATACATGGCTTCATAATATTGTCGGATATTTTCCAACCCCAATCCGTTGCACTGAGTTCATTACCTAGCCATGTTTGGAGCTGGCAATAAACTCTGTAACAATGCTGTTCTGCTGCTCCAGCTGTTGGTGGCAATTTTTCTAATTTGAAATTTGATTTTATTGTGTCTGTTTTATAATTTTGATATCGTAAATCATGTAACGTTACATCGTTTTTCTTTTTGTTGATTCCATAATACAAACTATAATGAAAAAATGTCAATAATTTGTTTATTTTCAATTTTTCTTCAGTTTTTTAAATTAAACTACCTATTTTTTTTCATTTATTCAAAATAGACAAAGAAACGAAAAAAAATGAACGTCACAGAACCTTTTTTGTTAAAAAGAATGTTTTAAAATGGCGATTGAAAATTATCAAATTTTTTTAAGTGACATTTTATTATAACGGCTGAATATTTCTTAATAAAAAAAATGCAGTATATTTAGAATAGTACAAAGTATATTTGAAAAAACTTTCAGCTCAATCGAACCATTTTTGTAAAAGAAAAAAATTAAAAACAAAAAAACGAATTTTTTAATTTTTTTTTTTTTGGAAACTTTTCAATTTAGGGTAAAAATGATAACTACATAAGTTGTAGATATTTTTATTTCCAACAACTTTTTCCTTTAACTTTTTTTAATAGGATTAATTCTTTAGTCACAAATCCCAAAAAACCTTTTCCACCCCTAATAGACGATTTTGGTTCGGAATTGTTTTTTTTTTTGGTTATGATGTCTTTGTAACACGAGTGGACTACAGTGGAGTGCTGTTTGTTAAAAATGGGTAATAATACCTAAAATGGTTGTTCCACCTATCATTCAAAGGGGATGGCATTTTAATGTTTAAAAATGTCATTTTATAATTTAAATTTTACGTGTTTCGGGATATTTTTTCTAAATATACACAGTAATCAAATTACCTTCAGCTATTTTTCAAGAGGTTTAAATAAAATAAGATAAAAAATTTGATTTTTTCGAAAAATGATTGTTTCCTACTAAATTAAAAGTAAAAAAAACAACATATCACAACTAATTAGTAAACTAATGAATTCTCGAACCGATCAAGTAACCTACATTATTTGAAATTTTATTGTGTAGTGGTAAATAAAAATATTTTAATTAACGAAACCTCGGCTTTTTATATTTTTCATTAAATTCCACACACCTGTCTATTTACAGTGTTCAGGGTAGGCGAGATATTATTATGTGACATCAATAGATCCTTCATATAGTCGTGGTTTATTACTAATTTTCACAGTTTAAAATTAAATTGAAGAAAAAAATATGCAGTACCTTCTCTCAATATCGTACCTCATTACAGATTAATGTTGACCGATACTCAAGGGAATTTTTAAATAATCTTGGTCAAGGCGAGTCAGTACTGGATTACAGATTAGATAAAAATAAAAACTACTACTCGTATTTACGTTTACTTAGTATTATCTTCCTTATGTTTCATTTCCCAAGACAAATATTTTAATTAAGGGTTTTTGCTACAATTAAATAAGTTATTGAAGTGTACTTTAACATTTTTTTACAGCTTGCAATTATCAAATTATAGGTTCACTTAGCATAAAATTGAACGTTATGAAATGTGTGTTTATCCAAATGATGTTAGGTATATTAAAAATGCTGTCAATGTTGAAATTTTGCGTGACTGCAACCATTTAAAATATTATCCAATTATTTGTAATAATAACTATTAATAGGGTTGCTAATATTGTCTTTTACAAGAGATTTTTTAAGATGTAGCTTTTTGTAATTCAGTTACGAAATATCATAATCTTGACACTCATTCTAGATACCAAATGTTGTTCATTTTGTCACTTATTTTCATTTTGTTACTCATTTTATCAAAGAGTGACAAAATGAAATCTCATTTGGTTACTATTTCTTTGATAAAATCAAATTTAATTTATAAATATACATTTTTATTGAGAAAATAAACACGTACCAATATATTACAACAAATCTATTTGTTTAAGAATACTGACATGAATTAAACATACATTTTTATTTGAAAATTACTGTAGTGTACTACAAAATTTAACCATACAGTTTTGAAACGTATTGCCACAGAATACTGTTGCCTTTTGTTCATTAGGTAGTCGCATATGATATGTCATCCCCATAATTGTTAACAAACTGTATTTTGTTTGAGAACTGCAATATTGCCGATATTTGCTGATGTATTTTGTCAAAGTTTTTTTTTTCTTTTATTATTGATAGATTCATCAATATAGTTTTCAGCAACAGCATTGAACTTCCAACCACCATGTCTTCTCAACGTTTGTATATCAGCACCAGCATCTGACAGTAACGTAGCTGACGATCAGCGCAATGCATGGCTAGTGTATTCAGGATTTTGCAATGGGATGTCAGAAAATGTGTTGACGCCAACAGGTTAAATGGTGCATGTTCCGTTTATATATTTAATCAAAAATCCATTATTTTTTACATGATTTGGACGCATTTCAATGTATTTTCGGACTAGTACAATCAGATTAATTCCAGCAACATCACCGGTTCTTCTAAAAAATTTTCTCAATCTTTGTCTTCTGGAATCCTTATTTTAATAAAAGAACCGCAGTCACTAACATCCTCGGGACGCATATTTAGTAATTTATCAATTGCTTCGGCAACCTCCTGCTATCCTACCAATAAAAATTACTTTAAAGTCTAAATAAATATGGTCATCAGCTGCTATTAAAAATTTACTGAAATCTTCCTTACTAAAATTTTTTAATTCTTTTGGCCGATGTCCTTCTGCATTCGTTTTCAAAAAAGCAATCAAATTTGTAATCTTACTGATATCCACATTTATATTGACATAGATTGTTGTTTGTTATATAGAATAGTGACTCTCTCGAAATACTTTTGCTTTTTATGAAAAATAAGCAAGAAGAACCTTTTCTGATATCGTTTTTTCAGTATTTATCTTCTTCTTCTTCACACCATACCAGTTTTGAATGTTATAATAAGCTGGTTCAAACGATGCTTTGGATTTACCTGACAGCAAATTTGCTACAACGGCTTTTGCAGCTTATTCACGTCTGAAGGTAGGGAATCAGACTCAGATTCGCTCATTTTTAAGAACAGAAATAAAAAATTAATAAAGGCGATTAATGTGACAAATATGTTTTGACATTTGAGCTTTGTTGTAATGGTTATGTCCATAGATATAAACAAGGATGGCTTTGATACTATCTAGCAGACATATTCTGACGTTAAATAATATCCAAGTAAAATAAATTCAAAATGAAAATGGGTTCCGTTGCGACCCACGGAATTTCATGTTAATTTTAAATTTGTTTGATAGCTTACCTTAAATAATGTAGATTAAAACAAAAATTTCGCTGGATCATTCACTAATTACTGTAAAAATCACGAATTTAATTCAATATTTTGCGATAAATGTTTTCACTTAAAAACTGTTTCACTTAAAATTTTTTTAGAAAGATTCTTGAGCAAAATTACTTTCAGTTGACATTTAGAAGTTATAAGCACATTATAAAATGGTCTAGAGTGTCTAGGGAGAGAAGGTCACAAATTATTATAGTTCTGTCAACTGTTTATCGTTTTATCGGCGTGGTCAATGTTGCTTATTTTCTTTTAGTTACATTAATTTTATATTGTAAAAGATTTTATATATGATATTATTTGCATGTATAATAATGAAAATTAAAACAATAAACATAACTAGAAAGTTATGTTTTGACATAGATTTGTTTTATGCCTTATATTATATAGGTATGTATAAAACATATTAAACAATTTTTCTTTTATTAGGAATTTATTATTGTTAGGGGTTTAGATTGATATATCTAGGTTAATTTATCAATACTAACAAATGATGCAATTCTCCCTTTATATTTGAAAGGTTTATTATTTGCATTGTAAAAGATTATCTATATGAATATATAAAATTATTATTTATTAGCTTAGGTTAAGTTAGGTTAGGTCCAAAAGATGTATACATATTCAAAATGTACATTTTATTCCTTATAGATTATACTGGCACATTAACAACCATCTTGAAAGTCATATTTAGAATGCCATTAAAAAATCATACTCATTATTAGGTTTTATTTTAATAAAGGTTTTGCTCAGGTAATATTTAATAATTTTCAATAATAAAATCTAGCTTGTTTGAAAAAAGCCATTTTTTGGAAAAAGTTTTATACAAGGTGTACCAACCTTGCGACAAAGTTCGGTATATGGGTTGTTTTAGAATATAAAAGAAAATGTTATTAACAAAAATAGTAGATGTCCTTAGGGTCCATATTTTGAAATTACCTTAAACTATACAGAGTTACAAACCAAACACATAATTTTTTAAATGTATATTATACCGAATTCGCACTGCTCACAGTTTTGAATATTTTGATATAAGGTTGTGATACGTTATACAGAGTCCTTCAGAAGTTATGAACACGTTTGTGTTTAAATCAACTCTCTGTATCTTATTGTACGTTAAAGAAAAAAAAAAGTATTTGGCCTTATAGAGTTTCGTAATATGATACAATATCACCGTATTCTATTAAATATTAATTATTTTCCCGTTTGTATACAGGGTGGACGATAACTCGAACCTTTCATTTCATCTCTATCTGAAAAGAGACTACATGATGAGAATAGCTTAAATAAAGCTGTCACGAGTTACAGAAATAAGTAGGTACTGGCAACATTGTCCATCCACCGTTTTTTTTAAGATTTATGACCATCTGATATCCAGACATAATTGACAGAAATTGTCAAATTTAAAAAAAATAGCCGATTTTTAGTACTTTTAATTGCGATTTTCTATTTTAAATGTGCATCATCCAAGATGTTTTTCTCTTAAAACGCTCTACAGCAATAGGCCTTTCCAATAAAAAAAATCGTCATAAAATTTCGTAGGTCGCAAAATACAACGGACCTTGAAAATGAAACTGCATTACAATAAACACGATGTCCAAAAAAATCCAAAAAACTCGTTTATTTTGCAACTAGTTATATGAATAGCTATTTTATTTCATTGAGAGATGGAAAAAGCATATTAGTGTTTTCCTAGATTTGTTCTAAGGTAACTCTTTTAAGTCGGCTGTTGGTTTAAGGTTATGAAAATAAAAATTAATTGTCTAATCTAACCTACATCGTCTAGAAAGTCAAGCGAATTTTTATAATTGGACATACTATTTTTTTGTTGTACGTCACACGTCACCATTTTTAAAAATAAACATTAATTAATTAATAATTTAACACACATTTTAAGTAACATTGCCATATAAATAATTGTAATAAATTCAATGACGTATAAATTTACTTACATTTTCCGGTGATTGTTATGGTGATTAATAATAACTAATTTATTGATTGCGTTAAAATAGTATAACATTAGATTATTCAATAAATAGAAATTATTATTTTTAATTAGCCTTAGAGTCTTGATATTTAAGGTCATTGACATGGATGGTGCAGTAATATAAATAAATGTAAATAATTATATTTTTGGATAAAAGTATTACAAAATATTTCTTAACGAATTTTCTACTCTTCCGTGTGAACTATTATGTAGGGCGATGTGATAAAATGTTTGTATCAGGTGACCTTTTTTTATTTATTTTTGAACCCATCTAATGATTATGTCACTGGTCTGAATGGTATGTAGTCATTTGATTGAATAATAATTATCAGTATTGGTATAAATTATTAATTGATTAGTTTATTAAAAATATTTTTGGAAAGTAATGAAATCTTTCAAAATCTATTACGTTTGTTAATTAAATAAATTACACTGCTCAACAATTGAAGTGGATATTACAAAAATCTGTAATTTTCTTTGGCTATTGATTAATAATAAATCAAAAGTTAATATTTATTCTTTTACGTTACAATATACCCAAAAAAACAAAATTAACAATTTTTCATGAAAATAAAAAACAGTTACAATAAAACAGAAAAAATTGAAACATGTTAAATTATTTACTGCGCAGGTCATAAAGTCCTTTCACGAAAATTTATATTGTGTGGGTCTACCCCTAGGTGCTGTTATTCTATTTGGTATGGTCCATATTAAATTATTAATAAATTGCCGAGGTTTGTTTTCCCATATTCTCTGCAAGGCATTGGCAAGCTCTTCTAGGGTTATGGGGGGCTGTTCGAGTCGGTTAATTGTTTAGACATTTCGGCCTAGATATGCTCAATGCAATTCATATCGGGTTAACATGGTGGCCAGTTCATTCTTATAAATCCGTGACATTCAATGCCATCATTTACAATTCTTGTAAGGTGCGGGAGCGCATTATCGTCGATAAAGACAAATTGTTCGCCTATTGTACCAAAAACTGGTAAAATTATTGGCTCTATAACCATGTCCCTATTTCGTACAGCCGACATTGTCATATTCATTAACACCACTAAATCAGTGCGGCTATCATAACAAATGCCTCCCCACATGCAAACTGAGCCACCTCCAAAAAGAGTGGTCGGCGCAATCAAGCGTTCATTGTATCGCTGTCCTTTTTCTCTCCATACCAATATTCGACCATCACACATAATCAGCGAAATCTGGACCCATCCGTAAACATTACAAACATTAAGCGACATTTGCACCAACAAAATAATAAATTCGCTTTGCAGCAAACTGAGCTTACTTCAAAAATGCCCTTGTACCATCTGTTAAGCTGCGCTTCCACTACCATGAAGCTGGTTTAATGTAAAGCGTCAAAATTGAGGTTTAAGCGTGGCTTTTAATTTCCCCAACCTATCTTTTAGAGAAAGAGATATCTTTATTGGTTACCCAAAAGGTTATCGACCGTGGTCTGCAATTATTACATTCTAAAATTAAACATAAAAAAGTGAAAGAAAAAAAATACACATACATATAATTAAACGTGAAAAAGAAAAGAAAAAAATATAAAAAAATACTTATACACAATGAATATGTGACATAGTTCATATACTGTTCATTAAACACTCATAAACAGTATTTATAGGGAACTTTTTCCTTCTCCTGAAATCTTCTGGTCTAGCTTGTATGATACCTAGCTCATTGTCTTGGATTTTTTCCCGTGTTTTGTTGGAAAGATGTTTTAACCTTTCTTTAATTGAAGTTACTTGTGTTTTTAGGTAAAGCAGTTGATTGGATAGGTTATAAAGTGGATTTTCGGGATGTCGTATTTTTGTTATTGTTCTGAGGCAGCTAGTTTCGGCAGTTAGTAAATTTTTAATTGTAGGATTACGGGAACTTAGAAAAAGTGGATGGACGACAAATTATTTCATATACAGTGTGTAAAAGCCAAATGGAATAAATTCATTATTTCGGTTACTGTACATATTTATAAAAAATCCCGAAACACGTCAAATTTAAATTATAACTTGACATTCTTTAACGTGAAAATGCAACCCCTACCTTCAACCCCCTTGGAATGACAGGTACAACCCCCAATTTTTTAAATGGGAAGTATAGGCTTGTGATATATCATTTGAAAGGACATGGATAACAATATTATCCAATTAGAAGACGTTATGTTTTCTGATGAGTGTACTTTTTTTACTTAACGGTCATGCTAATCGGCAAAATTACCGCTACTGGTCCACGGAAAATCCTCACTGGATGAGAGAAGAACACACTCAATACCCTCAAAAGGATAATGTTTGGGCAGGGATTGTAGGGAACAATATCATTGGTCCCTTTTTTATTGAGGGCAACTTGAATGGCAACAATTATTTGGCACTACTTCAAAATGATGTCATTCCAACGTTGGCAAATTTATATGCTGATCCAGGTAACCCTCAAGTTCCAGCGAATACGATATGGTTTCAGCAGGATGGAGCACCACCACATTACCAACTTAATGTCCGGGAGTACCTCGATACAATATTTCCCAATCGGTGGATAGGGAGGCGAGGATCGATTGAATGGCCAGCGCGATCACCTGATCTTACATTATTAGATTTCTTTTTACGGGGATATGTGAAGAGCCATGTGTACAAAACTAAACCTTCTGATTTAAATGACTTAAAAGAACGAATAACGCTTGCGATTGGGTCGATCACGCCTGATATGTTAAATAATGTTAGAAGACAGTTTTATTTGAGATTAGGATGTTGCCAAGACGTTCGCGGAGAACATTTTAAACATCTACTTCATTAACATTCATAGTTCTTTTTCGTGTTCTACATTTTATTACGTTTTGCATTACATTTTAGTTTTTGATTGTATTGTAGCGAATTTCGGTAATAACATGATATTAATTTTTTTTATGTTATTTTTTGCATTAAATTTAAAAAATAACATTTTTGAATAGAGAATGAAGAGACCTTTCACAAGCCTATACTTCCCATTTAAAAAATTGGGGGTTGTACCTGTCATTCTAAGGGGGTTGAAGGTAGGGGTTGCATTTTCACGTTAAAGAATGTCAAGTAATAATTTAAATTTGACGTGTTTCGGGATTTTTTATAAATATGTACAGTAACCGAAATAATGAATTTATTCCATTTGGCTTTTACACACTGTATATTTCCTATCTTTTATTTTGAAGTTTATTTAAACTGTAAAAATTCAAATAATAAAATGTGGATTTTAATAATATTTTCAAAGATGATCTTGATATCATTGAAATCATTCATTTTGGATTTCCATCGCAAATATATCTGAGAAACAATCCTTTTAAAAAAATGAAATTTATAAAATTTTTCAGGCGATTCATTTTATATAAAAATACAGTCCAACACATACTAACATTAATTCAAAATGAATTAGAATGTCCACATAATCTGGGTATCAACCATTTCAATTACCAAAACGGTTTTTTCTTTAATTAAATCCAATATTAATCACGACCGGGATGTCTTATTTTTAGTGGTGGACCACCCCCTGTACCCCTCATTTCTTGCCTTTCAAGAGCTGCTAACTTGAATTCTTTTTTTTTATTCTCATAAAATTTTCTTAATGCCACACAATCCCTGCGATATTTATCGCCATGCCAAG
The DNA here is from genome assembly GCA_035357415.1 of Ophraella communa. Taxonomy (NCBI): domain Eukaryota; kingdom Metazoa; phylum Arthropoda; class Insecta; order Coleoptera; family Chrysomelidae; genus Ophraella; species Ophraella communa. The sequence continues at coordinate 28,795,033 of CM068984.1, read as the reverse complement.
TTTTTTGCTTCTATGCTCACATTATCAGGTGTTCAATAATGTGTTTGTGCTTAGTTATTATGTTGAGTAATGTTAACCATTCTTCCTGGGAACAGTTTTCACTTCTCGGTTTTGAATAATTATGAACCAAGTGAAGAACATCGTTCATAATTATTCAAAAATACAAATTAAAATATACACACCAGAGGTTATCGAACATCAATAAAAATTTAAATAAACCAGTAAAATTATAACGTGATCTATGGTATAATGCAGATTAGAGGTGTGAGATTGTATTTATAATGTGTTATCTGTCAAGCAACAATAGAAAATATAAGACCTGCTTATATTTCAAAAGCTACGCTCATTGCATAAACGGTCCAAACTGCCTTGTGTTTTTTAAATTACACTATCTATTGCTCATTAAATTTAACGAATTATTTTTTATAAAATTAAATTTTAAATTCAAATGGTTTAAAATAATTAATATATAAGACATGACAGTTATGAATGCCATTTTAGATAAATAAACTATCAAATAACACAGTAGTAAAATATGAAGTATAAATCACGTTAATATTTAAAGTATTATTGCATTTATTTATTATTATTACACGCAGAATCCACAATAATTTATTAGAAATTAAAGTCAATGTAAAATTCCTTTGTTCATTGGAACTAGACGGTCCAATAAAAGTAGACACATTATAACCTTGTAGTGCCGTTCAAAGTATATAGCCCCTGCATTGGCCTAGGACCTCAGGCATTGGCCAGTGTAAAGCGTTGGTTCCTCCGACTTCCCTTTTTCCTTTTCTGCAGAGAAAACTGACAAGTTTCAAGATAATTTAAATGATTTATAACAATACATCTTGCCTCTAGCAACCAAACAATAAACGAACTTTGAGCACAAAATGTAAAAAAGTCACGAAACATTTGTTATGGTGAGCCTGATAGTTTCGTGGTACAAGTATTTTAACATATCATATTAGTATCATAAATAACTAATAACCCTAAAATTATGATATATCATCCTACGGATTTCTAATAAAATTATCGAGCCGCGTCTAATGGAAAGATGTTTTTTAATTCTTATATTTTAGACTTGTACCCCTTCATTTGAGTGTTTGGATTCCTCGTCAATAGACCGTGAACTGTTATTGGCATTTTATTTGTAAAGATTAATATCTTTATTTTTTATATATCTATACCTATAAACGTTGGTTTTAAAGATAAATACGCCTTTGGTGAGAGGGTTACTGCGACTGATTTTATTTAAAAATTATCAACAATAAAACAAATCAAAACCATTATTAGCAGCATCGAATGTAACAAAATTATCCAAAAGTTAATGTTATATCAATAAATTGTGCTTTCTTTTTAATATATTTTCAAATAGAAATAATTTTATCATCATAATTTTTACAAAACAACTATACAATAATTTTTTTGTTGCAGAAATCCTAACCCTAGCGCTGGTCGGAGTCATAATGGTGTGCTGTTCTTTTCTAATATTTTTTTACGATCCTCTCGATCTAATAACACAAAAGGTAAGAAATTTACAAAGTACTCATTTATATTATCACCAAAAACAAATTTAATATAAATAATATCATATTTATTTAGTTATTAATAATTTTTAGATGATGGCTCTAATGCCTGGAAGCATTATGTACTCACTATGGACCAATCCTCCTTACAGCCCTATAGTAAAATTTTATATTTTTAACGTAACTAATCCAGAAGAATTTCTTAGGGGCGATGAAAAGCTTAACGTCACTGAAGTTGGCCCCTACTGTTATAGGTAAGGTTCTCCAAATTTTAATTTCGAAGTTGTATTTTTAGCATCAAAGTAAAATAAGTAACACGCTGTATCAATTCACTAATCTATATATATAAATATATATAAACTTCTGTTCAAAATTAATGCATCATGCGCTCTAACCCTTGCAGGATCATTGGGAATGTACCTACGTGACGCCGAGTATTCCAAAAGTGTTCTGTTGGATTTAAGTCATTGCTGCGTGGTGGACACTTCAAGACATGATAATTTATTTCATTTAAATGAAGTACGGATGAAGAAAATAAGTTAAATTGCAAAGTTGTCGGTAATAACAAGAACTGCAGCTTTTGTATACACACTTTTTTCATAAAACTTAAGAATTTATGCTATAAATCTGAGATTGTTTTTTCACAAAATTCACCTTATTACGTTTTAAATACACTGCAATTCTTTTAATATTAAAAAAGCATCATAAATGTTTAGAGAAAATTCCCAAATGAATATATTTATATTTCTTAAAAAGTGGATCGTTTTGCGGGAATCGGTACTCTCTAATGGTATAGAAAATATAAATAATTTTGCAAAATAACAAAAATCCTATCATCTTTTTGTAAAATTTTCAAAACTTGTATTTGCACAAAAAAGGAACTTGTTACATAAATTAAAACACTGGATTAAAGTAAAGTAATAAATTCATTAAATGTATAACATTTAACGTGATTTAACCAATGTAGAACCATTAGAATTGATTCCATGTGCTATTGGATTATTCGGTATGCAATTTCTTTTGATTTGTCAAAAATATGTGACTAACGTCAGAGACAACCTCTGTTTTATACGTCTCCTGATGCCTCTAAGTGCCGAAGATTCTGCAAAAGCTATAGCTCCTGTGGAAGATGGCCGCAGTTTGCGTTATGTTGCTAGACTCCTTCATTACACCCACACAACGGTTCGAAAATGTGTGCAAAGGTTTAGAGAAACTGGTAGGAATACACGAAGGCCAGGATCTGGCAAGAAACGAAAAACAACGGACCTTGAGGATCGTTTCCTAACCTTACGTACGTTACGAAACCGCACCTCTACGTCTGTCGAAGCAAGAAATCAACTTAGAGAGGTTCGCAACGTTAATGTAAGTGTGTGGACAGTTCGCAGAAGATTAGCGGAGGTAGGTTTAACTGCTTGTAGACCAGCACATGGACCAAAATTACTACCGCGTCATTGAACAGCTAGGTTACAGTTTGCTCATAATCACTTGGCATGGACGTTGGAGCAATGGAGTGCTGTACTGTTTACAGATGAATCAAGGTTTTGCCTATATTCATCAGATGGTGGACAACGAGTGTGAAGAAGGGCAGGTGAACGGTATGCAACTTGTACGTTTATTCCAAAAGTAAGCCATAATGGAGGCTCCATTCTATCCATTCTATCCATTGTTATACCAGCTGCCAATTAAAATAAAAGAGGACAACTTAGTGGAAAAATACAATATATCAGAGTTCAATTATTACAACCATTTTTGAAAGAAACATGTTTATCTGTCGAGAAAAACCAAGAAGACAATGGGAAAAGTTTAATAACAAAAGAACCAAGAAAGCTGCTGATGCTGAAATGTGCAAATACAGCACTTATGCCACATTTGACCCGTTGTGCATCCTTTTTAAATTGAGCCCGTCAACCAACCTACCTGTTACGAGTAGGTGATAACGTCGCCAGTAGACAGCTCCCTCAAGTTAGTTTGTAATAGCCAGTTCTCACCAAAGACGAAAAATCTTATGAGAGAGAAAGTGCTGGACCTTCACAAAGGATGTGCTGAACTGTCTCATCTTCTTTGTCACATCCTCTACATAGTGAGGTATCATATAAAACAATATGTTTCGGTGTTTTCGTAAGTGCAAATGGACGATAAGAATATCTGTGGTCATATGCAGGCCCTTTTCTGGTCATGGTCACGGCTGTTGTGCTATCCATATACTGCAGAAGTTCATTGGATAGTCTGGTGTTTTTACGTCGCCCTATCTACTGTTTAATTTGACAAGAAAGCATTCCTAGGTCAAGTACTGCTGATAAAAGTGCCAAAATTTTTGGGAAGCAGCTGAGCTAACGAGGGAGACTTTCCATAATCTTTGATATAACTTAGAATAACTACAGTGTTGTTGCAGATTTAGGCCAGGGCCATGTGACATTATAGTATTTTACCAGATGTAATACGTGGCAGGTTTAGGGATAGTAGTGCTGTCTGTTAAAATACGACTGTTATTATCTGACTGTCAACCTTTTTTGAGGTTATGGAGATAGCAGTGAGCTACACTGACATTACAGCCCATTGCCGATTTTATATGTAAATTCAGTGATTTGGTATAGTTTCCCCATATCCTGAATCTTCGGTGTAGATACAAATAAAACTGCAAAAGCATTTTCATCCTTGTTTTTTATAATTACTCGTATGGCCTGCGAAAGTAGTATTTTAGTGCAATAGATTTTGTGTTTGCTTGTAGCTTATGCTGGCATAATTACACCCCAGCCGAAGATACTGATGAAACGGTAGTATTTGTGGTTAAATATATTGATGGTTTGGTCCTCTTGAATCAATTGAATTGAACTAATTATATTATTTTCTCTCTAATTAACTTATGAAAATGAAACTAATCATGTCCACTATAATTCTGCAAAGGATGTAGAAAATCTGATCATTCCGAGAAAAAAAGAAAACAAATTAAGGCAATTTGGCCAATATTTAAAAAATACCAACAAAGAAGAAATTGTCACGAATAGATTGAATAGTACAGAAAATTTAATATTAAATCAATTAGCATTTTATTAAAATCAGTTGCCTCAATCTAAATCAATATAAATCATCTTTCAAAATGGCAAATTATTCATCTACAGAAAGTGCTGCAAAACAATTTATTCCAGCTTCAAACTTGACTGGTTAATAAATTGACAGCTGGAAATGACAACAATGTGGCATTATGCTTATTGCTGAAGATACGAAATTGGATGTAACAGTGTAAAATGTGGCTGCTGAAAACGTGGTTCAAATTGTCAAGGTTTTGGAAAATACGACAATGTGGTAGTAAAAATCTACGAGGAAGTTAATGATACTGATGAAATTGAGGATGAAGAACCAATTCAAACTTAAAAATGTTTAGAGACGATTAGAGATGATTACCAAGGTTTCTAGTACACCTTAAGAACAAGAAATTAATCTAATGATAAATAAATACCATCAAAAAATCAGAGTGGTTCAATTTAATAAAATAAATAGAGAATTTTCTAATTTAAATAGATTTTAACAAAGATTTATATAAGTAAACTTGGAATATTTGTTAATTAGTCAAAAAATATAAGTAAGGCATTAATTTTGAACAGGATTTTATGTTAAAAAAAAACATGGTGATAGTAAGTAAAGTAATTAACGTGGTATATTTTAAAATAGTAAGCTAATACAAATACTTTTGATATCAGCAAAAAAATAAAGTACCAAAACAACAAGCTGTAAAACTTAATTTATATCTTAAGTGTCATCATTAATTTAGCTTCAAGTGCACATTTATGTACTTTCTAGTTTATTGGGTGTTACATGGAAATAACTTTCAAGTATTGTTTGTTTAACCAAAAATATTCCTCAAAAATAACAAATTCCATTTAATACTATATTGGCGAACATAAAAAATTTACATCTATAAAAAGAAATGACATGCAAAACGAGTTACAGAAAATCAAACAATAATAAATTATTATATGTTCGCATTCTGAGTGTATTTTTACACAGTTATTTAAATGTAAAAAAAATCTGTTATTATATTAAAATAAAATGAGAAATAGTTTATTCACCGATATAAACGAAGACAAACAATCTCTTATAACTGCAAATAACTTGAAATATTGCGACTTGCAGAATCATTAATGATGATCCTGCCACAGCAGATTTATTAGTAAATGTAAATTATTTGATGAGAAATTCATTAGGTTTACTTTTCACTGTTTACATGTAGTCTTATGTATAGCTTACAAATTTTTTAATTTTTATATGAATTTTTTTTTTCAGAGAAAGCTTAACGAATGAAAACGCAACTTATGATTGGGACACGGGATTACTCACTTTTAATCCTTTCAGAAAAATGCTAATTGATCCCGAATGTTCAGTTGGAGACGTAAATGTTGACAGGGTTCTAGTTCCAAATATTCCGCTTCTTGTAAGTAAACAAATAGTGAAATTTATAGTACTAACCCTAACTGTGTGAAAGTCCATCTTAATAAGAACAGTAAACAACTAAACTATAGGTCAAACACAAAGAAATTTTGAAATAAGATTCAATGAACACTTAAGAGCATAATATAGATTACAACAACCAGATAAGTCAAACTATGCGAAACACCTACTTGACACTGAACGAAAAAGGTACGTTATATTAATAAAAAAGTACATTAAATCAATGAACATCAACATTAATTTTGAGCCGATGGGCTGTGTCGTTAATACAATGAACGTTCGTACATAATTTTCTTATTCATTAAGTTATGTTTTATGTACATTGAACCAATGAATAAAGAACATGGATCTATGTTTGACGGTTATTAATATTAGCGTGGTCAAAATACACATATAGCTTCACTAAAAAGACAAAAATCTTGAAATTTCACATTTGAGTATTTAGAAGGGTTTTACCTAATATGAAAAATTCTTTACGAAAATTGGTATGCAATTTTCCGGAAAATTCTCGGGAGAAAAATTTTGTTTTTGTTTTTTCACTCTAATTGTTTAAATAATAAATATATGGAAAAAAGTTTTAATTAAAATTTGTAGCTGATGCAATTATCTACAAAATTTGTCTAAAAAGTTTTTCTGTAAATTGAAAAGTGTACGAGATATAATTATTTCAGCGGAAGTCGATTCGTGGGTGCGCGCGAACGTCCCGTGAGCCGAATTTATTGAAGGCTCGATTTAAAAGTTAATAAATTAAAGGTTGTGATGCACTGAAAAAACAGACAAAGTAATATAAAATGAAGAGAAAGACCTCAACTTTCAAAAAAAATTACTTTCAAGTTTAAAAAAGTAAATTTTCTAACTGTAAAATCCATTTATTTATAAAAAAACGAGCAGAAAAACGTCAATAAACAATTATATTTCCTATTTAATTAATTATTGTCGCAGCGAAAATTCCTTTTAAATTTAACATTTCAAATGATCATTGAACATTATTATCACAAAAACAAAGCGAAAAATGTTTAAATTTTTAAACAAATGCTTTTTAAAAATCTCTGTTTTTTACATGCTTAATTTCAATCGTTTTTTTTCAAACTTTATTTAATTATATCTTTTTTCCAAATTAATATACTTCAATGAAACTTTATCTTTAAATACTTTGAAGTATATACTTTCAAAACTATTATACAGTTTTTCTTTTAATATCAAATTTTTTAAATAATAGACATTAATTTATAATAAGTGCTAAAATCAGACGTCTTTTAGAAAATCTACCATAACTGTTTTCAGTGCTTACAAGATTATTCAGATTTTTGCCAGCTTGATAATAATTGTATAGAGAAGCGATCGCGATACATATTAACACACCTATGCGTCAGGTACGAAAGAGAAGGGAGTACGAATGAAGGTGAAAAAGCAGGTGAGAAAGCCGCTGGCAGCTGCTTCTCCGCGCCGTCGCGCTGTGAGCCAGCGCGCATGCTCTTACTAAGTAGAAGCAGACGAGTTGACGTGTAGTAGTAGCGTGGTCCTTAATTCCTATCTCATGGAATAATTTTGTTTTTAATTTTTTGATTCAAAAAATTGCAAAAATATATAATAGTCAAAGAAGGTTTACGTGGAAAATCGCTAGAATTTTCATGAAAAATTTAATGATAAAAAAGCACGGGATATTCTGAACATATTGATCAACAACAATACCTTATAAATGAAATATATTCGTCGTCATAAATACTAATTAAAATTATAAATGAAACTTCGAGAATTCGCTTATTTCAACGGTAGCATTTGGAAAATCGTATGTATCTTTTCGGAAAATCTAGTTACAAAAAAAAGTTTCAAATAAATTTTTTAGATTAAACCATCATCTTTTAAGTACACAATGTTTAATAATTAAATTGTTTAATTTCTCAATGTTTAGTAGAAAGAATTAGTAAAAAAAACGACTTTTTAGGAGAGTTTTATGTGGAAAATCGGTGATAATTCATTAAAAAATTATTACAAAAATTTAAATACCTTCATTTATAGCAAATTTTATATGAAACAATTTTTTTCTAGGGGTCATTGTATATTTACTATCTTAAAATTAAAAACTTGAAAATTGATGATGTTTAAAAGTAATATTAGAAAAATTTGGTGTATTTCAAAAACTAATGAAAATATCAGAAAACTTTTTAAACAAATTTTGTAGGTAAATGCATTAGCTACAATTTTTGATTTAAACATTTTCCTGTATTTTCATTATTTAAACAATTAGAGTGAAAAAACAAATAAAAAAATTTTCGACCAATGTTTTTCCGGAAAAATGCTTACCTAAATTCGTAAACATTTTCTCATATTAAGCACAATCCTCTTAAATACCTAAATTTGAATTTCCAAATTTTTTGTACATTTTGCAGCATTTTACGAATATTTTGTGTACTTTTACCCCGCTATATTACGAACAAGTCACATTAGTTTAATGATTGCTGTACGTTAAATCAATCAACACTGAGCATGGATCCATGATCATTGATCGTTAGTTTATGAATTCTGTACGTTAAATCAATAAACAGTGAGCATGGATCCATGACCATTGGTTGTTGATTTATGGTTGCTGTACGTTAAATTAATAAACAGTGAGCATCGATCTATGACTTCTAGTTATTATTATTATAAACAAAAGACATTAAGACAATAAACAAGAAGCATGGATCCATTACCATTGGTCGTTACACTGACAACAAAACAAAACACTGACTCAAAATTATCTTAAATGTCCATTGATTTGATGTAGGTACCATTATCTGCGAATAAGAAAACTTTAAAATAAAACAGTATAATTTTTTTTTCTATAATGTGCCGCTCTTGTTACTTCCTCTAGCTAAATTTTTAGAAACTTTTGAAGTGTTGATGCTGCTATTAGAAAAACGAGACTTACATATAAAGCAGTTCATATTACACACCCGTTTTCGAAGATTAAACAAATATTTTACAATAAAAAGATAGCTGAAAAAGTACACACACTTACAATTTAATATGAAGATATGGATTGAAGATTTATCGTCAATAGAATAGCACAATTTTACCCACTAAAAACACAAAATTCACAACGGAACACAATATATTATCCTCAAAAATATGGCACAATTTTAGCAACTAAAAAACAAAAAATTCACAACGGAGCACAAATAACGTGGTTAACCCGTTCGAAAGAACAATAAAAATGGGAATTGGGCTCGGAATTAGGGCATAACTAGGGAATTAGGCGTGAAAATGGACTCTTATTTTGTTTTCAATATACGCTTTACGTAATATTAATGACTTCGATCATGGATCCATAAACATTAACTTTCGTGTGTTAAAAAGAGTCGATGTAAGCTGTAGTTTCATTCAACCGTTTAGTTGTTTACTGTTCTTAAACAAATAGTATTCTTTTTTTGGTTGTTTATGTGCCCAATAGAAAAAAATATTTTAAAGTTCAGCAGAAAATGTCATTATTGGCCATTTATGCATCTCCCCCTCTTTATATCCCTGGCCTTTTTTTTCCAGTTCTTCATATTTATTCCTCTTAGATTTTTTCTCGTCTATTCCTTTCTCTCTTTACCTATTGATCTTGTATTTAACACCATTTTGGTAATTCTAAAATGTTTGGATCCCAGCACATATGCCAGCCATTTAAATTCTTCAAAATAATAAAAAAAACTTCTTCCAAGCCGGAAGCAGGCACCTTACCAAGCATGCTTGCGACGTTTCCGCTCTGTATGAAAGTACAAAAAATATATGTCTCACTCAGGGATTTATACTTGTTATGTTTCGCGTTTTCTGCACTATTACATAGATGAAAAACCATTTGATGAGTTTGTTTCATTGCTTGTTCTTCTCTTCCATTTAACTTCCATAATTATTCTTCTTCATCAATTCGCTCATGTTCAGCCTTTTTTCAGACTTGTAATTGCTTTAAGTCCTTATTTGATTTATTTTATATTCTTAAGTAGTTCAGTAATAATTTTAAATACATTTTCTTTAATCTTAATTTTAGTTTTTGTTTTAAAAGAGACGTAAATAACGGATAACCTTGCCTAAGTCATATCTCTTACTTCTAAGCTATTTTCCAAATTATTTCAATTTTTGTTCCCAGCTTTTGTTAGCTATTGCAATTTTTATATATGTCAAATTTATCATACACCAGTCTTCTGGAAAGTTCTTCAATTTCCAAATGTTTTTGATTAGACCACATATTTATGCAATTAATCTCCACCTGCTTTTAATACATTTTCTGTTAAAAATACGAAACAAACAATTTTGTAAGAAAATTTTCCTATTTTCTTCAAAAACATTATACATTTTACCAGCAGTTTCAGTATTTAATTGATTAGATCTGTTGGTGATATATTTCTCAGTCTTCTTGGAAATGTAGAGGAAGCTTTAAACAATATTGCTTTATTGTTTGGATTGTCCACCAGTCCATCAAAGTAATTTCCTGGGATTCTTCATATTTATTCCTGTCTTAAACAGAAAAGTATACGACACTTGAATGTCGCTTACCAAAAAGTCTGCTAAAATACTGGAAACAACCCATAGGACGATGAAGTGAAACATTCTTGAAATATTTCACAGAAACAAAAACAGATAAGTCGCAAAACAAAAGTTAAGGACAGCGCCAAATGGACACGAAGAAGAATGGAGACCAAGGGAGACAACAGGGAACAGCAGAAGAGTTCAAAACCTAACCTAACCTAACCTAACCTAACCTAACCTAACCTAACCTAACCTAACCTAACCTAACCTAACCTAACCTAACCTAACCTAACCTAACCTAACCTAACCTAACCTAACCTAACCTAACCTAACCTAACCTAACCTAACCTAACCTAACCTAACCTAACCTAACCTAACCTAACCTAACCTAACCTAACCTAACAGCAGAAGAGCTCAAAAAATATGGATGAATGACATAAAAGCAGTGACAGGTAAGCAGTGGATGAGATTGACGAAATATGAAGAAATATAGAAACAATTAGAAGAGACCTATATTCATATAAGAAATGAAAATGTTTCACAAAGAAGAAGAAGAAGAAAAGACCAAGGGTCTAGCTGAGTCCTCGTGTAGGGTTTTATTGCTTACGTGCTAGGGTGCTTTGAGTATAATTCTTAGCAGTTTTGATTGGACTCTCTACGTTATTTTAATGTTTGATGGCTTTGAGCAGCCTCAGAATGAATTGGACATTGGTTTTATTACGCTGTTGTACAGAGGGAGATTGTTTTCTGCATCCAGTTTTGATTTTTTACCTACAAGCTTGTCTTACTTTAATGTTAATCTGGGATTTCTTGGTTTAAAGGTATAGTTTCTATGTTAATATTTGGTGATGGTGAGAATTGGGTTGTATTTCTTGTCGGGATATCTGCGGCAAATAACAGATAAAGGAGTTGCCATGTAAGTTGCCATGTTATATTTTATTTGGAAATAACGTTCTTTAATGTAGGATTTCTGAATTAGGTAGTAGGGAGCTGGAAGAATTCCGTCATGCAATACTTTATCAAATGCCTTTAAGGCTAAAAACTGCGCCATATTTTTTTCCTTGATAGCTGAGAGGATTTATGTTATTATTTTATGTTATTGTATCAGTCTGCTGTATTGTGGAGTGCCTCTTTCGGAAGCCAAACTGCTTTATAGGGATTTCTTCATCTAGATTTATGTCCTCCTTCAATTTACTAAGTAGTTGTCGTAATCGTTATTATTTGTTCAAATTTCCCTGTGATTGAATAATACACCAAACTGAATTTACTATGTTATACTATATCTCCATTGCCTTTTTCGATAGGTTTTTCAGTTATAAATCTGTTATTAGCCAGCTGCTGTATGATTGTTGGAATTTTCTATTTGTTGTTTTATCTCTTCTGAACTGAAAGGTAATATTAGTGGCATCTATCAAGAAAGTGTGATGTTAAGTTTATTTCGGTTTATAATAATAATTCTTTTTTTTTCAGGGTATTCAAAGCTACTTAACCGACTCCTCTTTCATAACGAATCTGGGATTCTCTACTTTAAGTGCAACATTAGGATCCCAATCCTTTGTCAATATAACAATCGAAGAATATTTATGGGGATACCCGGACAAACTAGTAACAATGGCCAATCAATTTATTCCCAGCTGGATTGATTTCGACACATTCGGAATATTCGAAAGGGTAAGAAATGTTTCTTTTATTTTTTATTTTTTGTCTAAAAATCTGTATCTACAGTTATATTAAATCTCACGCCTCTACTGCTGTATATTTAGGCAAAGGCTAGGGTGGTCGTATAGCAGCTCACCAGAAGGACAATGCCTATAATAAGTCTACATGATTCTAAATATCTCAAGCTACAAAAGGAGGTGTACAGCACAGCTACCCTATATTTGGAATATCATCTAATCAAATATAAAAATATATAAAGCTTTAAGAAAATTTTGAAAATAATGATCAAGGATAGTTAAACTATAAAAAATGGACAGCTAATTTAAGGAGAACTTGTTTAGGACTATTTCTATGTTTCCAGACAGTTAAGCGACCGTAAAACGCAACGGAAACAATTTTTACTTGATAGCTACTAAGTCCTTACATCATGTTATCTAATCTGTAGTTCAACAATAGTATATTGTGAAACAAGTGGGAAAAGTCGCACTTTTCTTACGAGTGTGAAAGTTGTGGCACGAGCCTGAAAGGTGAGTGCCGCAACACACGTGTTACACACTACACTTTTTCTACGACTGCAACTAAAAATTTCTTTCTGGAAGTTACTAGGACTAGATTGTTTCAAAAAGTTTTGTTTAGTTTAAAATGAAAACTTGGAAATCAGTCAAAAAATTCGTACACAAAAAAATGAAGTGGTTTCTAAGGAAACAGAAAAGTCAGAAATTTCTAAGGAGATAAAAACTGATACTTTAACTTTAATGAAGACAACTTCAAAATTTCGGTAAACCATCTAGATTACAAACAGCAGGCATTGATAGATGAATAATTGATATCAAATAATAAATCTGTATTTGCAAAAGACAGGTATGACATTGGAATGGTAACAGATTATGAAACACACATTGATCTCTTAGTGGAAAAATATCGTTGCACTATTGAAGATAAACAAGAAATAGAAAAACAGATAACAAAATTATTAGAAAAAAATATAATAGAAGCCCATTTGCAGCACGGTTACATTGGCATACAAAAGATCAAGATTGTGCATTGACTTTAGAGACCTAAATAAGATTGTTATCCCCCAATCTGTAACCATATGGGCGTCAATTTGTGATATGATTTAAATGTTGAGAGTGAATTTATAAAAATATTTAGTTATCTTTTAAAAAATAACAATAACAAAAGAAAAAAATGTAATTTACAATAAAACAACCATTAATCTTAATTTCGTCTTTAATTAGTTGTAAAAGATATTTCAATACTTAACAAAAATTATAAATGTATATAATTAGCAAAAATTATGATAATTAAATACCTCGGCTAGGGGTGAGTAAGTTCATTATCTCTGACTGTAGTATAATATTTATTTCTTTAAGAAATAATATGGGCGCCACTGAAATCTTTTTATTTTTTATGATACTGCTAAGGAAAGTTGTTTTAAGTTGAGTTATTAAAATAAGTATCATAAGAGGACAGAAAGATGTCAGAAAAAACTGTCTATGAAGAAAAAAAATGAAATAAAAATCTACAAACAGATAAAAGATAAATAGATTTACTTTGTGCTAAAATGAATAAAGTTGAGAATACGCTACAAAAAAAATAATCCACAAACAGTTCTTAAAAACTACTTATTCTAATACAGTTGACGATATAGATAGATATACAACAATAAACTTATCTTTTAAAACTAGTTGACGATCCTTCGCCGCACCTTGGGGTCGCTACGGCACTGTCTAGGTGATTCCAAATGACTATGGAAGATCACGAGTGGAGGGATAATCTGCCCAAGTTGTAGAGATGATCCAGTTAAAAATATTCGTGCATAAGAGATCTTAAAGTTTACGAGCTGTTCAAGTTTACGGAATCTTCAAATTTAAGAGATGCTTCAAGTTTAAAATGTTAACAGGTACTGTTACAAATCACAATCATTCCGTCTGACTAAGGACCTAATAAAATGCGAGTGCAAGTTTTTCTCAACGCTGGACTTAAATTCAGCATTTTGGTCAATACCTTTACGTGTTACAGACAGATACAAAACTGCTTTCATCACACAATGGACTTGTTTGCCATTTGGCGTCAAAACTTCAACGGATAATTTGCAACATAATTCAAAAAAACCAGCTCGGACACTTCACAGTGTGCACCATCGATGACATCTTATTACTAATTTCAAAATCTTTAGAGCATGTAAGACATCTACAACTGTTATTTCAAGCAATAAAAAGTTAAGGATTACGGCTGAAGTTTTCTAAATGTACATCTTAGCTGTTATTTCATGCTTTCCTGGACCTTTATTGTTCTTTAGTTTTTCTATTATTTCTTTTATTTCTTTCTCATTAGAATGCCTCTCTTTTGTTTGTTCCTGGTTGATATTTTCCTTCATTTTTCCTTATCATACTCTATTTGAGTATGATAAAAAAAATAATACATTTAAAATATCTTTCTCTATGTTAACATCTGGAAGAACAAAATTTGTGATTAGATACTTTATTACTTTTATATTTATTGTAATCAAATAGTGCTATGCTGTATTTTAATTTCCATGTTTTGTTGCAGTTATTGAGTCGAGATAACAATAACGAAGTCATTGTCGTCGTAGAACCCGAAAAATCAAAATCTCGTTACAGTAATATCATACCGGAAAAGGAAACAAACGCCTTTTTCCACATTCACAAATGGAATGGACTTGAGGGTTTGCCGGAATGGGGATACAACAGCAGCGACGCAGCCATAGAAACAACGAAAAGATGTCAATTGATAGAAGGTTTTTACGACGGCACGTTCTACCCTCACCCCATGAATAAAACGGACATAAACCTGTTCAGAAAAGCTTTTTGTCGACCGGTTGCTTTGGAATTTTTCGAAGAAGGTTTCACTCAACAAGGTTTCAGATCTTACAACTTTAAAATGCCATCGAATATGTTCGCCTCGCCTGAAGAAAACAAAAATAACGAATGTTTCTGTTATAAAGGAGACTGTCCTGGAAAAGGATTGCAAACTATAGCTCCTTGTTATTACGGTATCCCGATAATGTTATCACAACCGCATTTTTTCAATTCCCCCCGGGATATTGTCGAAAGTGTCAACGGACTAAATCCAGTTGAAGAAAAGCATAACAGCATTGCGAAAATGCATCCAGGCTTGGGTATTCCTTTGGACGAATCGGCTCTAAGAATTCAAGTTAATCTTGGAGTAAAACAAACTAAATACAACAGCAAAACAAGACCCTTTAACGGTCTCAATATTCCTGTATTATGGATAGAACTCACTTGTACTTCTTTACCAGGTTTCGTGAGTTTCCTCATCACCCTCGTTATGGATATACTACCGATAAGCGAAAAAGTATTGATATATTTATTGGGCATTCTTGGTTTGGCTTTTATATCGGGAGCAGCGCTATTAACTTTATTTTTCACCAAAACCAACATGCCCAGGTCGCTGAGTATAGCTTCGGAATATTCGCCAGTACCTATTATCCACATACCTGCACAGTATTTCAAAGAAAAAGAAATGAAAAGATTTAAATAATCGTATATAGGTACATAGTTTTGTAATTGATTTTATATTCATTGTTGATTCTAAATTTCGTACGATAATTTGTAAAGTGTGTGTACGAAATATGTAGAACGACGGATTTAGACGATGTTCATGACGCAATTAAGACTGATTTAAGTTATTGGTGGTTAGTTTCTTGCCATTTTAATATGAATATTAAAAGAAATCGTCCATTTTTGAACAAACCTATTGTTCGGATATTGTTTTCGATATGATTATTCACCTAGTAGTTAACAGGAAAGTTGTATATTTTACTCGATAATTTATTTTAGTATACAATAAATATAATATAAAACACCACGAGAATGTATATTTTCCGGTGATCTGGCCCGCATCCCTAAGTTATGGCTTCTCCTTCTGGAGATTCTTGGTAAAGATTTCTTGGTTCCTTTAATCTTCACCTTCATGTTTATGATCTGCAGATGTTCTGACCAACATCTCTATGTTAAAGTTTCCTTTTCTGGTGCAGCATCTAGTCATTTTTATTTATTTTAGTGTTTTCTGTCTTCTATCCCAGTTCTAAATTTTTTTTGACAGTCCGCTCCAGATTCTTGTTTCCTCTAATTTTCTTATTTCCCTAATTTATTCAGTTTTGTTAACATCTTAATTTCATTATATGTGTTTTATTTCCATGTTTCTTTTCCACTGTCCAATTTTAGCATTTCTATCCAGTCTGAACTCTTCGGTATTTATCTGTTTATTTGCACCTTGCTCATAGCTGCTTTATTTAAACTCTATGTTTCTTCTGTTAGCTGGTTTGGTCTATATAATTTTATTTCACACACCATCTCTTTTATTTTTATTTACATCTATTCACTCACATTCGTACTATTATTGCTAACAGTCTATTCCCCCTCAGACATGCTGAGTCCTACGATTATATAGCTTGGATTTAATTATCTTTTTACGTTTTAGAAAATTGTTAAAAATTATGAAATTTATTGTATTAACCTTTTCTTCCTTTATTTTGTGAAAGTCCATCTTTCTAAGAACATTTAAAAACTTTTTAACAAAACTTGCTTTTTTTGATTGACATTTTGTAATGTTAATGTAATTTCAATATATTGATCTGACGATGCTAGTTTTAAGCAAACAGCTCTCAAAGCAATTTTTTGGAAGTTTTGTTTAAAGGTTTTATTTTTAATGTTCTTAGTTAAAAATATCCATTTTAGGCAATCGTAATTTCATTTAAGGCAGTCCTGTTACATTTTTAAACATAATATTGAAGATTACTTTTTGGTTGAGCAATTTATTGGTCATATTTTTAAGCACCAAGCAAGTTTCCTTAACCGTGAGGCAAAATCAGGCGGATTCACACTTTTTCCTCTATCAAAAACATTGGAAAAAGATTTATTTGTATACAGAGCAGCTGTCAGCACAAAATTATTATAAATCCTTTTATAAAGGTTAGCTTAAGAGACAGCTGTTATTTAAATGTGAAATGAAATTCACTTTGCGCTTAATGGCATTCATTTACCTAGTGTTACTATTAAGTGTTTTTGGGCCTAAGCTTAGTAGCTTAATTGAAGTTTTAACACATAGGTATGTTGAAGCGATTTTCTAGGAGTTAGGAGAGTTGTATAAAATTAACAAATACTAAAATTACTTGTTAAATTATTATTATATTATTTTAAGGTCTTGTTTAGTCATATCGGAACAAGCCATTTTGTAAATAAATAGTTATAGGTGTGTTATGTCAGAAGGCTTTTAACTATTTTTTTACCACCCTGTGATTTGTAGTGAATGTATATATTGTCTTGTGAGAACGGCACTTTATGTATTGTTATCCTGAGACAAGAATATTTATAGTGTGATATTATTAAAATTTTAAAATTCATATTTATTAGCGGTTTCGTATTATTTTTAAAAAAGTTGTAGATAATACATTTTTAGATAAAAAATTGTTTTATTGCACCTTGAATACTTTTTTTGAATGGATATTAAGATGTTAGTGAGCATCTACGTTTAAGCACAATTCTCTCACCACAATCAGATTTGCAGAGATGCTTAAGCCAAAGGCAAGACGGCTAGTCGAAATTAAGGTAAGTACTTCCTCTGGATATTTATTTAGGAGGTTCCTCAAGAACCTCCCTTATATATATCAACTGTCAGTGATCCCCTACGAAACACAATTAACTCCGTGTGGCCTTCAAAACAGATGCCTCCCAATATCATAATCGAACCACCTCCATAATTTCTGGCTGCTCTTATGTTACACTGAGCAAATCGCTAACCTGCGCGTCTATAAACTGGAATACGTCTATCGGATTCAAAAAGTGAAAATCTTTATTCATTCGTAAAAAAAATATTAGCCCAATCATTAATATCCCAATTAACATGTTCTCTTGGGAACTTTAAACGTATTACACGTTGTGCTCTGGTTAATAATGGAGCAGTAACAGGCATTCTGGGTCTGATACCAAAGTTCATTAATCTGTTCCTAACTATTTTGATAGATATTCTAACCTTACGGACTCCAGAAAGAACATTTTGCAGTTGCCTGGCTGTAACATGACGAGTTCGCAAAGTCTGAATTCTTAAATAACGGTCATCTGCAGGATTAGTACACCCAGGACGTGCTGGAACTGGTCGTCTAATATAATTTCCAGTTTCTCTAAATTCTTAAGACTCTAGAAACACTGGTTTGGTTCAGCAAAATATTGCTGAGATCGTCCATTTTCAACTAAAGCCACGATTTGAGCTGTTGGTTCTGGGGTTAAATTACTTATTTTTACTCAAAATGTTTCTAGACACTTCCAAATGAAAAATTAAACAAACGTACTGCACACAAAAAATTTTAAAATGCAAATAATACAGATAGGATTTACCAAAATTTATTTATTTTTTGTTTTTTAACAAAAAAGCTTCAGACTTTGCGAACTCGTAATTTAAACTGTAAAAATTTTGGGTTTTTATACATCTAAAGGATTCCATACACTCATATTAAATTCTCCATTGCGTTATTTCCTATTATCTATTTTTATAATCACATTTTCTAATTCTTATTTTTCTAGCTCTTTTTGCAAATCATGTTTCCATCGGGTTTTAGGTGTGCTTCTCCTTTTGGCATCGTTTGTGTCATCTAAGTTTCAGCGAGTCCTGGCTAAGGCGGAAAATAAAATCCCAGTTAGTTGGAAGAAACCGCACCCTAGCTCAGATAGTAACTACATTGCTGACTTCCTACCTAGAGAGGCTGCTTGGTTGAAAATCATTGGACCGATTGTCGATAGGCATGTTGACATCAGCAAGTATATCAGGCAGGAAAAAAGAAGAAAGAAGTAAATTTGTGAAATTTTTATTAATAAATACCCTAAATTAGATAGGTCATCCATCTCAAATGTGGTTGAATCCAATAGAAAAGATCCAATAAAACGCAAAGTCAAAACCACAGACTTTTATTCAAGTAATGTACAATTATTGTAACTAGTTTCGGTCTAGATCAGACCATCATCAGGCAGAGTCACAAGAGTAGAAATTGAGGATATTGAAACAACGTAAGTAGGTGTAGATTGTAATATTACATTTAATAGATGCTAAATTAATTAATTAAATGTAATATTACAATCTACACCTACCTAAAGTTCAGTTGGTTCAGAAGTTAAATGAAGATAATCCTGATAGTAGTGATGTTGAATACAATGAACGCAGATTAGCAGTTGATAAACAAAATGAACGGTTAACAAACAGAGCTGTAGATATTGGATGTGTGAGACGCACTTAATATCCTAAAAATAGTATATTATGTTACTAGGAGTAAAAGGCCAACATTATTGTTGAGCCCAGGTTCTTGCACTGCCGAGGCGCCAGCCGAGGCTGTGCAAACTGGGCGAAATAATAATATGCATTTCTTAAAAAATATAGAAGGCTTTGTTTATATCTCAACTATTTAATTAATACAAACGAAAAATTACATAAAGTGTTACCTATTTATTAACAGTAATATTAAATGTGCAGTTTTGTATACTGCAGTTCTTTAAATTTAAGCCACTGCCACCGCTTTCAGCTTCGACATTTACAATTTTGTCATAGGTATACATCATATTATTAGTAAGTTGATTGTCGATTATTATGTCAGCGATTCCAGAACTATTACTTGGTTGTTCTTGCCAATTAAGTATTTTTTGTGCAGTTTGTGTTTTACTGGAAATAGTATCATCTAAGTACCCTTCAGCAACACTGATGGATTTCCATCCAAAAAAAAGCTCGTAGCACTGGGATTAGAACCGCTGACCTTCGCGACCGAAGACAAAAGCTCTGCCACTGAGCTACCGTCATTAAATGTCATGGGGAATCCAACGTCAAGTTTACGTCACATTTCTCGTCAAAATAATGTGAGTCACACAACTGTCCTAAGTTATTTCCATAAAGAAAAACTTCATCCATATAAATTAAATTTTGTGCAAGAACTAATATAAGACGATGCAGATCATCGTAGAATAGATTTCTGCGAAAGAATAGTGAATAATTTGAACAGAAATGAAACAGCTGTTGGTACAATTTTTTTTCGATGTATCAACATTCAAATTGAATGGGAAAGTAAACAGATAAAACTGTGGATATTGGTCAGAGGAGAATTCTCATTGGATGAGTGAGACACATACTTATAATATCTGGTTCCAGCAGGACGGAGCAACACCCCATTATACTTTAATTATAAGAAATTACTTCAATGAAAATTTCCCCAATAAATGGATTAGAAGAAGAGGTGCTATCGAGTGGCCAGCTAGATTGCAGGAACTTACGCCATTGGATTTTTTTCTGTGGGGTTATCTATAGAACAAAATATATGCAACACAGCCAACTAGCAGTGCAGACCTCAATTACGTCAAGTATTTTATGTATTTATTATCTTGACCAAAATATTAAATAATTTATAAATTTAACCCTGTACAATTCATAATAGACCCAACATGGTATTTTTCGTTGGGATCGTATTGTTAAGGAGCTTTTAAAATCATAAAAACATACAAGGTGTTTCATTAAAAATATTGATCATGGACGTTAGCAGACTTGCGTGTATCACCCTGTACATTTCAATTTATGTTTTAAAAGCTCACATTTAAATTTCAAAATTGAGGGGTCCCAGCGTTTTTCATAATCTTCTAAACTAACCCCACAAATAATTTTATCCCATAAGTGGTTTTCAAACTCTATAATTCGATCATCTTAAAATGTTTTGGGATTTTCCAGCCAAAATTAGATGACTTGCATTACAAACATTTCCTTCGTGTGTGACATATTTAAAATTATTTGATCCTTTGAAATATCTTATATGTTCTACAATACTTTTATGATATAAAACAACACGTTATATGTTCATAAATAAAATTAAGCTCTAAATTTTTAACAACAAAATAGTTTTTGTATAAAACACTTTCAATACACCAATGAAAATCTGTCACTAGCCAATTTTTGATAATATAAAGTTTATATTGTAATAAAGTTGATGGTCATTTTTGATTTGTTTATATTATAAACTAAATAAATAAAGACTGGCGCATAGCTAGCTTTCACTTGTCAAAGTCGTGGCGCTGAGATCTTAATCAGAGAAACCTATTGTTTAAGTTATGTTAAAAAATTGTATTATGGACTTCAATAAACTGTTATAATAAATTTCACTCAATAATTATTTGTTAAGGAACTTTTTCCAAAACTATTCGATTTTAATTTTCAAGTTACCACATTTTTATATTTTCTAATATTCTTCTCCTGTGAGAAATAATTTTAATTTCATTTATAATATAACAAGAGCTTAAATTATTTCCGGAGGACAATTTCCTGGAATAATTTAAGTTTGAGTGGTATTCGGTAAAAAAATTTCAAACCATAATTTCGTAAAAGATTATTTTTCCAATTTGACATCTGTCACAAAGCTTAATGATTACTAGTTTAAATGTCTGTACCATAGAGAAATATAATACATTTTTTATTTGTCTATGGTCTGTACGTTGAAATTTCAGCGTTTTCGATGGTTTCAGCTGTCAAAAAATTTCCACTTAAATATCGAGACGCCACTAAAAATTTCCAAAAATTTTTTTAATTCCCATGGTAACTAGACAAAATTGAGGCATCTTATTGGTTAAAAAGTAAAGGTGTGAAATTTTCTACAAAATAAAAAACTGTTATTCCATTGTAAAATAAATAATATACTCCATTAACTAACTAACAACTGTAATTATTATTTAAATAATTTAAATAGCTTTATATACAATTTACATAAGTGTTTACGATTAATTTATGTCCTTTGATCTTTGCTTTTCCTCTTTAGAGACTTAGTTTTAGACTTAATCCACGGTAAGTAGTACGATAATCTTGTATAAACATCAGGAAAACCAGGCTTGGCGCATCCGGATCCAAAAGAAGTGATTCCCGCTAAAATCCACCTTCCATCTTGCAAGGCACACTGTAAGGGTCCTCCAGAATCACCCTAATAATAAATACAAAAAGAAATTAATTATTGCCAAACAAAAGTTTTTATTTACGCATGAAATATTTTAATTCATATTTTTATTTTCCTTTTTTGGTCTAAACCATAAAGTTTGTGAGCAAATTTCCTAAAAATTTATTATAATATTCATTAATTCAAAGATAAGTTTTCAGTACAAATTAAAATGCAGGGAAATATATTAAATAATCAAAAATGCTTTTATCTGAAAAGAAAAAGAATTGCTTCCTCTTACCACGCATGTTCCACTGGATCCATCTAAATGGCCGGCGCATAAGTGGCCCGATTTGATATGTACAGCATGTCCGTACTTTTTTCTACAAACGGCGTTGTCATGTACTGGTACCCTTGACTCAAGTAACCTACAAAAATATTTAAAAATATTAACTTTTGTGAATTTTTATTAATTGATTTACTACCTTATGGAAAGTAAGCCGTCTTCTGTAGCTCTGCCCCATCCTGTAGCATAGCACAGATCGGTCTGATTGTAGTGGAGTCTGGTGGTTGGTAAGCAAACTGCACGAACCCTACTTTCTTGAGAAAATTTAACTGGACGTGACAGTTTCATAAGGGCTAAGAAAACATATTAACCAGAATTAGTATATTTTACTAGAATTTCAAAGAAAATAATAAACAATGAACATTACATACAGTGCTTTTCAGATAAAAGTTTTCACCTTTAATAACTTTTGTAATACTGGTATTTAGGAAAAATCCAAAAACACGTCAATTTATGTTGGAAAAGGTGCCCTCACCCCTAGCAGCATCCCTTTTGTTTAAATTACTTCTAATATTTTTTATGTTAAATTTGGATACTCCTCTTTGAGCTGATTTCAAAAATGTGTAATCTTGTAGGTTAAAGTGGTTAGTTTATGAGATAAACAATTTTTCTTTTAATAGCACAAATTTTACTTATTTTTTAATTTCACCTTATTTGCCTGTAATAATAAAATGGGTTGTACAACAGTTCAAACTCTTTAAATTTTTAACTGTGCTATTTATTATGAACTTACAATAAGTGTTCAAAATGAGTGCCATTCACTTCCATACAATGGTATAATCTATTTAAAAATGCCTGTCTGACATTGCTTAATACGGCTGGATTTAATTGTCGACATTCATTTTCTATCCTCTCTCGTAAATCATCCAGATATTCTGGTTGGGTAACATAAACTTTTGTTTTTAAATCCGGTGACCTAGGTGGCCACTCCATACCCTCTTCTACCTATCGAACGAGCGGGAAATGTTTCGTTTAAAAATTGTCGGACGGACATAGCATAGCAGTAAGTTTAAATAAGCCATAATGCTTGCCCCTTCCAACATAAATTGACGTGTTTTTGGATTTTTCCTAAATACCAGTATTACAAAAGTTATTAAAGGTGGATATTTTTATCTGAAAAGCACTGCATATGAATTCCAATAAAACACTATTATAGTTATATAAATAGTTACATTCAAAAAATAGATCATGAAATTGGATTGGATAATATCAATCTGGATTTAGATGTAGATTTCATAAAAGATTAAGTTTTCCTAATGCGGAAAGTCAATTACTTCTTTCTATAGTGTATATTTTTATTAAAACACTGCGCAACAAAGGACTAGTTTAGTAGGATCATATTAATCAAAATGATAGCAATATATATTTAGGATAAGAAACCTACTTACTTATATTGGTATTCATTTTGCAAGTAATTTTTCTCATTTCGTAAAATTTAGCAATAAATAATTAGTAAGTTTTAAACGTAGCGCCAACTAATAACCAATAATGAAGTGTGTTTAAAAGTCAACGTTGTCACAGTTTAGCTACATTCGTTTCAAGTAATCTTAAAGAACTGGCGGCACAAAACACCGTGTTCTGTGACTAACTGATAGTACCAGTTGACAAGATATATGACAGGAGAGAAAATCGTGTTTATCTATATTAAACAAACAAGACCCCTATTCTTGACGGTAATAGAATAGAACAGCCAATAGAAAGTGAGCGTGGTTCTATTGAAAATGCCAAAACGGTATTCTTGAAATTCGTTCTCTCACTGTACCGATAGAAGGGTTGCTCCCCGAGAGAACAATTACTTCTATTGGTTATTTTTGAAGGAACCGCTATAACACCAAGAGAAGGTGTTAGGGATTTTTATTTTCGAACCAAAAATAGTATAGAAGTAATTTCTTTCATAAATCAAACACAACCAAACAACAAATTAAACTAACGAAAATGACAGAATATTTTGTTTAGTGTTTTACTCCTTATTTGATAAAGTGTCAATTAGAGAACAAAAATATCAATATGTTTATCTCTTTTTAATGACAACAAATAAGAGAGAGAGATAAGTTTCTCGGTTAATATTAAAGCATATCGACAACATCGCAAATTTTCTACCAATCTTATTGAAACACGTCACTTACCACTTACGTATGACGTATGTAACCATTAAATTTAAATTTCAAAAGCCGATTATGGCTAGAGGATTAATTTTATAAAAATTTTATTTTGAACCACTAAAAACCTATTTTATAAGATGCAAATATAAAAAAAATCACTAAACTAGTCCATTGAAGTGAACATTACAAAAATCTTTAATTTTCTTTTGTCATTGGATGATAAAAAATAAAAATTTGATAAAATTATTATGAAGTTAAACTTTATACTTTCAAGTTACAATATACCCAAAAAATAAAAAAAAAACTTTTTTTTCATGAAAAAAAAACAGTTACAATAAAACAGAAAAAAACAGAAAAAATTTAAAAATGTTGAATCATTAACTGAATTAAGTCCTTTCACGAAAATTAATATTGTATGGGTCCACGCCTAGCTTGCCTTAGTGCTATCACTCTATTTGGCATGGTCCTTATAAAATTATTAATAAATTGCTGAGGTATATTTTCCCATATTCTCTACAAGGCATTGGCGAGCTCTTCTAGGGTTATGGGGGGCTGTTCAAGTCGGTTTAATTGTCTAGACATAGTGGCCATAGTTGCCACTTGTCAAAATTAATCAGCAAATTTCATTAAATTTCAGAAAAATAATCACAATTGATTCCCAATTAATGATGTTTTGAACATTAATTATGAAGTGAACTACTAAACTGTAAATATTTTCTCATTCTCTGATGATGTGCTCATAATATTCGGTATTTTATATTAAGCTTTAGATGGTAATTCATATTTGAGGACTTTTAGCTTTATTAACGTGACAACATGGCAACACACTTCTCAATCAAGAAAGAAATAGAATAACATAACATGTTGCCAAATTTCTAACGAATATTTAGAGAACGTTTTAAATGAGGGTCAAAAATTAATTTCGCGGTTCTCCCAAGCTGCTAATTCTGAGATAATGATCAGGAACGTGTCCTATGTTTATTGATGGGATGAAATATTCATTCTAAAGGAATATTTTATGAAGACAAATTTCCGGTTAATTTGTTTTTAATAGGTGATTTGGCAACATTGGTAAAGTGGACCAATAAGGACACCCCTTAACAAGTGACGTTATCATGAATACAAATTGGCGCCTGCAATGGATTGTTTAAAATAAATTTATAAGGTAGGTGTAGGGAATATGCCCACGTTAAGAAAATCCATGTTTCTCATTATTATTTTCTGGTTTTCTAGTATCTTTGTTACTCTGTTGATTTTCCGACTGTGCCACTTGTTTTATGATTCTTTGTTGAACTGCATGTTGTTCCAAAGTTATTTCTTCCTTTTTGTTCTTATATTTCTTATCATCTTTCATGTTTCTTTCATTCTCTGACGAAAATTTTCACGTCTCACTGTACAAATATATGTTATCAGTTAAACTCTCACTATCGCTACTTGAGGTCCACATTTCCTTACGTTTTTGTTTTCTTGGTTGTTTTACAGGCGTTGGAGGTGTATTTTCTTTTGAGCTGTTTAAGTTTCTTCGCTGACATAATCCTGAGGGCCCTGGTTGAGGTGAAAGATCTCTGAAGATATCGACTCTCTTGTCATTAACCGCCAAAGACTGTGCTTGTTCAGAACTTTGTTGTTCTTTTTCGGAACGATTTTCTTCAATTGGTATTTCTGTTAAGATACTTGGTGCAAAAGCGAGATCAGAAATCGCTCCGGGATTAAATGGATATATCCCCGTGGCAGAAAAACCAGATGCAATATTTTTTTGGGGTTACGGCTTTGTCCCAAACGAGCGAAAATATCTCACCGAATCTCTGTTTTGTAATGCTTCTTTCTTTGTGACGTGTCCAGTATGATAACACTTCTTCATCCCAGTAATATTCAAAAGCTTTAAAAACAGCTTTGTCCATCGGTTGGAGTTCGTGGGTAGTATTACTGGGGAGACAAAATAGTATAATGTCATATTTTTCAGCTGCCTCTACAATAGATATGTCTAACTGGCATGAAGCGCCGTCAAAAATTAGAAGACATTTTCCTGGCAGTTTATACTTTGCTAGGTGTTTCAACCATTCATTAAAGGTTTCAACGGCCATGCTTCCTTTATTGGTCATTAGAGTTAGGGTTCCCGGAGGTAGACTGTCGCACCACTCTGGCTTTAGCCTTTTCCCTTTAAACAGAATTGCTGAGGGAATTTTGACTCCACTAGCACTGCCTCAGGAAACCACTGTCACATTTTCTCCGTGCTCAGGGGCCGTTAAATGCACTCGCTTTGCTCCTGTTTTAGCCAGAACACTTTGTTGATGGTGTAGTGTTAACCTACAACCCTTCTCGTCTACGTTGTATATTCTTTCTGGTTTATCCATAAGATCGTGCTCCAATAAGACCTTTTTAAGTTTGTCGAAGTAATCTTTTACTACAAGTTTATTTAACTTTTGAGCTCTAGCCGGATTAAGATTTTGCGCCCGCCTGGTAGTGATTTCTGGATGTCGAGTTAAGAACGCTCTTAACCAATACCGACCAGCTAATAGTTTTTGTTGCAAACAGGGATGAGATATACGGTTTTTCTCACAATAGTGAAAAACACATTTTCGCAGAATCCGTTTGGTTATAGGATAACCCACTTCAGCTAGTCGTATGATTTTTATTGATATTTTTATCCATGTATCGAGATAAGGTTCTTCTAGATATGAGAAATCTTTTTGAAGCGGTGTTTTTTGACTCCCCGTTTTGAATTGCCATTAAAGATTTCTGGAGATTTTTCTCTGTCCACTGTGACCGCAAACTTTTGTAAGGCGACATCTGCAAAAACCAATTTAGAAATGTAAACATCAATATTTGTATAATGTAGAGGTAATACGTCCAGTGGGCATATTAACTTCTACTAGGCATGGGCTTATAAACAGTTATGCACTGGAAGGTAATTTCTCTAATTCATAACGTAATTCTCAAATATAATCTCAATGAAAGTATACCAAAATTATCGTCAAGGAACACACTTTAGCATGTTGTACTCACCGTCTCAATAACAGTTCACTATTAAGTTTGCCAACGTAATAAAAATTAACGTTTTTTATAATAAGCAGGTATACAGGGTGTCCCACGACGTTTTGACAGTCCAATTTCTCGAGAACTGTTCATATGACATGTATGAAATTTGGCAGATATAAACAGTCGAAACTGATGCTTATATTCATTATAAAATGACTTCCGTTTTTCCTGTCATTTCGGCTCATGTGACCTCAACATAACTTTTTTAAATGGGGCAACCGGTATAATATTACAATTTTGGATACATCATTTAAAAACAAATTCAACGATACCACACTTGTCATCATTGTATTGTGCAGGCCTTTTTATAGGCTCGGCGAAAAATGACAAATATGACATAAAAATCGGAATTCAACTGTTCGTTATTTCCAAAAGGATGGTATTTGTGATTTTTCAATACTCTTTGTATTGAACTTCTACTTATTTGTAATTCTTGTTCAAGAAATCGTATTGAGGTGTGTGGATTCACCTGCAGATAAGCCAAAATATTTATCACATTGTCATCTGTCTGAGCCCCTATTATCATTACTGCACAATACAATGATGACAAGTGTGGTATCGTTGAATTTGTTTTTAAATGATGTATCCAAAATTGTAATATTATACCGGTTGTCCCATTTAAAAAAGTGATGTTGAGGTCACGTGAGCCGAAATGACAGGAAAAACGGAAGTCATTTTATAATGAATATAAGCATCAGTTTCGACTGTTTATATCTGCCAAATTTCATACATGTCATATGAACAGTTCTCGAGAAATTGGACTGTCAAAACGTCGTGGGACACCCTGTATAATAGACGTTCACCACCCTTCACGAATCTACTTCTCAAACTGAAGTCAAATTAGATGCACAATGCTTTAAATGGTTGCGGTTAACAATCTACCATCTAAGGGACAGTAGCCGAAACAAGTTGAAATATAGGCTATGAGCGTACTACCAACACGGGCATATTCCCTATACCTACCTTAATAGTTTTGATGGGATGCAAAAATTAATTAGGGTCTGTAACAATACGAGGATGCAGTTGAAAGTCCAATATTAAATATCAGTCCAGTCGCCTATTATTGTATAATTATATTTAAACTGTGTTCGTTATTATTGTTTCATTGCTCATTGTATATAAATTATTGGATTCGTTGTGTATATGCATCTTCTAGATTAACTACAATTGAAAGTCTATATGCACAGAGAGTTTCACTAGAGAGCGCACTAAGTGAAATATAATAGCTGAATTAATTTCAAAAACAAAGCGGAATTATTTACATTACACTTTCATTTAAATAGATACAAGTATGAGTAACAACATTTTAATATAATCCATAGTATACTTTTTCCGTTACGATTAAACAGATAGATAATGAAATTATCTTACCGATATCGTGTTGGAAATTATGGAATCTTTCGTGAAGAATGACTTCTTCCACGGGAATTCTTTGTTCTGAATATTCTTCAACTTCTCGATCCCATTCTCCTACGACGGCGGTCCACAGAGCAGCTAATGGCAAATTGAATAAATCGCTGAAATTTTTTAAATATTTTTTGTTACAAATGGTGATATTTTTATAATACAGAAAGAAAATAACAAAATAAAACGAAAGTGAAATTACGTAAATACAAACATACTCTCTAGGTCATTTTACGATTATCCAAGATCAAGGACATCTCTAATGGTATTTCACGTACCATCCTTGGACACAACAAATTATAAAAGAAACAACAATGAAAGTGATACTCAATGCATAGACGTAGATTATTCTTTGACAAAGGATTCGTAAATATAAATTTATGTTTTGCAATAAATATTTACTTAATTACCAACAGTATTAAACTTGTTGCCTCTACCGCTGCAAATTCAGGCCGAGGCCAGGGCGTTCGCGTACCTGACCCAATCCAAGTAGAGCTTGTTTATGTACACAGATGGCTCGAAAATTGGTAAGAGAAAAATCTAATCTGGGGCTACATGACACGGAGGTAGATAAAGCTGAGATTCACTGAGGAGCCCATAAAATAAACAGGTAAATGTTATAAGGAAGGACCTGTGTTTTATTTTCAGATAAACAAGGCTGGTTTGCATATAAGTGGCCAGCAAAAAAGGTCACAGTTGAGTGGCTTCCCAAAGGAAACGAAAAGGCGGATCTACTAGTTTGAGAAGGTGCAGCGAAGTTGCAGGACCCTTGAGTGGTTTAACAAAATTGACCATAAAGTTGGACAATAACGAAGTCTCAAGAATGGTGGACATGATCCTCAGGATTAGACAAGCGAAAGAGTTCATTTTAGAACTCAACAAACTTACAGAGAACCCTTTATACAGGTTCTTTTTGAAATTTATTGTACTAACCCTTACTACGTGAAAGTCCATCTTATTAAGAACGGTAAACAACTAAAAGGTTGAATTAAACTTTCACTATTTATTCGTAAAATATAAAATGCAATGACGGCCGTTTCGCTATAGAATTAGCATCGTCAGATTGACATATTCTATAGCGAAACGGCCGTCATAGTGAAAGTTTAATTTAACCTTTTAGTTGTTTACTGTTCTTGGGAGGTTCGTTTTGCCAATATAAAGGAATTCTAAGACAGAGATTTCTAACTAGGCAAAGAAAAGCGTGCTACTAGAAGCTACGAAGTTTAATGAGTAATAAAAACCCGACTGGATAAGATCCAATTCATAGAAAGAAAGAATAAAATACAACAAGAACAATTTGGATTTGGAGAAAAAGAAACGCAGAGATGCAACTAACGAGAGTAGTTTCAGTTGCAAAAATAGGATACAAGCAAACTGGCAAGGCAATACTGGACATAAAAAAAGCCTACGACACAGTATGGAGGAAAGGATTAATACACAAACTGAAAAATATGCAAGTACCCCCATACGTAACAAAAATTATTAACAGAACTTTCCAGGTGAAAAAAGTGGATATTTCAAGTAAAAAAGAAATACCAGAAGGAATGCCCCAAGGAAGTGTACTCGCTCCTACACTATTCAACATATTCATCAGTGACCTACCAAAAGACGAGGGCACAGAAATGGCACTGTATGCAGAAGACACTGGAATATACACCACAGATAAAAAAGCAAAAAACGTGACAAATAAGATAAATAGGCACCTGGAAAAAGTACCAACGTAATAAAAGCAAACGAACCAAATACACAATTTATAATATTCAACCAAAAGAGGACACTAGAAAATCACAAGATAACTTTCAATGGACAAGAAATAGACACAGTCAAACACCTAGGAATAACATTGGACAGAAAACTAAAATTCAATGAACACATGAAAAACACTAGAAACAAGTAGAAGTAGCTAGGATATACATAGGGCCATACATACACAAAACCAAACTCCTAAAGAAGAGGCTAAAGCAACAAATCTTCAACGCATACATAAGATCGGTAATGTTGTATGAAGCACCTATATGGAACTCAACATCAGACGTAAACATAAAATCACTGGGACGAAAAGAAACAAAAATATACAGAATAATAAAAGGGGCAGAAAGATACACAACGAATGCAGAAATAAGAGAAAAGTACGAATACACGCCGATAGCAGAAATGATAAAAAACAAAACAAAGTACTTCTACAAGAAAACTGTGAACAGAAACCCACTAACAAGGAAAATAGGAAAAGAAACGGCGGGACAAATAGGATGGAGGGCCAAATACAAACTAATCCATCACAGAGCAAATATACAACTTACAGGAATCTAGAAAACTAAAGCAGGGGAAAAACCTAGAAAATCCAGGAGAAGCCTGGGAAAACCACAAAAAGAAATACGATAAACTGGGACACAGCCGAAATTAGTTCCAAAGAAAAATTACAAACAAAGAAAATAAGGAACAAAAAAACCAAAAGAGAGACAAAACTGGAGAAAAATAAGAAGAACTAAAGAAGAAAAATTAAGAAGAAAAGGCTATATTTAAATGAAATGAAATATCCAGTCGGGGTGAGGAACCGGAACCCCAAAAGCTTCATCCGCACTTACACCTCTTCGAGTCAATTGGTCTTACTACGCCATGTCTTTAATAAGTTCTCAATTTATCAGAACTTCTCACCGCCTTACCGATATACGACTTACATATTTGTCAGATTAGGATGATGATCTCTATTTGTTGGACATTTTTTATAGGAGGAATGGCTATTTGAAGTTCTCCAAAATCAAAAAACATTGAAATATATGCAAGCCGTTTTCAGAAGTAAAACAGTTAGAAGAAAGGTTTTAAAAGAATATGTTGAGACAAAAGTTGAATAGTAAATGATCGCAAAGTGTTAGAAATCTGCTACTTCTTTACCTCGATTGCATTTGTTAGGTATATTAAACACTAACAATCCACTTGACATTAACATCACTGGATAATAACAAACAAAAAAATCGCCAGCAAATCGCTATCAGCAAAATTCAGCTACTGCCACTGGAAATGCTACTACCAATCAAAATACTAGTTAAAATCACAAGAACATTAAACTTAGACTAAGCTTACAAACTAAAGATACATAGCT
Organism: Ophraella communa; assembly: GCA_035357415.1. NCBI lineage: Eukaryota > Metazoa > Arthropoda > Insecta > Coleoptera > Chrysomelidae > Ophraella > Ophraella communa. The sequence goes on along the minus strand of CM068984.1, from coordinate 28,762,989 downwards.
TTGGTCCCAAGAATAATTTCTGGGATAGTCAAAAAGTTTAAAATAATACTAACATTGACTCCCACAGGAACAATACGAGTTCGGCCACGATCATAACATTTTAGCCCTACTAATTAGCTGTTTTATAAGATTTTATTATTTTATTTCAGTTGGTCGATTGTATACTTAAGTTTAACTTTGTCAAAAGCTTACTTTAGTTCTACAAACCAGTCGAAGATTTTTTGAGCAAATTCGATTTCTCTATCTCTATGAATATTTCGTTTATCTTGGCTATTTTAGTAAACTAATCAACGTTATGAGTCTATAATTCTTTATTTTTATTTTTTGGTATTAAAATATTGTTTCAGAGAGTTTGCACATCTTTTTCTGACCTTAATATAGACCAAGTTCCATTTCTACTCAGTAGTTATCCAGTATGTTTTATTTTTATTTTAAAAAACACAAAAAAGTATATTAAGGATACGTAACAAAAAAAAATAGTTTCACTTAGGAAGTTTTATAAACTTTATAAATAGAAATTGTAAACATGACGGTAATATTTAACAAATCTGAATTCTGTTTTTTGTTCACCTCTTTTAACGAACTCCAATGGTTAAGTTAATTAGTGGAGATCATTATCGTTTATTGATTGTTGAGTATTATATAAAAAAAACACATCAACAAAGTTGTTTACAAATTGAAAGTGAATTTTGGAGAAAGTTTACTATCTTATGTAGCAATCTATTTAAACGTCCTACACATTGAAAAAAAATTTAACTGTTTCAGTAATTTATGCTTTATAATATCACATACCTACATTAAAAATAATAATATAAAAAAAATTGATACATACTTGTTAATACAATGCGCAGCAGTTAATAACCATTCCGGTGAAATCATTACACCTCCACACCAATGTCCTAAAAATCCGAATTGCGGGTGTAAAAGCTGCAACGATACCTAAATAATACAAAAAAATAGTCAAGAAGAATGGGAAAATACAGAGTTAAAAAAATGTGAAATAAAAATTACACCGCCACATATAACACAAGTAGTTAGGATCTTTGGCCAGCTAGGGTTATGTACATACATCCGAAAAATTCTTTATCGATTTATATCTGTATCGATCAAACTGCACGTAGAATGTATTCTATTCTTCTGGGGTGCGTTTCATGCATGTACTGGAGCTCTAGGCTCATTGTACCCCCCTGAAGTAATCATACCAGGTTCGTTTCCTTCATGTATTCTAGAATGTCCCTGATATTCGCTTTCACGATTTCCTCTGGCTCAGGAAACTGAATGCCAAAGTGTCTCTGTCTAAGCCACTTAAGGCTCGGACAGTGACATATTACGTGAAGAGGAGTTTCGTCTTCCTCACCACATTTTCTGCATAATGGGTCCTCAGCGAGTCCTATTATGTTCATGTGTTTTCGGAGATGGCAGTGTCCTGTAAGCAGTCCCACTGCCTTTCTCAATTGGGTTCTACTTAGGCTGAGTAGTTCTGTAGTTTTCTCCCTGGATGGACCTGTTATGAATAATCTGGATTGCCTGAGTCCAGGCAGTTCCATCCAGAGTTTCTTATGTTGTTCCCTTAGTCGTTCCTCTATTGTTTCCCTTACATGTTGGTATGAGACCCCACATGTGGGAAGAGGTCCGATCAGGGTTCCTTCTGAAGCCTCCCTGGCTAGGAGGTCAGCTTTTTCATTTCCAAGAATCCCTGTGTGTCCTGGTACCCATTCAAGGATAACCTTGTGGCGTTTTGCCAGTTCAGCTACAGTTCCTTGGCAGCGCTTCACTGTTCGTGACGCAGTGTGCACGCTCTCTATTGCTTTGAGAGCTGCTTGGCTATCACTTTCTGATCCTGACAGTCCTGTTAGGGACTGTCTCGCTCAGGATGATTTCCGAGCATGTATTGATGGCAACCACTTCAGCTTGCAGGATAGTCTCTACTGAACCCAGGTTGAGACTATACGTCTTCCCTGTATTTTCATTGTAGATTCCAATCCCAGTGCTGGTGCTTGTTTTGGATCCGTCTGTGTACCAAACGGATTCATGTTGTTTCCTAATCTTGGTACGAGCCTCGTCCCTATCCGGAATGTGAACCGTATATGGTTTGGAAAGGTCGTAGCAGATAGGTGTTCTATCTGAGGGCATGCTCAGTAATTGATTATGTTCAATCTCTTTCGAGATTGTGGAATGGTACCTAGGGATCGCCCTGCCCCATTCGTTGTTTATTTTCAGCCTGTAAGCAGCTGCCAGTGCTTCCCTTTCCACAATAAGATGTAGTGGAGGTAGTCCCAGCATAGCTTCCAGGGCCGCCGTGGGCGTTGTTCTCATCGCCCCGGTTATGGCTAGACAGGCTACTCTCTGTACCCTGCCTAGCTGTCTAGATGCTACTGAGCATCTCGCTTTATGCCACCACACAACAGAACAATAGGTTATGATAGGTGCCACCACCCTCGTATAAAGCCAGTGCATCATACTGGGTTTAAGCCCCCACGTATTGCCCACAGCTCTTCTGCATGCCCAGAGAGCTCTTAGGCCTTTATCTGTTGTGTTTCTAATGTGGTTGGAAAGGGTTAGTTTGCTATCTAGGGTTACCCCTAGGTATTTGACTTCCCCTTTAAACTTTAGCGTTTGGCCCCACATACGAAGTTCCCTCAAGTCAAGGTTCCTTCTGAGGGTGAACGCTATCACGGAGGTTTTTGCCGGATTAGTTGACAATCCCTCTTGTCTGCACCATTTTTCGGTAATCCTCAGTGCCAGCTGCATTCTCTCGGACACAGTGGCCCCGAATCTACCGTTTACAACTATGCTGACGTCATCAGCAAAGGCTTGGGCATAGATACCCTCGTCATTGAGTCTACAAAGGAGCTCGTCAACCACCAGGTTCCACAGAAGAGGAGATAACACCCCTCCTTGCGGACACCCCTTAGTGGCTGAGACCATCCTCGTCTCCCCAAAGAGCGTACCTATTATTGTTCTTTCCCGTAACATATTACCAGTCCATCTTACAATGTCCTGTTCTATGCCACGGTTCTGCATGGCCCTAAGTATGGAATCGAAGGAGGCAACATTAAATGCCCCTTCAATATCCAGAAACGTACCTAGGGCTATCTCTTTATTTAAGAGTGCCTGCTCCGCTTTCAGGAGCAGCTTGTGTACCGCGACTTCGCAGGACACCCCACTCTTATACGCAAACTGGTTTCTATGCAGATGTATATATTAGTTCAATTTATAATGACAAATATACCAGCTCGTTTAAAAAAGATTAAAAAAAGATGGATCCAGGACAGGGATGATCTACAATAGCAACTCAAGACCAATTTTTAATTTTAAAAGCTAGGAGGCAAGCAACAAAAACTGCTCCTGTTTTAGTTATGTCTTTACCAGTGTTGGTCTTTGAATCCCCACCAATATGCTTACCAGGTTGGGAAGTCCACGGATTTGGCACTTAACAACCTCGTAGGAAAAATCAGCCACTCTCTTGAGAACAAAGAGATTGCGCTGGCAGCCTTCCTAGACATTGAGGGAGCATTTAACAACGCACTACCTCACTCTCTATGTGCTGCTCTTCAGCGCAGGGGAGTAAACAGGATTATCTGTAACTGGATAAAAAACATGCTTGGTAATCGGTACGTAGTGTCATCACTGCAGGGAGAGACTGTTCGATTCAGTGCGGCTCGGGGGTACCCACAGGGGGGTGTTCTATCGCCCCTTCTGTGGTCACTCCTGGTTGACTCGCTTCTTGGGACTCTCTCCCTGCGGGGAGTGGATTTCCAATGCTATGCGGACGATCTGGTTATAATAATAAGGGGAAAATTTGAGGCGACCATCTCGGAGATCCTTCAAATGGCCCTAAGTACAGTACACAGGTGGTGTGAGGAGGAGCAGATGTCGGTAAACCCCCACAAAACAGTAATTATTCCGTTCACCAAAAGGAGGAAGCCGACTCTTTACGGTGAACTCATTCCTTTTGCGGAGGAGGTAAAATATCTGGGGGTAATCCTAGATAGAAAACTTACCTTGAACTCCCATCTGGAGAGAACAATAAACAAAGCCAGGGTATCCCTCTGGAATCTCAGAAGGGTCTGTGGAAAATCGTGGGGGAACAGATTTACTGGATTTATCAAACGGTGATAAAACCAATGGTCACGTATGGCTCAGTGGCGTGGGGGTCGAAAGGACTACAACAAGCTGCTGCAGCGAAGTTGTCTGGTCTGCAGAGAACCGCATGCGTGGCCATTACGGGCGCTATGTCCACCACTCCGACGGCGGCAATGGAGAGACTCCTAGGTTTAACTCCACTTCCCATTCTTTTGGAGAAGGAGGCTAGGATGGTCTCTTACAGAGCCAAGTCGATAGGTAACCAGATAACGGGGGAGGCACTTTGGGACCACGCGGGACTGGTGGAGAAGTTAAATTCCCACCAAGTCCTTGGAATGGTATCAGACATGCTTGCCACACGTGTACACGTGGAAAGGGCCTATAACGTCCTATTCCCAAGTAGGGACGAATGGAAAGGAGGTGCAATCTCCTTCTCTGGGTCCGACTGCGTTGTATACACGGATGGCTCGAAAAATCCACTGGGTGTGGGAGCCGGGGTGTATAGCAGAAATCCGAGAGTTGACATTTCAATAAACCTTGGTAAGTACGCTACTATCTTTCAGGCGGAAACGTTTGCTATAGATTTGTGCGCAAGGGAGTTGATTGCCCAGCCCCTGGTAAACAAATGCATATACATAATTTCGGACAGCCAGGCAGCGTTAAAAGCACTGAATTCTACCCGGGTTGATTCAAAGCTGGTGTGGAGCTGTATCGAATCCCTTAACAACCTTGGAGCAAATAACAGAGTAACGCTACTCTGGGCTCCAGGGCATGCGGGAGTGGAGGGCAATGAAAGAGCCGACACTCTGGCAAAAAAGGGAACGGAGTCCGCGTTTATTGGACCGGAACCATTCCTTGGCATAGCAAAAAGCACTGCCAAGGACATTATCTCCAGCTGGGCAGCGAGGGAAACCCTTCTGCACTGGGAGAATATACCGGGGCTTACCCGCTCGAAAGCGTTTATACCTCAACCTTCGAGCAGAAAAACAGCACAGCTCCTGGAATTGAGTAGAAGTAACTTACGCATTCTTACTGGACTGTTGACTGGACACTGTCGTCTGAGAAACCACCTGAGGAAGCTTAGTCTGAGCAATACGTCGGACTGTCGCTACTGCAGTGTGGCAGACGAATCGGCAGAGCACATTCTTTGCTATTGCCCCGCGTTAGAAATGATCAGGCTCCGCTCGTTTGGCCTCATACGGCTAGAGCCTACCGACTTTAGACAAGTCTCGCCAAAATCGATCTTGGACTTTGTTAAGAAGTGCAGACTGGATGGCGAATTGTGGCCCTTAGGGGTGAGCCACAATAGGCCCTAGTTTGGCCGCAGTGGAGGGGTGGGAAACGCCCCGCTCACATTGAACCTAACCTAACCTAACCCTACCAGTGTTGGTACACGGACGGCTCTAAGACCGAAAGAAATAAAAAGGAAGCCAAAATTATATTAAGGGAAAGGGTGATAAAAGAATGGCAACAAAGATGGGTAGCAGAAAATGATAAGGGTCAGTGGACAAAAAGGCTTATAGGGGATTTAAGGAAATGGGTAGGGTGTAAACACAGAAGATTGGGTTATTGGTTAACACAGGCTTTAACAGGGCATGGGTCTTTTGGGTTTTACACAAGGAAAATGAAGCTCAGTGGAAATGATCTCTGTCGTTACTGTGGCGCAGTGGATGATGCAGAACATACAATATTCGATTGTGACAGATGGAAAGAAATAAGAGAAATCACTGAGAGGACCCTACAGACTCGTTTACAGATAGAAAACATGGTGAAATTAATGATTGAATCTAAGGAAAATTGAGAGGTGATAGCGGGAATGATAAAAACGATTATGGAAGATAAAAAACGGGAGGAGCAGGAAGATCAGAGAAAAGAGGAAAATTAAGGTGTAAAAATAAGAACAGAGCCATGATGTTATGCATCCATAGCGTGTAAAAATAAGAAGGTTAGGGGGTTTTAGTCGAGGGTAGCGCCCGACACTACCAGTTGCATGGAACCAGTAGCTGGTGCCAAGCGGTTTCCCCCTCGGAAAAAAAAGACCGAGAGAGGTGTTGGAGCTGGGGTACATGTAGGGAAACCAAAGGTGGACCTGAGCCAGAGCTTGGGTAACCTATCCACAATTTTCCAAGCGGTGGTTTTCGCAATGGAGATGTGCCTGCAGGAAATGCTTAAGGAACAAAACAAAATGCAGGAACAAAATTATAAAAATCATTTCCGACAGCCAGGCGGCGCTAAAATCACTGAAATCAAATCGGATCGACTCCAAGTTAGTTTGGAAGTGCCTCCAGGATCTAATACGTCTAGGGGAAAATAACAAAGTAACCTTACTTTGGGCACCTGGGCATAACAGTATTGAAGGTAACGAAAAAGCGGACCTTCTAGCCAGGAAATGTGCTGAAGAAATATTTATAGGCCTGGAGCCAATCCTAGGAATAGCGAATAGCGTAGCCAGAGGAACAATATCGAACTGGGTAGACCGGAGGAAACGTTCTTACTGGTTAGAGCTAGAGGTCTCAGGAGCTGCTGATAATGAGCAGACAGGACCTACGAATAATAGTAGGACTACTGACTGGATACAGTCGCCTTAATAGGCATATGAAAACAATTGGACTGACAGAGAGTGCGGACTGCAAATTCTGTCAGGCTGAGGATGAAACGGTGGAACATATCTTGTTCCACCGCTCGAGAGAATAAAGATCAATAAATTTAGTCTGCATCAAATCGAGACCAATGACTTTATGGAATTGTCGCCAACTATCCTGATGAGCTTCATTAGAGGCATAGGGCTGATAGAACGACTATAACCTAGGGGTGAGCTACAATAGATCTTTTAGGTCGCAGTGGAAGGGACGTTAAACGACCACTTACATAGAATCTAACCTAACCTAACAAAGAGCGCATAACTTATCTATTGGTTGAGCTACAGAGCGAAACTGTCTTAATGAAGCCAGCTTGTTTAATAGATGACCTCTGAGATGTATAACTCGGTCTAGAGGTAATCGCGCTTCAAGACTGGAGTGGTGTAAATAATTTCAGAATTGAGCTACTAAAGTTTAGCACCAGTTTTAATTTCACCCAGAACAAGAATATGGTAAAGATCTGGGAATGTGGAACGAGTTAGACATATTTAGGAAGTGAGTAGATACTGATTTGTTCCTAACAGGTCAATTGTATTTAGAAACCATTCCTCGTCCAATTGTGCACCCATTTGCAGGCACAGTTGGCGAAAACTTCCGCTCAATGCATCATAATGCCCGTTCACATATTGCACGTATTGTGACCAACTGGTTGGAAATCGAGGAAATTGAAGTTTTACCATAGTCAGCATAATCTCGTAGTCTTAATCCTATTAAGCATATATTTATGGGATATGCTTCAACCTATAATCGCTCCAAATATGTAGTGATTCAATTTCGAGAGCTTCTGAGAGCAGAGTAAGCGAGTATACCTCAAAGTGATATTGATAATCTTACTTTGTCCATGATGTCAAAGATGTAGAGCAGTCATAAACCAACGTGAAGGTGACATTTTTTATTAATTTTGATTTTTCACTATTTGGAAAGATTTTACGAAAATCTTTAAATTGGTTATATTGAATTAACTTTTGTGTTAATTAGATTTCAGGTTTTTTAAAGAAAATATTTTGGTATAACATTTAAAAATTAACATTAATTAATATTAAACAAGTATATTTTTTTCCTAAATTAGTATTTCGATACCGTGAAACTGAATTTGAGATCGACTGAACCAGTTTAATCTTAAAATTTTAAGCAAATTGCAGAAATAGTAAAATTGTACAGTTATTCATTATGCTATTCGATACGCTGAATTCGATTATGAAGTTTAGTTTATCAAAGCGTTGAGAGCAACTTGCAAAATTCTACTTAAAATCGTCAAAACATAATAATTAATTATCATGCACTTACTTCTTAACTCTATTAAACGTTAACAAAAGTATTATTATAAATTATCGTCCATTTTCTTTACTACCCCATCTCTCAAAGCTATTTGAGAAGGCTCTCCAAAAAAGATAAATCTCGTACCTAAATAAATATAAAGTACTTTATAAAAAGAACGTTTGGTTTTAGAGAAGGAACGTCAGCTGAAGATGCGATTTTGGATTTAACATTCCCTCCCTCCTCAACTCATTAGAGGACATAGGTATTACAGGAAACTGCTTAAAATTATTTAAAGGGTATCTATTTGACAGGCAACCAAGCGTGAAGATAGATTGCGTATTTAGCGAATTCAGGAAAAATCACTTTGGGGTACCGCAAGGTACAGTCCTAGGACCACTTTTATTTAATATTTAATTGAATTATACATCTATTTTTTATACCGCATGGGATAAACATAAAGAAAAAGCCGAAAATTTTAATTTTAATCAAATAAAAAAGTGGTCGTCTCATAAATTCCTTACAGTAAGTTAAAATAAAACAAACTATATCCCGTTTAGTTGCACTTACCCACTTTTAATCATATAATTATCAATGCCATTGATAGGAATTACCGCATTCAAGTTGTGTACAATCGACTCACATCTTAGGTGGGAAGAACATATAAAGGCAACTATAAAAAAGTTACAAGTAATATTACATAAAATCAAGAAGTTAAAAAAACTATTATCTGTGCATTCCTTAAAACTTATATATTATGCTACAGTTCAAAGTCATCTTCGTTTAGTTGTGGGATGGGGAGCTGCATCTAAAACCCACAAACACTTATTGAAGATAACACCGAAACGTTTTCTAAAGGTCATTCTGTCTAAACATATGGCAAAAAAAATCACCAAACAGTTTTATACTTATTTGGCCCCAAAATTAATTATACATGTTACTGATTAAATCATTAAAATTATTAAATGGCATACATTCGTTCAAAAGTAATCAAAAGTGTATATTTTAGAGAAACCTACATACATAATAAGTAATCATATTGAAATAAAAGATAACCTCAGAAAATAATCCTAAAAACTTTTGAAACTCGTATTTAAATTGTAAAATGTCAAAGTTAGAGGTTAGATGTAATATGTTAAATGTAAGTTTTCTTTTATTTTTGCTTACTACTGTATTATGCATTGTCCGTATTGTCTGTAGTTATTAGTTTTTTTTATCTTGTATTTTTTTATTGTAATTTTGATTAGCAATACAAATTATTACATTATTATTTATCGTTTATATGAGAGGGCGCCACTAGAATTATATTCCTATTATTTTTGGTTAGTTTTAAGTATGGAGATGTATATATAATCCAGACAGGAGACAACATAATATGAAAATTTCGAATTTTATGTACACGATTTTTAATTCGCCAAAAGCTGTTCTGCTATGCCATGCGCATGAAATTGTACATGTAAGTAATTGGAAAAGTTCAATTAAAATCAAATATTTCCTAACTCTATGTACTAATAATAAATTTTGTACTAATTAACTTTCTCCTGTAAATACATTTTTATTTTTTTTTTCAAAGCAAAAACTAATAAGAATATGAAAAATATAGGTAATATTACTACTGTTGCACATTTATTTAAGAAAAAAGAGTAGTTTAAATGTATTATAGAGCACAGCAGGCAGTCACAAATATATTAAGTTATTCTAAATAATCCAGGATAATCCCTTAGGTCTAATGAAATCTATTTTTTAATAGTGTTATGTCTTATTACTTCCATACTTAGTACCTAGCTACAAACAAACAAAATGTAACTTCAATATGTCAATCTGATGATGCTAGTTTTTAGCGAAACAACTGTAATTGCGTTAAAAGAGCAATATTTTAAATATATATTGGAAGTTTTGTTTAAAAAGCTCTATTTTTAAAGTTCTTAGTAAGATGGACTTCCACAAAGTAAAGGTTACTACAATCAATTTCATTAGATTTTCTATAGGTGTACGATGTTGATGTGAGATCTCTTCAATAAGTTCTAGTTTTATCTTCTCATCTGAAAATTGGATTTCTTAAAATACCAACTAACATCATCCATTCGTCTGCCAATGAAACAGCTGTCATTGACTAAAATGTCAAATTAGTAGATGTTGTTTTGGGTATATTTTTCGTATTTTTTTGTTAATTAAATCATACAAAATAAAAAAAAAACATATTTTAACCAAGAAATGTTACTAGTAAGTTGCTTGATTATGCGCCAGACGAAACAAACATTTGTAAGTGGTTTGCTAAATTTCGTATAAACCGTCCACAGAGACTGTTTTTGCAGCGTTTAAAATCGCTAAGAAACGGAGCCATTTGCAGAATACTAATTTTACCAATATGACATTAGAAATCTATAAAAAACATGATAAAATTGTATGAATTAGACTTCTAATTGCTTCTATTTCCACCGTACTCTCCAGATCTGGTACCTAGTGATTTTTTCCTGTTCTCTGACCTCAACAAAGTGCTCGATAGCGCCGATGAAAAAGTAATAGTATTGAAAATTTTGAAAACCGAGTTTTGCAAAAATGCAATACGAATTCTTAGCCGATAGAAATTTGTTAAAAGCAAATTAATTTTTTAAATATTTTTTGCAATTTACTTAAAATTTTATAGGTTTACTGGGTTAAACGATCCCAAATTCGGATTCACTGGATCGAAATTCATAACTCGGGATGAATCTGGTCAAAAATAGTGATATTTTGTAATTGTGTGTAGATTTTTAAATTAAATTGAAAATTCTTACTTGCCATGGCCAAGCTCCTCTGATACTCTGCTTTCCGTTAATTATTCTTCCAAGAGTACCAGCTCGTGGTTGTCTAGCCCTTCTAACACTTCTTCCGCATTCTTAAATAAAAATGGATATATTAATAATAGGTAAGTCAAACAAGTTTTTCAATTATTTTGAATTTCAATCAATATTATCTAACTTGACTTTAAGTTTTTTTATATTAACAAAAAACCCAAGTTAGAATTAACAATTCAAGAAAGATTGCCCAAAAATGACCTTGGTTTATTTTAATACATTTAACAAAAAACCTGTCCCATCTAATTGGTCGAGGTAGTGACTTAATTTACTTATTTTTAACTGATATAAAAAACAAGTAAAAATTAATAGCTGAATAAAATAAATAGTGACTACAAAAGGACTGTTAACCTCATGATTTTCACGGTTGAATACAAAATGAGAGTGAAATCTATAAGAAGTGAATCTGTGTGGGAATAACTTCTATTTATTGATACCAGCGGTGTAGCAGAAATAATTGGCCAATAAAATAAGCAGATTAAACGTTTGTAAAACTTACTATACCCCAGGTGACATTTTGTATCACTTTAGTAAAACTGAACTTTGTTAACTTAAAAATCATTAAAAACAAATAAGAAATCTTTCATAAATGTTTACTGCGGAAACTTCTTAACTATGTAAATAAGAATAGGGTACCAGAGAAAACAATTGTTTAGGTACATTATTTCAACTATAATAAAATATTTTATATACGATCATAGCATAAAACAAATTTTATTGATGTGAAAACCCCACTGTAAATTTTCATTTTAACCATCGATAACCTAAAGGAGAGCTTTGATTGGTTCTCAGCTGTGGGTAAAATTGACAGGAACTTTTATCCACTGGAATGAGGACCGAACATATTGGGGTTTTTATATTTTCCCCATTATTACGTTGGCAACAGCTTTCAGTTGCTACGGTGACATAACCAAAAATTCAAACAAACAAATCACACAATTGACAGCACAAGTACGAATGTGTTTATGAAAAGTTTTGAAAGTGGGGAGCATAACAAAATACAACATTATTTTCTGAAAATATTGTATAAAGTTATTTTGTGATGCTGGCAAAAAAATATTCATCTTCTTCTCTTTGGAGTTATTATTCGATGCTTAAGGGTACCTACTTTAATTATCCATCACGATATAAATATTGAGAATTATAAAAAAAATCAAGCATTTTTGAAACGAAAATCCGAGGCACATACACCTAAAAAAGCCAAAACTTTAACCTCTGAACAAATAAAGAATTTTATCGAGAAAGCACCCAATGAAAAATATCTTGTAACGAATGTAAGAAACACAGATTGCCAATACAGTTAATAAATATCTAAATTTCTTTAAGGTCCCTGTAATAATGGGTATAATGGGTCCCAAGAATTGCACGCAATGAAAGTAGAGCACATTAAAGATTTGGATCGAGCTTTGCTTGTCAAAGTTTCTGAAACTAAAAATTTGTTTCACAGTGACTGGAGAATTTTAAGATATTTGCAAAAAATATATCAGTCTTCGCCTAACCAAAGTACAATGTTCAGCTATTTTCTTAAATTTTCAAAATAATAAGTGCACATCGTAAAAAATTGGTATCAACAAACTAGCTGCCATGCCAAAAAGTGTTGCTAATTTTTTGAATCTTAAAAATCCTGAGTTATACACCGGACATTACCTACGTAGATCATCTGCAACACTTTTGGTTGACACGTAGGACGACACGGGGCCTGGAATTCAACAAATGTGGCTGAAGCATATATAGATAACAACTTAAACAATAAACTTTAAATAGGTAATACAATTTTAAAAGAAATTAACAGACCATGTACAAGCACATCTGTAAGTAATGTTGAACATATAACTACATAGTACCACCTGTACTACAACAAAGAATAATAATTATTCTGATATCAATTTTGATGCACATCATCATTTTAGTTTCAGTAATTGTTCGAACTTTACTATTAATATTTATAATAAAAATGACAATGTAAATTAAGTTTAATAGTTTTATGTTTAAAAATAAACTATAACGAACTAATATATATTTTTATATACTTGATCGTACATAAAGTATAGTATTATACTTGCAAGCAAAGGTTTTTATCCATGAAAATTTTCCTATTTTTAACGTAAAATTTAAAATTTAAATAATAGAGCTACAATTCCGTTGATGCAGAAATTGTTTCCTTTTTAGGATCTTTTATAATATTGACGCTATCTTTAATAGTTTCAAAGCTATTGCCAAAAAACGGACACCTTTTTTTTTTGTTTTCGTTTTCTGTTAATGACAATGGAAAAAAATTCCCCAATTTTAGAATTGAAGTCTAAATCCGATAAACCAAGTAACACATTTTTAAATTTATTCTGTTTTTCGACGACAAGAAATATTCGAAATTAGTTATATTGCAAAATGATGCTGTTTATGTTGCGCCTATGGCTCCAGTATCAATACATTATAATAAACAAGAATTATGGGATCGTGTCCGATTAAAGGATCAAAACAGGGGATTAAAAGGTAATCTCGTTAATCACAATTAATTGATTCGACTGAAGATCAGAGATTTAAATTAATATTAAATGCTTGTCAAGTGTCAGTAAAGAGACATTGGGGCCTTTAAGATTTGCAGAGATAATGTTAAATTAATTTAAATAAATAAGATTAAAGGTTAAAAAACTTTGGATCAACATAAACTTGTTGAATGCGTTTTGTTAAAAGCTTTTAAGATTACGATGTAGATATATTAGTTAGCAAACTGGAAAGAGTCGAAAACAATATTTAGAGGATTCCTATTTATTAAAAAATCAAAACAAAACTCAACATAAAAAATGTAATGGATGTTGGAGAGATTAATGAATATAATAAAAAATCACTTACTTGGACAAGACAGTGAGCCAATTAATTAGATGCAACTAATATTAAGGAAATTACATATTTGTGTCAGATATATTAATTTTAGTTAGACGTTAATTTATGTATACTAATTATTCCGAATAAATGTTTATTTATAAACACATTATAATTGTTTTTGATTTATTGGTCGTATATCATGCATTAATAAAGGAGTATATTAAATATCAAGACTATAAAAAAATTGCTTTTGACAGATTAAATTAGTTATATATCATTAACCATTTATGTGTAATTTATAGTTTTATAAATTTATGTTTGCTTATTATAGTTTTATGGTTAAAAACTCGGTTCTTTTGACACTTTAAATTTAATAAATCACAATACTCACAAAACACACTGTTCACTACACTGATTGCATAACACAACGTTATCCATACGTATTTTATGCACCTGGTGATTATAGAATATTCTAAATTACCTTGTTTTAACATTGACATTGACCCAAAGACCTGGAGAACAGTCAGCGACGAGAAAAGTAACAGTAGAAGTGCCGTCGTTATGGTTGTCGTGCCCATAGCACTGACATGTCTTCGATTGTTGGCTGCAGGAGTCTGAAAATGTCCCCCGACGATGTAACACGCTCATCTCCTTGGAGGAGAGAGTGATTGCATTTTACTAACAATGAAAGTGGTCAATATACGACGTAGGCGCCTTGGTGAATGGCATTTCTAAGATTGTTTGGGAAATATTATTATTTGAAATGCTATCTAACTAGAAATTAATAAAAATTAGATGTGGTTTATTTTTATTTTAAAACGATGTATTTGAAACTTTGCGGTGTAATGCTAACTTTAATTTGACGACATTAAAAAGTAGTAGTGTTCTCAGAAGGTTAGCAATGTCTTAAACAGTCTATCTAGTATTTTTATATGAAAGAACATTGGATAAAGCGACCAGAAATGAGATTTAAAAAGTTTAAATTGGAAAAAGACAAAAATTAAGTCGACCAGTGCTACATGAGCCAATTCGGAAATTGTGCAAACAATGAAGTCTGAAAAAAGTCTGAAATATTAATCATAAGACAAGCTAACACTCTAAGCTCCTTACGTTTATGGATAACCTAACTAAAGCAACTAAAGAATTGTCATCGAATAAAAAAATAAAAGAAAGAAATAAAAGAATTATTAGTTTGTGCATTTAAAGATATTTTGTTGTTATCTGCAATACGGATTTTGTTAGTTCTCCCACGTAATATATTTTTACAACTGGATTTTCTGCTATTGTTTAGTTAAAATCTAAATATATAAATAATCTTCAACTAGAAAAAGAGGTCACAGTTGCCATTTCCAATGATAAATCCAGCCTACACAGATTCTGTGTCACAAAGCAAGCGCATGTCGACCATTAGTCCTTGCATTCTGCATTCTAAACTCTAGATTACATCTCCCAGTTACATTTCCCAGCCTCAATCTTCTATGGCCGTTTACCAGCTTAGATATTGTATCTTTCATAAAGTTAAGAACAGTAAACAACTAAACGGTTGAATGAAACTTCCACTATTTATTTAAAAATACGTTTCAAATGCAAAATAACAGCCGTTTCGCTAGAATTAGCATCGTCAGATCGATATATTGAAGTTACATTTTGTTTGTTTTGTAGCTAAATACCTGATGGTAATATTTATGTAGTATTAAGGCTAGACCAAGTATGAAAGTATAAGACATAACAATATTATAGCCTAGATGTTATTAGTCGTAAGGGATTATCCTGGATGTATTTCTCTCTAAGATCAGTATAACTGTGCAATGATATATAAAAACTAGGAAAAAACTATATCATGCTGATCTTCACAATAACTTAATATATTTGTGTTACAATTACGTCTTATCTATGTATAAAATGAAGACTCAATCAAAGTAAACAGTTTAATAGTGGAGAACTTCCAAGATTTACTTGTTCATTAACTACTTTAAATTGTTGATTTGCTAGATGTCTTCTACGATGAAATCTAAATTTTGTTTTTTATCTCAAATATGTAATATTTGAATGTCATTGGTGTGTATGAGTAAGTGTGGATGTTTAAGAACGTGTTTTGGATAGTTTGACTTATCTGGTTAGGATAGGTTAGTTTAGTTTATGTTATGTTATGTTATGTTATGTTATGTTATGTTAGGTTAGGTTAGGTTAGGTTAGGTTAGGTTAGGTTAGGTTAGGTTAGGTTAGGTTAGGTTAGGTTAGGTTAGGTTAGGTTAGGTTAGGTTAGGTTAGGTTAGGTTAGGTTAGGTTAGGTTAGGTTAGGTTAGGTTAGGTTAGGTTAGGTTAGGTTAGGTTAGGTTAGGTTAGGTTAGGTTAGGTTAGGTTAGGTTAGGTTAGGTTAGGTTAGGTTAGGTTAGGTTAGGTTAGGTTAGGTTAGGTTAGGTTAGGTTAGGTTAGGTTAGGTTAGGTTAGGTTAGGTTAGGTTAGGTTAGGTTAGGTTAGGTTAGGTTAGGTTAGGTTAGGTTAGGTTAGGTTAGGTTAGGTTAGGTTAGGTTAGGTTAGGTTAGGTTAGGTTAGGTTAGGTTAAATTAGGTTAGATTAGGTTAGATTGTTGTAATTCCATATGCTCTTAAGTGTTCATTTAATATTATTTCAAAATTTGTTTATGTTTGACCTACATATACAGCATTACATTTTGGACAATTAATTTTCTAAACTCCAGATTTTTTTTAATTTAGGTAATTTTGTTTTTATATTTAACAATTTTATATTTTGTACCAACATTACTGTGAGATATTATTTTTGAAATTTTATTAGAAATATTTCCACAATATGTAATACTTTTATATCTTTTAATTTCTTCAGTTTGTTGGGGGAATATTAGTTGTAGTGACATTTTCTGTTCTTTCTTACTAATTAATTTATTTATCAAATGTAATGGATAGCCATTACATGTAGCTATCATTGAATTTAAAACGTATTTTTGAATAAATAGTGGAAGTTTCATTCAACCGTTTAGTTGTTTACTGTTCTTAATAAGATGGACTTTCTCATAGTAAGGGTTATTACAATAAATTTCATAAAGTTCTTTATTGGTAGCTTTGTGGTAGTAGCTTTACTGGTGGCTTTGTATATTTCTTTATTGTATTGCGTGAGTTTATAGAATAATGACAATAATGTAGATATGAAATAATAATTTGGGGAGAAAAAATTAAGAGGAACAAAAAACTAAGAAGGCCCTAGGAGTTATGGGACAATATTATGGAAGAAATTTAATACATAGTAACAAAATTTAAGCAGAACAAAGCAGAAGATTATACAGGAGTCTAAATATTTTCATAATAGTTGTTAGTGTTAGATAAAACTTTAACATCAACAAAAAGTTCTTTTAGAATTATTTCAACGATTCTGGTAGTTTTATAATTTTATCTCTAGACTTTAAAGGGTATTGCCAACTTACTTTTTTTATAAATAAAATGTAGACAACTCAACCATTGACGTGGTTGTTGTAGATTATTGGGTATAAAGGAAAGTATCGTCCAATTAAATAATCCTTTTCACCGAAGATGTACATGTTAAACATTTAAATTTTAATCGGTATGACTTGGGAGTGTCTTCTCAATAATATTCTTTACAAACAGGAAAAAAATATCCATTCAATATCTTTTGTATAACAGACTTAAACGAGATTAGAATATTTAAAAGCTTATGTCGTTGTAAAGGAACCGAGATTTTGTATGCAATATTCGATTTTCGCTTGTGCTTATAACTTGGATTATTTACATTGGCATTCTACGTGATTTAAATTCTAACCAAACATTCTCAAAAGTACACCTTTTAACATCTTCCGTCCTCTTAATATATTACTTTGTCCGGTTTGTAATCTAAAGTTTTAAAATAAGAATCTAGCCATTGAAAATTTTTAGTTTATTCATGATAACATTTTACTATTCGATTTAATAAACTATATATAAAGGTCAAAAAGTTTTACTTTAGTAGTTATGAAGCAATAAACATATAAAGTCTAGTCAAGAAGTGAGTTTCCTGCGAAAAGGAGTTAAAATAAATTTAAAAATGTGGAAATTGGTTTATCGGTTTTACAATTAAATTCGGAGAATGGGAATTTTTGAAATTCTTCAATTGTTATTAACAAAATACAAAAACGAAGTAAAGCAGCCATATCTCAAATGTGGATTGGACCATCGCAGTATTTTTATTGTTATACGCACTCTAATAAAAATAAATGAAATTGACCATTCCAGAGTGACGTCATTGACGGTCGGCCATGTTTGCTGGGTGGCATACAAACTCATTAATTCCATTTGTTTATAGAGAGTTTTGCACTTTTTGCAATTTCTTGAATAGACCCAGCTTCATATTGTTTATAAGCTTGGGTGCTTTTATAAGCCTTAAACCGCTGTCCAGTATAAAAGCTGTAAGACAATATTAAATAGTTCATAAGGTCTACTATTGTAATATTTGGCACTAACATTATATCTAACTTGCAATCTGTGAGAGGGATTGCGTATGGGTCGATATTCTCAACAATTTTAATTTTTTCGTCATACCGGCTCTTAACATCGCCACTAAGGGATGTATAGTAGTCACTACGAGACATTTTAACAAAAAAATATCACTTAAAAGAGGAACAAACGCTAAAAACAAATTGAAAACAGACAAAACACACGTAAGCAATACGGAGAAAGTCAGACTGTGTGCCACCCAGAGAAAATGGCAAATCTTGTCAAAGTCACGTGTTCTGGAATGGTCAATAGAAATTGGAACTTCTTTATGGCCTGAGCTGCCGGTTGCCGGGGCTATACGGCAACTAGAAGCTCGCTTTTGACAGCTAAAAGGGTTTTTTTCATTTAAATTGTGGTCTTCCTGCGTAGTAATACTTTGTGTTCTATGGCAAGAAGTAGTCATATTTTAGCAGTGGAAGGGGAAAATTCAAAAATATTTGCGCATGAGTATTCAATAAAGAGATATGTGTATTGATTGTTATTGTTAACATAACCTCACAAACCTTTTGTTTTTCTTCTTGTGACTTATTCTTCTTGTCCTCTGTTATGTCGGACTACAGTTACAATGGAAAGTTTTTTAAATCTAAACGTCCATGTTTAACTCGCCCCTCCCCATTTTTTTTTTAAACATATAAAAAGTTAATTTTAGATTACAAATTTTATACACTTTATCCTACACATATTTATTTTTAATCTATTGGTTCATTTGAAAATATTTGTAATTTTATATTTTATGTTTTAATTGTGGTCCTTATATTTATATATGTATTAATTTTTACACTAAGGTATGATTTTTATTCTTTTTTTAATTTGTACCACCAAAATAACCTTTTTTATAGCCTGATGGAAAATATGGTCTCCGTTTTTTGGCCATAAGTATGATACTATTAAAGATAGCGCAAATTTTAAAAGAAGAGAAAATTTCCCCCAAAAAAAGTGTGGATTTGGAGCTCTATTATTTATTGATTTAATTTTATTTTATAATATTTAGTATAAATTTAAAAATCTGAAAAAACTATAGCCTAGAAACTTGAAGGAAAACAATACCAAGATACAAAAAAAATTAAGTTGAATTTTGTTAAATGATTGTTTACTTACCTAAGCTAAAATAAAATCTGTTTTTATAGTTTTAATAATGTACCCAATTTTTTTTTCTCTGGTAGCCTATTTTTATTTATACAGGTAACAAGATTCTGCAATAAAAATTTACGAAAGTTTTCTTATTTGTTTATAACAAAAACCCCGGGTTTTTCATATTTTACAAATATTATTATACTGTATGGCAAACAAGAAAAGACACAAACAGTATGAAACATAAAAAAATAAATAACTTCTGTTATTTAAAAAGGTGTTTTGGGTTTTTGTGTGATGGAGTTTCAGACATTTTTTTTGTACTAAAGTAATTAAAGTCTTAAATAGACCAAAAATCGGTAGAAAAACTGAGAATAAGCTTAAACATGTACTTTTAACACTTATATCATAAATAACTATTAAACTAAACTAAAATATAATGAGACACAAAATTCAAAATCAGAAACCATACTATGTATGAAATGGCGGCGATCAGAGTATCGACGCGTCAAAGGAAATTCATGGAACATAAATTCATAGAACATAAAATATGTGAAATAAAATACATGAAAACATAATGTCTGTGGATGAAATTAGCAGTATGATAAAGAACTAATTATTAGAGAAATAAGGAATAATGGTAAGCAAATTAGGTCGAACAACCATATGTAACAACAATAAATCATTCAAATTATTAAACAAAATCAAGAGCAACCAATTATATTATATTATATTAATTCAGTGAGTTTTTAGACTATGAGAAATGCCATTTGGATAAATAATTTTCGGATTTCGATCACTACCATTCCGGCAATTTGACTAATTCAATTAGTACAATAAAGATGAATAAGATCCAAGAGTTGTCAAGTTAAGCTATTTTCCAACATTCAACAACCAGCTTTTTATGGTCACGTAATAGGCTTAATTTGAATTAAAATCTCGACTAGCATAGAATAAACCACTCCCTGTAATTACACTTGTCGAACAAGTTGTACTTCGAGCTTCAAAGAAACTTAGGAAACTTTGGAAAATTGCCGCGTTAAATCTAAACTTAATAAGGGATCTAACCACCCTTGAAAGCCTATCAGGTTAGACTTTGAAAACCTTTGCCTTTTTTTCAGAAACGCAAATTCATTTTTCGTGTAATGAAACTGATAAAAAATGTAGTTAATTCAATTATAAAAATAATAATTTATAAAATTTTAGTGAGACTTTGTGGTAGTTGAAATCTTAAGTTATAATCATTTATATATGCTCTAATCTATTTTGTTTTATTAAACGATTAAGTATAAATAAATTTGTTTAATAATTCCAAATTATTTGCAGGTATTCGTATTGCTTGATCAGTCTCGGTCTACATCTTTACTCCAACAAAGATTAATGAACCGTTGAAACATTAAATTATTATTAAAATACCTCTTGACGTTCTTCAATTTATTTATTAACATAACTGATTATAATAGAAACACTTGTTTGTGTTTTTAGTGTTTTTTTGTGTGAAATTTTTATCGCTTTCACAAATCTGCGTTGTCATTTATTTCTATTACAACAAAACAAATAAAACAATTATACATTTACAGATTGAATTATAGCCTAAACAAGAATTGATTTTTATTAAATTTCATTATTAAGAACATATAACACTAAGACGAATATTAAAAGATAGTGCTTCGTAAACAACTTCATAATTGTATTATTAATTTAGATATACCACGGTATAAAACGCACAGCTGTAAAGTAAATCGCGTGGCTTCCTTAGCAACCAATTAGCAACTATCAACATTTATTGTACTGTAGATAATTTTACGAACTCATGAAATTAATTTTCCACCCTTCCGCAAAATATTTCTTACAACACACGTTAAGTAATATAGTATTAATATTAAAATTTATCTCCTCTAACATTGTTCTTAAAAATTTGTATTAAGAAAATTGTGACTAATTATTAATCTCCTAAATCGAGATAATATTGTAAACTGTATATTATGTTTGTATGCCTCTTACTGAGTTACTGCATTATCTAAATGATTGCTATTTAACTTATTTATTATTATTGTAGAATGTTATAATTTCAGTTTGAATTTCGCAGTTAGTGAGTTAGTTTTATTATGTCTTATTTATGGTTATGTTCTCGTCACATTGTAGTGTGCAATAAAAGTTATGAATTATCGTTAGTTTCCTTTATGGTGGAACCCGAAGTGCAGTATACAGTATAATAATTACTACATTATTATGAATGAAGAGCTAAGGAAACATGGATTGAAGCTAAACAAAGTTAAAACTAAGTTTATGGTGCTATTAGAAGAAGACGAAAAAATAGATATTAACATTGAAGGTACATAAATAGAACATATTGGTTCACTTTAGAACAAGTGAACCAATAAAAATACCTAGAAGTATTGATAAATAAAAACGAAGATGTAGAAACAGAGATAAACAAGAGAATATGCAATAAAGTTGTATTATACAATGAATAATAACTTTATAAACAAAAAGGAAATCTCCAGGAAAACTAAAATCAATGTTTATAAATCAATATACCGTTCAATATTAACTTATGGGTGTGAAACGTGGACATTAAGCAAAAGATAAGAAAATAAGATTCAAGCCACCGAAATGAAATAATTGAGATGAGTACGGGGTGTTGCCAAAAAAGATCGAATATAAAGTTCAAAAATTAGAGAACAAAATTTTATGATGCAACTCATTTAATACCGAATTCATTTATGTTTCAATGGAATATAAACATTCTTTAGTTATCATACCTGCTTATTATCTCTGTTTTATTACACTTTTTCAAGTAATTATTGTTTAATACCTTATTTCAATTACATTTCAGATGCTGGAAATAAGACAACGACATACTTGTGACGTCACGATAGGCCGTGTCCTGATTGGCTAAAAGTTACGAGACAACCTTACTATATTCTACAGACCGTGAGAATTGTTATGATTTGCTTCAAGTAATAACATTTATAAATAAATATTTGGTATATAGTAGTTTTCACAATAAATGGTATTGACTGAAGGATTATAATAAAACCAATTAGACCCTTAAGTTGTAAAATCCGAGATGCACATCATAAATGTAAGAGGACCTGATTCAGGTTATTTTGTTTCTCAGAGAGGGATATTGTAGAGGATTACAGCTTACATTTCTTGTTCATTTTAGTCTTTGTATTTCATTGGAAGTATTCACTTGTGTTACGGCCTGAAATAATTTTATAACATTTATTTGTTATTACAGACTTTAATAGCCAAGATTTTATACCCCAACGTACAGAATAGGCAGTATGTGGCGTCCGTGGATAAATAATAGTGCTTCTTACAGTGGTTCGTCAAAAAAGAATCTTGTGACGCGAAAATCATTATAAAAAATGTGTATAGTTCCTTACATCAGCAAGTATATAACGCGGGTGCTGCAGCAAGAGTAACCAGTAATTTGACGAAGGTGTCTCTTTCTTCAGTTAGACGAATTGTTGAAAATTCCATGGAATCAAGAAAAAAGCGTAAAGATTCCGGTGTCACAAATAGTCTAGACGACTGGGAAAAAGATGATGCAATCAAAAGTCTGAAACAGCGGCTCATCAATGACGAAACTCACATCAACTGTGGCCTCACTACTCTTTGGCGAGCTCTATCTGCAATAGGCTTTAAATATCGCAAAATTGATAAGAGACAAGTAATAATGGAATCCACTAGTTTACTAAACTGGCGTTCTGAATATATAATGTGAATAAGAAAATACTGGTCTGAAAATCGGCCAATACTCTACCTCGACGAGACGCGGTTTGACACGCATGACACCCCTTTCAAAGGATGATCTGATTCCTCTGATATAAAACAAAAGCACCATCAAATAAAGGAAAGATAATCACAATATTACACGCAGGATCAGAAAATGGTTGGATCCCAAACGCTATGTGGCTTTATGCCAAAAATATTAAGGACTCTTGTGTTGATTATCACGAAGATACGACAGCAGAGCTTTTTGAAGATTGGTTTAAACATTTTCTGTTACCCAACATTCCGCCAAACAGCGTTATAGTAATGGATAACGCAAGCTATCATGCAGAAAATTCCTGGCTCAAGGAATACGAAATTGGAGATTCAAAACTTCATGGCTGCAAATGACATATATTTTGAGAAAAATTATACAAAAAAGAATTTTACAAATGTTGCAGTCACTTTCTTTAAAAAAAGTATGGTTGTGATACAATTGCAGAAGAATTGGGACAGTGTTATGACTACCTCCCTACTACTGCGTATTCAATCCCATAGAGCTTATGTGGCACCAACTTAAATCGAGTGTGCGCGGAAAAAATACTTCTCCGACTTTAAGTGGCAGTGTAGTAGAATTAATTAGGAACTGTATGAATGATATTCCTACCGAGAGTTGAAAAAGTTCTGTTAGTCATGTTATAAATGTTGAAAACTCCTACGTTTCTATAAAATCACTTGCGCCAATTATAATTAATTTAGATGAGGATAGCGATAGCGATACTGAACTAAATATAGAGTAGAATTGTAACATTTAAATAAATTACTTAATATCTCCTATATTATGCAAAATTCAAATTTATTAAATTCGGCCCTGTAGTACAATTGCATCTTTTACTTGATTTTCTACACAATGAGATTAAATCGGGTAAGAACAATAAATAACTGAACAGTTAAACTAAACTTCCACTATTTATTCGAAAAATTCGCTTTTAAATTCAATTACAGCTGTTTCGCTAATAGCTCAGAATGACATATTGAAATTACATTTTGTTTGTTTGTAACTAGGTACTCGATGTTGATAAGTAGTTAAGGCTAGATCAAGTAAGGAACTATTAAGACATAACAATATTAAAGCCTAGATGTTATTAGCCCTAAGGGATTATCCTGGATGTATTTCCCTCTAAGATCAGTATAACTGTGCAATGATATAGAAAAACCAAGAAAAAAACTATATCATGCTGATCTTTACAATAACTTAATATATTTATGTTACAATGTTTATGTTATCTATGTATAAAATGAAGACTCAAAGTAAACAGTTTAATAGTGGAGAACTTCTAAGATTTATTTGTTCATTAACTACTTAAAACTGTTGATCTGCTAGATGTCTTTTAATTTAAAGTTCTTCTAGAAAATCTAAATTTTGTTTTTTATCACAAATGTGTAGTAATTGAATTTTAAAGCGAATTTTTCGAATAAATAGTGGAAGTTTAGTTTAACTGTTCAGTTATTTATTGTTGTTAGTAAGATGAACTTCCAAAAAGTAAAGGTTAAAACAGTCAATTTCATTAAATCGGGTAGTTTATTGCAGTTAATAAGCCAATACAATTCACTGTGAAAAATACTATACCTATAAGCATAACATTTCTTTAAAATTTTTCTTTTTTTCTTTAAAAGTTACAGCCAAACAAAATAAGATTAAGATTTTAATAGTTTTTATTACAACCCCAGACCAAGGACTTTACTAAGCCAAGTTCAAAGAAGAGAAATAGAAAAAGACTCGCAGAGAAAAATTTGTTGTTTGACTTAATGTGTACTGTATAAAAGATGAAGTGGAATGGTTCCAAAAGTTTTCAACTAAATGTTATAATTATTACAAGAAACTCCATTTTGAATCCCTCTTATTCTAAAGCGTCTCTTTATCATAACAAATAATTCATATGGTTGAATGGGCTTGACGTATTTATATTTATCCTTAATTTCTTAGTATGAGGTTGAAGTCCAGCTGTCGGATTCTAATTTTTTCGGCAAAAATATACATTCTTTTATATTATTTGAAAGATTTTTTTAACAGGTAACGATGTTGTGTATAAGCTGTATAAATTAATATCTAGTGTCAGTTACATTCGGATATATACATAGCAGAAGCTGCGATTAGCGTCACCGATTATTCTAATTAACGGTTCAAATAATTAAGACCAACGCGTTATTGTCTGACAAGCATGTCAATGACAATCGTTTATAAATCTGCCAGTCGTTTTTAATTAAAGCTAATTGTAATACTCATTTTATACTATTGTATCGTTTTTCGGGTGTTCTGGGTGTGAACTAACAGAATAAAAATTTATAATTTATATTAGGTCTGTTCCAACCAAGCAAAGAATCGTTCTAAAATAGTAATTTTTGTGTGCAGTGGTGTACTGAGTTGCGCAGTGCACTAATTTGGTCTCGTGAGTGGTAATATTACCGTTCTAGAACGGTTCTATGCTTGGTTGGAACAAACCTATTACAAAACGGAATAATTCTGAAAACGACTTCAATGATTTTCACCGATTACGATATATCAATATCACTGAATGATATAACATCTATTCTGACAGACGACTATAAGTATTGACATGACACTTTTTTGCAATGCATTGTTTTGTAGAAATAACAATGGAGCAAAATACTAGAATTTTAACACCTTTTTTTCGGGCTAAGATGGGAAATTTATGTTCGATGGGTCCTTATCCAGAACCCAACAGTGTTGGACTCACCCTCGAGAGGATGCCTACCAATCAAACCCCCTGCCTCTGAATCACTACCCTACCATACTTTAAGACGGGCGGCGGTCCCTCACATACTCTTCATACTACTTGCCATCAGAACATTCCCTTCTACTAACCATTTTGTCCACAGCTTCGCTACCCTCCAACCATTTTTTTCCCCTCTCAACATTATCTACACCATATTGTTCCAATACACTGCTACCTCGAGTCTCCTCTCCAACTTGTCTAAATCCTCCTTGTTCATCTAAACACATGACCCTCATTATCCTCCACCTCATACCTCACACATATTTCAGTCTGAAAATTGTAACCTCTGCATTAGATTATGGGTGTGTTCGGGGAGCACGCTATTTGCGCCAGTTGGCGCTATCTAGTACTATTCTTCGTTTGCGTTATATGGCGCTTGGCGCTACGTAGCTCGAAAGCGTACTCCATGAACACACCCTATATAAGACCCTTTCCCACCTAGATCTTTTTAAATCTATTGTTAGTCCTTTTACTCTTAAGTATCTGCTCGTCTGGTATTTTCTAAGAGACTTATTTAGTTGTGCAATGATTAGCTCTCTACTTTCTAGGCGTAGGTTTTTTTTTCGCGCCTATAATTAAAAATCTCTGTCTTAAAGACCTTCACATTTAAAAAGAATGTGTTTAGAAGTTTGCTTTTCTTCCTGACAGAATCCGGACAATCTGTCGGTGTTAGGATGACGCATGTTCGATGGGTTCTTCACCGGAACCCAACAATGCTGGATTCACCCTTGAGAGGACCTAACCTAACCTAACCTAACCTAACCTAACCTAACCTAACCTAACCTAACGTAATCTAACCTAACCTAACCTAACCTAACCTAACCTAACCTAACCTAACCTAACCTAACCTAACCTAACCTAACCTAACCTAACCTAACCTAACCTAACCTAACCTAACCTAACCTAACCTAACCTAACCTAACCTAACCTAACCTAACCTAACCTAACCTAACCTAACCTAACCTAACCTAACCTAACCTAACCTAACCTAACCTAACCTAACCTAACCTGTGCAAATTGGAGCAAAAAAAATTTTTTTTTAAATTTCAAAATTTTTTTAAAATTTTAGTTTTCATTTCGGGAAAAAAAAACTTCACAGTAGTGCTCAGGAATGTTTAGGAAGTGTCCAAAATAAAATTCATTAAAATCGGAGCTATTCCCCTATACCGAAATTTTACCAAAGATTTTTAAATGCAATGACAGCTATAACGAGCATCGTTAGATTGACATATTGATGTTACATTTTGTTTGTTTGCAGCTACCTGATGATGATTAAGGGGTATCAAGGCTAGACCAAGTACGAAAGTAATAAAACATAACAATATTAAAGATATTATTAGGCCTAAAGGATTATTCTAGATGTATTTCCTTCTAAGATCAGTATAACTTTACAATAACTTTATATAAAAAAAAAACCAGGAAAAAACTATATCATGCTGATCTTTACAATAACTTTATATATTTATGTTACAACTACGTTTTATTTATGTATAACATGAAGACTAAATCAAAGTAATCAGTTTAATATTGGAGAACTTCCAAGATTTATATGTTCATTAACAACTTTAAATTGTTGATGATCTGCTAAATGTCTTTTTATTTTAAGTTGTTCAAGAAGAACTAAATTTTGTTTTTGATCATAAATGTGTAGTATTTAAATTTCATTCGAATGTATGAGTGAGTTTGGATGTTCAAGTAGGTGTTTTGCATAGCTATGATATTAATGCTGATGTTGCCAAAGATTTTATAATAAAGTTTTTTACTGTCATGAAAATTATACTGATCATAGAGGGAAATAAATCCAGGATGATTCCTTAGAGGTAAAAACATTTTTGCTTTAATATTGTTATGTCTTATTACTTCCATACTTAGTCTAGTCTTAATACTCCTTAATCAACATCAGGTAGCTACAAACAAACAAAATGTAACTTCGATATGTCAATCTGACGATGCTAATACTTGCGAATCAGTTGTCATTGCATTTAAAAATCTCCAAATAAACAATAAGACCTATTGTTGTCTTTTTCTTCTTCAGGAAAGTTTAAAAATTCCCTAACTCTTCTAATACACGACGGATGAGTTTTCTAAACTTATCTCTATTAGCAGGTCTTCATTCCCAGCATTATATTGGGTTAATGCGGAATCAACGGTAAACACCCTACATTTACCAATACTTCTATTGCCCTTCTATTACTTTTATTACCTATACTACTTCAAATAAACATTTTGTCAATCAAATATCCTGCAGGATATTTGATTGACAAAACTGTCATCCACCACTTCAAATACGAGATTTTTTAAAGTTGTAAAGTTTCATCTTTTTAATTTTTACGTGTAATTAACAGAGTATTTTATTATTATGTTATTTAGAAATTAATCAAATTGATTGTAGTAACCTTTACTTTGTGTCCATCTTCAATATGTCAATCTGACAATACTAGTTTTTATCGAAACAGCTGTCATTGAATTTAAAAACTTATTTTGCTAATAAACAGTGGAAGTTTCGTTCAACTATTTAGTTGTTTACTGTTCTTGGAAATCAATCAATACCGATTAACTACTTTATAAAAATTTAGTCTTTATTTCAAATGGTCATATTTTTAATATTTATTTTAAAAAGTTGTTAAAAACATTGACTTTTCTGCCATTATTTCTCAACTCTCCTGTATATTTATATTTTCACAATGCTAAAAGGCAAATAAAATAAGTTCTTAGGCCACAAAGATGCTTTATTTCGGACTAAATAATTTTTAGCAACAATAACAGATTGATCTGCACAATAAAATGACATTGAGGAATACGAAGAACTAAAAAAACTCATCGTGATTGTCTACAGGGCTGGGGTATCCACAACAAATGAAGGTTTATCGGAAATTTGGAAAGAGTACCTCATCTTCGACCTGGCAACCAATCGCCGATCTCTTGTTCGCTCGGGTACTAAAACAAAACAAACATTGTTTTATAGCAAAAATTATTTTATAAGTTGTTTAATGAATTAATTAGAATTGCTTGCTCAAAATTAAGCTTTGATTCATACACCTATTTACAAATATACATTATAAATGTTAATAAAAGCAATTTAAAAATGATGCAGATTTATACACGGAAGGCTCTCTTCTTTATGCTAAGAAGAGACCACATTTTATTTTTGATCTGTCATACAAACTTTCAGTAGTAGTAGTTAACAATTTGAATAATTTTGGCAGGTTGTGTATATATACAGTATTCGCCAAAATAAACAGTACTGAAAATAAAAATAAAAATTAATTTTTAATTTCTGTAATGTAATTGTTCAAAATGTTCACAGTGACAGTAAGTGGATTCTGATTATCATCTTCAACGAAATAAGGACCAATCATTCCATTACCAGATACCGCGCACCAAACGGTAACTCGAAGACTGTGGAGTGGTTTCTCTACAATAACATCAGGACGTTCAAATCCAAGGAATCTGGTTGTTTGTCGATTAATATAGCCGCTAAGATGAACGTGACTCTCGTCTGAAAACCATATGTTTTTCAAAAATTCGGGATCTTCGTAAATTAAACTCAACATGCGACCACAGTAAATTTCTCTTGCACGTTTGTCCGCAGCATTTAGTCGTTGTCCAACTTGAATACGGTATGAATAACCACCAATTGATTTCAACATGCGACGTAAAGACGTTTCACTAATGTTGAGTTTACATGCAGTTCATACAAGACTTCTTTGAGGTGATTGCACAACTTGGTTAAAAACACGTCCTTCATTTTCGTGATCGCAAAATTTTTAAAACTGGATTATGCAGAAGCTTATACCGGCCACTGTTTGCGTCGCACATCGTCAACTTTACTTGTTGAGGCAGGTGCTTCGTTTGAAATGCTAAAACAATATGGGAAATGGAAAAGCTCTACAGTAGCTGAAGGATATATAGAAGAAAGTATTTTATCCAAAAATAAAGTAGCCAAAATGATTGCCAATTCAGTTCATTCCGAGGTTAATTCCGTATCGATTATTGAAAATTCTTTAATGAACAATGTACAAACTATACAAAATAGCGTTAGTGCTGCCACCTCTACCAATACAAAAAACACCCACCAATCTATAGTGGAATCAGCTACATTTTCCGGGACATTTCAAAATTGTAATTTTTATTTTGGAAATAAAGTTTAATTTTTAGTATTTAAAAAAACATTATTTTTTGTATAAAATGGATCTTTATTCTTTATTATGAGAGAAACAAAATTGGATAAGCAATAAAATTTCCGGCCGTTATCATAATGCCCTAGGTGTGATAGCAGGTATTATTGCTACCATAACATATTCCGTTTCTAAGGTATTATAAATGGGTAAAACACAAAAGTATTAAAATAACTAAAATCAACTAAGAACAATAAATAACTGCACAGTTAAACTAAACTTCCACTATTTATTTGAAAAATTCGCTTTAAAATCAATTACAGCTGTTTCGCTATAACTAGCATCGTCAGATTGACATATTGAAATTACATGTTGTTTGTTTGTAACTAGGTGCTTGATGTTGATAAGGAGTTAAGGCTAGATCAAGTAAGGAAGTAATAAGACATAACAATATTAAAGCCTAGATGTTATTAGCCCTAAGGGATTATCCTGGATGTATTTCCCTCTAAGATCAGTGTAACTGTGCAATGATATAGAAAAACCAGGAAAAAACTATATCATGCTGATCTTTACAATAACTTAATATATTTATGTTACAATAATGTCTTATCTATGTATAAAATGAAGACTCAATCAAAGTAAACAGTTTAATAGTGGAGAACTTCCAAGATTTATTTGTTCATTAACTACTTTAAACTGTTGATCTGCTAGATGTCTTTTAATTTCAAGTTCTAGAAAATCTAAATTTTGTTTTTCATCACAAATGTGTAGTATATGAATGTCATTGGTCTGTATAAGTGAGTTTGGATGTTCCAGTAGGTGTTTTGCATAGTTCGACTTATCTGGTTGTTGTAATCTATATGCTCTTAAGTGTTCATTAAATCTTACTTCAAAATTTCTTTAATTTAATTTATATACACTTATACACACCAATGACATTCATATACTACACATTTGTGATAAAAAACAAAATTTAGATTTTTTAGAAGAACTTGAAATTAAAAGACATCTAGCAGATCAACAGTTTAAAGTAGTTAATGAACAAATAAATCTTGGAAGTTCTCCACTATTAAACTGTGTCTTCATTTTATACATAGATAAGACATTATTGTAACATAAATATATTAAGTTATTGTAAAGATCAGCATGATATAGTTTTTTCCTGGTTTTTCTATATCATTGCACAGTTATACTGATCTTAGAGGGAAATACATCCAGGATAATCCCTTAGGGCTAATAACATCTAGGCTTTAATATTGTTATGTCTTATTACTTCCTTACTTGGTCTAGCCTTAACTTCTTATCAACATCAAGCACCTAGTTACAAACAAACAACATGTAATTTCAATATGTCCATCTGACGATGCTAGTTATAGCGAAACAGCTGTAATTGATTTTAAAGCGAATTTTTCAAATAAATAGTGGAAGTTTAGTTTAACTGTGCATTTAGAACAATAAACAACTAAAAGGTTGTATTAACTTTCACTATTTATTCTATAAATTGCAATTACAGCTGTTTCGCTATAACTAGCATCGTCAATCTGACTAGCATCGTCAGATTGACGATGCTAGTTATAGCGAAACAGCTGTAATTGCAATTTATAGAATAAATAGTGAAAGTTAATACAACCTTTTAGTTGTTTATTGTTCTAAATAACATGAATTTTCACACAGTAAGGGTTAGTACCATAAATTTCTTTAACTGTGCAGTTATTTATTGTTCTTAGTAAGATGAACTTCCAAAAAGTAGAGGTTAACACAATCAATTTCATAACTAAAATCTTAAAAATATCAAACTATCAATCGATATTCCAGTCTAAGAATATTTTTATTTAAAAGTTTTATTTTTGACTTTTGTCAGTGCTAACGACAATGAAAAACCACTACTTTATTTGCAAGAAAAAATCAAGCAGCATAAAACAAGAAAGAAAAAGCAAAAAATCCCTAGCCATTGTTCATTTATAATAAAAGAGAATTAAAATTCTCAGGACTGAACTGAAAATGTCAGGCTGGAAATGAAAAATATTCCAAACGGATGTTTTGCTGAAAAATTTTTTAGCTTGACAACAAGTTGGGACAAAATTAAAATTGCTTGTTAATTGTTTCATTTAAGGATTACGTGATCTCGGTGAAATGAGTTTAGAAGTTTAAAACAAAAAAAAAAGAAAGTAAGAAAACCTTAGTATTAACAATCCACTTAAAAATAACTTGGGTTAAAGTAGGGAATAAACAGCATGTATCATCAAAAAAAAAATTATCTAAATAACATAAATTCTTTTATAAAAAAAAACAGAAATATTTTTCCAATAGATTTCTTACAACTGATTGAAATATATAGTAGAAAAAATTGACCTTTACCCTGGCGTCGTACCTAAAAACCTTGCGAAATGAATCGGAGCCAAAATTTGCTACTCTTACTTTGTCGTGTGCCTGTATTTTGTATTTACCGTAAAATAAAAATAACAAATAAGAAGTTTGAAAAAAAAACGATTATATGGAAGTTATTCTAATGCAAATCATAAAACGCTTTGAACAAAACTCGATTAATCAAAATGACTTTTTTGAATACAACCATTTTAACGCTTTCGGTACTATCTTTTTCCAACATTCGAAGGTCACAATTTGAGTTACCCTTGCGCAGTCTACACGATTCGGTTTCTAATAAACCCTATTAACTATTTTGAAAACATCATTGGTTATTTTAGTATAAACTAAATTGCCAGTGATTGAACACCGTGTCGCATACGGAGTATTAGTTATTAGTATTTTAATAGTTAGTTTTTCTTTGTGGATTTGTATTTGAACATTAGTATTTTGTTAGTTGTATTTTTAATAAAGACTTAAGTGAATTTTAATGTTATCTTTTCAACAATAATTTAACAAGTTAAAAAACATTTTCTGTTCAATTGTATTTTTATCTTTCGCGGCCCCAGAACTTTGCTACGCGACCCCTAGTTTAAGAAGCGCTGCTCTAGTTTAATGCAGGTATTCTAAATTATTTGGAAAAGAATTATTTGGAAAAGAAAACTGAGGATAATAGACAAATTTTAACGGAGAAACATGACATCAAATCAAAACGAATTGAATACTTGAAAAAGTTAAAAAAAATATAAAGAAGAAGGACGAGCAATAATATATTCTGACGAAACGTACATTTACAGCTCACATACTTTACCTAAAATGTGGGACGATAGACAAAATATGTTCTTGAAATCACCAGTAGCCAAAGGTAAAACATTGATTTTTTTACAAGCTGGAGGTGTATCGGGTTTTGTACCTGATGCTTTGTTGATATTCAAATCAGGACTTAAAACGGGCGATTTTCACGACGAAATGAATACCATCAATTTTTGCAAATGGTTTTATCCTAACGCTCCGAAGAAATGTGTACTAGTATAAGAAAGATGCGGTGCAAAAGTGGCTAAGTGAAAGAAACATTTTTTATAATATGGCACTAAAACAGAATTGTACAATTTAATTCTAATGCACAAACTTCTAAATAAAAGATATGTAATCGACGAAATTTTAGCAGAAAATGACATGCTAACATTGCGTTTGCTACCTTACCATCCGGAACTGAATCCAGTAGAAAAAATTTACTCTACCGAGAGTAAAAGAGAGAATATTTATAATAAATGTCTTTTTTATAAAAACAGTGAAACTTTTGTTAAGCTGTGGTTTTTTATGTTAATTTTTCATAAAATATTGGAAGCGTTTGGTAAACCATTGTTTATTTTTTATTCTTAAATATTATAAGATCGAAAAGTATTTTCCAGGTTTCCAGACTCGACATTATTTTTTTAATTTTGCAAAGTAAGTAATTATTATCCTTATATCGCTTGGTAAAATATAATTTTCTTTAGTACCTAATTGGTTTCGACAGACCGAGGTTAGTAAATATTTGCCCAACTTTTCCTTATCTCAATTTGTAATAATTATTATTTTTATCCTAGCCGATATTGAAAATTCTAGTTCGTTTAATGGGATTTAAAGTGTTGATTATATATTGAAAAAAAATAACTAAGACCTGAATATTTCTCTTGTAGTATGCTTTCTCCACAATTACTCTGTCGCCTTCAACTTAAACATTTGTAAATTACTGTACATTAAAAAAACTTTGTAATGCAGCGTAGGTTGTTGATTTGCCGATTATATACAAATAGGAAATTGTTCTTATTTTAAACAAACTAACAAAAATCAACCATGTATAATGAGGAAAAAAAGTTAATACAACTTGCATTATACTAGATCACAGTAAAATGTAACTAATTAATTAAGGACATTTTCACAAAAAAATATATTGCGATCTTCTGGAGATGTAATAAAAAGGATATTTTAATGTTTTTTGAAATCCATTTTTTTTAAATAAAAGACATTTTTCTTCAATGGGAAGTTCATTAACTATACAAAAGAAATGTCATAAATTGTACCACAGATACTGGGGTCAAAAATATTTTGATTGAATCCCACTTACCTATATACAATAGTGCACACAAAAAAAGTTACAGTGTGCTTAAGTTAAAAATGTAATAATTGTAATGAAGTTACTAATCACCATAACACTCTTATCTGGGCTGATGTAAATCCCAAATTTAAAAAAGTGGGTCATCATCAGGTTGATTTTAGAGTAAACTTTTGGATTGGAATAATCGATAACTATTTGATAGTGTTTCTTCCAAACAAATTAAATGGGGATCATTATTTATCATTGTTACAAAATGATCTACCGATTTGCTTAGAAAATGTCCCATTAGCAACTAGACAAAAAATGTATTTTATGCAAGATGGTGCGCCACCACATTTTAGTAACGCCCTTAGAGCTTTTTTATTTCGAGAATATCCAGGACGTTGGAATGGAAGGGGGCCAGATGCACCAATTAAATGGCCACCGCGCGGTCCATGTTTGAATCCATTAGATTTTTGTTTCTGTGTGAATATATGAAAGAAAATGTTTATTCTGTGGAAATAACCAGTGAGGATCAACTGAGGCACGGAATTTTAAAAATTGCTAACGAATTTCGTCAAAAACATTTAATTTTTCAAAATGTTCGGTATTCCTTGTTGAAACGATGTAGAACTTGTATACAGGAAGTAGAAGGTCATATTGAACATTTGTTGAGTTAATGCAAATATCTTGGTTGTTTATAAATTGTAATTTAATAATAAAGATGTTTTTAATATTTGTGAAATAGTTTAAATATTCAATATTGACATTGGCATTATAAAGGGTAGATGTATCTTCCATAATAAAATATTTACAAAAAATACAGAGAGATACAAAAGTTTAAGAATAATCGTTTGATTCCAGTGGCGGTCTATATTTTGTTATATTATAGCTCTTAAAAAAGTTGGGGGTAAAAGGGGTGTTGATCCCCTCTGAAAATCCATAATAAATCAAAATAACTGAATGCAACTGTTTTCAATTTATTGGGTATTCTCTACTAGTATTTCCTATAAATTTTCATACATTAACGTTAAACCATTCTTTTCGGAATACCCTGTATACAGTGTGGAAAAGCCAATTGGAATAAATTTATTATTTCTGTTACTGTGTATATTTATAAAAAATCCCGAAATACTTCAAATTTAAATTATAAATTGACTTTCTTCAAAGTGAAAATTTGGTCCCTACCTTCAACCCCCTTTGAGTGACTGTTAGGTACAACCCCCAATTATTTAAATGGGAAGTTAAATGGGCGTTTGAAAGGTCTTTTCATTATTTAACCAAAAATGTTGTTGTGTTAAGGGCCGTATTCATAGTCAATACTTAAGACTTCCTCATGCCTTAAGTTTTCCCTATGCACTATTTTGTATTTCATAGTTCTATAAAGACGACTTGAGGGACCCTTAAGAGTAAGGAAGCTTCGGAGGTACCTTAAGTCTACCTTGACTGAGTTTTGACGTGTTGAGGTTAGATTTTTAATATTAAAACGATAGTTATCGTGTTTTGTGATCGCTAGTTCTTGGAGATTTTTGTAATGGACTACGAAGATTTCATAGAATTTATAGAAATTGTTGATGTCGAAGAAGAAGTAGTAATAATTCCTAAAAGATATATAAGAGAAAATAACCAACAAATTAGATGTCATTGTCATTTCATGACATCGTTCAAGCCTTAGAAAAGCCTAATCTAAGGGTGTGTTCGGGCAGCACGCTATCGTGCTATGTAGCGCCAAGAGCCATATAACGCAAACCAGGAATAGTACTAGATAGCGCCAAATGGCGCAAATAGCGTGCTCCCCGAACACACCCTAAGATTCAAGTTGA
This sequence comes from Ophraella communa, assembly GCA_035357415.1. Taxonomy (NCBI): domain Eukaryota; kingdom Metazoa; phylum Arthropoda; class Insecta; order Coleoptera; family Chrysomelidae; genus Ophraella; species Ophraella communa. Next base: position 28,726,868 of record CM068984.1, on the reverse strand, counting down.
CATAAAACTGACAAAAAATGCGACATTGCCAAATGTAAGGCTCCCTTACGGAAGGAAGGTAAATAAACACCTATGAAACCGAAATTTCGAGGAAGACTTAAGGTCACCTTACCTGAGATACTTTTGAGTGTACCTTCAAGCGTCGACCATGAATACGGCCCTTAGTTTATTGTAGACATAAAAAACAGCTACTTTTTGGGATACAAGTTTCTGTAATTTACTTACAAATAATAAATTAGTTTAAAAAATGATAAAATGGCAAACTATAAAAAAAAAACTATAAACAACTAATTTCATAATATATGGCTTTTGTGACACTCTTTCTTTAAAACTTGAACTCGTGTCATAGCAAAAAGCCATTTGAAATGCTTTGTTTAATATACTATTAATGGCTTTGACATTTCTCATTAATTCATGCAAAAATCATGTAAATTTGTTAGTTTCTTCTTGGAGAGTTCATTTTAAATCGACTGTACTTCCTTCTCATTTATATTTACTATATAACCCAGATTTTATCATCCTTTTTGACATTTTATCTATCAAAATTTTAAATAATAAAACTATATTTCCATGCAAGTAGGTCTTTTTGTTGAGTCAGACTCAGAAAGGTTATTTAATAGGAATAGAATATATCAAAGAACCTTCTGTCTCTATGGACATGCTCCGACAACTATTCCTAACAACTTTAATAAGTAATTTTAGCGTTTAACCTCAAGATGACAAGTTAAATATGCGGTGAATAATATATTGGGCACTGCGGCAATAAATTTATATTTAAAGTCATAATAGCATTCTTCTGTATAACTCCAATGGATTACCTTCTTTACTAAAAAAATATTCAATTAAACCACAAATTACAAAACCACAACTAGTTTCGGTCTTCATTAGACCACCATCAGGCTGTAAATGAAAGAAATACATGGTATACAAGAAAGACGGTAAGTGTGAAAGTAGTACCACAATAAAGAAATATTTCTTAAGAATCGTAAAAGTTTTTTTTAAGCTCAAAAAAGATTAAAATATCATTTTTATTAATGGGCCCGATTTTTCGAACGTTCAATTCCCTTGGTCACAGTTCAAAAAACTTCATTCAGAATATACATTCCATACACAATGCGGTTCATAAATATATAACTCAATTATGTTTAAATTTGGTATTATTACAAATGAATCACTGCGTTCCGAGCGAAGCGAGGTTCGCAGCATCAAATCAGTCTAAACTAATTTAAAAATCATTAGATATAAATAATAAATAATTTACTAAGAACAATAAATAACTGAGCGGTTGAACTCATTGAATACAAATGTGTAGTATGTGATAAAAAAAAACAAAATTTAGATTTTCTAGAACTTAAAATAGTGAATGAACAAATAAATTTTGGAAGTTCTCCACTATTAAACTGTTTACTTTGATTGAGTCTTCATTTTATACATAGATAAGACATAATTGTAACATAAATATATTAAGTTATTGTAAAGATCAGCATGATATAGTTTTTTCATTGTTTTTCTATACAGTTTCACAGTTATACTGATCTTAGAGGGAAATACATCCAGGATAATCCCTTAGGGCTAATAACATCTAGGTTTTAATATTGTTATGTCTTATTACTTTCTTACTTGGTCTAGCCTTAACTTCTTATCAACATCAGGTACCTAGCTACAAACAAACAAAATATAACGTCAATATGTCAATCTGACGATGCTAGTTTTTAGCGAAACAGCTGTAATTGCATTTAAAACCGTATTTTAGAATAAATAGTTTAGTTCAACCGTTCAGTTATTTATTGTTCTTAGTAATATGGACTTCCACAAAGTAAAGGTTACCACAATCAATTTCAATAAATAATTTGTATGGAATGAATTCATTTTTCGGGTTATTTTGTACTATTTAAAAAAAGCATCGCTCGAAAATATTAAATAATAAAGGGATTCGTGTGGCACCTTGCTGGAAAGTATTTTTAAATTGGTGCAATCATAACTGAGAAAATTAAATGTTCAAAATGACCACCATTATTCACTTCTTGATAATAACCTGATCTATTAAAATAATCTGATATTTTCGTATCTGTTCTGCGAAACATTAAAAAAAAATCTTTAAAACTACTAAAATATGAGTCAAAAACCAAATAAACATGGCTGCTGTGATTTAGGTATTTAAAGTAACTTGAAGATGTAGGTACATATTATACACTGCTAACAATTGAAGTAGATATTACAAAAATCTGTAATTTTATTTTGTTATTGGTTAATAATAAATCAAAATTCAATACAGTAAGTTAATCTTTATTCTTACACGTTAAAATATGCCCAAAAAATGAAAAAAAAAATAGTTACAATAAAACAGAAAACATTGAAAAATGTTAAATCATTTACTGAGCAGGAAAATTATTATCGTGTGGGTCCACTTAGTGCTGTCACTCTATGGTCTGTATTAAACTATTAATAAATTGCTACAAGGCACTGGCGAGCTGTTCTTGGGTTACGGATGGCTGTTCGAGTCGGTTTAATTGTCTAGATATTTCTGCTGACATGCTCAATGCAATTCATATCGGGTGAACATGGTGGCCAGTATATTCTTATAAAACCGTGATATTCAATGCGACCATTAACAATTATCACACAGTGCGGGCGCGCATTATCGTCGATAAAGACAACTTGTTCGTCTATTGCATAAAAAATGGTACAATTATTAGCTCTATAACCATGTCCTTATATCGTACAGTCGTCATTGTCATATTCATTAACACCACTAAATAAGTCCGGTCATCATTGTTTTGTTACTGAGGTGACGTGTGTACTTTAGTTTTTTGACATTTTTCAGTAATAGAATTTTGATTGTCAGTTGAGTATTTTAGAAATGTATTTTATAGTTAGTTACGTATTTGTAACTTTTATTAAGACAATAAAAGACGAATTAAAAATCATAACATATCACACGCAAACTGAGCCACCACCAAAAAGAGTGGTTGGCGCCATCAAACGTTCATTGTATCGCTGTCCCCTTTCTTTCCACACAAATATCCTTTAATATACAGTACCTCCAGTTCTGAAAACTACAACGACTGTGTTCGTTCGCCCACCTATATGCACGCTGATCCGTAGTCAACCGTGGATGTGAACTACGCCTTCTGGCTCTTAAATTACATGCATGCAATATTTGACCAGATATCACTCTTCCGGTAGCATGCCTAAAGAAGCTATTAATTCTCAAAGCAGTAAATGTTCGGTTTCTTCTTGCAGCTATAAAGCGGTATTGAGCAGGAATTATAGCTCGTTCTTGTCATCCTCGCTGCAGATCCAGTTTCCAAATATCGATTCCCTGCACGGCTGACAACACTTTGGCTTTTGACTTTAGCCTTCGTGTATCCAAAGTACTAATTGATCGAGTTGTAAAATGTTAGTATTTTTAAATCGAATTCCTACAATTCTAGTTAAAGAGATAACGGTGTATAAAAAAAACGACAAAAATAATTTGATATAACCCTTTCGCTAAAGTTCCCACTAAAACCTCTTTCTACACTGATAGGAATAAAAGTGGACAAATTAATAAGCAAATCGTAAATATCAGTAGTTTATAACTCGATAGTCAATAGTGGGCAACATTGTATCCGCAGAACAGACGTTTGTTTAGCTTAGTAGCATTTACAACGTGGCAAGTGCATCGCCAAATTAATTTAGACGTAAAATATTTATATTTTTCGAATGGTTCTTCGTAGTAAAACTTGTGGGACTTTGTGAAACGTCCAATAGTAATTAATACGACTATGGGTAAGTACTAATACTAAGGGTGTGTTCGGGGAGCACGCTATTTTCGCCATTTGGCGCTATCTAGTACCATTCCTCGTGTGCGTTATATGGCGCTTGGCGCTACATAGCTCGAAAGCGTGCTCCCCGAACACACCCTAAGAATGTATGCAAACATTTATTTTTGTTGGAAATTTTATATGGGTGGGCATTTTTGTTCTCATCCGTAAATGTACTCGGGTCCTAAAGTTCCCATCGGTTTATTTCAGTTAGAAGTTGGAAGAAACCTCTCAGTGCTAAAGAGTTAAAGAAAGAAACAAATAATATAACTGAGTCAGAAAATTCAGTGAAGATAGTGGAGAGAGTAATGACGAACAAAGCCATTAAAAAGACGACAACTTAGAAGAAAGTAGTGAAGAAGAGGACATTCAAGGAATAGAGATGAGAAGTGAGCATCTTAACGATAAGGGCACCGAAGAAGAAGACATAATTAGGATACTAATAGACTAGGAGATAAACGGCAAATACGCCATTTCTTGATTTCTTTTGTGATCACAGAAAGATCTACACGAAAAATAAACCAACCTAATCCGTTTGTAAAAAATTTATCAGATCTAAATACTGTTTTTTTATATGTCACCTGTACACGTAAATGAAATTGCCATCTATTTACAACGAAGTGGAATAAAAAAATACTTAACAAAGGATGTTAGATCGGTATCGTAAATTTAACGTCTGCATAAAAATGCGAATTGAAAGTTTAAGTTAAATACCGAACTTACACGATGTATTAGGAGAAAATGTAATCAAAAAGAAGAAAAAACACACATTTCATTAGTCGGAAGCGTACAATAGAAATGAGTAAACGGAGAAATAAGAGGTTAATATAAAAACAGTGACGGAACATTTGAATGAGGTTAAAAACATTCGTAAATGTTAACTATAAACTTCTAGCTAGAGCAGTAAAAAAATATTGACCACTTCATAGTATTGTAACTTTACAAAGGTTATCCAAAAAATAACATTTTTAAAAAAGATTGGTTGTTTATGAAGGAAAATACACTGTTTTTTAAATAAATACACCTCTCAACAATTGAAGTAAACGTGCATTACCTCCAGTTCTGAAAATTTCAACGACTGTGTTCTCTCGGCCACCGATATCTACATGCACGCTGATCCGCAGTCAACCGTATATGTGAACTACGCCTTCTGGCTCTTAAATAACATGCATGCCACCTTCTTTTAACAGTTTGACTAGATATCACTCTTTTGGTAGCATGCCTAGGTTTAGCTTTAGGTTTAATGTGAGCGGGGCGTTTCCCACCCCTCCACCGCGGCCAAATTAGGGCCTATTGTGGCTCACCCCTAAGGGTCCATTCGACCCTACTTGAGAATAGGACGTTAAAGGCCCATTCAACGTGTACACGTGTGGCAAGCATGTCTGATACCATTCCAAGGACTTAGTGGGAATTTAACTTCCCCACCAGTCCCGCGTGGTCCCAGAGTGCTTCCCCCGTTATCTGGTTACCTATCTCCTTGGCTCTGTAAAAGACCATCCTAGCCTCCTTCTCCAAAAGAATGGAGAGAGGAGTTAAACCTAGAAGTCTCTCCATTGCCGCCATCGGAGTGGTGGACATAGCGCCCGTAATGGCCAAGCATGCAGTTCTTTGCAGACTAGACAACTTCGCTGCAGCAGCTTATTGTAGTCCTTTCGACCCCCACGCCACTGAGCCATACGTGACCATTGGTTTTATCACTTTTTGATAAATCCAGTAAATCTGTTTGGGATTCATCCCCCACGATTTTCCACAGACCCTTCTGAGATTCCAGAGGGATAACCTGGCTTTGTTTATTGTTCTTTTCAGATGGGAGTTCCAGGTAAGTTTTCTATCTAGGATTACACCCAGATATTTTACCTCCTCCGCAAAAGGAATGAGTTCACCGTAAAGAGTCGGCTGATGCAGATTATCCAGCTTCCTCCTTGTGGTGAACGGAATAATTAATGTTTTGCGGGGGTTTACCGACATCTGTTCCTTTTCTACTATATGAGATGATCCGAGATGATCGCCTTAAATTTTCCCCTAATTATTATAACCAGATCGTCCGCATAGCATTGGAAATCCACTCCCTGCAGGGAGAAAGTCCCCAGAAACAAGTCAACCAGGAGTGACCAAAGAAGGGGCGATAGAACACTCCCCTGTGGGCACCTCCGAGCCGCCCTGAATCGAACAGTCTCCCCTGCAGTGATAATACTACGTACCGATTATGTTTTTTATCCAGTTACAGATAATCCTGTTTACTCCCCTGTGCTGAAGAGCAGCACATAGAGAGTGAGGTAGTGCGTTTTTAACTGCTCCCTCAATGTCTATGAAGGCTGCCAGCGCAATTTCTTTGTTCTCAAGAGAGTGGCTGATTTTTCCTACGAGGTTGTTAAGTGCCAAATCCGCGGACTTCCCAACCTGGTAAGCATATTGGTGGGGATTAAAAGGAAAATTCCTTAGGTTCCCCTCCCTAATGTGCCTATCTAGAATTCTTTCTAGAGTCTTTAGTACAAACGATGTGAGCCTGATCGGCCTAAGAAGTTGATAATTCTCGAAGCAATAAATGTTTCTTTTAGCAGTTACAGCTATAAAGCGGTCTTGAGCAGGAGTTTTAGCTCGTTCCCGTCCTCCTCCATGCAACACTAACAACACTGGGACACATTTAGCCGTGTAGCAACTTCTACTTGACTTAAGCCTTCGTGTATCCAACGTACTAATTGATCGAGCTGCACTGTTTCTAAATCCCGTAGCGCTATTTTTTTTTCAGGTACTGTTTATATAGCATGAAACGTATATTTAAAATAAAACTTTTGTATGCAATTTTTTTTAAGCAGTGTATTTACTTTTTACTTAGTATTATTTAGGATTTTCACAGAATAACAATTCTTTCTTTTTTAGAGAATTTAAGTTTTAAAGATTGAACCCCTCTCATCATGTGGGGCGGTTGTTCTATCCCTGTTTTTAACTACATGATACACTTTCACTTTTAGTTACCAAGAACAACCATAAAAACAACTTCAATAAAAGAAACGCATAAAATGACAAAACAATTAAAGGTGGTGGTTTTGTTTTTAACTTATGGCTCTAGTTTGTTGGGGATAATTAATTTTTAGACATGGTTAACGTGTGCCACTTAAAAAAATTAAAGATATCTTCTAGAATTCGAAGAAGATTCCTTCAAATATGAAAATACTAAATAATAAAATACGTCTTATTAACTGAACTATTATATTACAAAATATAAAATGCATAAATCGCAAAAAGATACTATATATAGATACTATATTAAGTAAGAAATTTTTACCTTCTTGTTCTTCTACAAAATAAGTGCAGGAAAGCTAAAAGTCGTATCTGCAGAGTTATCGACATCTATCAAAGCTGAATGACTATGGTTTTACTATTCAAGGTTATACAGATGACCTATTGATCACCATAAGAGGTAAGCATGATAAGTTATCACAAATATTGCTCTTAACATCGTAGAAAAATGGTACCAGAATGAAGGACTTAAGGTCAATTCAGGCAAAACAATTTTGATAGCGTCCACCAGAAGAAGCAGATACTCTCTAACTGCTCCAACCATGAACAATATCGAAATAAAATTTTTCAAGGTGAAAAAATATCTAGTATTTATCCTGGATCAAAAACTAACTCATTTGGAAAAAATCTTATCCAAAGCCTTAGTGGCGAGCTGGACTTGCCGCAGGACAAGACTTGAAAACGAAAAATATCTTCTGGTCGTACCAAACGATTACCAAGCCCGTGATCAACAGGGGTAATGACAATGTACCCCACAGCAGTCCTTGAGATTATGAGGAAACTAATAAACGCGCAAAAAAAGGCGAATACACAGCATTGTTTTACAAAAGACCTAAATTTCTAGAAATAAATTAAAAATATGTCCTCTAAAAAGATGCAGAACTAGAAGTATGGCATTCCAGCATTTATGTAGATTATGCAGATTTATGTAGATGCTGAACTAGAAGTATTCTAGAATTTATGTAGATTAAGGTAAGCACAAAAGATCTATCGAATAGTGAATAAGTTTATATGATCTAAGACAATGGAATCTAATCTAGAAAATGCAAAGGGTTTTCCTTCTCTACAGTAATCCAGATTAAAGAAGCAAGAAAACTGCAACATGAACAGATTGGGCAAGAGACATGAATTGGTTAAAAATGAAGTAATTATTGTCCTTGCAAAGGTTTATCTTTCAGCTCCAAAGAAGAAGTTCCTATAACGACAAATTTCCTTATTCTTCTGAAGGATCTAAATAATAATAGCAATCTTAGGTGAGTTAATGGATACAGATAATACAAGGACAATCCTACATGTCTAAGACTTGTGGCCCACCCCGAATAGAAAGAATAGTAAAATGATATACTTTTACCACTCCTACCACTTTTATCGAAATTTTAATTGATCTTCCTCCACTCTACACCTGGATGGAAAGTGATGCGATGGCTGGTGCATACAAAAGGCTTGTGAAATATCAGGATGCAGGGCAGAGCAGTATTAAATTATTAGAGCCAGGACCGGTGAGATAATAAAAATCATCCGATACTGGAGATGGTACCAGATACAATGCAACCTAAATACGACTACCACAAGCCATTGACCGTTCTATTCCTAGGAAGGGACGAATGGAAGACGAATAGATCGAATCTTATAATGGCTGACCAGTGTTGGTACACGGACGGCTCTAAGACCGAGAGAGGTTTTGGAGCTGGAGTACATGGAGGGAAACCAAAGGTGGACCTGAGCCAGAACTTGGAGATGTGCCTGCAGGAGATGCTTAAGCGTGACTGCAGAAACAAAACTATAAAAATCATTTCCAATAGCCAGGAGGCGCTAAAGTCACTGGAATCAAATCGGATCGACTACAAGTTAGTTTGGAAGTGCCTTCAGGATCTAATACGTCTGGGAGAAAATAACAAAGTAACCTTACTTTGGACAGCTGGACATACTGGCATTGAAGCCCAAGGACTTCATGAAAGTGGCGCCAACGACCCTGATGAGCTTCATCAGAGGCATAGCGCTGATAGAACGACTATCACCTAGGGGTGAGCCACAATAGATCTTTCAGGTCGACCACTCACATAGAACCTAACCTAACCTAAGTATTGACCTTGGTAAGATTTCTTTCAGCTCAAAAGAAGAAGTTCTTTGGGTGAGTTAATGGCTACAGATAATGCAGGGATAATTCCACAACTCTAAGACTTGTAGAGAACTCTTTGGCTTACCCCCAATAGAAAGAATAGTAAAATTATATACTTCTGAGCTCTGTCTTTTAAAATTGTAGAAGAGTTGCAGATTTGTCTAGAAAACTTTAAAAAACCTTACATAAGTATTTGGTAATGACCAAGAAAAAACTTATAATAGACGTTCCGAATTTGCTTGGGAACATCTTTAAATAATGAAGTCAATAGACACACTTATAAGCACTATGTGTGAGTAAGACAACGATACTGTCCACCCTGCCATATGGGACTTCATGAGTATTTGTATATACTTGCTCTTATAAGAGAATTAAATGAGTGACTTGCCGGCTTTTCGGAAAAAGGCAGTACCAATTGTAGCCGGAATTCTACAGGTACAGAAAGTAGGGTGGGAAATTTAAATAATCTTTCAAGAAACTGGAAAAATCAGCAAAGCGTTTTTGAGGAAGGTGCTATGTTATAAAGAGAAAATAAGTATGAAAGCACTTGCAAAAGATTTGCTAAATGCACAATTCCTTTTTTTAGGGCCGTGATTAAAAAACAAACCCTTTTCAGGATCCGAACATCCCGCTGGGATGATGGGCTACCAACCAAACCACTTCAAAACTCGCCGAATGCTCCGCCGTGCAATCACTACCCTATTCAAGAAAAATGTACAATTCCTAGGAAGCCATAATATATGACCCATTGCGATTTTACTGGATTGTGGCAAGCAAAGTTTAGAGAAGTACGAAGTCAATAGTAACCGCCAATAAATACGTATTATGGAATACCATTTTTGTGATAATTTGACTAATAAAGATTATTTTTCATTTCTTTAATAATTTTGTGCCAGTATCAACAAATATAAAATATCTAATTACAATTACAGCTGTGTCGATAAAAAGTTCTATTTTTAATGTTCTTAGTTAGATGGACTTTCACAAAGTAAAGGTTACTACAAGCAATTTCATCCACAAATCTAAATAGAAACTGCATTATGTGCATTCTCAATATCTTCTTATCCCTCCAAACCCCGATTCATCTGCTTCGTTCAGTTTGGTTTTTCGACATTGAATCCGCAGACTCTCCGATCATGTTTTACCTCAACCTTTTGAAGGTTTGCTTCAATCTGCTTATTCCATGATAAACTGTTACTGATACCTACCGTAAAAAGCTACAGCTGGTACCATCAAGTATCAAAAGATAAATACGCTACCAAAAATGGCAACTGCTCCACAACACGTTTGAAAAGTAGCAGTAGCGCTAGCGGAAATTTTTGTAACAATTTGATAACAGTTACATCCGCTGAATGCAACCCATTTTTAAAAAGTTATAAGTTCTTGATTTTCCACTTTCTTAGCAGCATGGCTATCTTATCCTTGATAAATGAATAAGACAGTAAAACAATATTTGTTTAGCTAATCAATTTTTCCTATTATGTACCAAATTGGTTAATTGCTCTTTCTTCAAGCGGCATTGTAGAGATTTCCGCAATTTTTGTAAATTAAATATCTTAAATTTGTTAACTTCATGTTATCTATTTGTATGGTATCAGCAAAAGGCGTTATTTAAACACTTTTCATTGTAGCTGCCTTATTTTATTTTTTTAATTATGTTTTCTTTGTCTGTGCGCTTACTCTAGTTAAAAACTTGAAACGAATATGATATTTTTTAATTTTTATTTTTTTACAATAGTCTATAGATTATTAAGTGGGTTAATTCGGTTAAAATTTCCAATATAAGTTGTAAAATTAATGCAAAAGTCAAACAAAACAAAACTCTATCACTCAAGGAACTTCATATTGTATTATTTGACTTGTATCTTATCTATATAATTAGTAATAGCTCAAACAATCGTTTAGTACGTAATTAGAAAGTTCCCGTGTGGTTGTGATTGATTTAAATATAATCGTGTCTTGTAATGTTTATCGGCAGGTGTCGCTGTTTATTTTATCGCATACGGTTCTGATTTGAATATCCAATAAATTTGATATCGATACGGTTGAACGATCTTAAGTAGCGAAAGAATTTCCCAACACTGGTAGCACGTTCCTTCCTTTTGTTTTTATTTTTGTGTGAAGTGTGTTGACGTAGAAAGTTTTGTTCTCTTCTTGTTCTTTTCTTCTTATATATCGAAATGTTCTTATTTTAAAACTTATATCTAACGGACCGCGAAATGCTTATCCCTAGAGGCGCGTATGCGGAGTGTGGGAGGCCACAGCAAAAATACTACATCTTTTAATAGTGAAAGTTGGAAAATTAATTTACTATTGTATTAGAGTAAGACAGTTATTTAATATTATTCAGGTTAGGTTAGGTTTGTGATTTCGTCCGATGAAAACACTTAATCTTCAATGTTTTGTGTATTAATCCTATTTTATACTGATCAAACCAAGAGTAGTTTTATTAGTATTAACTAATAAAATGATAGAACTGTCAAAAATTCAATAAAGAAAGGCCTCTATGTGATCTGAGTGCAGTTGGAGTTCCTGTAATTCTTCTCTAGCTAGAACTACATATTTTGTAGACTATTTTCCCAATATTTTCTAACTTTAACTGCACCTCGTTAAAAAAATCGATTTTCGGATTGTAGTATTTTGCACACTGTATACAAAATACGCTAAGTAGGCATTAAATAATTCAGAAACTTTTGTTCTATTAAAAAAATAAGAGAAACATAAAAAATACTTATAACAATATTGAACAATTCATTTTCTTGTTTAGGTATAATATTTATTTATATTATCTAAATATTCTAAAATATATTTTGTTAATATTATCACCATTTAATTCATCTGAAAGACAATCAAAAATCAAAACTAACTTGGTTCTGCATGCATTTAAAACTTTTAGATAGGTACCTACAGATAAATGTGGTCTTGTAGGTACATTTTGAATAGATATGCCTAATAATTTTCATTTTAGCAATTTTCTCTTAATATAATTATGTAAATGTGTATAACAATAAATATTTATTAAAATTACGACTGTGTTTTTACGGTGCTCATGACAGCTGACAACTGTCAATACCATGTAGTGTACAGTTTGTCAATAGAAGGGGTAACGACATTGATTACGTCAATAAAGGTACTCGTACATTTCAGCCTTTTGCTCGCAATTCTATTGCTAGCTTTTTTTGTGAAACAACTGCGCATGCGTTTCAGACTTTTGACTGCTAAAAAAAGGCGCACAAAATTATGGAACCATTTCTATTTATTCAAGGTCAAATCGGCGCAATCTCGCCTGTTTTTAGGGAATTTTGATGGAACAACCCAAAATCTATGTTGACAGAAATGTAAGGAAGTATTTTATGATAATATCTATATGTTTATTTCGAAGTTCGCGTGTACTTACAGTTTGTATTTGTATGAAAATCCATGTTTTAAATTAAAGGTAACGTAACCTCATAATATTCAGAAACTGACAACACTTGTCAAATGACGAAAAAAATCTCTCAAAAGTTGCGGCAATGCACGAAGGCTTGATAAAAATTTGCTAGCAATTCAAAATAGACTTGCAGGCAAAAGGCTGAAATGTACGAGTACCTTAAAGTAGAGCCTGTTAAAGAATGAGATAGATCTATAAAACGGTCATAGAAAGAAATCCTTTTAAAACATTTGCGAGTCATAATGGGCTTCATTTAAATTTTTCGTTTCCCTTATCTCAGTTGCCTTCTTTTCTATAATATTACCGAATGTTGTTACCCCTCCCCTTTACTCATACTGCTAGTGTAGCCGTAGCTATAACCTTGAGAAGATAGTTTTTAGTTAAAGTTAATGACAGATCAAAAGATTATGAGTATTTTTTCGTAAAAAATATTGTATTTATTAAATATTATTCTGTATAAACCCACTTCCTTACTGTCTCTTGATTATTAATGTTTTAATAAATTAGATCATTGTTAGACAACATAAAATACACGATCAAAATTAGCTTTGCAATATGAATTCAAATCTTCTGTCATTATTGAACCTTTACTTTTTACAATACAAAATGGAGTCTAACAGCGAAAATAGATTTAGTAAAAATATCTCTTTTAATTATTAAATAGTATTATTAAAGTGTTTTTTGTACAGAATGGCTCAAAAAATAATCATCATAATTTTGCTAAATAAAAAAAGTTTCGTGGAAACTAAAAATTTATCGACAAATTTTTAAAGGCTCGTGGTATTACCTTTGATGAAAAGTAAGGTTTTATCTCACCTGGTTGTCATATTCCATAGGTATGTATTTTAAGTTGCTCTGAGAAGTTCTTTTGCCGAATCTGAAAAATGAAATCGCAAACTAATTATATAACATATAAATAAATAAAATGCTAGGGAAATATTTGTCTGAATGGTATATATACAGTAAGAATAATAAACACCTATTCGTTATTCGTTCAATCTTAAGTTCTACGTTTTATTAAAAAATTGACTTTTAAATTACAATGACAGCTGTTTCGCTTCAAAGAACATCGTCAGATTGATGTATGTCAACCGCCCATTTTGGGCATCCACTGCGTTGTGCAATATCTCTGTTTGTACGACCACTTTTAAATTCAGCAAACCAATACGTTAAATTTGATTGTGTTGGCATAGAGTCCGGGTATTATTTATTTTGTTGGTTTTATCCCATCAAAAAACAGTGATGAATCAACATACGAAATCCGTTTTTATCCATCAAAACACACAAACTAATGGTCCACCATCTGTAAATTTTAACATCTTTTGAAGTTTGGTAGTAACTGAAAATCATATGGATTTAATCCTAGCGGCGCCATCTATGGAACAGGGCGAAAACACAAGTAAGTTATGTCATAAAACAAAATGTAACTTCAATCTGTCAATCTGAAGATGAAAGTAATTTCGAAACAAAGGTCATAAAATTTCTTTAACAGTGGAAATTTTGTTGCAAAGGTGTGTAGTGATCTTAAGTAACAGGATGTTTAATTTTTAAATATATCTCGTCACAAAATGTATCGTATAATTTTAAAAATTGAATTATAGTGTAAAATAAACCATCACATTTTTCAGAATATTTTAATATGAGTGTATGGTATTCTTTAAATGTATAAAAGCCCAAAATATTCACTGTTTAAATAGCATTTTTGTTGAAAATCAAGAAATCAATACATTTTGGTAAACCCTATTTTTATTATTTGCATTTTAAAATTTCTTGTGTACAGTACGTTTATTTAATTTTTTATTTGGAAGTGTCTAAAAATATTTTGAGTAAAAATGAGTAATTTAACCCCGGAAAAAGCAGCTCAAATCGTGGGTTTAGTTGAAGATGAACGATCTCAGCAATATGTTGCTGAAGTCATGAGAATCAACTAATCCAGCATTTCTAGAGTCTTGAGAAGGTTTAGAGAAACCGGAAGTTATAAAAAAAGACCAGTTCCTGGACGTCCCAGGTGTACTAATCCTGCAGATGCCGCTATTTAAGAATTCAGACTTTGCGAACTCGTTATGTTACAGCCAGGCAACTGCAAAATGTTTTCTCCGGAGTCCGTAATGCTAGAATATCTGTCAATACGGTTGGAAACAGATTAAGGAATTTCGGAAATAAACCCAGAATGCCTGTTACTGCTCCATTGTTAACCAAGGAACACCGTGTAGTACGTTTAAGGTTCGCAAGAGAACATTGGGAGAACAATTTGGATACTATTGGGGTAATATTCTTTTTACGGATAAAACAAGATTTTTACATTTTGGATCCGATAGACATATTCCAGTTTATAGACGCGCAGGTGAGCGATTTGCTCAGTGTAACATAAGAGCAACCAGAAATTATGGAGGTGGACCGATTATGGTATGGGGAGGCATCTGTTTTGAAGGTCACACGGAGTTAATTGTGTTTTATAGGGGATCACTGACAGCTGATCGGCATATAAGGGAAACTGTAGTGCCATTTGTTCTAATCATTGGAGAGAATTTTATTTTAATGCACGATAACGCTCGTCCGCCCGTTGTCAGAATAACAATGGAATACCTTCAAGTTTTAGATTGACCAGCAGTTAGTCTAGACCTAAACCCAATTGGGACTATCTGGACAGACGCATGCGAACTCGTAATATCGCTCCAGACTACCTTGATGAGCTGGAAAATGTTTTAATAGAAGAATGGGAAAATTTTGATTTGGATTTCATAAGTGACCTGATAAAAAGTCTTCCAAGGAGAATGAGGAATTTTATTAGAGCCAAAGGTGGCAATCTCAGATACTAAAATGTTAAAATTATCGTTTAAATTAATTTTATTTTATTTATTTTTTATTTTTATTTATTTTGTTACTTTGTATTATTTTTGTTATTTTCATAATTTATGCCTATTATTTTTTGATTTTTAATTTTAATTAAATAAACTACTTTGTAACATAATTCCAAATTTATTTTCTATTATTTTTATTTATAAATAACTTATGCAATAGGTTAGTGTATCATTTTATTTGAATATTAAATGAGCCAAATGTCTTAACGGAGCACTGTACTTTTATTGGTATTATTAAACTTTTTATTTGTGCCTTGTTGACGCGTACCATTGCATATATGAAATGCATATTGATGCTAAACTTATTTTGAAACCAAAATATTGCTACGTTGAATGTTATTTCATTTCATTGAGGAGTAACAAATATTTTCCCTATACAACCGCTGAAAAATATTAACATTTTAAAACTTCATTTTATTATACTGGAATTGCTACTAGCTAAACCATGCGACAGTTGGCTTCTGCTCTTTGAACATTTTGTAGTTGTTTAAATATATTTAAAAGTATCGGCATGAGAGTAATCTTTTATTTTAAGACCACGTTTGAATTCCTTTAAACCCTTTCTAGCATATTGGATTAATATGACCTTTTTATTACATCAAATGGGAATTTTCTGTTTTCCGCAGTGCGTTCCATCGAAAGATGTATCAATTTTTATAACATAACTACTGTTTGTGTTTAAACTAGTTTAAAAACAATTTGGCTGAGGGTTTTTTAAAAATTCTGGCCTTAGCAAACATATGAATGGGGTTAACTAACATATTGTAGTGGCTAAGAAATTTAAAAAATTAATAAATAGTTACAACAATATTTTCCTAGGTTACAAAATTAAAGTTATCAATGACAATTGCACCGATTAATAGAAACACAGCAAGGTGTGTACTCTGCTTTTCATCTTTTGAACAAATTTCTGGCTATAGCAAATAAATACCCATTCTATAAAAATGGGTATGACAAGAAATACGAAAAAGGCAAAGTAACCGCCCATAGTTATAGTGAAGACTTATAAGGACTTTACCAGGATCTGTAGGGATCCAAAGGTAAGACTAATAATAATAAATATTACTTGCTGGCTC
The DNA here is from genome assembly GCA_035357415.1 of Ophraella communa. Taxonomy (NCBI): domain Eukaryota; kingdom Metazoa; phylum Arthropoda; class Insecta; order Coleoptera; family Chrysomelidae; genus Ophraella; species Ophraella communa. The sequence continues at coordinate 28,710,555 of CM068984.1, read as the reverse complement.
AACCAAAGGACAGAAATCAAAAATAACGCCGAAACCCCAAACGACTACAGAAGAATGACTCGCTACCTAAGCAAGCGACAAGAAGAAAGTCTAAGCTGTTACACCTTCCGGGACCTTAAACAAAGCTTGCCAGGATTGTGATCAAGGCAATAGCTCTTGACGAGGACAAGGAAGAAATAAGGATCTAAACCACTAGAAAATCAGCAAGTCAACAACACGACCCAACTAGAGTCACGATACGGACAAATACAAAGAAGTGTGAAGTCAAAGCTGTGCTATAACTGCCAAAGTTTTCATCACCGGCAATTTGCTTGCCACATGTTAGTAAAATGCATCAACCACCACCGCGCAGAAACCTGCAACATACCTAAAGCACATCTAGCAACGTGCGCAAATTGCCAAAAATTACATGAGATGTCCAAAAATTCCAAAAAGGAATATAGCAGAAAGGAAGTCGACAAAAAGCAATACAATCAGGAAACCAGAACTAGAAAGATGAAACTTTTTGCGAAGCAAATGAAAGAACATAAAAACTTCTTCCAACAATTAATCAATAACTAAGTGTAGAATTCATTAGAGAACGGACGAAAAGAAGAGGAACCACTTACGAAAGGCTCCATCCCTAAAGATTTATGCGGGATCTCAAATAAGGACAGCTCTAACAATTGGATTCACTGCTTCCTTTTTATCATTTATCTATATTTTTTCATTTTCTTTTCATACCTTATTCCATCCTATATTGCTTTTGCCATTATTAAAATTATTAGCTTATTCTTGGTATCTTTGTAATGGTTATCTAATCACCACTGGCTTTCATCAAGGCCAAATTACTTAAGGATGTTTTACATACTTTATGCTTATCAGCGTCAAAGGAATGTCACTAGGAGTGTCATTGATGAAAAACTTGTCTAGCGATCTAGAGTAGTTTTTTATAATGATTAATTTAATTAATCCATTTAAAGTTAAATTTCAGCCACACTAACTTTTGATTCCTCTTCTTCTCTTTCTTCTTCTTTCTAGTATGATTAATCATACAAGTAGGCTACTGCCTGTTTATTGCCATCAAGTCTTCTGTGGACGATGAGGTCCAGTATTCTCGCCATCGTTTTGGTGGGCTCACTTTTAACGAGTCTACTGTCCTTCATTCTTTTTAAGTGTTTGTTCCAATATCTTCGTCTCTGCCTGATCCACCTTCCTATGTCCTGTATTCTATATTTTTGTCTTCTTACTTCTATTCTTTAGAGTTTTGCCTTGTATACTTCTTATAGGATTTTCATTTCGACTGTTCTCATTATTTGGAAGGTTCTATTTGCATCTGGTCTTGTTTCCGTCGCATGTGTTATAATAGTTCTTATTATTGTTTTATAATATTTTGACTTTGTCTTTAGTATTTAGACATTTATTCTTTCAGACGATTTGATTTGGGTATCCCGAAGTTTTTGCTGCTTTCATTGTTTGTTCCGTGACCTCGTTGGATCGGGTTTAACTTAAATCAGAAATGGTTTCTAACCTATAAAAATGTATATCGTAACGATATATTTAGATAATTTATTGTATCTTCCTTTACTTTTTTTTTATTTTTTTTTTATTTTTATTGTTAACAGCATCAACCACTCTGGGTTATTAGCTGTACTATCATTGATACATATGGTTACTTAAGTCTAATAGTATTTTGATTATTACATAAGTTCACATTTAGGTAACAGTATCATAATTTACAAATTAAGAATGGGGTTTACAAAATGTTAACAGTGGTTATAGTTTGTTTAAAACATTAATGTCTTTCAAATAATTAAACAATTGTGTAAGCTTACAGTTTGGTCCTAAGAGTGCTTTTATACTGATAGGTATTGAGTGTTTTTGTCTTTCACTATTGTATTTAGGACACTCTATTACGTTTATGTCGCATTTACACAGGTCACAAATAGGGCGATTAGATTTAGAGATCAAGTAGCTGTTAGTAAGTCTGCTACGCCCTATGCGTAAACGATTTAGCTTCACAAACAGCTGGCAAACACCAAGGTTCTATTGAGGGCTTTATTGTGCGTAGAGTTGATTGCGAAAGATTCCACTCGTTTTCCCATTTGCTTATCACTTTTCCTTTGAGGAATGCTTTGCAATCGGAAATAGGCACTAAGTTCACTAACACTGAGGACGCACTGCGTATTGCTTCTCTGGTATGAAAATCTGCTTTTTCGTTTCCTTGAAGTCCAATGTGTGATGGAACCCATATAAAGCCTACTTGCTGCATCGTGTTCTTTAGTAAATGTAATTGTTCTTTTATTAAAATGCTTATAGGATTACTTGTATATAACTTTTCTATAGTATGTAATGCACTGAGAGAATCGGTAATTATGACAGATTTTGGAATTCTTTGGGTGCGAATATGAATGAGGGCTTGCAGAATTGAATATAGTTCTCCAGAGTAAATACTGCAAGTGAAATATAATTTAAATTGTAATATAGTGTTTGAATTTACTACTGCCGATCCCACACCATCAGCAGTCTTAGATGAATCTGTATAAATATGACAATGATCTGGGAAAGAAGCAAGTATGTTGAGAAAAGATTGAATAATTGTTGCATGGGGGGTGTCAAACTTATTGTATTTAGAAAGAGTTAGATCACATATTGCGGGAGAAAAGGTCCAGGAGGGAGGAGTTACAGTATTGGTCTGAACAAAAAATTTTGGGAATTGAATATTATGGAGAGTGACATATCTTCTGATTCTCTCGTAAAAGGGGGGATTCGTTCTTTTTTTATTTGCATAAGTTTCTTTGAAACGTTCTGCAATAGTGTGATTTTATTGCATATATGGATGATGCATAGGTTAATGACAAGTACATTCTTCGGAAATTTTAAGGTGGTTCTCCAGTTAAGCTCATAAACAACAGTTAACAAATAACTTTTTAACAAAACTTCACAGTATATTTAAAAAAATTGAAATTTGAAAGTATCACTAGCAATATAGGAATTTTTATTAGAACTTGATTTTTTTTTCGTTAAAATTACAAAATTTGGTATTAAGGCTTATTCATAAATAAAACGATTACAATACTATAATTTTATTCAATGATAATTGTATCCATGATTCTGTTTTATGAAGTTAATGACTTTGGTTCCATTATTTTGAAGATGAATATTATACAATCAACATTTGAAGAATAATAAAATGCAATGAATTTTTAGTAAAGCAATTAATGATAACTAAGATAAAAATTTTCATATTTTCACATTACTTTGTTTAACCAGTACGAGATGTATCAAGTTTTTAAAATATAAGAGATTAATTAAGCTCAATTTTATCAATTATTATTAATACAACTAAGTACTTAGAATAAAGAACAATAAATAACTGCACAGTTAAACTAAACTTCCACTATTTATTCGAAAAATTCGCTTTAAATATCAATTACAGCTGTTTCGCTATAACTAGCATCGTCAGATTGACATATTGAAATTACATGTTGTTTGTTTGTAACTAGGTGCTTGATGTTGATAAGGAGTTAAGGCTAGACCAAGTAAGGAAGTAATAAGACATAACAATATTAAAGCCTAGATGTTATTAGCCCTAAGGGATTATCCTGGATGTATTTCCCTCTAAGATCAGTATAACTGTGCAATGATATAGAAAAACCAGGAAAAAAACTATATCATGCTGATCTTTACAATAACTTAATATATTTATGTTACAATAATGTCTTATCTATGTATAAAATGAAGACTCAATCAAAGTAAACAGTTTAATAGTGGAGAACTTCCAAGATTTATTTGTTCATTAACTACTTTAAACTGTTGATCTGCTAGATGTCTTTTAATTTCAAGTTCTTCTAGAAAATCTAAATTTTGTTTTTTATCACAAATGTGTAGTATATGAATGTCATTGGTGTGTATAAGTGAGTTTGGATGTTCCAGTAGGTGTTTTGCATAGTTCGACTTATCTGGTTGTTGTAATCTATATGCTCTTAAGTGTTCATTAAATCTTACTTCAAAATTTCTTTGTGTTTGACCTATATATACTGCATTACATTTTGGACAATTTATTTAGCAAACACCAGATTTTTTTAATTTTGGTAATTTTGTTTTCACATTTAACAATTTTGTTCCAATACTATTTTGTTTTTTAAATGATATTAATGCTGATGTTGCCGAAGATATTATTGAAATTGCATTGGAAATATTTCCACAATATGTAATACTTTTATAGCTTTTAATTTCTTTAGTTTGTTTTGGAAATATTAGTTCTAGTATATATAGGTCAAACACAAAGAAATTTTGAAGTAAGATTTAATGAACACTTAAGAGCATATAGATTACAACAACCAGATAAGTCGAACTATGCAAAACACCTACTGGAACATCCAAACTCACTTATACACACCAATAACATTCATATACTACACATTTGTGATAAAAAACAAAAGTTAGATTTTCTAGAAGAACTTGAAATTAAAAGACATCTAGCAGATCAACAGTTTAAAGTAGTTAATGAACAAATAAATCTTGGAAGTTCTCCACTATTAAACTGTTTACTTTGATTGAGTCTTCATTTTATACATAGATAAGACATTATTGTAACATAAATATATTAAGTTATTGTAATGATCAGCATGATATAGTTTTTTCCTGGTTTTTCTATATCATTGCACAGTTATACTGATCTTAGAGGGAAATACATCCAGGATAATCCCTTAGGGCTAATAACATCTAGGCTTTAATATTGTTATGTCTTATTACTTCCTTACTTGGTCTAGCCTTAACTCCTTATCAACATCAAGCACCTAGTTACAAACAAACAACATGTAATTTCAATATGTCAATCTGACGATGCTAGTTATAGCGAAACAGCTGTAATTGATATTTAAAGCGAATTTTTCGAATAAATAGTGGAAGTTTAGTTTAACTGTGCAGTTATTTATTGTTCTTAGTAAGATGAACTTCCAAAAAGTAAAGGTTTACACAATCAATTTTATTTTACTTAGAATAAAGCCTAATTTATTTAAGAAGTTGATTTAAAAAAGTGAAGCTAGAACTTTAAAAAGATTTTATTAATTTTATTAAACATTGACGACAAATTTATTTTTAAATTAATCTGTTCACTAATGAGCTTTTAATCTATTAAACTGTTGATATAAACTAATCTAAATTAACAAAATCAATGAAAATATTTTTAAAGCTTCCTTGTTCCAAGACACAGATTCGGGTTGACCATAGAATGTGTGTGCACACATAGTTTGACATTTTTATTACCTTGGACCGAATTCCATCAAAGTTGCAGAACCTCAGCGTTGTTGTTAACAGAAATTCATTCTTTCGGCATTCTTTCGGCAAAATTGCTACGGTATATGATTTCCCTCGAGCAAAAAGCCGCTTTTCAGATATACTATTTAAGTAATGTATGAGAAAAGAAAACAATCTGCTAATATGCTTAGATTTGTAGATCGAATTACAATATCTATAATTAAAAGTAGTTTATTAAGGTCTTTAAAGCGTATAATTATCTCCTTTCAGAATTTCTAGAGATAATTAAAATGTACCAAAGCGGTGGCTTTGGAAAATAAAAAACGCATTGTCGTATGGGCATGCAGGTAAATGGATAAATATGGAAGAATTCCCGGAGGTATGGAAGGTGGCCAAAGTTATACTTGTAAGAAAGGCGGGTAGGGAAGGAAAGCGGATAGGAGACTACAGGCCCATCAGTCTGCTGTGTGGTATGGGTAAGGTTATGGAATAAATAATAAAGGTAAGGATTGAGGAAGACGTAAGGAGAAATGGGGGTTTTAGAGAAAACCAGCATGGGTTCACAAAAGAAAAATCGTGTATCTCAACGCTAGGTAGGGTGGTGGATTTGGCGGAAAAGGCTAGGGACTGCAGCTGGAGAAACAAGAAGCTGGCACTACTAATGTTTTTCGATGTGAGGAACGCGTTTAATAGTGTCAGCAAGGGAGCGGTGTTGAGCGCGTTGTTGAGGCAGGGATCGGTACTGGGACTGATGCTCTGGAAGTGTATGTTTGACGAGGTTTGTGGGATTATATGCGAAGAGGGGTGTGAGATTACGGTGTATGCGGATGATGTGTGCCTGGTGTGTACGGCAAAGGGAGAGACATAGATAGAAAAAAGGGCGGAGAAGATGAGTAGGAAGATTGTGGGGAAGATTAGAACGATGCGGATTGGAATTGGCGGAAGATAAGACGGTGGTTGGATAGCCAACTATCCTTCAAGCATCATATATTGAAGGCAGCAGAGAGGGCGAGAGTACGAGCAGCATGGTTGGGAAGATTGATGTGTAATGTGAAAGGGCCGGGGGAATTGAAGAGGAGAGTTATTTGAAGGAGGATTGAGCAGAGTATGCTGTACGGAGCAGAAGTGTGGGGGGAAAGAGCGGGGATCCTTGCGAGGATAAAGCCACTTCTACAGGTGCACAGGAAGATTTTGTTGAAAGTGGTACAGCTGTGCTGTCAAGGTCATACTCTTTGGATCTGATGGCTAGGGCAAAGAGGCAGCGGTGAGAGGGTACCACAAAAGAGGAAGCTCAGGATTGGATGGAGGAGGAAATGGTGAGAAAGTGGGAAGCAAAAGAAACTAAAATTTATAATTGTACATATTCCTTTCACTAAAATAACATTTTAGTGAAATTGAGTTTAATAAAATATTATTTTTTAAAAAAAGATAGTGAATTATGGGATTCGAACCAGGGTACCTTCAATTTATAGACAAAATTTTTCAATCGTTGTCGCCCTGCGCTACGGACGCTTCGTTAGGAACAATCATAAAATGTTATTTTAGTGAAAGGAACATGTACAATTATAAATTTTAGTTTCTTTTGCTTAAATTAAACTTGCTTTTTACTTTTTTTAACGCTCTTTTCAATTAAGTTCTTAATTTTCTTAAATTCAACTTGCTAAAAAGCATGTCGGCCTGAATTTAACACGTATTTCCCTATGTCACATTTTAAAAGTAACACAGTTATATATTTGGTTTGCCGAAAATCTTTTTGGTTTGATTCTTTATTACGAGCACAAATTTCATTAATTATCCACAGTAATGAGATTGAAAGATATTTGTTAATTAAATAGAGAAATTAATACAGTGTAGCACTCACCTAGGTCGTGCTCGATCGGAGTAAAGTCTGTCTAGTTCTTGAAGTCGCAACATGGCTCTTTGGACTAATTTAGGTCTTATTTCTGTTTCGACTTGTTCACTCCGCAAACTACCTACCACCAGTTAGTTTTAGTTTTCATTGAAAAATAAATTTAAAAGTAGCTATGTCAAACCAAAAAGTTTTTCTACAACACTGACTTCATCTCTCCACAAAAAAATACATAAATTGACGGTTTGAAGGTTTGATTTGTTCAATGTTCACTCACATAATATGACGCATTCATAATGAATCAAGAATTAAATAATCTATGATTCAAACTTTTTGGTTTGCTTTAATCGCCTTATTAAATTAACATGCAACATATTATTATAAAAAAAATAATAAATCGTGACGAAAATGTGACGGATGTAAAATTAAAATGAAATAATGAATGCGTCATATCTGATTACTGCACATGAACCAAAAAGTTAAGCAAGCTGAACAGCCTGAGCTGTTCTGACTCATTACTAGTATTCTTTCGTACCAATCCAAAAATCCAAACCAATCTAGGATTACTTCAACTCAACCAATCTAGAGGATGAGTTGGATTAGTTTAAGTTTTTAACGAAAGAACAGAATTACAAAGTCAGCTGTCACTGCTGTCAGAAATGTCAAATTGCGAGTGTAAACAAACATTGTGTAAACAACCCCATTTTATTTCACTTTTATTTCTGCTTCCTTTAGCATTGAAGTTGTGTTCTGTATTCCTTTTTTATTGTCAATCATCAGATAATTATTTTATATATACATAATAAATGACAATTTTATTTGAATGATTTTTAAAAATTTATTAACAACATTTATTATCCTTACCATAAACAATGAAAACAAACCCTAAAACTGAATCAGAATCAATGAAGTCTGTCACTTAAAAATTTGAGGTTAGGAAAGTCTAAACCAATCCAACCAATCTTGCTCTTAATTTAGATAAGTTGGATGAGAAAGATGAGATGTTAAATCAAAATTTGTCAGATGGTGGGGAACTCATCTTAACCGAAAGAATTAGTCAAGGATTACTTGAACTTATTTAGATGAGTTAGATTGGTACGAAAGAATACCACTCAATCTGTTACAGTCGACAGAAGCAAACAAGGTCCGCGGAAAATATGCCAACTAATTTCAAGGTTATCACAATCAGCCAATCACGAGCCAATGTTAACGATAATATCAATTTTAGTGGCTGCATAAGTGAGATGAAAATACAACTACAGCGACAAGGACACGCCCACCCAGGGTTCATGTTTGCTTCTGTCAACTGTAACTACCAGCCTCTGACTACTTGATTATCACTAAAACCATTTGACAGAATGTGACGTTAACTGATGTAAAAGACAAAATGACAAATATATTATATAGCAAGAATAATAAAAAACTCGTCGTTACAACGTAACTTCCAAGTTTATTTGAAAAAATTAGGTTTTTAATTAGAAATGGCCGCCATTGTAATTAAAAACCTAATTTTTTCAAATAAACTTGGAAGTTACGTTCTAACGAAGAGTTTTTTATTATTCTTATTAAGATGGACTTCCAAAAAGTAAGGGTTAGTACAATAAATTTAATATCATGTAGCATTTTTTTCACTAGATAATTTTCATTTTTAAGTTCAGATGGATAACTTTAGTTTAAAATTTAGATAACATTGTAATCTTAATCAGCAAACTTATATTCCTGTAATTTCGTTATCGATGGAAATTTTGTAGCTAAATTTCAAGATCAGATAGAGGCAGTTGAAAATCTCATGGGCTATGGCCTTGAAAATGTATGCGCCGACTAAATGGCAAAAATTGTCAAAATTATTAAAATGCGATCTGAAAACGTTGACTCAATTGCACGTTAAATTCAATAGCCCAGTCGAAGTTGGTTGATTATAGAATTTTTTATTTAATAAAAATTGTACATTATATAGATAAATAGATTTATTTAATCTCATTACAAATAAATATAAAATTTTGTGCTAAGTTAAAATACACAAAAATTCAAATCACAACAATGGTTGACAACCCAAATCATCTTCATTGTCTTCATATTCCGATTCGCTCTGGCTACTTTCCTATATTTATTACTAAATTGTGCACATTATCCATAATATGCTCAGTTTTCACAATAGTTAATAGGGTTTATTAGAAACCGACTCGTGTAGACTGCGCAAGGGTGACTCATAGCCCATGAGAGTTTCAACTGCCTCTAGTACCGGTTAAAAATATTACAAATAAATATTTAAAATTGATTGTATTAACCTTTAATTTGTGGAAGTTCATCTTATTGAAAACATTAAAAATAAAATTTTTTAAAACTAAACTTCCGATTTTTATTAAAATATTGATTTTTAATTTAATGACAGCTGATTATGAACTAACAGGTCGGCTGAAAAGTCCCCGGTCTGACCTATAGATAACGACACTAGAATTAAATCCATTTCATTTTTAGATAGTATCAGCCTTCAAAAGATTCGTGTAAAAATTTGACAGCTGTCGGACTATTAGTTTGAGATATTGCATTTTTAGTGAAGCAACTTTTGTTATTTTCAAAAAGATGCTTATTAAATATTTTTATTTGAAAGGAAAAAATACAGTTGAAGCAAAAGCTTGGCTTGATAATGAGTTTCCGGACTCTGCGCCAAGAAAATCAACAATCATTGACTGGTACCTCAGACTAAGAATTCTTAGTCTGAGACTGGTACGCAAAATTCAAGCGGGGTGAAATGAGCACCGAAGACGGTGAACGCAGTGGACGCCCAAAAGAGGTGGTTACCAACGAAAATATCAAAAAAATCCACAAAATGATTTTAAGTGACCGTAAAGTGAATATGATCGAGATAGCTGACACTCTAAAGATATCTAAGGAACGTGTTGGACATATCGTTCACGAGTATTTGGGTATGCGGAAGCTCTGTGCGAAATGGGTGCCGCGCGTGCTCACAATCGACCAAAAACAGCAACGAATTGATGATTCTGAGCAGTGTTTGCAGCTGTTAAGTCGTAATAAACCCGATTTTTTGTGTCGACATGTGACTATGGATGAAACTTGGCTCCATCACTACACGCCTGAGTCCAATCGACAGTCAGCTGAGTGGACTGCGACCGGTGAACCGCCACCAAAGCGTGGAAAGACTCAACAGTCAGCTGGCAAAGTTATGGCCTCAGTTTTTTGGGATACACACGGTATATTGTTCATCGACTATTTGGAAAAGGGAGGAACAATCAACAGCGACTATTACTGTGCATTATTGGAGCGATTGAAGACCGAAATCGCGAAAAAACGGCCCCATATGAAGAAGAAAAAAGTGTTATTTCATCAAGACAATGCACCGTGTCACAAATCATCGAAAACGATGGCAAAATTGCATGAATTGGGCTTCGAACTGCTTCCTCACCCACCGTATTCTCCAGATCTAGCCCCCAGCGTTTTTTTTCTTTTCTCTGACCTGAAGAGAATGCTCGCGGGAAAAAAATCTGGCTCTGATACTAAGGTAATCGCCGAAACTGAAGCCTATTTTGAGGACAAACCGAAGGAGTACTACAAAAATGGTATCGAAAAGTTGGAAGGTCGCTATTATCGCTGTATCGCCCTTGAAGGCAACTATGTTGAATAAAAAAAATTAATTTTGTCAAAATATTGTGTTTTACTATGGTAGACCGGGGACTTTTCAGCCGACCTGTTAGATATTTGGGAAGAAATAGTTAAAAATCAAGTCAGAACAGCAAAAACTAAACAAACCATCAATAAAAAATCAGTGATAATTATAAATAAAATGATTTTTCTCTTTTTAAAATAAGGATATGAGGGAAACTGTAATAGCCACTTCTTTAGGTGCACTAGCCATTCAATTTCACCTCTGGGCGTATAATTCTGCTTTAGTGTTTTGAATTTTGGCACAATATGTAAAAGAAATAATTTGTAACAAGATGACTTCTTCTACCCCTGTACGGTCGGGTGAGTTTTGTCTTGTAAAAACTAATATTTTTCCTAAACTAATTTTCTTAGATAATCCTGCAAAAACGAACCTCAAATTCTGATGACAATAATAATTCCAGTGTTGTCAGTTTTAAAATTGGAATTATTTAGCATTGTAAAAACAATATTGTTATGAATCAAAATAATAGCAAATATTGCTCTCATGAAACAGAATGCGAATTTAAACTACCATATTGTTATTGTTTAAAAGATTTAACTCTATGGCTTCTATAACAATGTTTAAACAGAATCGATTTGATTGTGGTTGTTTACTATACCGGGTGTCTCACACTAATTAAACGAATAAAAATTCTCGAATGGAACAAAAACTGTTCTTTTCCATTTCTAATACCCTTTAATATGGCGTAGAAAAAATTATCCCCTAAATATTCATCTCTTAGTGACATCCACTAACTTTAAATTTCTTTATAGTACCCTGTATATATTTTTATAATTATGGATTTGGTCTTTCATCGTCTATTCAACAAATTTCTCAAAAATAAAATGGGTTCGTAGGTAATCAAGAAAATATCAGTTTATTATTTATTTTTGTTTAATTAATCAAAAAGCCTTAAAACTAAAAGGAACAATAAAAATAAATGTAATAAAAATAACTATTAACTAGTTGATATTTTATTAAAGTAAGGGGTTGTAACTAAGGGATGAATATTTTGGGGATAATTTTTTCTACGCCATATTAAAGTGTATTGGAAATGAAATAGATCAGTTCTTGTCCCATTCGAGAATTTTTATTCGTTTAAGAGATGTAGCCTGGATAAATTAGTTTGGGACAGCCGGTATAGATAGTTCAGGATACAAATAGTATTTTTCTAAATGGACGAAATATATCGCCAGAAGTTTGCTGCAATGAACAGTGATTGAACACTTTTTTAGAACACAATTCTGAAATATTACACAACATCTAATGACAATCGATTTCTGGCAAGGGCTCATAAAAATTAAAGAATACCAAAAAATCAAGGTAACTTCTTTTTAGTTACGCGCAGTGTATATAATTATTTTTTATTCTTATTATTTATAAATAGTAGTTGATTGACATTAAAAATTAAACAAGCAATATACTAAAATGCAAAATTTAATTAAGTATAATAAAATACTCTTCGTTTTAACAAAACTTCCAATATTTATTTAAAAAAATGCTTTTTTAACCTTAATGACAGCCGTTTCGCTAGACTTAGCAAATGATACTAATTTAGTATTATTTTGTAATTTACAGTTATTTATTTATTTTATCAAATCTAATGAATTTTGTACTGAATATTTAGATGTGTAACCATAATTATTTAGAATAGTATTTAATTTTTTAGCTACCTTAGTATTAGGAGTGTTAACATACAAAACTACTGGTCTGATCGGTTTTGACTCTTTATGTAATTTAAAAGTTCCATATGATTCTGGACATTGAGGATTTTTATTTACTAGGTATTTTTTATCATTTAATAGATAATTTGAATCGTTTACATGTTCTCTTATTTGGTTAAAAAATTTTTGGGTGGGATCGTTCTTTAGAATTTTGACAAGTAATATCATCATCATCTACATCTAGGCTTCAATATTGTTATGTCTTATTACTTCCATACTTGGTCTAGCCTTAATACTACCTAATGAACATCAGGTATCTAGCTACAAACAAACAAAATGTAACTTCAATATGTCAATCTGACGATGCTAAGTCTAGCGAAACGGTTGTCATTAAGGTTAAAAAAGCAATTTTTTAAATAAAGTTTTGTTAAAACGAAGAGTTTTTATTATTCTTAATTAGATGGACTTCCAAAAAGTAAGGGTTACTACAATCAATTTAATGCAAAATTTAATTTAGAATCACAAAATGTTTCCTAATGATATTTTAAAAATATTATTAGGAAACATTATAACTGAATTAATTACCTATAAACTACTCACAAAAATTAAATATCAACGTATTTACTCAGTTCTAACGTGTGATCATAATTCTTTACTGTTTATTTATTATTTTATTTGATTTCCTCAAACCTATCGCCTGTCGATTGGTATTTCGTGTATTTTTGGAAATCCCTATATCCCACCACCCTTAATACTATCAATCATTTTCGACTGTCCACTCTTGGGTGCGGGAAATCAATACAGAAAATAATATACCCAAAAGTAAAGACAACTTATATTATTTTAACTGTTTTATGGCACTACGAGGGTTACGATGAAAGCTCCTAGAGAATGTTTAGCAAATGTCTCAATATATTACTTACGAACTAATACCTATAACACTCTAGTGCCGTAAGGTGTCAGTTTGACAGATAGATTAAATTGTCCTTTCCGTAAAGTAGCTATAACAAATTTCCTAGGAATTTAATGTAGTCTGCTAGCGTTTAAAAAAGAATAGCTTCCTCTTCTTGATGCAAAATAAATTTTTTGGTACCAATATGGAGGATCCGATAACAAAGGTCCAAGAAAAAACCACAGTCGTTCTCTACATTCATACCCAGGATAAAGTATTGAGAATGATAGTAAGACTGTAGGCTCAATAGGTACATGAATATTGTCGGCTAGACAGCGATAGCTAGTGCAGGTTCGATTTGGAAGAGGATGAAATCGCAATTCACGTCTAATGCTGTTGTGAAGGCCTGAAAAGACTGCGGTTTTTAGAAATTGGAGAGGAAAATCGAAAGCAGCAGGATATATGAAACGGTCACTATCAAAGCTGTTGAACTTTATTAAAAGGACAGGGCTAGATAAGGAATTTTAAAATATAGGAGAGCTTAATAGAACTGCAAAGGACGCAGTGTATCAGGCAGTTTTATTGAGCAATCATTTCTTGGATATTCTTCGTCTTGGTTGGTCAGTTGAGTAACTTGCTCTATGAGTTCAACCCTTGTTTAGAGAGCTGGGATATCCCCTCTCTTTGACTAGATATTCGACGGGATACTAACTGCGATATTGGCGAGAACGAGCAAAGGTAGAATGGGGAAAATAAAAACATTCTCTATTTGTTTACGTATTATTTGTGAGCAGTCTTTTAAAATAAATAAATCAACACGTACCATCTTTCACTAACTATCTTTACCACACAAATTTACAAATAGAAATGGTTGAATTAAGATTAAATCAAATGGCTGATATTATTGTTTTCCCAATTTCACTGACAGATTCTGCAGCGCCAACTATCGGAAAAATTTCCGCGAATAGTAGAATTAAAACCAAAAGTGTTACACGTCATAGATTTCAATATCGTCATTCGTCAATGATAATAACACAATACGTAAAAAATAAAAGTCTTTCATTTAAAATTTAGTTATTTTAGAGCGGCATTGTTGTACAAGAAAGCGCTGTTGCCAAATAAAAAAATATCGGATATATTGTTCTCTTCGTCTTCTCCAAGTATTAAACGGAGAAAACTAGCTCTCTACTGAGCGACATCCTCGTTTCTTGTTATTACCCCATACATGACACCAATGGACTAGTTTAGTGATTTTTTTTATATTTGCATCTTATAAAATAGGTTTTTAGTGGTTCAACTGTACAAATAAAATTTTTATAAAATTAATCCTCTAGCCATAATCGGCTTTTGAAATTTAAATTTAATGGTTACATACGTCATAAGTGGTAAGTGACGTGTTTCAATAAGATTGGTAGAAAATTTGGGATGTTGTCGATATGCTTTAATATTAAACGAAAAACTTATCTCTCTCTCTTATTTGTTGTCATTAAAAAGAGATAAACATATCGACATTTTTGTTCTCTGTTTGACACTTTATCAAATAAGGAGTAAAACAATAAACAAAATATTCATTTTTCAGTCATTTTCGTTAGTTTAATTTGTTCTTTGGTTGTGTTTGGTTTATGAAAGAAATTACTTCTATACTATTTTTGGTTCGAAAATAAAAATCCCTAACACCTTCTCTTGGTGTTATAGCGGTTCCTTCACAAATAACCAATAGAAGTAATTGTTCTATCGGGGAGCAACCCTTCTATCGGTACAGTGAGAGAACGAATTTCAAGAATACCGTTTTGGCATTTTCAATAGAACCACGCCCACTTTCTATTGGCTGTTCTATTCTATCACCGTCAAGAATAGGAGTCTTGTTTGTTTATTACAGATAAACACGATTTTCTCTCCTGTCATATATCTTGTCAACTAATACAATCAGTTAGTCACAGAACACGGTGTTTTGTGCCGCCAGTTCTTTGAGAATACTTGAAACGAACGTAGCTAAAATGTGACAACGTTGACTTTTAAACACACTTCATTATTGGTTATTAGTTAGCGCTACGTTTAAAACTTACTAATTATTTATTGCTAAATTTTACGAAATGAGAAAAATTAATTGCAAAATGAATACCAATATAAGTATGTAGGTATCTTATCCTAAATATATGTTGCTATCATTTTGATTAATATGATCCTACTAAAGTAGTCCATTGTTACATTTTTAATAGTTTATTCACAGTAACACAAGGACACAGCGGTAGATACAACTTAACTTTTATTGCTAACTATACTGTTATCGAATGTTCTCGTAAACCATAGAACCTTTCAATAAGCTCCAGAGGTTAAATCACATAACAAAAATAGGACAGACCAACTCAAAGGGAATAGGAATCTAATCCATTAAATATAAAAGGGTCAAACATGATCAGAAAATTAGGTAATATGGCGACAGATCTTCCCATCTCTAGTAGATGCTTTTAATGAGACCAATGACATTCAAAATATATTTGGTAAAAACAAAATGTTTCTCTTGTATACAATTCCTTTTAAGTCATTAATTCGAAGACACAGGGTCATAATTCCCAAATATACTGAATCTCATCAAATAAATTATGTCCTTCTAAAATCCACACTGGCTAATTATACAAATAAAACTATTAAATTTACTGATGGGTCTAAGACTAATGATGAAGTGGGCTGTGGGGTATTTAAACAAAGTACATACCAGGTGTTAACTTTTAAATTGCCATATATACGTATCATATATACGTCTGAGCTTATTGCAATCTTGTATAGTGATACCAGGTTAACAACCCGTAATATACAAGAAGCAGTTAAATTGACCGATTCTAAATCTGTGTGAAGTGTCCCATGTTACGTAAGTTAAAAGAGTTGATTGCTGAGTGAAATATAACATTTGTGTGGATAAAGAGCCATATTGGGATATCAGGTAACGAAAAAGCTAAAGAAGTTGTTCAAAATGGAGTTTCTTGCAACATTTATGTTCTAAAAGGTTTGTACAACTTAATAAAAAATGTCACAAGGTTAAAATGGAAACAGCAATGGAAAGAGGCGGTTAAAAGCTTTTGAAATACGTATTTCCAGATTCACTCAACTTCACCTTCTCCAAACTAGAGACCTGAACCACATATTTGTTGGTTGCAAAAAATATTTAAATAAAATTTATTGTGCTAACCCTTACTTTTTGGAAGTCCATCTTACGAAGAATAATAAAAAACTCAGCTTCCAAGTTTAATTAAAAAAATTAGGTTTAAAATTATAATTACAGCTGTTTTGCTAAATAACTAGCATCGTCAGATTGACATATTGACATTACATTTTGTTTTTTTGTAGCTAGGTACCTAATGTTAGATAAAATCAATGAACTAGTCAAAACAATTATTAAACAAAATTATGCATTGCCTCTAGACCTACCACATATTTTGGCAACAGCTAAGAGTAACACTCTGAAGATTTTAATAACTTTCATTAAGTCCAAATATAAATATTTACATAAATACAACAATCTGTGACTAATGAACACACATATAAAAAAGCACAGAAGGGTAATGAGAGGGCGGACAAGTGGGCCAATAAAGATGTTGAAAGTCCCTTTGCAGACCCAGAATCAACGTGTGGGGTGTTCACCAGTGAATCCAAAAAGAATACCGCTAGCGCTGTGAATTGTGAAGAGTGACAGTTTTTATTATTGGTTACTGGCAGCATTTAAATAAGATGGAATACCAGGCCCAAATATTTTATGCAGGGAATGTGGTGAGGATGAAGAAACTGCATTTCGATGCCTGGTATTTGATAACCCTTAGTTCTAAGTGAGAAAATGGTCAGGGGGATCAGCAGGCAACCATTATCAAGAGTATCTCATGGTTTAGTAAGGACATGGAATTTGATTAAGAAATGAGGGTGCACAATAAGCTTATTAGCTGTGCGGCAATCCTGGACGTAATTGCGAAAGCAATAAATCATTATAAAACTGATAACTAACATTGAACTTAGGGGGAAAGAAAAATCTAACATAATATCTGTCAAACTGATAACCAACGTCACCTAAATGTTCTATAAGTTCGTAACAATATAAATAAAAATACATAAAAAATAGAAGATGATTACGGAAATATAAATGTTTCCTTTAATGGAGGTCAACTGAAATAAAGATATTCATTTATCAAGAAAAGGTAATTACCTCGGTCTGGCGACAGACGAGTACATTTGATCTAGCTTGAGCAGTCGCATCATTTCGTCACCATTGGGGTTCGGAGCAGCAGTTATCCAATCGCTCTGGAGTACGAGAATCGTTACAAGCACCACCAACCATCTCACGTAAAGCCACATCATTGTTTCAATGTCAGTTTTAAATTTCTTAATCCCTCTGAAACAATTAATCAAATTAGTATATAGGAAATTTTTCGTTAATAATTGAGTAAACAAAAGTTTATTAAATTTATTGTACGAACCCTTACTATGTGAAAGTCCATCTCATTAAGAACAGTAAACAATTAAACGGTTGAAAGAAATTTTCACTATTTATTCAAAAATACGTTTAAAATTCAATGACAGCTGTTTCGCTAAAAACTAGCATCGTCAGATTGACATATTGAAGTTACATTTTGTTTGTAGCTAGGCACCTGATGTTGATTGAGTAGTTAAGAGTAGACCAATTATGGAAGTAATAAGACATAAAAATATTAAACCTAGATGTTATTAGCCCTAAGGTTAGGATGTATTTCCCTCTAAGATCAGTATAACTGTGCAATGATATAGAAAAACAAGGAAAAACTATATCATTCTGATCTTTACAATAACTTAATATATTTCTGTTACAATAACGTCTTATCTATGTAGAAAATGTTGACTCAATCAAAGTGAACAGTTTAATAGTGGAGAACTATCAAGATTTATTTGTTCATTAACTACTTTTAATATCTCAATGTGACGATGCTAGTTTTTAGTGAAACAGTTGTCATTGAATTTAAAACGTATTTTTGAATAAATAGTGGAAGTTTCATTCAACGGTTTAGTTGTTTTTTTTCTTAATAAAATTATATTAAAAATTATTCTCCTTTCTGTAAGATTATTACACATTGTAATGACTGACAACTCAATTGATCCACTGTGTTAAGTATGATCAGATGTTGGATCAGATACTAGAATTCAAATCCTAATTGCTACACAATTAAAGAAGGGAATTTAAAAGAATTATTGTTATATTAATAATAAAAAAAGCAGAACAATCAATTTAGATAGGTGGTATGTGAAAATAATGTTGCAATGTTTTTTCAGTTTTGAATAAATTATTGTTTTATTTGGGTGTTTAAAAATGGATGAGTGGATACATCGCAAACTTCTCAAATATACTAGGATAAACCTCACGTAAAAGTCAGTAAACTTTAATCAGCTTAAAAGTGTCGAATAGTTTGGAAGATTTACTAATTATGTGTACATTACTTTAAGAGGAGACTCAAATAAACTTTAATAGTTCCGATTATAGTTATTTCACCACCACAACATACAGGGTGTCCCACTATAAAGTAACCTATTTTGACGGCTTATTTCTCGCGGCTTATTACTCGCTATTTTGACGGTTTATTACTCGTGAGTGGAAAAAGATATCTTCGTGCAGTTTTCACTGAACTTCTAACATTTTCTTAAAGTTTTTGTTGACATATTTCCCAAATGTATATATTTTCCCGAAAGATAATAAATAACCTTTTTTTGAAGCGAAATTATCGGTTTATTTTAAATACAACACCCTATATGTTTTAATACCAACTGAAAGTCCCTTTCTTCCCCATTCCAAGTGGGCCTCGTATTCTCCGGACTTAACCATGCCAGACTTCTTCGTAAGGTGTTATGTAAAGGAGAGATGCTGTAATCTAATCCCTACAAATCTTCAGGAATTAAGAAATAACATAGTAAATTTTTTTAATAACAACACCAGAAATACTGCAGAATGCGTTCAGTAATTTTTGGCTGAGATTAAAATTATGTAGCGATGCAGTTGAAGGTCATATACAACATATAATTATTTTTTTTGTTTTGATGTATTTTAAGAAGTAATGTTTGGACCCTTGTAACTTTATTACGAAAATTTTAAATCTAATTTGGCAAAGATGTTAAAAAAATTTAAATATTTTTTAGAATTTCAGGAAAGGTTTCTCATTAATCACTTTTCTTATTTTTGAGTTATGTCGTTTCCAAACTGATGAAATGTGATACTTTACGTTTGGAAGTTCTTGACATTGTTTCAAAAAAAATTAATATTTCTTTATTTCTAACATGATGTTGTGGCGGTTGCCGGGAGATAGTGGGTGAGAGTAACTAGGCTGAAGAAGATACAATTATTGAAGAAATACAGAAGAGACAATTAATATGGTATTGCGATGTAGAAAGGATGAGTAACGAACGACTCCCAAAACAAATACAAAGATGGACGCTTACATAACAGAGACGCAAAGGTAGCCCAAAATAATTGGATAAGCAAAGTACAATAATAATAGTGATGATAATGCCTTGATTATGCAATCTGATTTGGATATCCTATCAGATTGGTGTGCAAGAAGTGGTATGCATCTTAATGCATCCAAGTGTCATATTATGCGTTTTTATCGAATACCCAACAGCTTTGGATTACAGCATTAATAATGTCAATTTAAATTGTGTTTCCCAAATTAAAGACCTTGGTGTTACATTAGACTCCTCACTCACGTATAAGTTTCATATTACTACTGTTGTTCAGAAATCTATGAAGATGTTAGGCTTTCTAAAGAGAACCACTTGTGATTTTACAAACATCAGTGCTATTAAGTCCCTAGTCAGAAAGCATGTTGATTATTGTTCTCCAGTATGGTCTCCGCATTACATTACTTATAAAGCTAAACTAGAATCCGTTCAGCACAATTTTTTAAGATACATTGCTTTTAAGATGCGTATTTTCCATCGCTATGATATTTTAGAGCTTTTATTAAACATCCCTACTCTAGAGATTCGCAGAAAGCACAGAGATCTCATACAACTTGTAAATATAATTAATGAAATGTGTAATAGTCCCGAGCTTCTCCCTAATATATATTTAGTTGTTCCTCCTCGTGCAACTATAACGATTATTTATGATAAATTTGCCTCTTGTAACTAGGCAAGTGCAAACCTTTCATGTTTAATTTCATAGATACAACTATGCAATCAATAGTTTTCTACCTAGGACACTCAGATTAGCTAACTCCATTGAGAACATCTCAATTTTTAATGTGTCAACTTTCAAGTTTAAAAACATCTGATGGAGCTTAAGAGGGGGGGGTAAAGTATTTAATTTTTTTTGTTTTTTTTTTATTTTTTTAAATGAATGCTTAATACTTTAAGAATATTGTCTCAAAATTTTAAGTAAATCGGAGTAAAATTGACCAAGTTACCAATATTTTTATACCTGTCGGATTTTAATCCCTACTCGACCTGAGCGCTCTATTGTTGCCTGGCAGATGTTTAACTCTCTACTATACTTTTTTTCCCCCCAGTTCTATTCCGACTTAAGTACAAACGTCCTTATGCCTGTACTGTATATTTTGTAAACTATATACTATATATCTGAGCAAAAATGCTTCACGCAGAACAACCATGAGAGCTTGAACCAACTTATTTGGAAAATCTCAACAAAGCACTTGAGTGGAATCTCTGTCATCGTTGAAATTGCAGCTTATGTGGCAGCCAGTGTCTTCAATGAAGGTTGTTTTGCTTTACTAACCTTCATGGAAGGCATGGTAATTAGTAGTGGACCAAGTGCTCATGACTGGGCGCGATCAACTGACTCCATACGTATAAGCCGAGCCGATTAGGAAGCTTAGAGACAAACCAAAGAAGGCAGGATTCTTCGTAGACAGACGCAAAAAGATGCTTTAGACATCATGGATGATAGCAACATCCTTTATGGACCTGGCATTGATGATTCAGTGTGAGGTAAGCCGATAAAATTTGCTTATAAACGTTTTATACAAGAACTTTAGTGTTCAAAACTTTAAAGCGTTTTTCCCACAAGTCACTTTTTTAAAGTCGGTGGACATTATAACTTCAAAACTACTGCACCGATCGTTTTGAAATTTTGAACACTATTTCTGTCCATCATTTAAGAGGCCCTGACGAAAAGTTTTTTTCAAATTTGTTGATAATTGTTATTTTACAATAACAAATTAGGGTGCTTTTTTCACGAAAAATCGCGTTTTTTCCTTCAAAGTACTCCAAAAAAGTGAAAAATTTTAATTTCGAAAAACCCCCACGTCACCTCCTGGGGAAAACTGTTATCTAACGAATGAACTTTGATTTTTTGATTTCAGATGATCCAGCACCAAGTTATGATGTCCACCGCAACTCTCCTTTTTTTCGAGGCACGTCGGAATACTTGCTGCCATTACCGTATTTGTTAATATTTTTTTGTGAAAATTTTACAGAACATTCTTCAAATATGATACTTTAATGTATCATTGGATATAATAAAGAAATTTTAACTGGTTCCTCACAAAAAACTCATAAAAACATGCCTTTTTTTCAACGAATTAACTTTACCCCCCCCCTTAAACTATGATATCAAATTTTCGAGTGTTGGCTGAAGTTATGGTGTTGTCACCCTCTACATAATGTATTTTGGGTTTTGGTTTTACAGTTTTTTTCATAAATTTAATACCTGACATATTTTCTTTTTCTATTTTTAGAGAAATTTAATACTGTAGAGAATGAAGAGAATTATAAGAAACAAGTGGCAGAGACTTTGGTCTACCAAAGCAATAAGACTAAGACATCTACAGCCTGATATAAATAGTCCCAGTTGTTTTCCTTCCCTATCCAGAAGAGAGCTTATAATCATACGGAGACTGAGAATTGGCCATTCTAGGCTTACCCATGGGTATCTTATGTCCAATGAAAATCCACCTATATGCAGGTATTGTGTGGACGTTCCACTCACCATCGATCATGTACTAGAACATTGTCCACATCTCCAAGAGGCTCGTACGCAACACAAGATCAACACAAAAGCAGAAAAACTATTAAACACTCCAAGTCAGTTTAAAAATATTACTAACTTATTAAAGACTGCGCGCCTATTTAACTTAATTAAGATAAATTTATATGTTTTATGTCACCAGTATTGTACTATTATTCCTATAGAGTCTGTACCTGTGTCAATAACCATTGCTGTTGAGACACATTAATTTTAAATAAAAAAAAAAAAAAAAAAATACTGTATATTTATTGTGAATTTGGCTTGCCCGTGAATAAATAAATAAATAAATATCAAAGAGAAATACAAACCTGGGAAACTAGGAGGACAGACCTCGTTTGAAGCTGGGAACTTATTAAGATCGGATCTATATATAGAGCTTAGGGTCCTTAAAGCTTCTCTATTAAATTGAGTATACTTCGTCTTCTACTCGCGATGTGTCTGCTTTCTTTATTTCGATTCCTTTTGCGTTTTGCGTTTATATACATTTTATTTGTTTTTTAGTTTTATTTCTTGGTACTTTCTTCTTTCAAATACATCTTTGTTTATTTCAATAGCCTATTATTTTTTATAATTCCCAGTTTTATTGTTTTTTTTTGGTTATTAGTTTTGATATTTTAAATTTAGTATTTCTTTCATTTATTTTTAAGAAGTTAATAGTTTTATCACAAGTCGTAGGTTCTGCTCATATTCAGCAGCTATTGAGATCTCTCGTATATGCCAATAAAAAATCTCATCCTATCTTATTTCAGATAAATATTCCTTTATCTACTTTAGCAGCTAGAACGCCTATTTTTTCATTTCCTTCAAAGCCAGTTTGTCCTGGGGTCTACAGTAAAAGTACTTTGTTGTTTTTCCCTTAAAAGTATTAGCTGAAGGAATTTCCGATGTTAACGAAAGTAACTTTTTTAGTAATTGTAATTTTTATTAATTTATTCACTGACTTTTCATTAGTACTAGTATTGTGTTTGTTATTAATGATACTCCTAAAACCTTGAAAATTTAGCGTTTTAAATATTTTTACCCTAATTTAAAGAAACTATTTCAGAAACATAAAAAATTTTAAGCACGTGTTGGTGTCAAACAAGGTCAAACAAACCATTTTAAAGGAATAAAAGATCATCCTATTTCCAGAACTCAATTAATCAAAAAAATATGGATACTGTTTACACCCCTTTCACAGATAACATGAATATTATTTCTGTCAATCACATTCATTTTTTATTTCAGATTTCCGTATTAAATGGCTGAAAACGTTCTAAACGAAGTTAAATTAAATACGGTATAATGACCTTTCTATAGAATTAACATCGTTAGGGGTTGCATACAGTTTCCCAACAATAAAGTAAATCTTCGGTATCAAGTTTTTCTTTGCTGTTACTGGTTGGTTCAATTTATGCCCGAGGGATACCTTTCGAGATATAAATGAGGTGGGAATATTTTGAGGTCGTAACCCCACTAAATTCCTCTAAAATATTCATCTGCCAAACTTGGATCTCCCTTATGTGATTAAACTATTTAATTTTACTTCCAGTCTAAGAATAAAAGCTCTTCGCAGTATTTAAATACTTGCTTAAAAGGAAAATTTCACATATTAAAATGTAGCTTAAGGACGGGGTATCGCTGTACATCAGAATGGCACCTACAGACCAAAAGTTTATTCTAACTTTCTCCGTTATTACAACTCAAATCGTTTTATTTTTTTCACTAAATTGCATATAAAGGTCTAACTTAGGTAAGGATTGCATTTATTTTTTGTTAATTAATTGTTTAATATTGAAAAAGAGCTGTTGAATGCGAACTATTTTAGACCTTTACATTTGTATAAATAAACAACAATCTAAATAAATTTTCTTAAAATGAAACTAAACCTTTCCTAAGTTGAACATTTTTCTATCAAATAGCCCAATCAGAATTTTCTAAAGAGATCAGACCTAAGAAATAGTTAGAAACTAAAATCATGCTGCATTTTATTTTTATTTTTTCACTTTGGATCAAAAATGGATGTAGTTATGACGAAATAATTGTACTTTAGTTTATAACTTTTATCATAGATGGAACTAGGCACTATATATTTTTTTCTTTTTTTTATTAACGAAGTCAAAACAAATTTTTGTATTATAAATTATTAATGTAACGTTTTTTAAATATTTTGCGATATTTACAAAACAATTATTCCATAAAACAAATTAGTAAAATGAAAAAAAGAATACTGATTTGCGGATATTGATTTTCAGTAGACCAGTTATATCATTGTTATATCTTGAAGAAATTTTAATTATAATATGCCCAGCGTACGGCTGGCCATCTATAGTTATATATGAGGGTAAATAAAATTATTTTTAGTGCCGAGCGATCGCTTACAGAATAAGTGTTTATTATTCCATTTTCCCAGCACAATTAGAAAAACATTAGACACAGAATAAACATCGTTGTAAATAAAAAATATAAAAACTATAAAATTGTTAATAACAAAAAACTGTAAATTCAAAATTCTTGAAAAAAATACCAATTATTGGTGGCCATATAGACACTTCTTGGTCAAATTTTGGAAGAAATGTGGTCACAGGTTTCTGAGAGAAAAAAATGTTAGCGTAAATTTTGTATACGTGGTATTCTGAATTAAGTAAAAAGAAAAACTGGCATCAAAATATTTTATTTAAAAATATACTTTTATTATTTTTACATTTAAATATTTTCTGGTGGATCTTTACATTTTAATCTTTTGCCTCTCCTGTTTAAAATAACTTCCGGCCCAACGCAATCCTCATAGAATCGTCTCAACTTTTCTACCATATTGTTAAAAAAAGTTTCGTTGAAATTTATGTTTTCGGTAAAAAGTGGATTATCATCTCCTGTATAAATAATAAAATGGCATGTTTTTCTTCTTGTGATGACGAGTTGTCCTTGTATCTAAAAACAATAATTTGTAATATTCTAAAAAAATTAAAAAAATGAAAATCCAGTAACAAATCTTACCTGATAATAATAATTGTCATTTTCCTTCAAGTGAATTTCACTATTTTCAATTTTTAAGCAAGGAACCATACGCTTTTCTACGGCCTCTCTCAATGACATTTTTGATGTGGCTACTTTTAAAAAACATTTTACTTCAACAAGTTCATCTGAATCAATTAAACCTAAAACATAATAAGTTATTAAACTCTGATATGTATATAATAGTTACAATAATTCGTTTACCATCAGGCGATGCACCTAATAAACCGGATTTCAAGTCAACAAATAATCCTGAAGGGTCCAGCAACGTTCTAGAAAACATCATTATTCTTCATAAGTATCTAGTCTTCGAATTTTCGACGCAAGTAAATAGGTATTACAAAATTAAAATATGTTGACCACTTTAATGTGTCATTTGTAAATGCATCGCCTCTAAGTTAATAATATTTTAATAATTTTTTGACACTTACCTAGAGCTGATCTAAAAAGAATCACACACAACTATAAACTTATAAAAATAATAAACTTACCCTACCGGTGATATATATATATATATAGAATTAAAAATACAAATAAAAAATGTTTTTAATAAAAACTAAAGATAAAAGTAATAATTACTATAGAGCACCTATTTATATTACTAAATGTTGATCTACCCTCGTTCTTTCCCGAGATAAAATACAAAATATATTTTGTTGGCTGGCAAGGTCTAGAAATGAGAATTATATAAATGGTTTTTAGCCCTAAAACATGTGTTTTTAGCAGGTAAAATTTTTTCCGATGAATAGAGCAATTTAGTGAAAGGATTCTATTATTATTTCTATTAGTTTATCCTATTACTAAGAGATGTCTGCACTTCATGGCTAAAAAAATCATTGACACATTTTCGTTTCAGATTGCATGGGATACGGGCTCCTTAACTAACTTGCTAATGTATACAATTTTTAAATAACAGATTTTTCATTCAAATAAGGTAGTATTTTGTAATATATTTTTGAGTCACTTAGTCATTATTTCCGCTTTTGTGTAAATCGCGTAAAACCAAGAGTGATTTTATTTTTTATTAAAAGCTAATAACTTTATAATCAAAATTCCTATCTGCTTGATTAGTTAGCTAAATGGGCTTTCCAAATTTCACTTTGATTTAAACGCGATATATTTTTCATTAAAAAGAACGTTTTACAGATTATCTATATAATCTAATAAAGAAGATATAAATATGAATACATTTATTTTCAATTTTTATACCTGCTTCATCCCTCCCACATTTTATTCGATACCTTTTCCGTAGAATGCGTCGTCACTAAGGCAATATTGCAAAAGAAACATCCTATTCGACCTAATGTTATTGAAATCCCAAAGTTAATATTCCTGGATTGCAATTGGGCGTAAACTCAGAAAGGCAATTTCAGATATTCACAATACCAAATAACTTTTAAAAAGATTAAATTTTTGTATGATGTGATGAAACTCGTTGGGTAAAGGCACAGGAGAATGTTCCTGGACATTGACTATTATATTGTGATTTCCGGGAGAGTAACCTATTTTCCTACATAAGTACACTGCAGTTAACATCTATATACTTGGTAATTTATTTACGGGTCGCTTAATTTGGAAGTTTTGTAGTAGGTACAGTATAGAAAGTGAATTAAAAATCCCCAAAACTACATAGACAATAATAAACAAATTACAACAATCAAATATGTACAAGAACTGCATATCAAAACTCTTAAATAATATAGAAATCAATGTTATAAAGTTTTTGTTGTAATGGTATGAGCTCATCAGGCTGGAAAAAGCTTTGTTATCGTAAAAAAGTGTTTTCCACAAAAATTAGCAACGTTGCAAAGTAAAAAAGAAAATAGATAGCAAAATAAAAAAATTATAGAGGAAATTTTGGAATAATATACCTCACCGACTTAAAATTCGATCCCTTCAAAATATTGATTTATTTAACAACGCGGAGGCTGATTTCTTTGAATTTTTTAAAGCTTGTAGATAAAAATCTGTCCTTTAAAGTTTATTATTCTGACGTCCCAAAATAATCTCATACTCCCCTTATATACAGGGGAGAAAAGAAAACAATTTTTTCCTCTACCTTTGACTCACCCTGTATGTTAATTCTGCTAGTAGATGTGCACATATTGAACTTTATTAAGATGTCTAATTTGTTTCAAATACTTCGTTTTTTTATTTACCCAGATTATCTTGATTTGTTTGTGAAATGTGACGGTTTTTTTATTCAATTTAAACAGAGTACCCTCTATTAAATTGCATATTTCAATTGAAATAAATTAGATGGAGTAGGAACTAGGCCAGTTCATCCTTTGAATTTCGTCCAGATACAGTCCTTGCAATATGTGGACGAGCGTTGTCATTGCTCCGCCGCCAACAATGACTAAATCACCATTAGCGTCCTTGACTAAATACCAGTACTCCTCCATATTATGTTAAGTCTTTTAGAAAAAATTTTTAGAACCGTTCAAGCAATATCAGTATCGATTCTTTCACGGCCATTATCTGAACGTACGGTAAAACCAGATATTGGTGCCAACAATGTACTAAATTCATTTCTGTCAGCCAGTCATCTACATTTCAATATTGATGCTCCTTGGCAAATGGAAGACGCGCTGTTCTGTGATTTCTAATGGACTGGGAAAGTGTGACGTGCCAAAATTTGTGTTCTATGCTGTTGAACTAGGAAATGTCAACGAAACGATTCCAAACGGTAACATAAATAACTTTTGTTCGAGTTATTTTGCTATTATTATACTTTGAAATATAACGGAGGTATCATAATTAAATACATATAAGCAAAATCTTTCCAAATTCGATTTTTATAGTACCATTTTTGTAAGTATTCTTAAAATTTATGATAATGCACAACTTTGAAAGTTATGTTATAATATTTTTACGAAAATTGCTCGTCTATCTACTTTAGTGAGATGTAAATCATATGAATGAACACTTACCAATGAAAAACAGTAATTAACTCCCATAAATCAAGAAAATACAACAAAATAGTTAATAACACCTGTAAAACATACCATAAAAAATTGTTTGGAATCATTTGGTTTGACACTTACGTCATTAATTTCCCAGTCCATTAACTCCGGACCAGTTGCAGGTCTTCTGGAGCGTAATCCATTTTCTCTTAATCGCCTTCGGATAGTTATTTCGTTAACAGCTACTTGACGTACTTCTTATAAACAATTTCGAGCGATGATAGCAGCAGTATTTTTTTCTCGCAAAACATTTAATGTTACAAAACGATCATCTCGAGCACTTGTAGTTCGTCCTCTGCCAGATCCTCTTTGTCGTGAAAAACTCCCAGTTTAATTGAAATCTTTTACAGCTCTCAGGATGCTACACCTTGTAACACCTAATATTCTAGCAGTATAATATTGAGACCTACCGTCTTGTACTGGAGCAACCGCTCGTGCTGCGTCAGTATCCGTTAAAACCATGATATGGTGATAGTTCAAAAAGCAATTATTGCCAAAAATGAATATTTGAATTTTAAGTCGGTGAGTGTGTATACATTATTTTTTTCTGATTTTGATTTATAAAAATAAGTACTCAGACATTTATCTATTATTGGTTATTTCAATTCAAAATAATATGTAAAGAACGTTTCACAATAATTCGTTGACTTGGTACCTGCTCTTAACTGCTCTTAAGGGATTACTAATAAAAGGTGGTTAATATTTCTTCGAACATTTACAAAAAGGTATTATTTATTTTTGTCCAGGAAGATATATTTTGGATTTTTTATTTTTCAGGTAAAATTTTAAATTATTATTACTGACCATCAATAGTAAATCATTAGTAAATGATTTTTGATTTTCTTAATCATCTTGGAAGAGACAGTGGGAGTTTCAGGGTAATTTGTTTTTAAAATTTTCTCCTAGAATTTTAGTTTGTACTAAACATTATACTCTGAAAGTAATCTTGTGTTTATAACTAAGTATGTGTAATATCCACAGTAAAAGATATTATCAATAAGCCAATAAGTAAACGAAAAAAACGAAGTGACGTTAATAATACCAAATGTGTTGATGAAATACCAAAAGATATAATCCGACGAACGATATATGTCCTATACCAAGAACAAATGATACCAACCCTAGATTGTATTAAAAAACGGTTACTTAAAGACGACACGGAAATTATTTGTAGCCGTACAAGTTTGTGGAGAATTATTTCTCGAATGGGATTTAAATATTGTTAAAAAAAGACAAGTGATAATGGAGTCATATCGTTTACGAATGTGGCGTTGTCATTACTTACAAGCTATTCAAAAATATAGAAGTGAAAACCTTTCAATTATCTACCTCGACGAGACATGGTATGACACCCATGATAGGTACTCCAACGAAGGGTTTTGTTGATTCATCGGGAAATTGCAAAACAAAGGCTCCATCAAATAGAGGACAAAGAATTACAATAATACATGCCGGATCAGAAACAGGTTGGGTTCCAAACGCTTTATTGTTACAAGCAAAGAATATTAAAGATTCAAGTTTAGATTATCACGAAGATACGACAGCAGAACTTTTTGAAGATTGGTTTGAGAATTATTTATTGCCGAATATACCGGAAAAAAGTATAATTGTAATGGACAATGCAACTTATCATAGCCGTCAATTAAATAAAGTACCAAATAGCAACAACAATAAATGGGAAATTCAAGAGTATTTGTTAAAAAATGACCTTTATTTTGAAGAATCATACACAAAACGTGATCTCTTACAAGTTGTAGCAGCGTTCGGTATTGAAAAAGAATACGTTTGTGATACTATTGCTAAAAATATGGGCCACACAGTGTTACGGCTTCCCCCATATTATTGCATGTTCAATCCTATAGAAAACATGTGGCATCAGCTAAAATCCAAAGTTAGATCGGAAAACGTTTCACCCACATTAAACTCAAGTGTTATAGAGTTAATCAGAAATGTGACAAGTAATATTCCCATTGATAGCTGGAAAAATTCGATTCAGCATGTTATTAAGGTTGAAGGTACATAACGAAATGTTAATGTAACTGTAGCACCCTTACTTATTAATTTAAATGAAGACGATAGTGATACTGAACTACATTTAGATTAAATAGTTGTAAATAATGTAGAATTAGTTCATTTGTTTAATTGCAATTAATAAATAAAGTTAAAATTTGTTTTTAAAAAATTTTGATTGATTTTTACAAAATAAATTCAAGTTTTAGTAAATGTTAACTTAGTTTTATTTAAATCAATTTTTTGGGATACTTTGTAGAACAAAATATTTTTAAAATGTGGCCATGGTTAAACTACATCTTTTTTATTTGAAACATTTTTTGACAACATCTGCCAATTAGGTGAAATAGACCAAAGCGTATACATGTACGTAAGTTTCAACAGTTTTGTTTAATTTCAATTAATAAATAAACTTAAAATTTGTTTGTTTGTTTTTAAAAAATTTCGTGATTTTTTTTACAAAATAAATTTAAGTTTTAGTAAATGTTACCGAGTTTTATTTAAATCTATTTTGAAAACCGGATTACGGATCTGTTAATGTTTACTGTACAGTGAGAAATTTATAACCTTTCATTACTAATCCCCTAAGGTCAGGTACCGAGTCAGCGAATTATTGTGAAACGTACTTTACCTATCCCACTATCCGTAATAAAACATGAAAACATTACTGTGGTCGGGAATATGTAGCTCTTTACCTGGCACCGATTTAAATCCCTCTTTTCACTACTCAATAGTTCAGAAATTAGGTGATGTTGCTCATTTTCACATATACATTGTCCTAGATGAGTTTTACTAACTTTCAAACGAGAAGTAATGACGCGGTACTGTTTGCTCTAAAGATGGGTGAACTAATATGAAGTGTATATTGAGAAAAGACGTAGCCATAAATTTGAACCTTGAGGTACACCTCGACTGGATGGAATTAATTAAGAAGTTTTTTAAAAGTTATATAGTTACTGAATTATTTAGTTTAAATACAATGACAAATTAAAGTCCACAAGGATAATACTGATCTAGTCGTCGATTAAGAATTATTTTTTTGAAAAGATTAAAGAAAGTAAAAAAAGTCTTAAATTATAAGTTTGTTTGCTGAGAGAAGGTATTTTTGAAAACTGATCCGGGTATTAAAGCAATCTTGTGCGGGAGATAAGACAATAATATAATTGTCTGTTTTGATTAGTTTTATTAAAGATATTAATCTGGGAGTGTCTACTGTCTTAGTAATGGTTATTTGTATACCTTGCAGTTTGCGGATGACCAAGTTATAATAGCAAATGAAAAAGAAGACTTGGAATATATGACACGGAAACTGCAAGAGAAATATAAAAAATGAGGCTTGGAAATTATTACCCAGAAAACTAAATATTTACCTATAGGAAGAGAGAAGTCAAACGTAGAAATGGAAAATGATGAGGAATATACATAAATGGGTGTAATCTTCGATAGAACAGGAAAAGATGACAAAGAAATTAATAAACGAATCACGCAAGCTAGACGGACAATTGGTTGTTTAAATGTGATATTCTGGAATAATGAAATTGGAAAGCAGAGAAAATATAATATCTACGATAGCCTATTATATGGGGAAGAAACATGGCGAGCAACAGAGAACAATAAAAAAAGATTGGAAGCAATAGAAATGAACGTATTCTGAAGAACAATGGGAATAAGTAAGAGGCAACGAATTCAAAATGACGACGTTCGACATCAAATGGGGATTGAAGGCTCCTTAGGAACAGACATAGAAAGAAAACAGCTAATTTGGTATGGGCATGTTCAAAGAATGAAAGAGTCAAGACTGCCAAAGAAAGTTATGATCTGGATACCACCTAACCGTCGTAAACGTGGAAGAACCAGTAAAACCTGGAGAGAGGGAATAGCGAAGACAATGAGATCAAGAGATCTGAGAGAGAACCAATGGGATGACAGAAGAAGTTGGAGGTTGGACATCGGACAGCGTCGAAGCATTCGAGGGAGTCAATTCAATACCTCGTATCTGCAAAAGAGCTATTTTCGAGGAGGTTAAAAAAATGAAATACAGTTTCTGTTAGAGGTATTTTTAATTTTAATTGATGGGAATACATAAAAAACAGTAGATATAATTTAATTAGACCAAAATTATTAATGTAGTCAATTGACTATAATAGGTAAGATACGTGTTATTGCACACTAAATATTGTCAGAATCCGTAGATACGAGGTATTGAATTGACACCCTCGAATATATATGTCCATGGATTTACGTGTCTGTGTTATGTTTGAGGGTTTTATAAAGTTCACCTGTAAGTTCTTAGCGGAAGTTTAATAGGATTGAAGGCGGAGGTTTTGACAGTAAATATGTTGTACGTTGTTGTCAGAGCAGATGATGTAATCGACTACTGAAGATCCCAAGAGGACTTTGACTATAACTTTTAAGCAGAGAAAGGGGAAGAAATTTTAAGACTAGTATGATTTCAGCTGAGTTTTTACTGGAACATTATGTGCAACGGAACTAAAATCACTCATGATAATGGGATAACAGAAGCTAGAATAAAAATATAGCAATTATTTGGATAAAAGTTATTTAGTTCAATTACAGTGTAAAAAAGCAGCAAATCCATCGAAGTTTTGGTCCTTGTTATTAAAGAACGTTTATGTTTGTGTTGTTATTGTGGATTGTTTGATTAATATTTTAGCTTAAAACAAGATCGGCAGATTAAAATTATTCATAATTGCATTATCATTGAGACTGGACACTTGAGCAAATTTTCATTCAAAGCCAATTGCCAAAGAAGTGAGTAAAATGAAGATACAAAATGAATCTACGTCCTATTTTATCTCGTAATGGAACTAAAGAATATTTTTTTTTTCTTTTTAAGAAAAAAAATGATTACGACCTTTTCCAATTCATTAAAAATTCTACAATAACGTGGAGATTGCTTATTGCACATCAATTTCTATTCGGCGATGGAAATTAGCTCTAACTCCTGAGCGAAAATGAACCTCTAAAACCACACCATCATTATTTGATATTCGA
The DNA here is from genome assembly GCA_035357415.1 of Ophraella communa. Lineage (NCBI taxonomy): Eukaryota > Metazoa > Arthropoda > Insecta > Coleoptera > Chrysomelidae > Ophraella > Ophraella communa. The sequence continues at coordinate 28,677,265 of CM068984.1, read as the reverse complement.
TATTCTGTCATCTGATTTGCTGCCGATTTACGTTTTACAGGTCCAGACTAAGTATTTTATATATGTATTTTTTCTCTTTATTCCTAACAAAAAATACAAATATATTTATCTGTAATAAAAACTATTAATTTATTTTAATATATTTAACATAAAAGTTGTAACTGTAGTGATAATAAATTTTTGAATGTAAAAAAATTTTTATTTTTATCAAATTAAAACTCAAGCCAATACTGTGTAGCCCTGTTATATCAAATTTCTTGATAAAAGCAAAGATGGTCTTTAAAACTGAAGGTAATTGGCAGTTTTTACGATTGTAAAATCAATATTCTCGAAAATAATCAGCTATAAAATGTATTAAGTGCCAAGTCTTCAAATTGTCCTCAATTTCATTGCTTTAAAGTAGAAATTCAACGGTTAATTCTCTAGTAAAATACGGATATTTAGTGGCTTTTGGAATTTACACTCTGTTAAAACAAATTTAATTGCAAACCAAGCAATTGACTGGTGGTACAAACAAGTAATGACACATCAAAAGTTGGCTAATTGCTACTAGGTCGCTTTTGAATTATATACTCCCAATATGAACAGTAAACAACTAAAAGTTTGAACGAAACTTCCACTATTTATTCGCAAAATACGTTTTTAAATGTAATGGCAGCCGCTTCACTAAAAATTAGCATTGTCAGATCGACATATTGAAGTTACATTTTGTTTGTTTGTAGCTAGGTACCTGTTGTTGATTAGGTAGTATTAAGGCTAGACCAAATAAGGAAGTATTAAGACATAACAATATTAAAGCCTAGAAATTATTAGCCCTAAGGGATTATCCTGAATGTATTTCCGTCTAAGATCAGTATAACTGTGCAATGATGTAGAAAAACCAGAAAAAATTATGTCTTATTACTTCCTTACTTGGTATAGCCTTAACTACTTATCAACATCAGGTGTCTAGCTACAAACAAACAAAGTGTACTTCAACAGTCAATCTGACAATCAGCTGTCATTGAATTTAAAAACGTAATTTGCGAATAAATAGTGAAAGTTTCGGTCAATCGTTTAGTTGTTTGCTGTTCTTAGTAAGATGGACTTCCACAAAGTAAAGGTTACTACAATCAATTTCATATACTCCCATGTACTTAAATAAATAACAACGATTTTATATTTAATTATAAAAATAGAAAAATAAATTTTTTTATGTATCTACCTTGTAGTAAAATTAGTATCATAATATTAAATAAAGCATTGCATTTTCTTTATATCCCAAAAACATTAAATCCAATTAAATTTGAGACTATGAACTCTAAGTAGAAAAAGTAATGCCTGATATAAAAGAGAATATCAATTGGAAAAATGCTTCAGGCTGCGATCGTAATATCGTAAGATCTATTTTAATTTAGATTCTTAGTTTATGGAAAATAGTTGAAGTCATAATAATTGCAGCACTAAGAGTATCTCCCAATGAAGTGTAAATTAATTGATGAAGATATTGATATCTTATAATGCCCTACTTGACTTGACTAATTTGGTGTTCAGAAAGGACTTTTTTAACCTCTTCTATATCACATTGCTTTAGAATAAAATGGGTTTCGATTGCTGCTCAAGTACTGCAAATACCGTTAATGTTTACTATTAAACTAACTATATAAGTTGAATAGCGACAACAAACCTCTTTCATCTTTATGTTTTTGTAATTTCCTATCTATTTACTCTATTAGTTTATATTTTTCATTTATTTGAAACCATATTAAAAAACTAAAATAACATATTAACATTAAATCTAGCAAATTATGTATTATTTATATAGTTTGGCATTCAAAGTCCAACTATTTATAAATATTAAGGTTCATTTTTTTTATAATCAAATTAAATAAACTAAAATATAACTATTAAGTTGAAGGGAAAAAATATTTAAGCGGCCATCACCGCTCCTCCGTCAACTTCATCTAAAATCAGTAAATATGAAATGCCTGCATACGCGCTATCGTTGCAAATATAAGTACTTGTCACAAGTTAACAACTTATTAGTTAACAGAGCTTTGACAAGCATTTATGCAACCTACTCCAAACTCTTTAGGAACAGGTAAAAGTTAAATTGTTTATTGATGTTTGAATTACGTTTCTAAAAAAATACTAAGACCAGCTTTTATCTTGCAAAAAATATAAGCAGCACTCCAACATTTTATATTTTATCTGAATAGAAAGCGTTAGCTGTAACATTTCAAATTTAAAATAGTATGACATTAAACTTGCAAAACTCAAAAACAAAGATATAAAAACGGAACAAAAATGTAAAGGTGATCTTCTACACATTCCAGTAGAAGCAAAACTAGAACATCAGTTTAAATCGTAAAATAACTATTTTGTTTCCAACTTCTCATCCTGTACCCGTCATTATTTAAACAACTGATTTTCATAATTGCTCAATTTTGATTAAATTTAACTTACCACAAATTTTTTTTTTTCTAATAAATGAAAATGAAAGTTAACTTTCGCTCTTAGCGAACATCGTTTATATTTATCAGTAAAACTTTCCTTGTGGTCTAACGTATAATCAAACGGCAGATGTTTATTAAACGATTCAATATAATTTTATTTAAATTGGATATTAACAAAACAACAAATTCTTATGTTAATTTCGTTTTTTGCAGAAGTACGTGTGGAAAGCATCGATGCCAATATAATGATTGATACTATTTTCAATAAGATCATTTATTTTATGCAGGAAGAGATATATTAAAGTCACTAACTATCTCCTAGGATTGATGTTATGAAATTTTTTTTTCATACTGTACGAGTACAGAAAATGGCACTTTGCGGTACACTTGTACTTTACAGTACTCTTCAATTATCCCAGTGTTGTTTAAAGATTGACATTAATTGTACAACTACTGTTACCAGCAATATGTATTAATGGAGTTGTTGATGGATTTACAGTGTTTTCTGTAATCGCGGAAGAAGTGTGGCTGTGATGTAGCGAAACAAAAGTTTCGCTCCTTTGGATCTTTCTTGCAATCTTGTTTTTGCCTTCAATCGATTCTTCTATATACTTTTTTGCAACTGAAGAACTCTTCCATCCACCATGCTGTTTTAGAACTTTAAGCTCCAGCTCCAGCATTGGCCAACAACTTTAAGGATGTCCTCCTGAAAAAATGACCTGTATACTTTTCTGGTTGGTTTAGTAGGTGCTCCGCCAACAGTATGTATAACAGTTCTTTGAGACAGAGATTTTCCTTGTCTATAACCCACCAAAAGAGCTTTCAGGGAGACGCGTTGCCGTAAATTCATGTATTTTCTAAATACTTCCAAATAGTGAACCTCATCACTATTAATCACAGTGGAAGCTCGTCGAATATGCGTTTTTGCCTGGTTAATCTTAACTACTAGCTGAGTACCCTTATCCACCACATCACTAACTTATAAATTATGCATCTCTTCCCTTCAGCAACCTTCAGCAACTCCAAGTAATCACTTTGAGTAATAGATATTCTTTATCTGGAGCGTCCCTCATAAAGTTTTCAATTTGATCCTTTGTCACCACTTTCGACTGGTTTGGCTGATGGTCCACATTTTGTTTTTTCAAAAAGCTATCAACTTTGGGAAACTTGATATGTTGACCTTCTTATTAACCATAATGATTGCTTTTACCATCGAGTATTTGGGCCATAATGGAGAAGGGTTGAATGTTTTAGACTGAAAATTTAAACTGTTGAAAAGAATATTCTTTAAAAAAACTTCATCACATTTTCATTAGCACTACTTTTGAAATTGTGTTCTTCACACCAGTTGCAAAACAGCGCATATTTTTTTCATATATTTTCGCAGACTTAATTGAAATGGTTTACCCTATCGCTTCCGCAGTTTTCTCAGCCATTTCATCTGATTTCAGATCCATTTTCTACGCAGATATTTCAATATGTCTGCCTTTATTTACATTGTAACTTGGTAAACGCTGTTCATTTTTTATTTATAAAGCAAATTAACCATGTTAAGTACAAATCAAGTAACAATTTTTTCTCAGCAGTCTACATGACTTCCTAATAAAATGATCAAATATGTCATTTCAGTTTCATATTTTATTGCGTTTAAAACCAAAGGCAGAAAAAAAATATAGTACGATACACGTCCGTAAAGTGATTATTACGGTACTCGATTCTCGATTAGATATTCTTGACTCGGCTCCTTCGTCGCCTTCGTCCATAAACTTCTATCTCGTACCGTAATAAGTCACTTCCCGGACTTGTAACGTAAATAACTATATTATAACCTATTGCTAACAGAACTTTTAAAAAGTTTAAAAGGACTAATACAAAAACCAGATACTGATTCATGGGCGCCGCCAGAAAATTTTGAAGGGGGGGCAAAAAAATGACGTACATTTTTTTTCTATTTTTTTTTTAAACTTAGAACAAGAAACTTTGGAATTATCTTTGGTAGCACATCAACAATAGAAATAATCACACAAAATCACAGATAGAAAACTCTAACTAAAACTAAAAACATTGATCATTGTCAAAACTTAACATCCATTAAACGTAAAAAAATGTAAAAATCGAACATAATCGTATAACGTTAAACAAAAATGTAGATATTATTTATGTTCTATCTTATTCATAATTAACAAAATGATAAAATCCTAACCTATGAAAAAGCAAATTTTAATCTTCTGCGGTCTTGACTAAATTTATGGAGTACCTACTGTAAAATTGTATTTTGTCGCTTTCAATTTTTTTTCTATGTACACTAAACTAGCTAAGCGGTTTTCGGCCATCGTTGACCTTAACCAAGTTTTCACCCTTCTTAATGTACTAAACGAGTGTTCAATTGAAAAAGTCGTAGGTAGTAGGGAAAGAAAAAGTTTTATTGCACTGGCTATTGCGGGAAAAAATCATATTCTTCAGTAAGTAGTACATAAAAATCTATATCTTTAGAAGTACTTTTCTTTTTCCACATATCTTTACACGTCAAGCACTTTGTCTCAAAATTTTCGATGTTGTAACGTTCAATTATTTTTTTAATCATATCCGCGTTTATGTTTGGAGCATGAGATGGATGTAGATTTGCTAAGGAGAAAGCAGTAGTTGTGTCTTCGGCAAATCTTGTTGTTAATGAGCTACCAATAACATACAAGTATATTCTTCGCCTTGTATAAAAAAAACGTTAATTTTCTAGATTAAAATCAATTTACATCACGACACTTAAGTCAGATAACATTATTATCATTATTGCCCGATGCAAAAACTGGCCTTTTTGTCCGTTTGATAATTACGTAATACATACAAAATCTTGTATAGCGCGCGAACGTACCGCGTCACAACCATTCAGCGTTGCCGCTGCCACTGTTGCCAATCTTATAATTTATTTCTTTTAATTTATTTGTAAAAAAATAAGACAATATAACTCTTGACTTACATACATTACATTAAAATATCTAAATGTATTTCATATACCATGTATATTTTCCAGGGTGGGGCAGTTGCCCCCTCTTGCCCCCCCTGCCGGCGCCCATGTACTGATTAGGAATTGTAGTAAAACTTCAAAGTTTCAGTCTACATCAGACCATCATCAGGCTATAAATAAAATTAATCCATGGTATACAAGAAAGATGGTAAATGTTAAAGTAGTACCACATTGTAAAGAGATAGAAACACTCCAGTTTAAATTATGCTCAATAAAATAGGCAGTGAAAATAAAAAAAAAAACAGGCAATGCAGTGGGTAATACCTTTAGAAATATAATTTCTTTTAAGGTTTAAAGGTTTCTAGATAATAAAACAAAATCAACAGTAGAATCACAACTGGAAGAGTCTCAAAGTGGATTTCACAAGTGTAGACACCGTGGTTAGGCATTGTCAGGTATGGCTTCGAGAAGGCCGTACGCAAGAAGCAAGGGGCTCTGGACGACCCCGTAGAACAACAGAGCGTGCAGATCGCCGCCTAAGATTATTGGCCTTAGGGGACCGTTTTTCCACTACCAGGTCCATTGCAAATGAATGGTTTGCAGATCACGGAGTACCTATTGGCCAGCGAAGTGTTTACCGACGAATAAGACGTGTTGGGCTTCAGTAAGTACTTATACAAAATTTTATAAAAATAAAATCATTTAAACTGAGTGTTGGGATTTTTATGTCACTTAGTATATATTGACAGCGATGTAGAAATTATAGGTTAAGAAAGAAGAAGTTTAATATTCATCAGTCTAAATGGAAAAGTAGTTTACATTAGTTTAATGGGCAGTATCCTCAGTCTGTATAAGAAAACAAGAAACAATGTTAAATGAAAAAACAGAATATGAAGAAGAAGAAGTTAATAGTATACATAGATGATGTCATTCAACAAGGTAGAAATTAAATAAAAAAATTGCAAGTGGGATACACTAATATGCAAGCAATTTATTTAACAGAATGGACATTTGTTGGGAATTTTGTAGAATGACTTGTCCTCTACGTATTGCATGTAGTTCATTCAAGCCACAATTCCTCTTTTTCCAACAAACCCAATGGCTTGCATTCCTAGTATTTATTGTTCATGGGTGACTAAAGCTACATCCTTTTTAAAAGAGAGAGTACTTCCCACGCTATAAAGATAGAATGGGATTCTAAATTTAATAACAACATCTGTTTAATAACATTTATTTGTTGTACAAACTAGTTACTGATATCTCCATTTTACCGACAAGATATCAAAGGCAATACCTATCTATAATAAATAAATATACATTTCGTAAACATATTAAATAAGTTATATTACTCATTGCTGCTCATTAAATTGGATTACAATAGCTAAAATATTATGCAATTCATCGTTTTATGAAAAATAAAAGATAGAAAACAGTTTTAAATGATAATATCCTCCTATAGTAAATTATTAAAAGTTAAAATAGACTAAAATCCAACGAATTTCTTTTCGAATCCCCAATTTAAAAAATTATGTATAATTTTCGACAAAAATAACAGCGTTAAGTAATCTTAAAAGCCTAAATAGAAAAGAAGATTCCGCAGAGGGTTATAAAATAAAAGCTCAATATTATTCAACTGTAACTAAAAATTTATTTATAAATCTCCCGTGGCGCGGGTGTTTCACTTTTGTTATTCAAGCATTTTCTTTTCTATTCTTTAGATCCAAAATCCATCTAGTAACTCTTATATTGGACTAAAAGCACAAATTGAAGAATAATAAAAATAATAAATCCAATTTCTAATTATATCTATTACTTATAACTTATCTCGACAGCCTGATGCTCTTGTTTTTCTGATTGTTTCTAATTGTTTATGTTCATTTTTGTTGATCTGTTGCACTGCTTTGTTTTGCTTTGTTCTATCGACTTTATTTTTATCTTTTCTTATCTATTATTGTTTTTTTATTGCTTGAAGAAGCAGACAATTCTTAAAGAGCGGTAATTCCAATTTAATTTATTTACAGTAGGCTAGTAATCCAAGTATAGAGTCCACAGGCTTGTAGTGTTTTAATATAATTTTGTATAAAGTGCTTAACAGCCCATGCATGCAAGAAATGTTGCAGGCTGTATTTGAATGTACAAACAGATTATATATTATTATTAATATTATTACTAATATTATTGCCTATTATAAAGATTTTAAAAAGGTTCTTAAAAACAAATCTAATAGGTTTTTATTGACCACTTCTACAATTTTACTTCAACTTTCTTCAGCCAAAGCGTTTTTCTGATTGATTCTTATTGTTTATGTGCATCTTTTGTTGCACTGTTATAAACCTTTGTTTTATCTTTTTATTGACTTTATTTTCTTATCTATTATTGTTTTTTTTTTATTGCTAGTATCTTTTTTAACCTATTAACTGCTATCAGTTTTAATGATACCTATTTATATTTTCCTTAACGTACTATTTTTAATTTTTTTTGTTCGATATTATGCAAACATTAAAATAGGTTATCCCAGAGGTATTATTTAAATTCCAACTTTTTTTTTATAATTTTTGATTATTTTTAATATTTAAAAATTATATTTGTGAATACCAATAATTCAATTTTTTTTTATTTTAAAGTAGCTTTTATCAATTATTATTAGTAACAATTCAAAAGATGTATATCCAATATCTTCATTAAGAGAAATTTAAAAAATGTACAATTGAGCAAATGCAAAAAATGTGAAATGACTGTAGTTATAGTATGTACAAAAAGTACGAGGAGTAATAAACCCTAATTAAGTATGCAAAACCTTTACAGGGAGCACCATGAAATTTTTGATAAATCTCTTACTTTAAATTACATTTCTTCCGTAAATATAAAAACCAGGTAGATCGACCCCGTATTTGTTTCAGTTGTAGCAAAGTTTAGGGTTTCTTCATTGTTAAAAAATTAGCAGATAAGCAATAACGCAATGCAGTGGTGTGTATTTTGGGAAAAAAATACGTTTTGAATTATAATATAATAAAAAATGAAAAGAAATAATTATTGGAATACATTTATTACTTACATTTTATTCTATATCCGACTCGGAAGAGGAAAAATCGTTGTTGACAATAATAATAATGGGGTCGATTAAATCATCACAAATATTGTCAATTTTCCACATATTTGCCTCTACTTTGATAACATGCTCGATACAGTTTGTCCAATTTTCCTTACTAACATGACTTACAGCACTCTCAAACAATTTCACAACATCGTGTATTTTAATAGTAGTATTTTTTTTCCAACTTCCCCCTTTACCTGAGCCCATATTAATTCTATGGGATTAAGTTTACAATGATAAGGGGGAAGTCGAAGAACTGATATACCACGAGAAGAAGCCATTTCTTCTACAATGTAGGTTTTGTTCATTTTTGCAACTCTTTAAAGTTCTTTCCTTAGTGGATCTTTTGGAAACTTAATATTTTTCGAAATAAGCCACTCCAAAAGCTCTGCTTTATGCCAACGACTTATGGGCAATGCTTCTCGTAACCGTGAATGGTAACTTGCGTTGTCCCTAACAATAACAGCCCTTTTGGAATCAGATCCAATATTTGAACAAACCATTCCTCAAAGACATCCCCATTCATATCTCCGTAATAGTCCCCCGTGCGTTTTGAAATAAAAGTTAATAATCCACCATCAACAAAACCTTCAGAACTTCCAACATGGACAATGATAAGTCTTTTTACTTTTCCAGATGGTGGCTGCAAACCTAACGACAAACCTTCCACGAATGCCTGCCTTCCGCTTTTAATGTTTTCATCTTGCCAAGATTTGGAAACTGTATATCCAGCATTTATCCATGTTTCGTCTAAGTAGAAGTTTTTCAGATTTTGTTCTCTGGCATGTCGAATGCTTCTTGAATAGTCTCTTCTCCAAAAAACTATTTCCGGTTTATCTATCAAGAGAGATTTTCTATTATGTTTTGTATATCTGAAACCCACATCTTTCAAAAGTTTGCATAATGTCATTCTGGAGAATTTTGTATAGTCCGTATCTTCTTGCACTGATGTCATAATTTTGTCAAGTGTTGGAATTTCCTTTCGTAAGTAAAATCCATGGACTTTACGCCTTAGTCTTTGTTTTAATGACTCATCGACCTCAATTGGTTTTCGGAGGAGTTTTAGGGGGTTGAAGAGTTCCATTCTTGCTTTCTTTTAGTAATCTATAAATTGTTGAGTTAGCAGCACACAACATAGCAGCACTTGCACTTGGATCCTTGTTTTTCAATGATATATAACAATTTAATATCAGAGTTTTTTCATTTAAAGATAATGGACCTGTTTTTGGTCGTTTAGATGGTCCTTGGCTTATCGACATTGTTTGGTACTTGCACAATTAACATTCAACAAATGTTTTAAATATATTCCAACTGTTTACAATATTATGAAAACCATACAACTTCATACAACTTTACTCAAAGAACTAATACTAAGTACTGATTTAATGTACCTACTTTCTTTTAAAATAACATTCCCGATAATGTTTCTTCCAAGAAAACTGGGTTGTTTGGAAAATCCCTCTCAATAATCGAATAATCTGTAAATGGGTGTAATCGTATTAAGCCGATTACAGTAGGCCACTTGCCATTTAAAATTTCTGAGAAAAATTCCCCAAACACTACATATAGGAGTAAAACAAATAAAAAATATTCATTTTGCTTCTTTGAATTTAATAAAAATTGTAACGATATCTTGCTATCTTGACTTTAATTCATTTTTTAAAAATATATTTCATTATAATTTATTTGTGACAATATACAAAGTTTGAATTAATCTTCTTAGAAAAAGAACAAAAATATATAAAATAATTATTGTTACAGATTGGTTTGTTTTCTATTATGAATAAACTGTGTTGCCTTTCTTTATCAAACTTACTAAAATTTATGTACCTCTATCACTTTTTTTTATTAAAATTAGTACATCCCGTTACCTCTGACCTAAATCGTATATTCTTTAGCATAGCTGCAACTCATTCGTTCAATACAAAATGTACCTTACGGTATACCTTCTTAAAATATATTTTGGTACGTCTATGAAATCTACTTAAATGAATGATTTATTACTCCTTGTCCTTTCTATATAGACTATAATATGTCCCAACCATATCATTGTGACCTAAATACAATTGAACTGATATGGGCACAAATAAAGGGAGAGGTTTAAAAAATTTTGGAAACTGTACACAGAGTAAAACCTGAAAATCGGAAAGGGGCAGTAATTTATATAAGGTAAATATTTATGTAGAATTAAAAAATTCTGAACGTTCCTCTTTTGTTTCTGATTTGGTTTGTAATAAGTAACTGTAATTTTATCGAATCATTTTTTATTGTAATTTTTTAATTATTTATTTTAATAATTTTTATAAAAATAAGATATACATTGTAAAAAATAGTCCATACTTTTTATTTTGGTATTCCAACATCTTTTTGTTTGTCATTATCCAATTTTTTATACTTTAGTTTATTATTATTACTTGACATGTACCACTTTATTTTCTTTTTTTTCTTTATTCGTTTAGTTTTACTCCAGAATATATTGTTTGAATAACAAACAATGGATTGTCTGTAAGCGATTGTATCCATGTTTTAATCTTTGGCAAGGAAATTAATACCCCATATCCATTTACGTAACCACGATATATGATTGAAATTTATTGACAACTTCATAATAAGTTTGCTATTCGCAAAGCAAAACGAATCAATAAACTTTGACAACTTCTAGACGGTACACCCATTTAGAGTTTACCAATATCTTGAATTCTTCTTTAATTGTAGCGTTTTTATTCTTATCCATTTCCTGATATATAGATGGATATGTTTGGAATTGGCATGTTAAAGGGTAATTATTTTATTAAGTAATAAAGAATGCCAATGAGAAAGCTCCCTATATTCCCTATTCTATTAACTTCATGTTATTTTAGTAATATACATTTTTTATCAAATGAAACTTTTTTTTGTAATAGGATATTTATTGGTGAACTCTAATTAAAACCAGAAGCCGGCTGGTGTTTTTATTGGCCACATACACACACATAACACAAAAAGAAACATTTTTTAGAAACGAGTAATATGAGATAACTTTAAAAATTCCTTTGTGTAAAGCGTTATTACAACAAATATGTGATATGAAACGAGTAGAGAACACGAGACAAAATTAATAATGTCTATTGGTCTCTCTAGTGTGCACAACGGGACTGAGCACTTATATTAAGCTGAATAATTTTGATGTTACTGAGCGGCTAAATTTTAAACATATAAAGCAGGGGGTAGGTGTATTTCCTATTATAAACTACTCCTCTTTAATACAAAATAAAAAAAAAAACAAATGCACTTCTTTAAGTTAACAATGTATATACAAGGTGGTCTAACAAAAGCTTAACACCTTGATTTTCACAACAATGGTAACTATAATAGACTTAATATCAGAGGAAACTGAACAATTTTTCTTTTACTTGCTCAAACATTACCTACTTCTGGAGTTTGTTGGTCTGTGATGTATCCTCTTCATTTAAGCTAAGAGATTTGTGATTGTTATTGAATAATCTATGGTATTGTTTGTTGATTATATTTGAAGGAATATTGTGACCATAATAGCGGAAACCACTTTAATACAATTGACTGACAAAATCCAAGACGCTGTGAATAAGAAAGAAACCGTGGTAGGTGCCTTTCTAGACATAAAAGAGGCCTTTGACAATACCCCATAAGGCTGTCAAAAGAGCACTGAATGAGAGAGGAGTAGATAGAACGACGTCCACCTGGATGTCGCAACTGCTATCTACGAGAATTGCAGAAATGGAGGCGAGACAAGACACTATCTTCATTAATGTAACCAGAGACTGTCCACAGGGGGGAGTTGCATCCCCACTCATGTCTACAGTGAGTTGCATACCAGAGAAGGCATACCATGTCAAGGATATTCCGAACATATGGTCATCCTTGCAAAAGGAAAGTATGAAAATATCTTCTGTGATATAGTTCAAAGAGGGCTGAACATTGCAAAACAATGGTGACTCGGTGGGACTTTCCACCAAAACCACCCTGATAGCTTTCATAAGGAAAAAGAAACCTAATTTAAAAACTATAAAAATGGGGGAGAACATCGTCGAGTGAAAAATATAGGTTAAATATTTAGGGATAATCCTAGATAGCTAGATAGTTACTCTGGAATAAACAGAAAAACGAAGTTATACACAAAGCTACCAAGGCGGAATTTAATATAGAAAGAAACTACAGCAGACAAGAAAATTGTGATTATGTCGGACAGTCAAGCAGACATCAAAGCACTGAGCTCCACCTGTCAGCTAAATGTACTAGGTCAGAAGAACACTGTCACCATCCTATGGGTCCCAGAATACTTAGGAATAGAAGGAAACAAAACAGCAGATAAGCTGACGAAAAAAAGGAACTGAAACCCCACATCTTGGACCGGACCATCCTGTGGGATCAGCAGCAACGCAATCTTAGGAAAACTAAGAAAATAAATGAAGAAAGAAAAAATCTAAGTACTGAAATCAGCTGGAAGGTCTAAGATAGACTAAGATACTGTAACTAGAAGAGATCTTGTGCCTGCCTTGGTAAAAAAAGGCTCCGAATTTTAACGGAAATATTAGGAAGCCACATGAAGAACTAGGGTTAGAAGATGAAGCAAAGTGCAGATTCTGTGAGGAAGAGGACGAAACCTTCATACTCTCGGAATGCCCTGCCTTGCAAATTTCTAGGGATAAATACCTGGGAGCAAACGAAATAGAGAAGGAATCTACTTAATTTGAAGCCCGACGATGTACCAAACTTTCTTAGGAAAGTAGGACTAGAAGAGCTGCTATAAGTCTGAGAAAACATCAGAGCAAATGGTAAGTAAGGGGGACACAATAGATCTCATAGGTCGCAGTGTACTTTCCACCCCTAATTCCATACATACATAGATACATATTGATATTTTATGAATTATAACCACCTAAATTATACAACTTCTGTTATGGAATGTTTAACCACTGAACTATTTCATTAGGTTAGAATGGTTAGATCATAGAAATGAGTTGCTCAAAAAGCGACAACGCCGCATGGCTTGTCTGAATGATACCACGCGCAAAAGCCGTTATACTATGAAATTTGTTACCGTCTCTCTAATTAGTTCAATCATTGTCAAGTGTGTAAAAAATAGGACTATTTAAGTCCCATGTTTCTCTTCACAAGTAAGTGAAAATATTTGTTTGTTTGACGATTTCAGTATCAAAATAAACATGTATGGTAATTATTCCGTGAGTTCGCAAACTCGATTTTTTTTAAATCTTCTGATTGTACAACCTCAGGAAAAATTACCACGGATATGTGTGATTTTACCCCGCTAGATTGTTCATAATGAATGAATAAGTACCTACTTATCTATACACTATAATTTTCTACAACATACCTAAACTGGTTATACCATATTGGTATTCAAAACAATTTAAAATGTTTCCTGGGTATCGGTCAAAATATATCTTTATTTATATTAAAACTAGCATCACAACGTTTCGGCCATGGGCCATCATCAGGAATATAAAGAAAAAAAATCACTCAATAAGTATACATCTAAAATTATATTAGTTTTGCCAGTTTTAATATAAATAAAGATATATTTTGAACGATGCTCTGGAAAAATTTTAAATTGTTTTATTTAATGTGCGGTCAGGAAAATTCCAAATATTGGTATTCAAACATCTTGTAATGAGAAATGTATTTCTTCTGTGCAATAAACTATTAATTGATATTGATTCTGAGGAGATGAGACGCCCTTCGTATTTTCGTATTTACTTTTTCTACAAATTTTAACGATAAAATGGAACCCAACACTTCTTTTATTCTAAATACACACATCTGAACAGTCTAGAGATAATTTAAAAAAATAATTAATTAGATAGAATTAATTTCTGTGAATTGCATGTGGAAAGTATATATTATTTCAATTTCTAATGATAATTACACCTAACCAAAATAAATTTTTTTATTATATTTATGATTTGTTCTTTAAAATTCAGCCAAATGAAAGAACAATTGTTTATTAAATGATGTAGATATTTCTTGAATTATAAATAGTTATTGAAATATAGAACACTGATTATAGTTCAATAAATTCGTTTTTTAAAACATTAATAAGTAATTTTTGATATTATGATGTTTATGCAATGGTAAAATAATGTTGTTCCTTGATATAAAGAACAGAGGTTTTAGAGCTAATGAATTTTATCAATTATTTTAATAACCTTGTTTTTAAACATATTGAAAGAAAGTTTAATTGAATAATTATATTCAGGTATAAGGATTTGATCAAAAATATGATTTTATACTTGTATAAATTAATTAATTTATTAATAATAAATACATTCTGTTCTAATTTGTTATTAAATATTTTGAAATTATACAAACTTTTCCAAATTTATTCTCTGCGGTTTTAAATTATAAAAAACTATCTCAAGTAATGTATAAAACATAACAGATTCTTGAGGAAAATCTAAAATGGAAAAAATAAAAAATTTTAAACCATATATCCATGGCTCTAATAACATTAAACTATTTATACCTAATGTCAAAATAAATAAAAATTTCCTGTATAGAAAATAAATCTTCTGCAATGAGGTAGATAAACGGTTGGATGCTGGTTTTGGTACGGGATAAGTGGTCTATATGATCCTCTACTGCAGACATTTTCCGATAAAAATAACAGATTCCTGAGAATCTTTAATTTGGTGACTTTCTTTTTCCCTTCATTGTCTTTCTTTACAATTTTGTTCGTTGGTACCATGTAAAGAAAGAAATAAAATAGCATCTCGTGAATCTAAAAAATTGTAGGACCAAAACCAACTTTTTAAATGAGAAAAGGGAAAAATTCTCAACCACTTCATATTATATGAACAACGCAACGTTAAGATGTAGCTAGAGGAGAGAAATGAAGTGGACGATGGATGCTAACAATTCGTTATATTTTCCCGCGTAATTTAAGAATGCGCTTTTTAATATAATAAAGCACAAGTTTTTAAAACAAAGGTTGATATTTTCGTTTCATAAAACATTTCTTTAACATATTAATGCCCGTTAGTAGAATTAAAAATTCCAATTTTTTAAACTATTAAGTCTAATTAAGAACGGATTTCTTTTATTCAATGAATATATATTATTAAAACAATAAACTTGTCAATTCTTAAATAATGAGCAGATTATCTAGCATAATTATCGTCATTAACATAAAGCAGAATACTTTAAAGGTTATACTGTAGGCAGGAATATTCCTTAATATAATAAACATCAAGTTTTCCAATCAAAAATGTAAGTTATGAGAACAAACGCATTTCCTTATAATTAGAATAAATTTATTGACATAATAAATAATTTTTTAAAAACTGCAGTTATTAATAATATGTTCAATATTTTTTTCTGTTCGTTTAAAAAAATTGCAAAAAATAGAAATGCTGTTTAAATTTTAAATTAATTTCTAATTTGATCATTCTAATAAAGATACTGTCCAGTGACTACATATAACTATTGTGTTTTATCATGGAAAGCAGACATTCGACGTTAGATCAAAGATGCTGAGCGGGTGGGTGGTTCTCAAAGCGTTATCAGTAGATTATAAGACTGTTTTAGAGAAACTGGTAAACTGGTTTTTCTACGATCACTGTGAAAAGAATGTAAATAGACACGTCTTACTTCAATGCAAAGTTAGTAATTTCGTACACTGTGTGGAAAAGTGTGCGGAATTCTCTGTACTGCATTCTGAACATGCGCATATTAGATCTCCCACGCATCTATCGTAGGAGGTCCTGTAGGAGGCTGACAGTTGGTGATTTGTAAATAATATATTTTGGCGTTAGCCACATTTAAATAGTTTTAATTATTTTTATAGAAAAATAATACATAAGAATTTATATAAACTTTAATCTAAATATTTGACAACGCGACGAATCATTATATAATTGTTTCAAAGTATAATGGAAGTAGTTGATAATAATTCATATTCAGAAGATGAAATATGAAAACCACACCACCCGAAATTTTGGAGATTGCTTTGAAACCTTTTGCCAGAAAAATCAAGAGAAAAGTATAAATGCGCTTATCGAAAATTTATGTAATGGAAAGAAAATAAAGAAATACTATCATTTTCTGAAAATGTAATGCTAGCTTATTTTTAAGAACAAACAAAATCTTTTAAAGCTTCGACACTATGGTCCCAATATTCAATGTTGCGAAGTACATTAAGTATAAAAAACTATATGGATATTTCGAAATATGTGAAATTAAAAGCATTTCTGAAAAGACAAAATGACAAATACAAGCCTAAAAAATCAAAAACGTTAACATCTGAAGAAATCCATAAATTTTTGAAAGAAGCACCTGATTATAAATATTTATTAACAAAGGTAAATAATCGTTTCATTATTTATAATATAAGCTATTTAAAACTAATCATTTTAACTTCTAGACTGCCCTTGCGATCGGTTTAACTGGTGCCTGTCGAATAGAAGAATTGTGGAATTTAAAGGGTTAGGCTTTGAAGTACGAAAACTAAACTGAAAGATCCTTTACGGTAACTGGAGAATTTTTTAATATATACAAAAAGTACGCTTGTCTGCGACCTGATAACGTCATTAACAGACGCCTGTTTGTGAATTATCAAGGGGGTAAATGCACAGGGCAAATTGTCGGAATTAACAAAATTGGCAGTAGGTATGCCTAAACAAGTGGCAGAATTTTTACAATTGCCGAACCCTAATCTTTATACTGGCGATTCTTTCGACGCTCCTCTGCAACTATTTTAGAAAACGTAGGAGGAGATTTATTAACTCTTAAATGCCATGGTGGATGGCATTATTGCAGAAAGCTATGTCGATAACGCCATCGCCAATAAAATAGAGATAGCCAATAAAATTGTAAACACAGTAGATTCTCCAATTAATCAAAAAGAAAAACCTTCCACATCATCGGCAAAGATTTCAACACTTATCGAGAATTTGGTAAAATATAGAGAGACTCCTGGATTAACACTTCAAAATTGCTCAAATTTTACCATAAATTATAATTTCAAATAAAAATGTTTATTGTTTTTGTCTTAAATTTAATTGACTTTAATATAATAATTTAAATTGGGTTTAATTAAGTTTTATAATTATTATTTTGCATTGCTGTAATGTACCTAATAATAATAAAAATGGGTACAGATTTCAAATAATTTTCTTATTTTAATTATTATAAATCGTGATCGAAGAAAAAGTATTATGTGCAACATGTGCGCAAAGTACTTTTCCCACTCGTTCTTCACTCGTGGGAAAAGTATCACTTTGCGGACTTGTTGCACAAACTACTATTAATTTTAAAAACTAGATAGTCTTATTTTGTCTATGAACCAAAGATGTATAGTAGAGCAGTAATAAACCAATATGAAGGTCATATTTTGTATTAATCTTGATTTTTCACTTTGTGAAAAGACTTTACAAATATCTTAAAATTGGTTATGTAGAATTATTATTTTTTAATTATATTTAATGCTTTTTAACGTAAGAATAGACATAAATTAATTTTAAACAAGTATATTTTTTTTTTCTAAATAACTCAAGAAAAAGTTACGTTGACTTTAAAAAATATCCCTAGTCTATATTATTATTCACGTTCGATAGCAAATGTAAGATGTAATCTACTCTCTAATAAGTAGTTAAGCAATGGCAGCAATTTTAGTTCTAATTTCAGATTATCTCAAGATAATTCTGCAATTCTTAGTATTGGAAAGAATGATCCGGAAGTAAGAAAATAGAAATGACAATAGAACCTTGCAGCTTATGCTCGATGTTATACTTCAGAATACCAAAATACCAATTTACTATTATTTAACAAATTTTCAATTTTCACTTTGCCCTAAAATTCTTGAGAAATTTATTAAAATTTTATATTCAAATATAGAACATTACTAATTAATGATAAAGAATACTGAGAACGACAAGGCTTTCTTTATTCTTTATTTGTATAAAGGTTTTCAGAATTATTTCTAAAAATTTAATAAAACCAACCATAAGAATGCGAAGAATTAATCAAATTTGCTAATTCTCATAATATGCCGACTCTCTTTTCTGTTATTAAAAGTAAGCAGACAAGATCTAATTCATTGTAAAATTAACCAAATTGTTAAACTGCTAACTTTTTATTTATTCAAAAAACAACCTTAAAAAATCCTGGATTTTATCATTTAAATACTAGAATTTTCCACAACGTATAGCAAATTTGAAAAAGAAACTATGTAAAATAATTGTTATAACTAATTTTTTCACGTAGAAATAAAGATAGTGATATGTTTGAAGAAAAGATCTACAAGGCGTAAATTATAATTAAGAAAACATAATAGACATTTACCAAATTTTTCCAGTATTCATTTAAAAATAAGCTCTTCTAGTTAATTGTTATTCTGTAGACTTCCACTAGGTAGAAGAAGACAAAACATACAAAAATTATGCCTAATATTGCTGTACATATTTTACAAACTAGTTTGTAACGCACCTTGATTTTTTCTTACCCATCTTAAATTATTTAAGATATATTTAGAAAGTCTCCATTAATTAACCCAATTAATGATTAGTAACTAATTAAGAATAATAAATAACTCTTCATTTTAACGTAACTTCCAAGTTTATTTAAAACCTATTTTTTCAAATAAACTTGGAAGTTCAAACGAAGAGTTTTTTATCTTTCTTAATAAGATGAACTTCCAAAAAGTAAAGGTCAGCACCATAAATGTTATTAGTAACTTGTTAATTTACTAAAATAGATTTATATATTGTTTAGAGTATTTAAATAACTTTCCAAAAACTCAATGTATTAAGTAACGTACGCAAAAAAAATCAAAACTTACGATTTTTTATAAGCAGTGTTTCCGGAAAAAAAAGTGCACACTCTGTATACACCTGTTGAAACTATAAAGTTTGATAACTTTGAGAGTGGTAGAGTTCTTGCAAACCCTTTTATACAACGCCGGAACGCACGCCGGCGCTGCCACCATCAGGAGGCGTCTCGTCAACCGAGACTTCTATCGCAACAAGTTCCCTCAGGTATCGTGCGCCAAATTAAATAAACAGTTAAGTTAATAATTCATCTTTTCAATTGGTCACACAAACTGTTGCAGATGCAAGAAAGGTAAAATCAAAGACAAAAAAATGTAACCTGAGTTTATTAAAAAAAAAAACATAATCGAGCATTGACCAGTAATTGTGTTTACTTCAAGAGTAATTTTTTATAATACTGCGCTATATTTACCAACTTAAAATGGTTTTCATCAAAAATACTGAAATGAAGTAGATAATCTTGTGGTCACGGAGGTTTTTTTTATTATTAACAGCATCAACCACTCTGGGTTATTAGCTGTACTATCATTAATACATATGGTTACTTAAGTCTAATAGTATTTTGATTATTACATAAGTTCACATTTAGGTAACAGTATCATAATTTACAAATTAAGAATGGGGTTTACAAAATGTTAACAGTGGTTATAGTTTGTTTAAAACATTAATGTCTTTCAAATAATTAAACAATTGTGTAAGCTTACAGTGTGGTCCTAAGAGTACTTTTATACTGATAGGTATTGAGTGTTTTTGTCTTTCACCATTGTATTTAGGACACTTTATTAATATATGTGTTACATTTATGTCGCAATTACACAGGTCACAAATAGGGCGATTAGATTTAGAGATCAAGTAGATGTTAGTAAGTCTATCTCACACCAAGGTTCTATTGAGGGCTTTATTGTGCGTAGAGTTGATTGCGAAAGATTCCACTCGTTTTCCCATTTGCTTATCACTTTTCCTTTGAGGAATGCTTTGCAATCCGAAACAGGCACTAAGTTCACTAACACTGAGGATGCACTGCGTATTGCTTCTCTGGCATGAAAATCTGCTTTTTTGTTTCCTTGAAGTCCAATGTGTGATAGAACCCATTTAAAGCCTACTTGCTGCATCGTGTTCTTTAGTAAATGTAATTGTTCTTTTATTAAAATGCTTATAGGATTACTTGTATATAACTGTTCTATCGTATGTAATGCACTGAGAGAATCGGTAATTATGACAGATTTTGGAATTTTTTGAGTGCGAATATGAATGAGGGCTTGCAGAATTGAATATAGTTCTCCAGAGTAAATACTGCAAGTGGAAGATAATTTAAATTGTAATATAGTGTTTGAATTTACTACTGACGATCCCACACCATCAGCAGCCTTAGATGAATCTGTATAAATATGACAATGATCTGGGAAAGAAGCAAGTATGTTGAGAAAAGATTGAATAATTGTTGCATGGGGGGTGTCAAACTTATTGTATTTAGAAAGTGTTAGATCACATATTGCGGGAGAAAAGGTCCAGGAGGGAGGAGTTACTGTATTGTTCTGATCAAAAAAATTTGGGAATTGAATATTATGGAGAGAGACATATCTTCTGATTCTCTCGTAAAAGGTGGGATTCGTTCGTTTTTTATTTGCATAAGTTTCTTTGAAACGTTCTGCAATAGTGTGATGGAAAGTGGGATGCGATTTTATTGCATATATGGATGATGCGTAGGTTAATGACAAGTACATTCTTCGGAAATTTAAAGGTGGTTCTCCAGTTAAGCATTGTAAACTATAAATGGAGCTAGTACAGAATGCTCCTGTGGATATTCTTCATACTGTATTTTGTATGACTTCTAGTTGAGCAAGAATTGTCTTCTTTGCAGATGAGTATACAACTGATCCATAATCGAGTTTGGATCGAACTAGAGATTTGTAAATAAGAATTAAACTTTTACAATCTGAGCCCCAATTACGATTGCACAGTGTACGCATCAAATTGAGACCAGATTGTTTAATGTTCATAATGTGGTACTTCCAAGATAGTTTTTTATCCCAGAAATTTTAAGTGTTCCACATAAGTTAAGTTGTTTCCATATAACTGAAGATCTTGAGTTGTATACTGCCCTTGAGGTGTTTCATTTGTTTGGTCTTTAGTGCTGGATAGTGTACCATTTACCTTAACCTTAAATTGTCTCTTACTTAGGTTTTCGCGGCCGACTAAAATACTGGAGGAAAGTGTCAAGTGCTTTTTTGGTTGGAAAAAGATACTGGTAATTTGATTTGAAATGAATAAATATTGATTAGAAGCTGATATATTTAACTTATAAATTAAATGTTTTCAACCTCTATAATTTTTTCTGCTTTCTTTTAAGCTTTCAGTGGTTCACCCTACGTATTAGAAGTAATCCATAATGTCCTTTAGTGGATTCTCCCTTACGTTGGTTAGTGTTGGCCAGTACTCAAGGTACAGTCATAGAGGATGATTCCTTTTCTTGTTCACCTCCTTTACATATGAACCATGCACCATGTGTGGTGCTTACTTTTATACTGATTATTCATCTGTTCAGTAAAGTATCCGTTAGTTATTTGTTTACAAAACTTAAAGGTCACCTGGAAGCAGTAATTTATGCGTTCAGCACTTACTGAATACTCAGCTCTATGGGAGATAAGGCAGCAGTGTATTTTCTGTGGATTGTGTGACTATACTAATGAGTTGTATAATTTTTTTGTCAGATGACATTATACTCTGCATCAGCTATGTATCTTGTTTAGTTTTTTCGAGATTTTAAAAGGAGATTATTAGAAGTTTTTAGTTAAACTAAAAGCATTTTTTAATATTTAATAATGTCGAAAACAGGTAGGTACATTTCTTAAAAAATAATTTAATTTTTGTACTAATTACATAATATTTAGAAAATAAAAGAAGTTCGAAGAATTTTTCCATAACAAAGACAGAATGCCTAAAAAAGTAAGTATTAAAACGTGCTCAGGTTATAGAAAATAAAAGAACATGGAACAGTTTAAAACTGGATGTGGTTCGGCAGAAAAAAATTATTTTACTTCACGGGAGGAAAATAATGTCACTAAGTGTGGAGGGCCTCTCATCCAGGAACAATTCTGACCAAGGTAGATTTGACCTTGTTTCTTTGTCTGTTTTAATTGATTATTTATTTTGTTGTAGTTAAAAGTAACGCAATAGTTATGATGCCACAACAAAACATTGACATTACTTTTGTTGATAATTTTGATGAAGAAGATGTCATTCCAGAGTTCATTGAAGTATGGCCAGAGGCAAACGTGTCAAGGCCTGATGGACATATGGCAAGGCCTCTTGAAAACATAGTATGGCCTGATGAAAACGTAGCAAGGTCTAATGCAATTGTGGCAACTCTAAAGCTAAACAAAACAAGATCGGAAGATGGTAAAACAACATTAGCACCCATTTTACAGGAACTTCAGAATAACACAGGTAATTTGAGGTGTTCTTTTCTCACTATGATTTTTTCTTAATAACTTATCAAAATATGAATTTCAAGTTCTAGTACTTCCTGGACCCATTTCACTTTAAAAATACCAAGAAGTAAGAAATTAAACATACCTTCTGGAGTAAAGTGACCTTTTAATGTTTCTCGCTTGGAATCCTCTCGGATTTGCAATTAATTGCAAAAAAGAAATTGAAAAATTAAACTTACAATGGACTAGTTTAGTAGGATCATATTAATCAAAATGATAGCAATATATATTTAGGATAAGATACCTCCTTACTTATATTGGTATTCATTTTGCAATTAATTTTTCTCATTTCGTAAAATTTAGCAATAAATAATTAGTAAGTTTTAAACGTAGCGCCAACTAATAACCAATAATGAAGTGTGTTTAAAAGTCAACGTTGTCACATTTTAGCTACGTTAGTTTCAAGTATTCTCAAAGAATTGGCGGTACAAAACACCGTGTTCTGTGACTAACTGATTATACCAGTTGACAAGATATATGACAGGAGAGAAAATCGTGTTTATCTGTAATAAACAAACAAGACCCCTATTCTTGTCGGTGATAGAATAGAACAGCCAATAGAAAGTGGGCGTGGTTCTATTGAAAATGCCAAAACGGTATTCTTGAAATTCGTTGAAATTATTATTATTATCAATATTAACAATGGTTTCTGCTAATTCTACCACATTTTCGTTACCTGGAAGTGGTTCATTCTCAATAATATTGTTTCGCGCAATATTATGTAAGACTGCTGTGGCCACAATTATATCTTGTGCCATTGGTATCCTACTTCTCAAACCAATCGAAAGACAAGGCAAGCGCCGCTTCCAAATGCCAAATGTTCTTTCTATTGTGCCTCTGGTTCCAATTTGAGCCTCATTAAAAAGATTTTACAATTCATTTTGAGGATTTTGTATTGGTATAATCATGTCGTGTCTATGCACTATCACTTAGTAATACAGTATTTCTAAATTCGTTTGCTTCGAAGAATATTAGAATTCTCAAAAATATAGGCACCATGGGAAGAGCCAGGCCATCGAGCAACTATATCTCTAATCTTGTAACTGGCATCACACACATACTGCACATTTAAGGAAAAGAACCCTTTTCTATTCCTAAAAACTTCTGCACTTGGTACCCCTAAAATGTACAAAGATATTAATGATTTTATTTAAGAACCTTGTTTAAACATACCAAGACTTTGAATTTTTATATGTGTGCAATCTATCGCACCAAGAACTCTAGGAAAACGTGCTATATTCTGAAATTGTTCTTGTTCACGGGTCTTTTCTTCCTGTGCAGAAGGCATACAAATAAATTGTTCTCCCAACCCGGCTAGTTCAGAGGAATCTCTATAAATTATTTTGACAGCAGTTGACTTATGAATATTTCCAAAATCTCTCGAATAGATATATAAAAACCCCTGTTGCATAAACTCTGAGGGTTGGCAAAAGCTGTTGCAGTGGCGGAATCGGATTGTTTCTAAAAAATTTCACTCTTACCGAAATGGTTTTCTTACATAGTTTATAATAAAATACTTTTCAGATTGGTGTCAGTATTTCTTCTATGGAGGCTATAGTTTGTACAACCGAATTTTTTGAAAAAAATTCAAGATCATCCCAACAGTTTAAATTGTCCCATTAGTGAAATCTGTTTTGGCTATCAAGGTCGGCGATCGTTAATATCGTTGAAAAAATATTTATGTCGTCAATAACATCCAGTTTAAAACAATTAAGTAAAAACACAACACGCGAAAGACAAATTTAGGTTAGAATCTCATCTGTAATTCGTTAGTGACAGGTCCAATCGATTTGTAAGTTTTGTAAGTCTTCAGTAGCTTTTACTTACTGAAAAGTTGGCGCTACTAGAAGATAATTAACACTTACGGGTGACAATCCTCTCATTAACGCTTTACTGAAAGGTAAATAAACTGGCCCTTTGAGTCTGAGTTGTTTTCTAATTATTTTTCGGAATCTTTTGGTTGTGTTCTCGTTTGGGTAGCTCCTTTGAAAGTCTACTACCTTCTGGTTCGACCAATTTTTCTCTGAAAAATAGATGGGAGTCCCATCTATCTGACCTACACTGGCATGTTTTTCCTTAGTCCATTGAATTTGTATGTCCACAGATTTTGAGTAAACTACATTCCATATTTTGTTTTATGTTCGTCTATATAGATATTTTTTATACCTGCCACGTTCTTTTCATCTGTGTTTTTCAGTGTTGTACTGTAGTGTTTGTTAAATTCTAACACAAGTCCTTCTTCGTCTACAAAAGTGGAGTTTTATTGACAGCCTCTTTCCACAGAAAACACCTTACCACACCGCACTTTCATGCAACATCTTCAGGAGAGCACTGTTTATAGAAACATATGATTGATTTGTTCTATTTTATATAGGTGAATTCCATGTAAACTTACTAGCAAGGGGAAATACCTTCGATAAGAAGTTTAGTTTGGTTTTAAGGAGTGTGGTAGCAATACTTTTTTTTATTGGTGAGAAGAGAGATTGTTGAGAGATTTCTGAAATTTACTTACAATCAGGAGTTTCAGGAGTTTTCAATGTATGGTGTAGCACCTTTGACCCTTACCTCATTGACATTTATTTCAATTTCTCTAACGGAGAGCATCTTTTTTATCCATTCATCCTTAGTAGACCGTGAACAACCTTACTCGCTAGGAAGGTTAAGATATTAGGAAGGGTAATTCCGTCAAACGCAGCTTCTTAGTCTATGAATACCCCCAAGGTGGACTACTTTATCTTCAATGGCCTTTTCATACTTCTTACCACAAGGTTGAAGACAGAATTATTACAGATAGACTTCCTTGCTGTGAAAGATTTAAATACAAACGTTTTCAATTTCAATCAAATTTGGTAACAGAATGCTGAAATTCTCTCTCTTGAGAGAGAATAATATTCTCACACTGGTTAGCAATAATAACATTAGCAGTTGCTTGTCATGGTAGTGCAAGATTTGAGTAACTGTCAAAATTATTGCTGTCACTTTTTGATTCATAAATATAAAAAATACCATGAATTTTTTTAATGATTCAAAATTAGAATGAGAAAATACACCACGTGAAATAACAAGGAGTATAAATAATATACTGGAAAATTTACTACCAGAAAAATCAAAGAATGAATATGAAAAGTATTGCAAACTGTTCATGGATTGGAAGTACCTAAACAAAGAATATAAATTTATTTTTCAAAAACTGTTTTGATTGCGTTTTTTGGTGAATTTTCGGGAAAATGGAAATCTTCAACAATGTGGAAAATAAATTAAATATCAAAGGAAATTTTTGAGTGTTCACCTAATATAATTTTCATTGAGTTCTGTAATATAAATTTGTTTCCATTAAGAAATATATATTTAAAATTTTTGATCGTGGAGAAAGTATAGTCTGCTACTCGGTTAGAATGTTACTTCGTTATGCTCGCGAGGAACCACGCTCACCTTCGGTGCTTTCCTTGTTACAGAATATTCTATTATTTCTAAATCAAAGAAAAGTTTACAATGTTATGCTTTTAATAACATACAACAAAAAAAGTTTTGTATTGAATTATTTAATTTTTTTAAACATTCACATTAAACCAAGTTAAAATTTTAAAAATCTAGACACCATTGGGAAATTAAAAGTAAATCTCTTTCTTCCTTGTACAGAGAATGTTGTGATATTATTTGCATCAATAAAATTAAGCACTCGTCGTTTTTGCGCTGTAATTGCCAAATTTTCAGTCGCAATGTTGTATGAGAACGGTATTCGTACAGATAATTATGGAAATTAATTAAAGAAATGCCATTTTCAGGGTGGCATTACAATTTAATAGCACAATTACATTATTTAATATCGTTATATTTTATCCTCACTATCAAAAGATTTCCGAGTTGAACAAAAAATACATAAATGAACAAAAATTAATGAACCAAGTGAACTAGTTGTATTTAGAATTAATTGTAGTAAAGAACTGCTGTTTTTTAAAGCTGGAAATATTGAGTTTAATTTTAAAAAGCAACTAGCGGAGCTGTTATATCTTAATATATTTGTTTTACAAATATATATTTGTGTATAAAATGAAGATTCAATCAAAGAAAACAGTTTAATTGTGGAAAACAAGATTTATTTGTTCAATCAATTTGTTCAATAACAACTTTAAATTATTGATCTGGTAGATGTCTTTTTATTTCAAGATCTTCAAGGAAATCTAAATTTTGTTTTTTATCATAAATGTGTAGTATTTGGTTGTCATTGGTGTGTAAGAGTGAGGTTGGATTTTCAAGTAGGTGTTTTGCATAATTTGACTTATATGGTTGTTTTAAACTATATGCTCTTGAACATTTTTATTTGGTTTTTATTTTAATAAAAGTAAATAATGGTTAAGAATAATAAAAAAACTCTTCGTTTGAACTTAACTTCCAAGTTTATTTGAAAAAATTATTATGTTTTAAACTACAATAACAAACCAACCAACCAAAAATTTACAATAAATGTTCAAATTGTTCTCCATTGACCGTTAGACAATGACTGAACCGGGCATTACTTTCGTCTCTAACATTCTGTAGCATAGCGAGTGTTATGCTCTGTATTTCTTGTCTGATTCGGTCTTGTAGTTGAGGGATATTTCCAGGTCTGTTTAAGTAGACTTTAGATTTTAAATAAGCCCATAAAAAGAAGTCTAATGGGCTCAGATCAGGTGATCTAGCAGGCCATTCCAATGGTCCCCTTCTTCCTATCCACCTTTGTGGAAAATTTGTGTTTAAAAAATCGCGCACAGCTACTGCGAAATGTGAAACCAAATTCTGCGGTGTTCATTAGTGGGTATTTAAATATCAGGAAAAAGCTGGATCAGATCAGGAATTAATGTGTTTTGTAGGAAATCCAGATATAATGCTCCTGTTAAGTTTTCATCAAAAAAAAAATGGACCAATAATTGTATTTGCACAATACCAGCCCATACGTTAGTTTTTTGTGGTCTTTGCGTATGGTACTCTTGCATCCAGTGTGGATTTTCATCAGTCCAATAAAGGGTGTTTTGCTTGTTAACATGACCGGTCATATAAAACGTTGCCTCGTCCGAAAATAAAACGTTATCAATGAAATTGTTATTTTGGTTAATCATATACTGGCAGAATTCAGTTCTTAGATCAAAGTCGTCTTCAGCTAATTCATGGATGAGACGTACTTTATAAGGATGGTATTTTTCCATTTTGAAAATGTTTGATATTGAAGACTTTCAAATACCAAAATACCTAGATAATCCTCGCACTGTACAGTGTGGATTTTCTATAGCAGACAAAATTATGTCTTGTTGAATATTTTCATCATTTTTTGGTCTTGCTTTGGTGCATCCCCCACATATCTTAATTCTCTGTATTTTTGCTCTATTCTACTTACCGTAGATTGTGAAATAGGTTTACAATCTGGGTGCATTTCATGGAATAATCGGCAAACCTTTTTTTGAGTCCGCATCTTATTACCAATACCAATCATCATTAATATTTTAATCCTGTGACTTTCGGTTAAAGGTAATACGAAACTGTGCTTCAATGTTTTTGACCATTTTGTCAAATAAAAAGAATGGTAAAAAATAATGCCAAACAAAAAAGTTTTTTAAAGTCCAGGAGCTTGGATCACTAATAAAAGCTGTAAGATACAATTATTAAGAATAATGCTGGATGTTTTTGATAGTTTATCAATGTAGTTGTATAACAATACGTAATTTTAATTAGTGTGTTTAGGTATTACGTTTATTCGTTATTTTCATTATTTTGTAAGTAAATTTTTGCATTTTTGCCCACCCTGTACCAATTCGAAGCAGCATATTATACATTTTTGGAATCAGCTCAGCAAAGACAAATTGGAAATTGAAAAAAAAAGAGGGGGATCCATTTGAAAAAAATGGTGCTGACGTGATTACACGAAAGTGGTTCACCCAGTGTATTAGATTATGATTTGAAACAATAGTAAATTGAAATCAAAAATTGACCTGTTCTGGAAATTTCTAATTTTATTGTTCATTTAGCCAATAATGCGTTACTTCATGGACGCACTGTATATGAAATCATTTACGAGTAAAAATTTATATTGGCCGTTTAAAACACGCTTTTTGACAAAAGCGAGTTTCTGCATAAAATTTAGTGAAATGAAAGCAAATATATTTAATATGGCCTTATTTACCCTATTAATTATCATTTCCAATAAAAGTTAAGGCACATTTTTTCATGAATGACGACAAAAGGTTCTGACAAGTTAGAAATGCCTCTTTCAAAAAAATAAGTAATATTTTAACGATACTTTAGACAGGTTGTTTGGGGATTACGTAATTCGTTAATAAGCTCTTTAAGATATATTTTTTTATAAAGAAATGACAATGACGAAGATATTTACCGCGTCCGCAAAATAATTCGCTGTGAATTCTTATAAAAGTTTTTTTAATTATAAATAAAATGAAGTAAGTGCCTAATCTTATCAACTGCTGATAAAGTGAATATTTTTAAAAGCTTGCTGCACAAACTGCTGTTATAAAATGTACACATTACAAGTTATCATCTGGATCAATATGCTTAGGTATAGTTTGTTCAACGGTATCTTGCCATTACGTCATACGTTGTACAACTTTGTCTCTCATTCTTGAAATGGATGAGAAGGAATTACGACGTCATAAACGTATTTATTTAATGTCGACTTGAATGGACGAGCTCAGCAATTTATTGCCAATCTTGTTTATTACCAAGGTCTACCACTGGAACCATTTTTTGCGTCATTGATTTTAGTATCATCAAGGATGTCCCGGCATCGGAATCTCAGAAAATTATAAAAAAATTGATATCAAGTGATTATTAGGTTATTTAGTTAGATGAATACTTAGACTAGGACAGAGAGAGGACAGCGCATTACAATGAAAACCTTATGCGTTTGATTGAAGCCAATTTTCAAACGTTTGACATATGTTTTGTGGTAAACAAATTTGGAACGTCGAATTGTATTTTTTTCGTTTTTTTTTATTAATTTTCACCTTTTTTAATTACCTGAATAGACATTTTAAAATGGTTAATTATGCAGCTTATAAGTGCAACAGTCAGAGTGCTAAAAAAGAGGAAGGAATTTCATTTCATAGGTAAAAAGTATTTTAAAACTATTGCCTTGAAATTTATTTCTATTAATATTACAGCTTTCAGGTAATATATGTTTAACTAAATCACATATGTTATGTATGATAAATTAATTGTACATACATTTTGAAAATTGTTTTCATTTAGTTTTAAAGATTATTTTTTATTTCATTATTACGTAGCTGATCTATCATCAGCGTAGTTATAACATGCTAAACGTGTCCGTCTGTCTGTCTGTCCGTCTGTCTGTCTGTCCGTCTGTCTGTCTGTCCGCACGTTAACTCGAGAACGCTTTGACGTACAGACTTCAAACTTGGTATGTACGTAGTACTCATCTAAGGCATCTCTAGGAATAACTTTGGGCCTAATCGGTTGACCCTAAGCGGGTCAAAGGTCAATGTCAAAAACTTTTTCAAATGGTAACGTACGTCATTGGGCATATCAATCAAAAGGTACCTTCGTCCTGACTACATATATTACCTAAATTGTTAATCCTACGCGGGTTAAAGCTCAAAATCGAATTTTTTCAAATTCCTACGTACATGGTGTAGCATCTATGCATTGTAAAATTCTACAAGCCAAAAATGACTTTAGTTAATTGACTATAAAATTAATTCTACAAGACAAAAATTGATGATTCTTTGTACAGATGTTATTTGATGTCTAGTTAGTGTCCACACAAAAGTTCAGCCAAAAAGCGTCGGAGACACTGGTTAAAATCACTAACTAATGGAAACAACTTTCAAATCACTAACAAATGGAAACTTCGATCAATTCTTCCCTATAAAATTACTGTGATTACCTACTGGAGTAATTTATGCTCTAGTTGACTCTGGTATAATTCAATTTACAAATGTCAAAATTTATAAGATGACGCATTGAAATCGTTCTTGTGTGACATAATTCGACTATACTATTACCGTAGTCTTCATTGTATGAGTCGTATGGTGCATGATGGAATATGAATTGGATTCCCTCTTGGTTTCCTAATGCGCTAATGATGATTCATGTGTATATGCATAAGCATATTCAGCACAACGCCCAACAGTAAGAATTTATTTAATTGACGATATAATGAAATTGCATTGACATAAAATGATAAAAATTGGTATGCACATTACTGAATGTAAATTAAGAGTTCTGACAAAAATTCAGACCATCAGCTAGAAAAGAACGGCTACAAAACACTTTGCTCATAAATACATAAGGTATACTACACTCAAATCCATATTATATCAGTATCCAATTCAAAAGGTGGTGGAAACTAGAAAATCGAATCAATTAAAATTGCTTCAATCGTATGTCTACATGAGAATACTCTATACTCGGTTATGGAACGCGCATTTGTGACATCGTTGGTTTCGTTCATTCGTGGACATACAATCGACTCCTTCAAATCGATTATCAGCTACGTTGCTACACGCGTACTTACACGCGTTTTATTATTTGCTCATAGATGTAATATTTTTGCAGTGGCGTGGAATAAAAACATATATTTGAAATAGATTAAATGGGTTAAAATTGTAATATTTATTAAATAAATATGTTTTAAAATGATTGTTCTTTTTTTTGGAGCAGTATAAATTTAAAGACTTTTTTAAATTAGATTTGTAATACGAAATAATGAAATTGATTATTTAATAATCGTATAAGAAAAATCGTATGATACGCCTATGTCAATATTGTCCGCCATTAGTTCGGTGGTAAGTGGGTTACATAAACTGATTCCAGTGCTCAGTCCTCTCTATTTCCTTGTCTAAGGATGAATAACATATTTTTATTTCATTTATTGATGTTCTGTGATCTCTGTGACCATTTTAAGGTTCAGAACAAAACCTGCAATAAAAAACCTAAAACCTCTTAACAAAATGCAAGGCAATGTTTAAACTCTTGGAAAACATGGGTTTCCCCACAAAAAGATCTAGTAGAGTTAGATCAGGAGATTTAGTTGGCCACTCCACAGGTCCTTTCCTACCAATCCACGTATAGTCGGAGAGTCGGAGAGAAGTGTTTGATGCACCTTGAAATTTTTTCGTTTAAAATCTATTGAATTGAAAAGAAGATATACCTATGTTGGCTTGACCCACCTTGGGACACCAGGTAGAGCGCACCATAAAAAGGTGTAAAAAAATATGACCCAAAAAAGTGTTTGATTCATCAGCCAACCACCAGTAATTGAAAGTTTAGGTTGGGTTATGTTTTGAAAAATACAATTATTTGGGTAGACACTTTTAAGAGGTTTTAATAAATTTAATAAATCCACCCCAAAATCGATTTTTTTAAAATACCATTTGAAGTGTTTGATTCACGCTGCAATTTTGACAGCGTCTTTATTAAATATAAAAAAAAAAAATATTTACAAAAAGCCAGCCACTTAGTCCGGGGTTTAATTGTCGGTAAACATCAAAATAAATCTTATTTATAATAGAAAGAGAAATCGATGGCGATAGATGTGAGTGAGAACGCCGATCACCACCGTGGCTGCCTCAGAGTAATAAGTAAACATCTTAGAACATAAAATAGTAAGGAAGGAGTTTATATTATATCTATAATGTTAAAATCTGGTGACGGAAGTCGGCCATATTGGATAACCATTTATGACTAATAGTTTGTTTACAAGTTATAAAAATTTAGTTTTCTGTTAAAAATTTGGATTAATTATTTATTGGTAAGTAGCTATTATTATAATAAATATACATTATATATACGTAATAGTATATTACACACCGAGGTGGAAAGTGTTTCATTACTGTCGAGAGATGAGATAACTGACTGAGGCGCGTAGCGCCGAAGTCAGTTACATCTCGAGACAGTAGGAAACTTTCTACTGAGGTTTGTATACTATTTTATTCACAATCAATTGTTTCAGAAAATAATTTAAAAATAACAATTTATAAACTATGTATATTTCTAAAATACCTAGTATTCTCGTATGTCCTAAATAATCAATAATTGTCTTCTTCTTATTATTTAATATTTATTGGTATTAAGGTATTTTAACAAAATGAAATAAAAGGTAACTTAGACTAAGGTAGGTAGAAATATGCTAAGATAACTGTTTCAAATTCGATGTTAACATTCTTCATTCTGCACCATTTCTTATATTGTTTTCGTAACGTGTTTTACTTTTATCAGAAAGCAAAGATTGAATGACACTGTTAGCCATTTCAGTTATTTCTGGAGGAGTATTTTCCATTTCTATATCACTGTCAGACATTTTACTAAATGAGTTTTCTTTTTAATCTGAAGTTACTGTCAATATAATGAGAAATCGAGAAACGTCATTGTCATAGTCTACTACCTGCAGCAATAAACAATTATATGATTAGTTTAATGGAATAATTAGAGAGTTGTCCGAGTTAAAATTAAGAAGCTTAGTAAATAATAATAAAAAAGAAGAAGAATGACAGGTCGGGAAGTGGCCATTTCCCGACCTAGGTCGGGAAGTGCTACTGTATAAAAAAGTTTTACTTTCTGACTTTTGAAATGTCGATAATGGTTACATTACATATGTGATTGTGAATAAACTATATTTTTATGTTTAAATTAAATTAATACTTTGTACTGATCCCTCACCTATCTACTTAAAGTGACATAGGCGTATCAATAATGGAAAGAGGATATTTTATTTTAATTATCATTAATTTATAACTTTTTGGTTAATCTCATAACCGTATATGTCAATTATTTTTATGTCTATGGAGTATTATAAAGCAACGTTGTACAATAAATGTATTTGTGTATTAATTAGCACATTATTACATTCACAGTTTCCCATGGGATAAAAATATTAGACGGAAATGATTAAATATTGTGGACAAAGATAACTGGAGTCCACGCAAGAATAGCTTTTTATGCTCACAACATTTTACAGAACAATAATTTGAATAGAACTTCTTCAGTAATTGATATACTAGTACCAAATGCTATACCTACAATTAAAATCGCAAGAATGAAATATGTAAGTAATTATTAGATCCACAAATTGCTTTAATAACATTGATCAAATCTATATTTTTTCTCAAATCTATTTACAGATATTTTACTTAAACATTTCACTAATATATACCTTTTCTATGCAGGTAAGGACTAATTACTCTTATGCTGAAGAGATATTAACTACTAGCAGTGAAACTATTTCACCAGTTCCTGTTCCTAAAACTCTACCATCTACTTTTGAAAGTCCTCGTAGGAAACAACTTATAAAAAGCATCTGTGAAGTGTATTTAAAAACAAGAATTTATTATTATGTAAAAGTAAAATAAAAATTGTAGAAAACATTAGACATGTTTACACAAAATTCAATTTAAGGGCCAATAGTGGTAAAATGAAAAATTTTAATAAAAATTGCGTAGTATATAACTGGTTTTATTTCCTTTTCCAGTACCCCTGTTTTAGGCAATGTTATACTATTTTTTTCCTCTACTTTCCTTATTAAAATGATCATTTTAATATATAATGATTAGTGTTCAAACTGAACAATAGATATGTTGTAATAAGGAAATTAAATTTTCTATTAATAAAAATATAGGACGCCACTGTTAAAAAGTAACTTCCAGTAGCCATCTTGGATAACCATCCCGGTCAACTGTCGAGCAATACTTCCTTACTATTTTATGTTCTAAGGTAAATATACAGTTTGTAGTCAATAGCAATGAACCTATAATTAAGAGAGATGGAAAATAAAATTGACATACAGAGGTGTAGGTACAGACAGCCGTACAGTGGTGTGTAATTGGTTAGAGTATTACCGTAATATATAAATTTTAGTTAAATAATTTACACACATTAAAAATAATTATTTTAATTAATGAA
This sequence comes from Ophraella communa, assembly GCA_035357415.1. Taxonomy (NCBI): domain Eukaryota; kingdom Metazoa; phylum Arthropoda; class Insecta; order Coleoptera; family Chrysomelidae; genus Ophraella; species Ophraella communa. The sequence continues at coordinate 28,642,577 of CM068984.1, read as the reverse complement.
AACAAAAAGAAAACTATTTACAAGAAACTTTCCACTTTTAGCTCCTAGTTTATATATAATATGTATTTCATTATTAATTTGATTATCTTATTTGTAATAAACTTTAATTGAAATTGCTAATTCTAAGTGATAGGTTAGATTATCATTTTGCGGAGTACCACAAATTATACACGCTTTTCGGGTTTTCACCATTTTCAATATTGAAAATAAATAAAAACACTTGATAAAGTTCACTAAAATACACAAAAATTCAGGAAAAATCGAACAAAGCGCTAATCACCTCTAGAGAATAACAAACAAAGGCACTGATGCCAAATTTTCGAAGTGGGTATTTGATACAATTGGTGCAGAGCTTTTTTATCGAAAGGTAAGAAGGTGAATACTAAAGTGTATTAAAGAATATTTTCTCTGACTAAAAGTTTCCTCTTAAAAGTAAAATAAAATTTTTGTATACTATTATGTTTTTGTTTCCTACTTTGTACTTACAAAACACATCGTCTGGCAATGCTCTGCTAGTAAACAAATCTGTTTCGACGACAAGTAGTAGGGAATATGCCTACTCTAGGTTTACTTATTACTCTGAGGTTGCTGCGATCTTTCTCTATGCGTAATGCGGCATTGCTTCTTCTTGCTGGTGCCAGAGAGAATTTACAGGTAGCTGAGGATTTTGTCATGGGGGTACAAAGACGCAAGTGTGGGAATGATGTGATACAATAAATCCGAATATTTGTCATCATTCAATGAACCGTCAATTAAAAAAGTTCTGAGAATAGTATTTTTAACTGTTACTATATCGATCCAGTATTCATCAAGTTCATGAATGCTCTTCCTGTAGGTGTCATTTATTATTTCTTAGAATAACAGATGTCTAACACACTGATAACTCCATTATAACTTGACGAGTACGTTTTTCTTGCAATTGTTGATCTTGATGATCATCTCGAAGTTATTGCAAAAATTTCTAAATTTTGCTTCAAGTCAACATAAAAAAATGACGTCTATACCATTTCAAAAAATGGTAATGATGGTAATGGTCTGTTGGTTTATATTTCAGAGTTCTCTATAGTTTCAGCTGTCAAATATCGTGGCGCCACAAAAAAATTACCGGACAAAATTAAGACATCTTATTGGTTAAAAAGTAGAAAAAGTGTGAATTTTCCGGCATAATTCTTCGATGTGTAAAACGATTCTTACGGTTTTTACCTGAATTTTGTGTTTAAATGAAATAAAACTGAATACATTGTCTATCTACAGTATAAAAGACGAGCAAATCGTTTAAAATTCAACAGATATTATTTAATTTAAAATAAACTCCGAATGATTGTACTACAAATAAGTCTTGCTTTGAAATTCGTAATAAAATTACCTACTTGAGTTACTGTGGAAACTTATTAAAAATAAATTGTCAAATTTCATGCATATTAATTAAATGATGTTTCCAGTGATAATGAATTTGTAATTTCTGGCAATCCTTCAGAGCATTGAACACCGCTTCATTAAAATAATTTCCAAAGAAATCAAGAGGAAATTACGAACATGCATATTTATAAATAAAGTGTTTAAAATTACTTATGTAAAATATAACTGTAAACAATTATCATTTCCTTACAGTAAGAAAGTGAATAGGAAATTTTGACCTTTTCTTTAAAAATGTTTTCCGTACTGTGATAATTCCTTATCTATTTGCAGAAAGAGTAGTAAAATTAATATTCCTAGAATATACGCAAAAATAATTATTATATATAAACATACTTTTACTTTTAACGTCCTACTATCTGGCATTTGCTACCTTTTTTAAACTTAAAGGTTTTTCATTAATATTAATAGCTTTTATGTTTTTTTTTAAATTGATTAAAAGTTGTTGGAATGAGAAAAGTTCACTCCTGCTCAACGACATTATTCGTTTGTTTTTAATGTAATGTAATAGTTTTAGTTATTGTCAAAAATAATATATATATAACTGTCATACTAAAATAAAAAGAATTAATTTTATAAAAACCATTGCATGTAATTACAAAACAACAGGTTATGGGCACAGCATTTAAAGAACAATAGAGATAGACATTGAAACAAACAAAAATGGCCCAATATTCAACCAGCTACAAAATAGATCCATTAAAAAGTAATAACTATGATACATGGAAGTTGCAAGCGCAAGCAGTTTTAACGAAGGCTGGTTTATGGGATTATGTATCTGGTAAAAATAAAAAACCAGATGATAGTGCTAAAGATGAAGAAAAGGATAAATGGGAAAAAGATGACCTAAATGCAAAATCTGAACTCATATTAATCATTTCACCCAGTGAACTGAAACAAATAAAGAATTGTAATAGTTCTAAAGAAATATGGGACAATCTCCAGAAAATATATCAAAGTAAGGGACCAGCTAGAAAAGCAACACTTCTTAAAAGCCTAATTTTACATAAAATGAAAGAAGGAGACAATATTAGACATCATTTAAATAATTTTACAGATACCGTAGATAAATTATCAGAAATGGATATTAAAATAAATGATGACCTGCTAAGTATAATGATATTATACTCTTTACCGATGTCATTCGAAAATTTTAGAATAGCAATAGAATCTCGAGATGAGTTACCTACCCTGAAAATCTAAAAATTAAAATTTTAGAAGAAAATGAAGCCAGAAATAAGAATAATCCAAGTAGCAGTACAAATGAAGGTGCATTTATGGGAAGAAACAAGAATTATTATAAAAAATCTAATCAGTCTGGAAAATTTCGTCAAAATAATCAGCATGAGAACAACAATAATTATTATAATAATAAAATAAAATGCAATAATTGTAACAGATTTGGACATACAACAAGAGATTGTAGAACTAAAAATTACAGAGATAATCAAGAATCTTTTAAAGCTGAAGAAATATGCTTAACACTACCAGAAAGTGATGAAATTTCGAAGACGTGGTGTATTGACAGTGGTTGCACATCACATTTATGTGCTACAAGAGAAATGTTTACAAATTTAAATGAAATTTCTCAACCTGGACATCTTAAATTGGCGTCAAAAGGTCAAACAGCTGAAATAGAAGGCAAAGGACAAGTCCAACTATCGATATCACAAAATTTTAGAGTAAATTTATTAGATACTCTTTATGTACCCAATCTTTCAACAAATTTAATGTCTGTCAGCAAAATTACAGAAAATGGATGTACAGTACTTTTTAAAAGAAATGAAGCAATCATAAGAAATAAAAAAGGATACCAAATATTAACAGCAAAGAAAATAAACAATTTGTACTACGTTCAGAGCTACAACAAAAGAGAGGAAGAAAATGCATATTTGTCTACAAAAATTATGACATGGCATGAAAAGTTTGGACATATTAATGAAACTGATCTCAAATCCGCAAAACTAACTAATTCTGTAAATGGGTTAGATTTTAATGATAATGAAAAGCTAGGTACGTGTGAAATATGCATTAAAGGCAAAATGACGAGATTACCATTTCCCCAAAGGGAAAATCAAGCAAAATCTTTACTGGAAGTGATTCATTCGGATGTTTGGGGACCATTTAAAATAAAGTCTCATGGTGGTTCTCAATATTTTGTTACCTTTACTGATGAATACTCCAGATATTGCAAAATTTACTTCATGAAATGTAAAAATGAAGTTTTGGAATGTTTTGAAACTTACAAAAATGAGGTAGAAAACGAACATGATAAAAGAATAAAATATTTTCAAAGTGATAATGAGATATCAGAATATTGCAATGCAAAATTTCAAGAATTTTTAAGAAAAAATGGAATCCAAAGAAGATTGTCGGCACCCTATACGCCACAACAAAATGGAATTGCTGAAAGGAAAAATCGCTCGCTTCTTGATAAAGCACGATGTTTAATAATTGGAGCCAAATTACCTTTAATATTTTGGGCAGAAGCCATTAATACTGCCAATTATCTAATTAACAGATGTCCTTCTAGAGTATTAAATGGTAAAACTCCTTATGAATTGTTTGTTAATCGTACACCATCAGCAAGACATTTTCATGTTTTTGGTTCAAAAGCATTTGTACTTAACAAAAGACAAAATAGAGGAAAGTTTTCACCTCGAGCTGAAGAGGGCATTTTTATGGGATATTCAGATTCATCAAAAGCTTTTAGAATATGGATGCCAGATCAAAGAAAAATTATCGTATCAAGAGACGTAAAAGTAATTGATAATAAAATTGGTGATTTTTTTAACGAAAATGAAAATTATGATTTTTTAAAATTTGACACTAATGATGAAGAAGAAATTCAAGATAGCGAAATAAATATTGATTTTAAAAATAATCTTACTGCCAAACAAAATCAAATTGTAGAACATATAGAACAAGAAGAAGCAACGACTGATGATATTGAAATTGAGTCAGAATATAGTGAACAAGAAAAATCTGAAACTGAATTACAAATTAGACCAAAAAGAAGAATATGTCCACCAAAGTGGACTGAAGATTTTCATTTATCTTATTTTACTGGAGAAAGTGATACAGAAGAAATAAATAATATCGAATTATTTGATGAAGCTATCAAAAACGAAATTAAAGCACTGATAAAAAATGAAACATGGATCATAACAGATAAAAAGCCATACAAAAACGTAGTAACAAGCAGAATGATTTTAAAAGAAAAAATTTAATGCTGATGGAAGCTTAGAACGAAGAAAAGCAAGATTAGTGGTTAGAGGATTCACCCAAAGACCGGGCATTGATTTCCATGAAACTTTTGCTCCTGTAGCTAAACTAAGTTCTATAAGATTGTTACTGGCACTATCTGCAGAAGAGAATCTAACATTAAACCAAATAGATATAACAACAGCATTCTTAAATGGCGATATAGAAGAGGAAATTTATATGGAAATTCCACAAAATTTTTGAAAAATATTTACATGCAATTATACTTGAAGGGAATACAAACAGAGACAAAGAATGTTACTTAAAAGCCAAGAAAATGTTAGAAAATTTGAGAAGAAATTCAAAAGAAAAGGTTTGCCAACTTAAAAAGGCCTTATATGGTTTAAAACAGGCAGGAAGGCAATGGTTTAAGAAGTTGGATACGAAGCTTACTGAGATGGGTTTCATGCCATCAGAATCTGATCCATGTATCTACATATACCGCAAAGGGGGAGAAAAAGCCATAATCGCAGTCTATGTAGATGATCTGATCATAGCGACATCTAGCGACGAAATTTTAAACCGTATTAAACAGAATATTATGAATAATTTTGATATGAGAGACCTAGGATCTTTAAGATATTGTTTAGGCATAGAATTTAATCAACAAAATGGAGTAATAAGCATAAATCAGAAGAAATATATTAATGATTTGTTACAAAAATTTGAAATGCAAAATTGCAAGAGTGCTGCAACACCGATGGAAGCAAATTTAAAACTAGAAAAAGGAAATGAAAATGAAATGCCAAATTTACCGTTCCAAAGTTTAGTAGGATCCTTGATGTATTTGTCTGTGGCGACTCGCCCAGATATATCTTTTGCAGTGAGTTATCTAAGCCAATTTAACAATTGCTACAATACTCAACATTGGACTGCTGCTAAAAGAGTGCTTCGATATTTACAGGGTACCAAGAATATAAATCTTGTCTATACAAAAACATCGAAACCCATTGTAGGATATGCTGATGCTGACTGGGGGTCATGTACAATCGACAGAAGATCATACACTGGATTTTGTTTCATTTTTGCAAATGCATGTATTAGTTGGGAAGCCCGGAAACAAAGGACGGTTGCTTTATCAACAGCAGAAGCCGAATATATGAGCCTTACAGAAGCATCAAAAGAAGCCATTCACTTAAAAAATCTAATTAACGACATGGGATTCATTCAGGAAACAATTTCAATATTTAATGATAATCAGGCAGCACAAAATTTAGCTTCAAACCCAGTCGTCAGTTCAAAATCGAAACACATTTCAATTAAGGAACATTTTATAAGAGATGTTGTAAAAAGAGGAGAAATAAAACTAAATTACCAAAGGACGGAAGATATGTGTGCAGACTTACTAACAAAGGCCTTGAATGGAAATCAACATTCACGTTTTACGAAATGTATTGGACTTAAGATGAGCAGTTCGTGAGGGGGAGTGTTGGAATGAGAAAAGTTCACTCCTGCTCAACGACATTATTCGTTTGTTTTTAATGTAATGTAATAGTTTTAGTTATTGTCAAAAATAATATATATATAACTGTCATACTAAAATAAAAAGAATTAATTTTATAAAAACCATTGCATGTAATTACAAAACAACAAAAGTATGTAGATACACCAAATAAACTAGTAAGTATAAAAATTTCATTGCAATTTGATTAAAAAAAAAATTTAATTTTATTATCTAAACGCACGTATATGTTATAAAACCTCATTACGTGCAGGTTATTGTTAAATGTAACTTACAAGGAATGTTGGCAGTGCGATTTTTGACATTTTAAAACATGGGAGTAGAAAAAATTAATTTCACTGCTTGTCAAGTTTACCGGGTTATTGTCAATTTTTCATGAAATTCAAAATATAATACCAAATAACACCCAAAAATCGAAATCAAAAAAGTGTATAGAACTAACAAAATTAAATCAAGATGACGGCTGGGAGGCAAGCATGAAATTATAATCTGACAATTGCCAATGTGTTTTGTATTATTTTGTCAGTTATGTTAGCTTTACTTGTGGTCAATTCAGTGATTGTATATTGTACAAAATTCATATTACAATATTAATAAGAGAATATATTACCAGGCTTTGTTTACTTCTGGTAATCCTATATATGTTAATAATTTTATCTGTGCTAGCTCAGAGTGGATTATAAAATATATAGCTAAACGTCGGAGAGAGGGTCGTTGAAATAAATATTTCAATCCAGGGAAAAAGTTTATTAAACTTGTATATGATTTACTACAAAAGAAAGACAAGAAAATAAGGTTTTAAAAAGTGAAATGGTTATAGAGTTAAATAACTATCTTCTATACAGTACAGTAGTTTTCTCCCAATTGGTACCAATCGTTCACAGTGATTGAAATAAAGAAAGAAATTAGTCAAAGTAGAATAGCCTAAGGTAAAATATTAACAATATATTTAAATTATTAAGCTATATTTCTAATATACCAAAGCACAACATGCAGGAGTTATCATTATCTCCACCATGTTCTCCCAATACACTGCTACACCGAGTCTCCTCTCCAACTTCTCTAGATTCTCCTTGTTCTTCAACATCTAAACACATGACCCTCATCACCCTCCACCTCACACCTCACGCATATTCCAGTCTCTCTCTTCCCAATCTTGTGTAGATACCCCACTCGACCCATACCCAGTGAGCACTTGACTCAAAAAGTAGTTTACCTCCCCAAACTCTTGGTTCATCTACTCACTCCTACTCCCAATCGCCCATTTTAATGCATCTTCATATCATTCCCACCTTCTCACCATTTCCTCCTCCATCCAATCCTGAGCTTTCTCGTTTGTGGCACCCTTCCACCACTGTCTCTTTGCCCTAGCCATCAGGTCCAAAGTGTATGACCTTGACAGCACAGCTGCTGCTAATGCACCCACTGTCCTGTACCCCTGTACCACTCTCATCAAAATTCCCCTCTGCACCTGTAGTAGTGGCTTTATCCTCGCTCTTTCCCACCACACTTCCACTCCGTACAGCATACTCTACTAAATCGCCCCACCAATAACTCTCCTTTTCCATTCTCCCGGCCCTTTCACATTACACATCAATCTCCCAAACCATGCTTCTCGTAATCTCGCCTTCTCTGCTGCCTTCAACATATGATGCTTGAAGGATAGTTGGCTATCCAACCAAACACCTAGATACTTCACCGACTCCTCCATGCAAATTTTCTTCCCCTTCACCATCACCCTAACTTCGTCTTGCTTTGTCCCTTTACGAGCAATCCCACTGTCTTATCTTCGGCCATTTCCACTCCGCATCGTTCTATCTTCCCCACAATCTTCCTACACATCTTCTCCGCCTTTCTTTCTATCTTTGTCTCTCCCTTTGCCGTACACACCAGGCACACATCATTCGCATACACCGTAATCTCACTAGTAGTGCCAGCTTCTTGTTTCTCCAGCTGCCCTCCCTAGCCTTTTCCGCCAAATCCACCACCCTACCCAGCGCTGAGATACACGATTTTTGTTTCGTGAACCCATGCCCATACCCATAAGCCTCTTAAAATCGAATTGAATACCAAAAACACGATTTTCATTAATTTTATATTAATAATAATGTAACGAGTGACAGAATGTGACGGATGATTGTGACAGATGCGAGAGGAATGCATGTATTTTGACGTAACTGCTTGCCATAAAGGGTAGAGTCCGTAAATGGGGAAAAAGGTTTTGACAGGAACTTGACATGATTTATAATTATTTTAGGTTGGTAGTTATTCGCGAACATTCTAGTAATATTTGGATTTTAGTAAATAGTTATTTCGAGAAAAATCGAGATGTCAAGAATTTTGATATATAAAGCGTTGTCGCAGAAGACGTCTCCTTGCGTGGACATGAGTTTTTCACGTGCCCTATTTCTCCACAATTCCAACATCGTATAGGTCGCCGTCTCCTTGTGGGTAATAATTTCATTAGCCTTTCCACCAATCCATCGACGTCGCTGGCGGGTGTTATCACGTTTTTGTCATCAGCAGTCATCTCTCTTATTCGTGCAACTCCCCGTGATGCTTCCGTTACCGCTTCGAATTCAAGTGTAATGGTCAACGCGTCGTTGGTCGGGCCAACAGCACAGCTCTTTGTAACTCCTGATCCCTAAGGCCATCAGTAAAGGTTTGGACTGCTAGACACTCCAGGAACTCTTCTGTTGCTGTCGGATAAGCAAATCGAACCATTCTAGCTACCTCTGCCTCGAACTCCTGGATAGATTCTCCACTCTTCTGTTTACGGTTCTTCAGCTGTGTTCGTTACTCGGGTTGTAGGTGGGTCTGACCATACCTCATCTTCGTCGCTTCGTCGGGTTTAAGGGAATGCAAGATATTCAAAGCATCGCCTCGCAACGCTATGGTTAGAGATATTGCCTTCTCCCTGGATGACCATCCGTTCGCCCTGGCCGCCGGGTCGAATTGCTTGACGTAGTTGGACCACGAAGTTGTTCCATCGAAGATAGGAGGTTTCATTGTTGATCGCATCTGTGCAGTGTCTCCGCTTCCCCGTCGTTCGACATCCACGCTGAAGGTTTCCATTCTCTCCACATCTCCTTCGCCGCGGTGGACGTAGCGATCTTGCCGAAGGACCTCTAGCGTAGTTCGGCTACTAGTTCGGTTACTTGCTGGGATTGCTCACAACGTAGAGTCGATATTTGCTGTAAAACATAACTTGACAACTCTTTACGCATTTGATGGACCAGTTCTTCTTGTTGACTGGAAATTCTAGTGGCAAGCTCGGCTAATTGTTGTGCTTGGTCTTCTTGCTGGTTTGTCATCCGGTTGGTAAGCTCTTCTTGCTGGCTTTTTATTTGATCTTTCAGCTCTTCTTGTTGACCCTTTATCTGACTGGACAGCTCGGACATTGCTTTGTGCATAGGATCTTCGAATTCCACCGAGTCAGGGTCAATATTTATACTTAGATAGTACTCACGTAATCTGTTGATTAAAACAGTTTCTCCTCCGGTGGTATCCAAATCCAATTCTTCGACTCTCTTCTGAGCTCCGTTCACGTAACTTCTTTCTAGGCATTCTTGCTTCTTCACCCCACAGCTGACACCAATTTGAAACACTTGTGAGGACTTTTAACACAATTTATTTCCAAATTGTTTGAATACAAGAATTTAGCTGGTTACAAATTACTAACTGTCACTTATTTTGACTTTTTGTCTTTTAGTAAAAATAGTGGTTTCGAGAAAAATCGAGATGTCAAGTATTTTGATATATATAAAGCGGGTCATTCGCGGTAGAGTTAGTGTTAGTGTTCGTTCAGCTTTTGTGAAGTTTAAAAGTCAAAAGTGACAGTTAGTAATTTGTAACCAGCTGAATTCTTGTATTCAAACAATTTGTAAATAAATTGTGTTAAAAGTCCTCACAAGTGTTTCAATAATATAGTTTAACCCATTTTACTCATTTTAATATCGAAAAAAACTAGCAATTATGATTAATGAAGTTGTGTCTCTATAATTCGAATTTCATTCACAATAACCTCTATATTTATTTCAAACCCTCGATACTTCAAACTTATTATAATTCGAACTAAATTGGCTAGTGTATTTATTGTTCATATAGATGCTTTACAATGTAGTGTTTCCAAAAATATACTCTTTTAAGACTAATATTGTTTAATTTACGTTTTAATAGTTTATTTAAAGGAAGGGGTCTAGGTGTGATAATTAACATGATTTTAAATTTAATTTCATGAATACTTAGAGGTCTTTGGTATAGTTGCTAACCACCTAATAGTTTTAGAGTTCAATTTTACGATTTCACGTTCTCATGACTTTACAAATTGGCTGACGTGCGTCCTTTGTAAAAGATGAAAAGTCTTTGTGGAAGCCACAAACTTTCATGATTAAAATGCAAACGTAGCCAGCGTCAAGCAAAGTATAATTTTTTTGTAATTATGTTTTATGGGCCCGCCTACCCTTTGTTTCAAGTGCAAGAAAGGAAGATGAAATTGTATTACTAAAAGTTATAGGTACACGTAATGAAACAAATTTTTCTAAATTAGAATAAGTATATTGGACAGTTATCTATAGCATTTTTACGAGGAAAAGTTCTTTCATCCGTTAACTCTAATTATAAGTTGTGGAGAATGACAATAGAACATTTTTTACTCTTCTGTTTACTCGTTCGATATAAGGATTTATTTAAGTATCTTTTTTAGTAACACTTATAAACAATCAATTTAATTATAAACCTACTTAAATAATTTTATATTTTCCGCAAGGCCTCTCTAAAGCAATTTATCAAGCAAATATTTACTAATATCATGTTTCATAGAAGTATTACCGTATCAATATATTTGCATTTCAGGATTCTTAATTTTCTTTTTCTGAGAGTTTTAAGAGCAATTAGCAGTAAAAGTATTTCTTCGTCAATTTTATAATGTAGGTTGGTTTAATCTCGTTTGTTTGTCTCCAATCGTTTGTCTTCATTTTGATTAAATGAAATAAAATTAACATAAGTATGTTTTAAGTTTTGCAATAAGTTTTAAAAATAAAACCATCTATCTAAATAATTAATAAAAGAAACTGATGTTTAGATAACACAAATAACACTAACCTGCTGTTTGTGTTGCATATCTAATATTTTTCCTGCTGCTTTTCTAGCGCTTTGAAACCTACTCGTCTTTCTGCTATCTTGTTATATTACGTAGAAAAATAATTTCGCATAATCCTCGCCATTTAAAATATTGACCTGGGTGCAGTCAATACATTTTTTAAGTAAAAGCAATAAATACTGTTAAGCTAAACAAAAATACCCCTTTGGGTTTTAGCAATAGTTACTTTTTAATAAAATACCTACATGAATAAAATAAATCTTTTTTATATAGGTATTTATCCATTATTTAAGTATATTGTCTTTTTATTGTATTTACTATATATGTTGTCATTTGTTCTAATAAAGGGTGGGCTTAAATAATACATATGTAGATTAAAGAAAACAGATATATTTATTTATTTTAGATTAAAATTATTTAACTACCTGTTAGAGTTGGTAATCAAATAGAAATATATTATGCTTACCTATTTATAGGTACCTACTTAAAAATATAACAGTTTCCCATAGAACTTTATTACATTGTTTCGTTACTTAAGTAATAATTAATTAACATTATTAATTAACAACAAATTGACAACAAAATAACAAAATAATTAAAGAACTAATTTGAAATATGTTTTATTAATTGCTCTGCTGTCATATCATATTATTATTCATTTATATGCTCATCCTTAGCTCTTATATTATATATCTTATTGTTGTTCTCATGAATAAGTTTTTCGTACTTATTCATAGTTGAACATATATATTCAGGTGATAATGGGTCAATAATAAAATTTATTTTTTACATATGTATTTGAGAGACTATTTTTTCATTTTCGTCTTTTATGTAATGGTTTTAAGGAGTTGTTATTTGTGTTGCCTATCCAGAGGTAGTTAGATTCAAGAATATTATTGGTTAGATACAGAAACGAAACATAATATAAGGATGCAGATACTGCTCTTTCACTTACAACTGCAGGAACCTCTTATGAATTTAAATAATAATAATAATAAATAAATATATAATTAGAAATAGTGTACAAATTTAAATTATACATGAAGATTTGTTATTTGTGTTGCCTATCCAGATGTTGTTAGATATATAGAAATAATATACAGATACAGACACTGATCGTCCATAAACAACTTTGGTAACTAATTATTAATTTAAATGTTTCATTATATAGTAATATATACACTGCTCAACAATTGAAGTAGATAATTTTTATTTATTTCAGAAAATTGCGTAAAAAAATTATATTTTAAATATATATTTCATGATATCAGTAACCTATGTTTATAGCAAATTGTTTTTGTCGGTTTTTTTCTCGGAATTGTAGGAATTCGATTTCAAAATACCAACATTTTAGTCGCGTAGAAGTTCTTGCAGTGACTTTAGGTAACATTGTTACAGTAGTCCATAAATCTATTTATCTGAAAAAAATTGCACTACGGCGGTTAGAAACAGTGCAACTCGATCAATTAGTACGTTGGATACACGAAGGCCTAAGTCAAGAATAAGTTGCTACACGGCTAAATGTGTCCCAAAATGCTGTCAGTCGTGCATAAATTCGATATTTGGTCACTGGGTCTGCAGCGTACAGGCAAGGAGGAGGACGAAAACGAGCTACAACTCCTGCTCAAGACCGCTTTATAGTTGTAACTGCAAGAAGAAACCGAACATTTACTGCTTCGACAATTAACAGCTTCTTTAGGCATGCTACCGGAACAGTGATATCTAATCAAACTGTTAGATTAGAAGGTTGCATGTATGTAATTTAAGAGCCAGAAGACGTAGCTCACATCAACGGTTGACTGCACCTACCAGGGAAGACACTGCAATGGCAAAGCACATATGCAGTGAGCAACGGCTGAGATGGGCTATGAACACCTTCCAGCCGTTCAAAACCCCTGGAACGGATTGAATATTTCCTGCCCTACTTCAACAGGGCCAAGAAGCAATAATTCCACACTTGCTCCGAATTAGTCGGAGCAGCCTTGAACTGGGATACATACCAGAAGCGTGGAGAAGGGCCAAAATCACCTTCATCCCAAAAGCAGAGAAACGGGACACTACTCACCCCAAATCCCTTAGACCGATCAGCCTCACATCGTTTGTTCTCAAAACGATGGAAAAAGCTGTAAACAACTACATTAGAACAGAAATTTTGGAACAGGTGCCATTGCACCCCTGTCAGCATGCGTACCAAGCGGGAAAGTCCACGGAAACCGCTTTAATACAATTGACTGACGAAATCCAAGACGCTCTGAATAAAAAAGAGGCCGTGGTATGTGCCTTTCTAGACATAGAAGGGGCCTTTGACAATACGCCACATAAGGCAGTCAAAAGAGCACTGATTGAGAAAGGAGTAGATAGAACGACTTCCATCTGGATGTCGCAACTGCTATCTACAAGAATCGCAGAAATCTTAATTAATGTGACCAGAGGCTGTCCACAGGGGGGAGTTGCATCCCGGCTTATGTGGAGTCTCACTGTGGACAGTCTACTTAGTCAATTGACCAGGGAAGGCATACCATGTCAAGGGTATTCCGACGACATGGTTATCCTGGCAAAAGGGAAGTATGAAAATGTCCTCTGTGATATTGTTCAAAGAGGACTGAACATTGCGAAACAATGATGCGACTCGGTGGGACTCAGCATCAACCCCACCAAAACCACACTAGTAGCTTTTACAAGGAAAAAGAAACCCAATCTAAAAATCATAAGAATAGGGGAGAACATCGTCGAGTGGAAAACAGAGGTCAAATATCTAGGGCTAATCCTAGATAGCAGGTTACTCTGGAATAAACACGAAGACGAAGTAATACACAAAGCAACCTCATGGTGTGCAGCAACATTGCAATACCAATAATCACATATGGGGCAGTGGCTTGGGGAGCAAGGGCTAATCTGAGTACGACGAGGAAAAATCCCGAAGATTCAGAGACTAGCCTGTTCATGTATCACTGGAGCAATGGGAACTTGCCCCACTGCTGCAATGGAGGTGATTTTAAACTTAACCCCACTGCACATTCTGTTAGAAAGTGTATGGAAGAAAACGATATATAGAATGATCAAAGAAGGAATTATCAGGGAAAAACCTCGATCACTTCATTTTGATCAAACTTGGGAAATGCTCCAAGATGATATGCCAAAGAAATTCAACTTTGTTAGAAAATTCATCACAAGGTTGAGTAATAAATCTGAATGGGATGAAGACACCATACAGAATTTAAATCAGAATACCATAAAGTGGTATACGAACGGTTCCAAGCTAGACGAGGGAACTGGGATAGGAGTTTTTGGATCAAGAGCCAAATACTCAGAAAGCCTGGGCACATACCCGAGCATCTTTCGAACAGAAGTCCGCGCCATCGAAAGATGTGTGGAATTCAATATTGGAAGAAACTACCGCAGACAAGAGATTGTGATCATGTAGGATAGTCAAGCAGCCATCAAAGCGCTGAGTTCAAATATAATCAGCTCGAAGATGGTTTGGGAATGCCTAGGCAAACTAGGTCAGAAGAACACTGTCACCCTCCTATGGGTCCCGGGACACATAGGAATAGAGGGGAACGAAACAGCAGATAAGCTGGCAAAAAAAAGGAGCTGAAACCCCACATTTGGGACCAGAACCATGGAGAAGGAATCAGCTGGAAGGACTGAGGCAATCTAAGATACTAATAGGGAACTATGACCAGAAGAGATCTCTTAGCTGCCTCAACCTCAGTAAAAAAAAGGCACCCGGCACCCGGCTAACTAGGGTTAGCAGATGAAGCAAAGTGCAGATTCTGTGAGGAAGAGGATGAAACCTCAATACACATACTCTCAGAATGCCCTGCCTTGCAAAATTCTAGGGTTAGATACCTAGGAGCACATGAAATAGATGAAGGGGATCTACCTGATTTGAAGCCCGACGATGTCCTAAACTTCCTCAGGAAAATAGGACTCGAAGAGCTGCTATAGGTCTGAGAAAATATCAGAACATGGCCAGTAAGGGGGGACACAATAGATCCTATAGGTCGCAGTGTAATTATCATCCCTAATTCATACATAGATACATACATACGGTTGACTGCGGATCAGCGTGCATGCAGATATATGTGAGCGAGAGAATACAGTCGTTGGAATTTTTAGAACTGCTGAATATGTGTGATGGTCGAATATTGTTGTGGAGAGAAAGAGGATAGCCATACAATGAACGTTTGAAGGCGCCAACCACTCTTTTTGGTGGTGGCTCAGTTTGCGTGTAGGGTCTGGGACGAAATGTCTAGACAATTAAACCGACTCGAACAGCCCCCCATAACTCTAGAACAGCTCGCCAATGCCTTGCAGAGAATATGAAAAAAACATACCTTGTAAATTTAAACTTGTATTTAAATTACAAAATTGTTATTTGGGTTGCCTGTACAGATGATATCGTATTCTAGCATAAAACTTCTGTTATGTTACCTTTAATAAATTCTACCGGGAAAAATATTTCGCATTTAACCAAAAAAATGTACAAAACTAACATATACTTATGCACCTCTTCACAATGATTATTTATGATAACTTTGCCTCTTGTAACTAGGCAAGTGCAAACCTTTCATGTTTCATTTCATAGGTACAACTATGCAATGTATAGTTTTCCCCCTAGGACACTCAGATTAGCTAATTCCATTGAGGACATCTCAATTATTAATGTGTCAATTTTCAAGTTTAAAAATCATCTGATGGAGCTTAAACTTTTTGATTTTCATTTTTTTCATAAATTTAATACCTGACGTGTTTTCTTTTTCTATTTTCAGAGCAATTTAACACTGTATATTTATTGTGAATTGGGCTTTGTCCGTGAATAAATAAATAAATAAATATATTTATAAAATAAAATAAATAAAATACTAGGTATATTTATACTAATTAGAATATAATAAAAAAACTCTTCGTTTGAATGTACCTTTCAAGTTTATTTAAAAAAATTATGTTTTAAATTACAATGAAGTTACGTTCAATTGAAGAGTTTTTTATTATTCTTAATAGGATGGACTTCCAAAAAGTAAGGGTTAGTACAATAAATTTAATTAAAATCCGCTTGTTTTTTAATGAAGAGAACCAACAATTTATGTATATTGCTTGCCAATCTAAAAGACATTTTAAAGAGTATTGTATCCACGTGCATTTGTATAATATATAAATAATCTCCTCATTATCTTTTCTTTGTTATATTAATGAAACTGATATGGAGATCTTAATGTAAATACAGACAAGTAATAGTTGGAATAACTTTTAATTTGTGTAACATCAAATGTTTAACAAGATTATAATTGAAAGAATATTGCAAAAATGGATATGAAGTATGAAAAAACCAAAGAAGGAAAAGCATTTGATGTTACATCGAATCTATTAAAAAAAACTAACGTGAGCAATGGTGAGTTAATTCAATTTTGTTTTACTTATATTAATATTGGATAATGGTAACTTGAATGAAAATTTTCTCTCTATACCAATAATTAAATTAGTAAAATTTAAATAAATATAATTTCATTTATATAATTGGATTTTAGGACCAAAGTTCGGAAAGAGACACATCCAAGTTATAATGTTAACACTAATAGTTTTTAGTGGTTTTTTAATGAGAACTATTTTATCAGTAACTATTGTAGCGATGACAGATCCTACAGCAAGCAGAGACAAAGATATTCCTGTAAGTGATCTGAAATATTATTAAAGAGATTCCAAAGCAACTAAAATTAATATTTATAAATTTTTTACCAGACTTATGAATGGACGGATAAAAGTTTAGTAGTTGGTTCTTTTTTATGGGGCTACTGCTTGCCTCAAATGGGAGCGGGATTTCTGGCAGATCGTTATGGTGGTAAATGGTTTATCCTAACTTCAACTACTATAACAGCTATTGTTGGAATGTTGATACCAATAGTTGCAGCAGCGTATGGTTCTGTAGGAGTAATGGTCTTTAGGACCATTCAAGGATTTGCACAAGGGTTTCTATATCCATCCATTCAAGCAATACTAGGAAAATGGATCCCCAACAAAGAACGAACTATATTAGGAACAATTGTATATTCAGGTAATCCTGTATCATATTTACTCAAGGTGTTTTATTAAGAACTGTCCATAATAGTTAGTACTAAACAAATTTTACAACTATTTTTATCACACAGAGAAATAGAGTGTTTTATTACAAATAGTCTAAAGTGGATTTACTCTACTGTTTTAACACCTTCTAATTTTTTAAATTAATTTTTTTCTTAAAGGAATAGCTCGGTTCCAATGTTATTACTACTAATATAAATTTTTCACGAAAACTTAACACCTCGCTTTTCCGACTTTAAAATAAAAATGTGGAAAATC
Organism: Ophraella communa; assembly: GCA_035357415.1. Taxonomy (NCBI): domain Eukaryota; kingdom Metazoa; phylum Arthropoda; class Insecta; order Coleoptera; family Chrysomelidae; genus Ophraella; species Ophraella communa. The sequence goes on along the minus strand of CM068984.1, from coordinate 28,624,995 downwards.
ATTTGGACCCTCGAATCAATTTCTTACCCCCTACCGGGTTGTGCTCACCCCCTACCGTGGATTAGGATCTGAATAGGGAAGAGTTTTGTTGCGTTACCGTATTTTGAAGATCTTATCGAGTAAAATTTAGCTTCAAAATTTCCTTTGATGACAAAATTACAGGTAAAATAGTGAAAGATTACTTACTTTTGTGATAAGTACCGTAAATCTTGGATTTTAGGTAACCCTATAAAAAAAGTCTAGTGGAGCCAGATCTGGTAATCTTCTTCCAATCCAGACTAGAGGAACATTTTCATTTAAGAACTGACGCAACGGAATGAGATCGTGCGCCATCTTGGATAATTATCGTATGATGATCATCTGCATTTCCTAGTACTTGCGTTAATAATTCACAAAACTCCTCATTCAGTTTCTGAACCAACCGCATCTTATAAGGATGGAATTAATGTTGTTTCAGGGTTCTTATTATGATTGTTGTGCGTGAAACACCAGAAACAATTTCCTAGTAATAGTAGCGTCAAAAAAACTCAAGCAGTCTACTTTAGACAAAAAGTAAAAAACCAGAAGAAAACATCAACATAGGAGAAGAAGAGAGCCAATGATAAAACTATGCCAAATACCTAGGGGTGATACTGGATAAAGGACTAACCTTCAAAGAACACATGAAAAACATCACAATGAAGGCAAAACAAGCAACAAGAAGACTAGCTGGGCTCATAGGAAAAAATCCAAACTAGTACTGAAGACAAAGATTCATCTAATAAATGCAATCATCATTCAGATCATATTGTACGCCACCATAGCCTGGGGACACACAGCCAAAACCTACAACCTACAAAACAAGATACAAGCACAGCAGAACATCAGCTTAAGGCAAGCAGCATACGCCCCTTGGTACATAAGAAACACACAACTATACAGGGAACTAGACCAGGAGAAGACATAAGAAATCATGACAGCCAGAGCGTGAAGAAGATTTGAAGAACTCAGGACACACCCGAACACAGCACTTAGGGAATTAACAAACTACACAGCATAGGACTACAGGAGATATCAAAGACCAAGAAAACAGCTGGACAACTAAAAAGGAACAACATCTGTCAAGAAGCAGACAGAAGAGGAACCACCTATAAAAAACTCTGCCCATCCCTAGGGAGATGTGCAGATTCTTGAGTAGGGACAGCTTTAACAAGTGAATCCAGTCTCTAAGATTACCTATAGCCGCAGTTTTTTAGAGGCAGTGAAAAGCACTCACGCTAGAACGCCTAAAAATAAGACCAGAGGATAGAGGTGCGCAAGAAGAAACCTGGAAACTATATACGAACCAAGATAGTTGAAGGAAAAGCATAAGGCCGAGGACTGAGGCCCCCATCGAACGTGAGAGGGGGTTGAAGGAAGTTCTTCCTGAATACACCGCTCCTAGAGGGATGCATTCTGGAAGGGACGGGTTTGGCAACCAGTTGCACAACGGATACATGTTTTCAAGGGTGTCGTTCGTTAAATAATGCCGTTGTTGTTCGCGCAGAGTTATTCTTAAAGTATGATTTTAATATTTCCACCTTTATTCTACGGGAATATACCATTTTAATTTTACACAGCTATGAATCACCTATATTTATACTGGACAAAGTATTATTACTAATTAGCTTTGAAATTTGTCCGACATAAATTCCACATTATTTCTTTCACTGGCAGTAATTCTCTGTCGAATCAGAAATTGACTGTTGTGAGCTAATTTCCATATTTTCATTTTAAAGTCGAAAAATCGAGGTTAGTTTTCGAAAAACCTTGCAAGAGCTTTATTTAACTTTATTAACCAAATAACAGTTGGAGTTATAGATTCATGAGTCTCATAGGCCAGATAATGAATTATCCAAGTTTTGTCTGAAAGGTGGGGAAATAGCAATTCACGTCCTGTATCACTGTGAAGGCTTTGACAAAACTGAGGATAGAATAATAGAGTAGAAGACAGAATGGATATAATGTGAGCTCAATAACTGACCTCGCAATTCAATGCCTTTAAGAAATATAAGAGCTCAACATATGAGATATTTACCTAAAATGAGTCCGATCGACATGATCAGAGATGCTGCTATAGCCATGAAGGACACCTACAACGGCCAAGTAACGGAATACAATAGATCTCCTAGGTCGAAGTAATATATTACTAAGAAATTTAATACATTTTCGAAATACCTTCCATATAAATTTATTGTACTAACTCTTACTTTTTGGAAGTCCATCTTATTAAGAATAATAAAAAACTCTTCGTTTCAACGTAACTTCCAAGTTTATTTGAAAAAATATATTTTACATTACAATGACGGCCGTTTCGCTCATTAGCATCGTCAGATTGACATTTAAGTTACATTTTGTTTGTTTGTAGCTAGGTACCTGATGTTGTTTAGGAGTATTAAGGCTAGACCAAGTATGGAAGTAATAAGACATAACAATGTTAAAGCCTAGATGTTAATAGCCCTAAGGGATTATCCTGTGTATAAAATGTAAACTCAATCAAAGTAAACAGTTTAATAGTGGAGAACTTCCAAGATTAATTTGTTCATTAACAACTTTAAATTGTGGATCTGCTAGATGTCTTTTTATTTCAAGTTCTTCAAGGAAATCTAAATTTTGTTTTTTATCACAAGTGTGTAGTATTTGGATGTCATTGGTGTGTAAGAGTGAGGTTGGATGTTCAACCTCACTCTATAACAGGTGTAATTCGTCCTTTTTTAAATTCATCAGGAAATATACCCGATTCCAAGGTCTTATTATAAATTATCATCAACGGATACATTAGATGTTCTTGACATGCTTTAAAAATATAACATGGTATATTGTCCACGCCAGCAGATCTTTAAGGCTTTAATTTTTTAAAAGCATTTTTTAAATCTTTATAGGATATTGTGATTTATTTTCATAAACTGAGCAAACGTAATCGGCGAATAATATTTGTATCTGAAACCTCTCTGTTGTTAATGATAAAATTTGCAGGTAATGATCTATTTTTTCTTTTGTTAACAAAACCCCAGAAAGAACTATGGTCTTTGGTTAAATTTTTCTGAATAATATTTAAGTAAGAGCAGTGTGCATTTTTTATTAAAAGTTTTAGTTTGGCTCTAAGCAATTGATATTTATTTAGATAATAGAATGATGATTCTTTCCTCTTTCGAAAATATTCATTTAGTTTTAGAGTTAGTTTTATTTCTTCCGCAATAATTTTGCAACACCTTTAATTTATTCCTGGAAATTTTCTAAGCCAGTGGCATAGATTTTTAGCCGAGCTTCAGTGTGCTAGGCAATGATAGCTGCCATTCACTGCGGAGCCCTTGAAACTAACAGTCCAAAGGCACAAAAGATTATTGCTATATTCTGAGACAGCCAAGTGACCATAAAGGAGTTAAATGCAACATAGGTTGGTCTGGCACTGGTTATTAGAAGCTTTGGCAAAAGTAGTCAGCAAAAACAAGCTCTCAAATGAGTTGTATAGTTGACACGAAGGGAACGAAGACGCAAATCTACTAGCCCGAGAAGGCGCGACGAAGCCTTTTAACAGACCGGAACACTGTGGCTTAACAATGGTGGACAAGTTCACCAGGAATGAAACAGTCGAGGGAATTTATAAGAGGTCCAACTTTAAGGAAAGCAGGGTATCTCGGTCTTTTAACAGGGCACAACAAGTTCAATAAGCACATGCAAGGGCTAAAACTGACAGATAGTCCTTTATGTAAATTCTTCCAGGAAAAGAGAACACCTCAAAAACATTCTTTGTGAATCTAAAGGTTTTTCAAGACAGAGATTTCTAACTAAAAAAAGCCTACGGCTAGAAGCTACGAGGAAAAATCACACTCAATATTATTTATTGTAAGGTATTTATTAACAGTTGTCTAAAATCACTGTAAACCATTTGTAATAAAACACTCTGTATTAAAGTGATTTTGATTAAATCTTCATATTTTGTGCTAACATTTGTCTGGATGCTAAGTACAAATAATATGGATATAATATTTAATGTGGTTCCCATTTTAGGTCCAGCTACTGGTATTGTTGCATCTATGTTATTATCAGGATATATATCCGCATCCCGTTATGGTTGGCCAATGGCGTTTTATCTTCTCAATGGAGCCACTTTGATAATATGTGCTTTTTATGCTTATTTTGGAAGTAGCAGTCCAAATAATCATGGCTCTATTTCACAAGAAGAAAAAACATATATTACAACAAATTTAGATACTCCAGCTGATAATGTGAGGACCCATTTATAATAAAAGAAATAGGGAAAGTTCTAAGAGTCAGTTTTAAGATTGATAATATTACTTTTAATTTAAGATTTATACTGGATTTACACTATTTTGTTTCTTATTTTTACTAATAGTTACTGTTTCAGGTCAAATTGCGGGTTCCCTGGAAAGCCATTTTTACCAATCCACCTTTTTATGCTTTGCTGTTGACTAATATCGCTTTTAGTTATACCCATTGGTCGATGATAACAGAAACTGCCATATTTATGAACAAAGTGATGAATTTCGATTTGACATCTGTAAGTATAAGAATTCAATTTTATTAGGAATATTCAGGAGATTACAGATACTACAGAAAGCCTACTAATTGCATGTAAAGCGGAAGAAGGACGCCATGTTAGATATCTCCGCTACTATAACATTGCGGAAGAAATTTCATATAAATGAATATATAATTGTTTTTTGACGTAAATAAATTTATGTTGGTAAACTATTTCAGCTAAAATTAGTATAAATAACAACATTTTATTCTTATTTTTGTTTTAGAATAGCGTTCTCACAGCCCTACCATATTTTTTGGAAATATTTCTCGGATTGATAATGTCTTTTATATCAGATTATTGTTTGAAAAAAAATATTGTATCTACAACATTTATTAGGAAAACAGCGAATAATTTGGGTAATTATAATATTAAATCTACTTTTTTTTAATCTTTTTTTAATTAGCCGATCTTTAAAAAATTACTTTAAAGTTTTTATGTATTATATTTAACATTAAAAAACTTTTTATTTTACTGTAAGCTAATAGCCAGGTATCTCTTGGTAAAAATAAGGTAAATGAGCAATTTTATCACATCCGTGCAATATTATTTAGAACTGCAAAAGTTTCTTATGTTGTTTTAAATAAATGTTGATAAGTTTAATTTAAAAACCAGAAAAATAAAGGAATTTTTTTTATTTATCATTATAGTGTCTCGACAGCAGAGGTCATTGACAAGAGAATTAATAACAAAGAAATAACAATATACGGGGTTGGGATAAAGTATGGAACCAAGTAAATATCTTTTTAACGAAAAGAACGATATTTATGAAAATTTGCAGGTAAGTGCAATGGAAAAAAACGCATCTGATGTACATTTTTTTGATAATAATATACTTCCGGTTTAACCGGATATGCCATCAACTTCTTTAATTTAAATGGGACACCCTATATATTTTTACAGATTTTGAAAGAGCTTGTCATTTTGAATTCATGTAAAAACGAGGAATATAGCACTTTAACCAACCTCCTTTGAGTTTGTTGCATTAGAACAAAAAACTATTTAGATAAACTAATTGATGTTGTTTGTATGCATAGTAATAAATAAACAAGTACTGTTTAGTACGTCTTTTGTTCTTCAAGTGTTAAATTTAATTGACGGAAATAAATTGCACAATTTAGAATGGTTCAATTAAGTGAAAAAGAGCGTATTGAAATTTTAATGATGATCGGTTATGGTGATCGTGTTAGAACTCATGAAGAAGTGTGTCATATTTTTAATAATTTGCATCCGGAGAGAAATCCTATATCACGCTCAACAGAAACTAAATCATTACAACGTTTTAATACTACTGGGATGGTAAAAGACCGCGGACTGCATACAACGAAACTGTTAAACAAAATATTGCAATCGATTTAGAAGAATCACCTCAAACTTCCACCACAAATTTGGCACTAAACCATGGTATCAGTCGACGTTCTGTAGGAAAGATATTAAAAAGTGAAAAGTATCATCCGTATAAGGTCAGTTGGTTCAAGAATTGTCATACGATGATTTTGACCGACGGCTGGAATTTTGCGAACGGCTAATGGACATCTGTAATCTCGACGAAAATTTTGCTTCTAGCATAGTTTTTTCCGATGAGGCAACTTTTTGTTTAAATGGAACAGTTAATCGACATAACTCAAGGTATTGGTCAAATGAGAATCCTCATTGGATTCATGAAGTACATACCCAGCATCCACAGAAGTTAAATGTTTGGATGGGAATTGTCGAAAATAAGCTTATAGGCCCATTTTTCATCGACGGAAACTTGAATGGTGACAAGTATTTGGATCTACTAAATAACGAAATTATTCCTGCACTTCAACAGAATGGGCAATTACCACAAAATATTTGATTTCAACAAGATGGAGCACCTCCCCACTGTGATAGACGGGTTAGGGATTTTCTGGATGCGAATTTTCCAAATCGATGGATTGGACGTAGAGGATTCATAGAGTGGCCTGCTCGTTCTCCGGATCTTAGCCGGTTAGATTTTTTTCTTTGGGGTTATCTAAAATCACTTGTTTACGTTAGACGACCAACAAACTTACAGGAATTGAGACAAAGAATTATTGATGAATGTGAACTAATACGTGGAGAAGTCTTGGAAAGAGTGACTCAAAAATTTGTTAATAGGATGGCATATTGTCAGCAAGTAAACGGCGAGCATTTTGAACATTTGAAGTAATTTTGTTTCTCATTATTCTAAAATAATGAAATGTACATCTATTGTACTACTAACAGTGAGTTATTCCTCGTTTTTACAAATTTTACAAATTTGTTTACATTAAACTCAGTATGTATGAATTTAAAATAACAATCTCTTTCAAAATCTGTAAAAATATATAGGGTGTCCCATTTAAATTAAAGAAGTTGATGGCATTTCCGGTTAAACCGGAAGTATATTATTATCAAAAAAATGTACATCAGATGCGTTTTGTTCCATTGCACTTACCTGCAAATTTTCATAAATATAATTTTTTTCGTTTAAAAGATATTTACTTAGTTCCATACTTTATCCCAACCCCGTATGTGACAGTCTTTTATAAAGAACAATAAACAACTAAATTTTTGAACGAAACTTATCATCGTCAGATTTTAGCGAAACAGCTGTAATTGCATTTTAAAAACCTATTTTTCGTATAAAAAGTGGAAGTTGCTTCCAAACATTTTTTCCTTAGACGTATTAGATCCTGAAGGCTATTCCAAACTAACATGGAGTCGATCCGATTTGATTTTGTTACTGCAATCAAGCTTAAGCATCTTCTGCAGACATCTCCATTGCAAAAACCTCTGCTTGGAAAATTGTGGACTAGTTCCTCAAGTTCTGGCTCAGATCCATCTTTGACTTCCCTCCATGTATCCCAGCTCCAACACCTTTCGTCTTTTTCTGGCTACTTTTTACTCTACTAATAGTACCATCTCCAGTGTCGGATGATTTTTACTATCCCTCCGGCCCTGGCTCTGACACCTCCCTGTCCTGCATCCTGGCATTTCGCTAGCCATCTGTATGCACCAGCCATCGCCTCCCTTTTCAATCTTCATTATGGTCACTTCAGTACCTCGTCCGGTCTAAAAACTAGGAGAGACATGGTACATGGTAATAGCACCCACAATAAATCGGTAAAGTACAGTTTAGATTTTGCCCCATTATCTATAGCTGCCTCCTTACTGAGTCGAAACTGTTACTGAATGTGATTTTTCGACGCGAGCTGTGTCATAGTTTCAGCGAACTAGTCCCGGTACAATCGGGACTAGTGTAAATAGTGTCATTTTTAAACGGTAAGTATTATTTTCGTACTTTAGTTAATTTATTAGAAACCATGGTGAATTTACTCAAAACATTTTATCATCGTCTTAAATAACATAGCAAGGATTTGTTACGACAATTCAAATTGATTAAAGTCTTATGTTTGGCTATATTAGTCTTAAACAATATACTGGACTCACTTGTAAAACGCAATTGGCAAGATCTAATGAAATTATTTTTGTTGATACTTGAACTTGCAAATGCAAGATCGAGATTTAGAAAAACGGAGAGAGGTCCTTCTAGTATTGGTAATACATTAAGAAAGAGAAGCTGCAAAGCGATTAGAAATTTTTTGTGTCTGTAACGACTGGGAAGAATATTAGCAATTGAAGGTCAATCAGCCATATTGACTGGAGCCCAGGAGAAGCTAGAAAAAAAGATCAAAAGGATAATGTGAAAAAAGAAAATGGACGTTGATTCAAGCTCCTCAGAATTTGAAGACGCTTTGTGTTTGTATATTCTAGGGCTGTAGAGATGATGGATTTATACTTCTTTTGTGTTAATTGTAACGTTCAACACTAATAAGATCTAGGCTTTAATATTGTTATGTCTTATTACTTCCATAGTTGGTCTAGCCTTAACTACTTAATCATCATCAGGTACCTAGCTACAAACAAACAAAATGTAACTTCAATATATTAATCTGACGATGCTATTTTTTAGCGAAACAGCTGTAGGTAATTGAATTTAAAACGTATTTTACAAATAAATAGTGGAAGTTTCATTCAACCGTTTAGTTGTTTACTGTCCTTTATGTTTAATTTTTATTTGTATTTTTATATTATAAATGAATATAAGTTGTGTTAATGTTATATATGATGGTGTTGCAATTGTCTTGCAGTCTGTTATTTTTGTCTTTCTAGAGGTAATATAATTGTAATACGGCATATTGATGTGCAAATTATTTTTATTGACTTATTTCAACCGGCATTCCAGTCTACGGTAAGAATAAAACTAGTCTTTGATTTATTTGTTGCGAAAACCTTACACCCGTTATGCTTCTACAAAATGTAGCTTCGATATGTTAAATATATAGTTCGAAACTTGCACATCGTTTAATTCTGGATTGTTTGCTAGCCAACATAAAAAACCAAAAAAAGCCTGCAAGGACTCTTGCAATATGTATCTATATTATATGAATCTACAAAGTTATAACCAACAAATAACGTCTTATTTATCTATCTTCCATATTGTAGGTAATACCAACTTCGTGTGACTAAAATACTTTCTCAAGCATCCATAGCTTCTGTATAATTTTTCTTACGATATATTTTATCCAAGTTTCAGTATTTTAATCATTTTGTTCAAATGGTTTTAGGACTTGTAGTAGCCGCAGTGTGCCTCTTTCTGTTAACGCAAGCCGGACCAAAAAGTGTTTATCTGACAGTAACGTTAGTGGTTCTAGTAGGAACTTTTCATGGTTGTTCAAAATCCGGCCATATCGTCAATCACATGGATCTCGCTCCAAATTTTTCTGGAGTTTTAATGGGACTTACAAATGGAACATCAGTCATATTTTCAGCATTTGCTCCAATTTTGGCATATCTCATAATAAAAGATGAAGTAAGTGAATTGTTAAAACTTAAGTAACTTTTAACCAGTTGGGGAACTTAATGTATAAAAATAGTTTCCCGTGGGAAACTTCATGAAGGGAAAGGTGTCAGTGGTGTTGAGTTATATATGCAATAATTGTTTATGGTGATACCGTCGCAGATGTTTTGTTAGGAAGTCATGTTTGGTTGCTGGTTGAATTTAATGTCAAACATATTGTAATTGTTTTCTTATTTTTCCTAAAAAAAATATAGTCTATTTTCTGCCAGTCTTTCAGGCAGAGCTAATGGCGGTGCAATGTTGTGCAGAAGAGTTATTGAGACGATAGGCTAAAAGCCAGAGAATCGTCATCTACTTCGATAGCCAAGCAGCACTAAAAGCGATAGGCTCATTTCGGACATTGTCTGGTGCCTGGGAGTGTCGCATGGCCCTCAACATTCTAGGCAGTCATAACAGAGTGACCCTAGTCTGGATGCCAGGCCATTCAGGAATAAAAGGCAATGAAAAAGCTGACGATTTAGCCAAGCAGGGAGCGACAGAGTTCATGGTAGGGGCCAGAACCTTTATGTGGAATTTCCAAATGCTTCGTTAAGGAGGGCATCGACCAATGGATAAACAATCAGGTGTTGCGCTGGTAGCATGACACCCCAGATTAAGGCAAGCTAAATTATTCCTTATAGGACCGTCGCCCAAACTGTCACGCGACCTGCTATCTCAAAGTCGAGAAACGACGAGGATGATGGTGGGTATGCTGACAGGACTTTGCAGGCTAAGGAAACATATGCACACAATCGGCCTAGCAGACGACAGCCTATATAGGTTCTGCCAGGAAGAAGACGAAACTGCGGAGCACATACTCTGTGAGTGTGAAGGCCTAGCAAGGGTGCGGTTTCACCTATTCGGAGAAGAAAAACCGAGGGTAGAGAGCTATGCAAAGGGGGTGGCGTCCAGGCTAATAGAACTAATAAAAACGATAAAGCTGGATATCGTACTCTAAATATAGGGAGGACCACAATAGATCTGCACAGGTCGCAGTGGGACAGGACATAAAAGCCACTCTATTAGGTTATGCTTTAAAAAAATTAAGTGACACTCTTATATTTTTATAAAATTACAAATCGTCTTCATCGCTAACAACTTCACCACTACCTAAGCCAGCAAAATGTTTCTCTACCCCACGAATTATTAAACTTTTACAAATTGAATAGTGTTGCTCCTAATACTTTTAAGTTTAAGGAGATTTATTTGTATATAATGGCATATCTAAAATAAAAACAACGGCTGAAATAAACTGAATGGAAGAAAAATAAAAAAGACATTATTATTTATCAGGTGGATGATTCTCTACAGCTACACATTTCTGTTCCATCTATTTTATTTGCTAAACATTTACAGGAAGAAACATGGCTCTACACACATAACATGGGTAAGCAGCCATGTCCAGCTGGATTATGGACAACTGCATTTGGTTCATCATCCGTTGACAACACAAATGCACAAATGCTTTGTTACGGGTACAAGGGAACTTCTAGCTGGAGGTAACTTATTTACAAGTGCTTGTTTGGCAGTAGCCATTGCCCATCGTAATTCTGCAAGTAATTTTAGTGGAGAGCTTGTTTTAAAAACCCAGAAATAAATATTTCTAGCTGACGAAATACATCATCAGGCATTGGTCTTCCTCGTTTCTTTCCATTCGTTGGGTTATATTACAGAGCTGTTCATATCAGTTTCCTAGTTTCTATTCTTTCTGCGGGATTATGTATTCTGATATCCTGGTTCTTTGTCTGATTTTTCCATATTAGGCATATGGTTAGTTTTTAATATGCGACATGTTTTTCTCGGGTAGTTCATTTTCACAGTGTCCACTTTTTTCTTTTCTTTCTCACTTTTTTGCCAGCATTCTGCTCCGTATAAGAGGATAGGCTCTGCAATTATTTTGTAGATTGTCATTTTGGTTTTCAGTGTTGCTTTTTTAGACCACAGTGTTGCGTTCAGAATTTGTAAACTCTTCCGACCTTGTTGGACTCTATATTATATGTCACGTTCTGTTGTTATTTTACTAGTGATGATACTTCCTGAATACTTGTATTCGTAGCATCTTTTTACCTTCGTCTTCTTTACCTTTACACTTGTATTCTGTTTTGTCATGGGCATGCTCATTCCCAATTTTTCTTAGGTACTTCTCTCGAGTTAACAGCTGGCCGTTATCACCTGTTCATCTGAGAAGAACAGAGTTGTCAAATCATGGTCGTTAATCTTCAGTTCCATTTTTGCGCACTTTGCGGACATTTGCTAAGGTTGGGCTTTTTCAGAACATTGAAACCGTTTCAAGGGTATTGTATCATAGGCCTTTTCCAGATCTATGAAAACCGGATGGGTGACGAGGTTCCGAGCGGTTCGTTTTTAAATTATTTGTTAAAGAGTAACTGTGTTTGTTTTTGAATTTCATTATATTCCTCTTCTATTCTATTTTCCAATATGCGACCCTACAACCGTAACAGTGACGGTTTTTCTGGAACATGCTTTACCAGAATTGTTTAAAGATGTTCGTTCCACTTCAAATTCATTATTGTTTTTCAGCACATTTTGGATGAAATTAGGTGCCTCTTACGTAATCGAACTTTTCCAATTCCGTCTGCAGGAATATGTCTAAGTCATTCTCTCCGATTTTGGCGATGCTACAATACAGTCGTCTAGCATGGTCGATGCTATTCCAAATTTTACGGTTATGTTATTTTTTCTTAAGAAATTGACTACTAGGATTGCATCTTTTGATAGGACTGGCATCACTAGAAACGTTTCTGTGTAGCGTGAATTTCCGATTGCGCAGTCGGTTATGAATTTATGGGAAATTTCGACGGTGGGGATTTCATACGCGGAGCTCAACTCGGTGATTCGTTCCATAAATGAGACAGCATTATTATGTTTATCATTGAAGTTGGTGTTTTATTTCCTGACTTGATTCAGGATGTTTGTCTGAGACGGATGAACGATATCCAATGACTCTGTCCATCGTCTTATTGTACCCTTTTCGTTGAGTACCTTTTCTCTGGATGCAGGTGAATATTTCCTTGTTATAGCCCCGATCTTTGGCTTGTTGTCTTTAATAAAAGTTCGTAAACGGTGTCTTAATTCGTCGACTGTCCCTTGATCGTCGATGCCGTAGTTCTGGAGTTCTTGCTGAAGTGGAAACTTAGAACAATTTTTATAAAATTTAATATTGTATTATTTTTAATACCAATGTTTCTGCTTTAATTTAAGTAGTAGTAGCCACTGTTTTAAATTATTTCTAGTTATCTTAGTACCGAGATATTTTGGGACACTAGTTTATGCTTAAAAATTGTTTATTTAAGAGCCTTTTATCACCCCTGACATCTAGGAACAGTTATTCTGAAAGACCCTCATTGATGTCTGTAGAAGTTTCATTCAAATTTATCATATTATCAAATTTGTTTTCGTCATTAAATGTTCCTTGTGAGTGCATCATTTGGAACATGATAAATGCCAATAACAATTTTGTTCTCTTCGTATGTTTGTATCACAAAGTAACTCTTCGAACTCTTTGTCTCTAAACTTTCGTTTGGTAAAGGCTTGTAAAAGTTTTTACTCAAAATCGGTTAGTAATTTATGGATTTCTAACCATTGAAGTAATCAGAAAGCGACTTATTATAGTATGTACAAAAAGTACGAGGAGTAATAAACCCTAATTAAGTATGCAAAACAGGGAGCACCATGAAATTTTTGATAAATCTCTTAATTTAAATTACATTTCTTCCGTATATCTAAAAACCAGGTAGATCGACCCGTATTTGTTTCAGTTGTAGCAAAGTTTAGGGTTTCATTTTTAGGGTTTTTAGGGTTTCATTGTTAAAGGATTAGCAGATAAGCAATAACGCAATGCAGTGGTGTGTATTTTGGGAAAAAATATACGTTTTAAATTATAATATAATAAAAAATTAAAAGAAATATTTATTGAAATGCATTTATTACTTACATTTTATTCTATATCCGACTCGAAAGAGGAAGAATCATTCTTGACATTAATAATAATAGGGTCGATTAAATCATCACAAATATTGTCAATTTTCCATACATTTGCCTCTACTTTGATAACCTGCTCGATACAGTTTGTCCAATTATCCTGACTAACATGACTTACAGCACTCTCAAACAATTTCACAACATCGTTTATTTTAAAAGTAGTATGTTTTTTTTCCAACTTCCCCCTTTACCTGAGCCCATATTAATTCTATGGGATTAAGTTCACAATGATAAGGGGAAAGTCGAAGAACTGATATACCACGAGAAGAAGCCATTTCTTCTACAATGTAGGTTTTGTATTTATTTTTGTTCATTTTTGCAATTCTGTAAAGTTCTTTCCTTAGTGGATCTTTCGAAAACTTAATATTTTTCAAAATAAGCCACTCCAAAAGCTCTGCTTTACGCCAACGACTTGTGGGCAATGCTTCTCGTAACCGTGAATGGTAACTTGCATCGTCCATAACAACAACAGCCCCTTTTGGAATCAGCTCCAACATTTGAACAAACCATTCCTCGAAGACATCCCCATTCATATCTTCGTGATAGTCCCCCGTGCGTTTTGAAATAAAAGAAAATAATCCACCATCAACAAAACCTTCAGAACTTCCAACATGGACAATGATAAGTCTTTTTCCTTTTCCAGATGGTGGCTGCAAACCTAACGACAAACCTTCCACGAATGCCTACCTTCGGCTTTTAATGTTTTCATCTTGCCAAGATTTGGAAACTGTATATCCAGCATTTATCCATGTTTCGTCTAGGTAGAAGATTTTCAAATTTTGTTCTCTGGCATGTCGACTGCTCCTTAAATAGTCTCTTCTCCAAAAAACTATTTCCGGTTTATCTATTAAGAGAGATTTTCTATTATGTTTTGTATATCTGAAACCCACATCTTTCAAAAGTTTGCATAATGTCATTCTGGAGAATTTTGTATAGTCCGTATCTTCTTGCACTGATGTCATAATTCTGTCAAGTGTTGGAATTTCCTTTCGTAAGTAAAATCCATGGACTTTACGCCTTAGTGTTTGTTTTAGTGACTCATCGATCTCAATTGGTTTTTGGCCTGGAGGAGTTTTAGGGGGTTGAATAGTTCCATTCTTGCTTTCTTTTAGTAATCTATAAATTGTTGATTTAGCAACACACAACATAGCAGCCGTTAATTCCACAATATCATCAACACTTGCACTTGGATCCTTGTTTTTCAATGATATATAACAATTTAATATCAGAGTTTTTTCATTTAAAGATAATGGACCTGTTTTTGGTCGTTTAGATGGTCCTTGGCTTATCGACATTGTTTGGTACTTGCACAATTAACATTCAACAAATGTTTTAAATATATTCCAACTGTTTACAATATTATGAAAACCATACAACTTCATACAACTTTACTCAAAGAACTAATACTAAGTACTGATTTAATGTACCTACTTTCTTTTAAAATAACATTCCCGATAATATTTCTTCTAAGAAAACTGGGTTTTAAAATTTCTGAGAAAAATTCCCCAAACACTACATATAGGAGTAATACAAATAAAAAATATTCATTTTGCTTCTTTGAATTTAATAAAAATTGTAAATATATCTTGCTATCTTGACTTTAATAATTTTTTTAAAAATATATTTCATTGTAATTTATTTGTGACAATATTCAAAGTTTGAATTAATTTTCTTACAAAAAGAACAAAAATTTATAAAATAATTATTGTTACAGATTGGTTTGTTTTCTATTATGAATAAACTGTGTTGCCTTTCTTTATCAAACTTACTAAAATTTATGTACCTCTATTACTTTTTTTTATTAAAATTAGTACATCCCGTTACCTCTGACCTAAATCGTATATTCTTTAGCATAGCTGCAACTCATTCGTTCAATACAAAATGTAGCTTACGGTATACCCTCTTAAAATATATTTTGGTACGTCTATGAAATCTACTTAAATGAATGATTTATTACTCCTGGTCCTTTCTATATAGACTATACTTAGTTTACTTTACCAGTTAGCCGGGAAAGTACTTGCAAAAATGTCAATGTAATTTTTGATTAAAAGATGGTTTAGAAAGAATAGAATCCACTTAACATTTATTTAATTAAGAAACAAAAACAACAATAACAAAAATAAAAATAATTGGAATTATAAATATTAATAGTTACATTGGAATTAATTAACGGTTTAAGAAGTAAGACATTTTTGTAAAAGTAACACGTACAGTAAAGGACTGTAGTACTTAGTAAATACCTACACACCTTAGATAGAGCGCAGAAAAAGAGAAAAATTTGTATTTTTAATAAGTTTGTATATTAATAATTTAAAATTTCTTAGCTAAGAGCTTTCAATCATAAAATAGGTTATCTTCAGAGTTAAATGTCAAGTTAAATATTTGTGGATGTCATTATCTAATGTGTCCTATTTGTTACTGTGTTTTTGATGATCTCTATTGGGAAATATTTAACTAGACATTTTTATGGTTAAAAGCGCTTAGCTAAGAAATTTTAATTTATTAATATACACACTTACTAAACATACAAGTTTCTCTCTTTTTCTTCACTTTTTCTCTACAATTTAATGATATGTAGATACAACTAATGGCGTCGTGTATCGCCTAAATGTCAGATTCAACAAACTTGTTTTGTTACCTAACTACGATCTCACAGGTTACTTAAAATAATTCATCTTATCACAAAATGAAAATGGATACAGATATCAATATTGGTAGATTGTGAGTATTAGAAATCCATAAACTACTAACCGATTGTAAGTAAAATAGTATACAAACCTCGCGGGAACTCATTCTAGTCACTTGGCTGAAATATAGTAATTTTCCGCTAGTTATGTATTATACATACTATTACGGCGATTTTTATTTCTATCTACCTATTGTTCGTAATGTTTGCTAGGAATGCAGAGACATATATATTTAAATTCAAAATGAAGCGGATGCCATCTTGGATTGCAACATGCAACATCTGTGAAAGTATCACTATCGAAATTGTTGAATTGCTTTTATCTATCGATTAGTACCACTAATCCTTCCCTTTATTAATTTTTCCATGGGGCACAAATCCCAAACGCTTCCCTACTAAACTTTTAATTTTATTTACAGAAAAACATTAATCAATGGAACATCATTTTTTACTTTTCTATTGTTATAAACGTCGTTGCATTTATAGTAAATTCTTTGTTTACTTCAGCTGAAAGGCAACACTGGAACGAACCTATATCAACAAAAAGTGAAAAGACCGTATGTTGAAAAAATTCCTCTGGCTTTGTTATTTGCCAACTAATATTTGTTTTATACTCATAATGATAATACAAATATTGTTTAATAAAACTTAGAAAAAACAGTATGTCTTTTTATTAATCGTATAATCAAAACTGTACAATTCTGTTACATTTGGCAATCCTTATGTTAATATAAACCTTCAACTAATATCAAAAACAGACTTTGTAGACTTAATTTTAATCAGTTATAAAATAATTAAACATCTTTACGTATATGTTGCCGTTATTTAACTTCTGAAAATCTGTTTTTGTTCTGAGAAGTTGCATATTATGATGTCATATACATGTCAAAAGAAAATATAAATTTTACAGCGGTTGCTTTAATACTCCAGTTGTAGGTTTTTGTTAACAATTTTCTACACAAAACATACTTCAATAAATAAATATGTTGGCAAAGAAGTTTTTCCCCTTTTTGATGTTAGTATACGTAATGGCCCCATTGGAATTTATGTTAAAACTAACAAAATATGAAAAGACATCGTCCTCAATAAACTAAAATGATTGTAGTTTATTAAAAGGGCATATCTAGCGGTTTATTTACTTTCTGTTTATAAAATAATAAAATATAAAACAATAAATTAAAAGTGTTGAATACAGTTAAATAAAATTTATACAAGTACATTGTTTTATAGTGTTATTTAACTACTTAGGACTTAAGTTTTGGAGAATATTACAAGTTGTGAAGAGTCCAAAGGCAAACAAGTGAAGTTCTAATTTCTAAATTTCTCATTGGGATGAAAACGTTTAGAAATACTTTAATAAAACTTATAAATGAAATTGCACGAGTTATAAACCTTAAATATACTTATTTATCACAGAAATTAATAAATTTCTATTTAAAACTAACTTTAAATCCATTTTTATCGCGGTGCCATTACTTTTATTAAAATCATTCCTATGACGATTTAAGCTTATTTTAAACACCCTGTATTTATACTTCTTAGTAAGTTGTTCCCTTAGACTCTTCGATTTTATTAATATTAAGCTAATTTTTATAAAAATATTTGTTTTGTTACACAAAAAGAAAGTTTGCAATTTAATTTTATTATAAATTGGTACAAAATGGTAATTTCGCTACTTAATGGCTAAATAAAAGTTTTGTGTCATCCAAAAAACCTCTGACTAAAGTGTCTTAATAATATTAATACTGCAAATCATTTTAGGAAACTAATAATTTATTAGTTTTTATATCAGCTAGAAAGATAGACAATTCAATTTTATAAACGAATTTTTATTTTCTTCGAATTTTTTCTGCTACTACATCACATAGTTTAACATTTAGTCAATCATTGAGATTTTGTTTCCTCACCGAATAGTTTGGTCTGATTAGAATCGTCTACCTTTCCAAAAAAATGTCATTACAATGTAAAATATTTTTTACTTATACACTATCTGAAAAATGGTGAACCATTAAAGGTCTCAAGGAGTTGTTATTTTGTGATTGAGATCTTGAACTGTTTCTGCTCAAGGATTTGCTGGGATTACTGTTGGACTGGGTTCTTGAAGTAGTCGATTTCGATGAATTCTAAAACATTCATAAAAGTAATGTTAGTAAATAATTTTTTTTTATTTATAGACATTTATATTAGGGTGTTGTTTTTCGCTACCGCACCCAACAGTTTTAGTTTTTGCTAAAAACAAATCATTTAACGTAAACAGGCTCTTAATTTTCAAGCTGCAAATCTTTAACTTAACCCATTTTAATTACATGGGATTGTTAAGAATAGTAAACAACTAAACGGTTGAATGAATACGTTTAGGTTAAGTTCAATTCAATTACAGCTGTTTCGCTAAAAACTAGCATCGTCAGATTGACATATTATTGAAGTTACATTTTGTTTCTTTTAAGCTAGGTACCTGATGTTGAAGTTAAGGCTAGACTAAGTATGGAAGTAATGACATAACAATATTAAAGCCTAGATGTTATTAGATGTTGGTACAAAATTGTTAAATGTAAAAACAAAATTACCTAAATTAAAAGAATCTGGGGTTTACAAAATTAATTGTCCAAAATGTAATGCTGTATATATGTAGGTCAAACACAAAGAAATTTTGAAATAAGATTCAATGAACACTTAAGAGCATATATAGATTACAACAACCAGATAGGCAAAATACCTTCTTGAACATCCACATCATAAATGGAATATTAAGAACAAAACCCTTCCCGGATCAATGGAAGGAAGCCGAAATAGTGATGCTAAGGAAATCAGGAAAAGATCCCAAGTTTCCACAAAACTACAGACCCATATATACTGATATACAAGATGAGAGAAGCAGGATACACCAGAGAACTGACGAAACTACTACTCAGCTATCTGAAAAATAGAAGATTCAGGATAAGGATAGGAAACGAAAAATCTGAAATAGGAACAAAAGAAGCCGGAGTACCACAAGGAGCAGTCCTCTCACCAGTGCTTTACAACATATACATAGCAGACTTTCCAAAGACAGACAACACAATGATGCTCTCTACGCAGATGACACGGCTATCGTTACAAGAAGCACTCAACCAAGTATGGTGACAAGAAGACTTCAACAGGCTGTGGACCAAATAGACGAATGGTGTATAACATGGAAAAACCAAATAAACCCGGAGAAAACCCAAGGAGTCTACTTTACCAAAAGAAGGAAAAAACCAGAAGAAAACATCAACATAGGAGGAGAAGAGATCCAATGGAAAAACGAGGCCAAATACCTGTGATACTGGACAAAGGACTAACTTACAAGCACAGCAGAACATCTGCCTTAGGCAAGCAGCAGACGCCCCATGATACATAAGAAATATACAACTATAGAGGGAACTAGACCAAGGAAACAGCTGGACAACTAAAAAAAAACAACATCTGTCAAGAAGCAGACAGAAGAGAAACATCCTATAAAAGACTCTGCCCATCCTTAGGGAGATGCGCAGATTCTTGAGTAGGGACAGCTTTAACAAGTGGATCCACTCTCTAAGGTTACCTTTAGCCGCAGTTCGTCGACTAAGGGCTAACTTTTCAGAGGCGGCGAAAAACACACTCAGAACGCCGAAAAAGAAGATAGGAGGATAAAGGTGCCAAGCACCATTCCGGACCAAATAGAAGACACCTGGAAACCATCTCCGAACCAAGATAGTGGAAGGAAAAGCACAAACCCGAGGACTGAGGCCCCCATTGGAAGTGATGAGGGGGTGGAGGAAGTTCTTCCCGGAATGCACCGCTCCTAGAGGGATGCATTCTGGAAGGGACGGGTTTGGTTAGAGTGTGTGTGAACATCCACACTCACTCATACACACCAATGACATTCAAATATTACATATTTGTGATAAAAACAAAATTTAGATTTCCTCGAAGAACTTGAAATAAAAAGACATCTAGCAGATCAAAAATTTAAAGTAGTGAAGGTCTCTAGTATGTTTAAGCTCTTTGGTCCACCCTCATTAGAAAGTTGATAATTTTGAATTTTGTTTAATTTTGGCATTATTTAGACCACGTCTAGGTTAGTTTCAGGACTTATTGAATGATGCATATAACCATGGTGAGATTCTCGGTAGTAGAAAACAAGAAGCAGTCAAAATGGTCAAAATACTCCTAGTTAGTAATTTTACAAGAAACATTTATAGGTTTCTATAACGCAACAGTTTCAAAGCAAACAAAACAGTAATTTTTATTAAGTCATTTGTAGAAAACCTATTTAAAATTCCGTTTAATTAGTATGGACGAACGTTACAAAATACTTATAATCCCAATACTTCTAAGAAACAATTAAATTTGTCCAATTAATTAAAATCCAAATACTAATCCCGGTATTCCTTACTTTCTAAAGTGATTAGGACGATATCGATTTAACTGATTTATCTGTATCGACGGTATTTTCTTGAAGGACATCCAGAAAAGAAAAACTGAGCTTTTGCGTGTCTTTTCCCCTTTTTTTTAATTATAGCGTTTTCCAAGAGATCATTATCTGCTGTTTTAATGTTTTTTTTTATTTACTTTGAGAAATTCACATAATTTTTTATATTTTAATGAAACTTGTACAACTATGTAGATAATTAAATGGTTTTTGTCCATTCGAATAAAAAATTTCACATTTGATCAGAATTAAAAAAGTGGCTACTCAAATTGCTTCTTTATCATGTATAATTCATGTAAAAAACCTCGTTTTTCCTCCCTTAGCTCACTTTAAGTAATTCTAGCATTAGGCGTTCCTGCAATAGCAGAATAGACGGAATACGAAATCACTTTTAAAAATTCAATGGAATTTGTCAATAATTCAAATTGTGGCCGTGGTAGTGGCGCTTTCAAGAAAGTAAATTACACGTAATTTAAAATGAAAATTGTTGAAATGAATATAAAGCAGTTTGTTATTTTATTTTAAGAATAGTATACACAATAAATTGAATAACTTATTCGTAATAATATAATCATAGATAATTAAACTTTAATTATTTATGCAAGTTAAATGGATTCTTACCAAAGTTAAATTAACATCGTATATTTTGGCTCTATGGCTCAACTCTCCTTTTAGGTGCCATCCCTGAAGGTACAAATGAAGTCCCAGCGGTAGTTGTCCTTTGCCGTGCCTCTTTATTACTTGCCACCTGTTAAAAAAAATTGTAGATTATAAACATTACAAAATAAATATAAATATTATTTATAAATAAATAGAATTAAATAATTTCTTAATAATAAAGACTTCATATTCCTCTCTGCAGTTTGATCTAATAAGTATAGTAAAATGGGACGTACCTGGTGACAAGCTGAAAAAGTCTGGCCTTTTGCCCAAATTTTTGCAAAATTTTAGCAGCCCCTATAAGTGCTTCTTGATGATTTGGTGATATCTGTAAACTTTTCCAGTAGTGCCAAAGTGCCTCTTGATAATTACCTTTAAAAAATAGTTTTATATAACTATATGAAATTGAAAATATACTCGAACTAGCTGTATTTTATGTTATGCTTAAATTTTAAATTAAGTATATCTTCAAAGTAAAATGGGGAAGTCTCCTCCTATCGAATATCAGTGAGGTAAATACCATTATGAAAAGAATGTACAAAAATAATCCTATTACCAAATTTTAAGCTCTTAATGTTGATATTTTCTTTAAAAACAATAATAATTAAACTCGGGTATTTATTTTTAAAGCTATGTGTCCATATTTTTTCAAAAGTGGCAACAACAACTCATGGTCTTATAAATATTTCATTTTTATTATAATGTCTGTTTATGGCCGGATAGCCCTGGTAGCTCAGACCATAAATTATACAGAAGAAAAGGAAGAAGATCCGATTGCCTTGTTAACTTTTGTTCCATGAATTTGTTTGGAGTTTTTTTTTCATTTTATTATATTTTATTAGTTATTTTATTACTTTGGACAAAACCATACATTCTTCCACCTTACCTGTTGGTCTCTTGTTGCCAATACATAAAATGCGAACAAGACACTTTAAAAATTACTAAAAATATATAGAAATTTATAAATAATTCGTCAGTTTCATTAATGAACCTATAGTTAACCATTTGGAATTATTAAAAAAAAGGTTTTCTCCAATGTTTAGATACAATTTAGAAACAAATTGACTGTATATTTCCTTTTTTGTTAGGAAGAAGTTGATAAGAAAGTATAGAGCTAAAAATTCTAACATGGAGCCTTAAATAATACATGTTTTTCTTTAATTTTTTACAAAAACAACATTTACTAAGAAGTTTTACAATCTATAATGAGGTTATCGATTGTAAGCTGTTAAAGTCTTAAATCCTTCCTTATTTTTGTTTATTAGTATTTGTAAAAAGTTTACAGGAGATACAATAACAAAAACCATTTTTCCATATTCCTAAACCCCAAACAACGTTTATCCATGTAGAGAATAAAATTTCGCAAATGTCACATTACAAAATTTGAAGCGGATAGCTTAAAAAACTATTACGAACTTTCATACAAACTTCAAACCCCTTTTTTCCACCTTTGGGCTCGAAAATTACAAAATTATTTCTTAGTGGGTGGTTTCGTTCCAAAGGGACTGAACTCCATGTTTCCACCTTTAGTAGTTTAGGTCTTGTTTGATTATTTAATCAATCAAGACATTCAGTTTTATATGTATAGATATAAATTGATTCTAGGTCTGTAGAAGACAAATGCTCCCTTAGGGTGTCTTTTTTTGGACAAAGTTCAGTTCAAAACATCGTAAACAAAGTTTACTGTCACAACAAATTCCTAATTATACACAAGCAGTCTATTCAGCTACAACGGCCATTTTTGTTACCAATACTGTTTTTATTAGAAAGAAATGTTTGTTTGTTTTATAGTTACCACCAGGAATCTTTAAGCTCTATATCCTTGTTTTGGGAACTCCTATGAAAGTCTATTATTATTCTACAGAGTGATTGATTAGTGTGAGGAAGCTCAGTAGATCTGTTATAGTAAAATTAACAAAAAAAAATTATTAACAAAAATTGTAGGCAGCTTTAAACTCCACATTATAAAATTAGTTAAAATCTTACAGGGTGCTCAATAATATGGTGGCACACCAAACTTATGTTTTTTTAAATGGAACA
This sequence comes from Ophraella communa, assembly GCA_035357415.1. NCBI lineage: Eukaryota > Metazoa > Arthropoda > Insecta > Coleoptera > Chrysomelidae > Ophraella > Ophraella communa. Next base: position 28,601,729 of record CM068984.1, on the reverse strand, counting down.
CCCTGTATTTTATTTTAAATTTGAAATCTGCATCACATCCACATCACAACAATGTAAAGTTTTATTATGTTATACCATAAATATTTAAAAAGTTATAACCAATATTACCTAAAAATCGTTTAAAGTTTAACCCCCTGTCTAATTAAAAAGGAGAATAGGAACATTAATCTACTGCAACTATAGGTTTTTAATAATTGTTAAAAATTATAAAACATATTCATTTTCATAATATTCGTTAAATTAAATACAGGGTAAGTCAGAATGCTAGTACATTATTTTCATTGTAATTTTAAATAGAACAACCTGTATTTTATATCACTATTGAAAAGTAGTAATGTCATACTTCAAATTTTATAAAGTACTTCCTATACATAAAGTTATCAGTTTTCTAGATATTTTTATTTTTTTATAAAGGTATGCATTTGGTAGATAGGTATTTTAACGTTTATCAATAATTATTGTGAGTTGGCCCTGATTGGTTTTTCAGAAACTCACAGTTTGAGCTTCCTCACACTAATCAACCACCCTGTATAGTATTCTATATTATTTCATCCCTCTTTAAAGAGTAAATCAAAGTGTATAAATTAGGTTAATTATTGCTGATTTGCTGCAACAAATAAACAATGGGATTTTAGCAAAAAACTATTAATACATCATTATCATCCTGTTAACATCATACCCTTGACTAGTCTGCACTTTGCCTTCCACCACCGCTAATGGCTTTTTGTCACTTATTAAAAAAATTATACCGTTGTTAGTGCAATGTTTTTCAAGAAAAATGGTTGACTGCAGTTAAGCTATCTGAGATAATCTCATAAACATTCTTGATTTAGAATATAAAAGATTCCTGCTTGGACTACCATAAGATAAAACGGTAGCACTGTTTAAAGAATGGTTCAAGAATTGGCTTTTACCAAACATTTCCCAGAATATATTTTGAAGAGCGTCATACCAAAAGTGAGCTTTTAGAAGCTCTAAAGATCTTTTTTATTAAAAAATAATATTTGTGACTCATTGGCAGAGGAAATAGGCCATATAATACTACGACCACATTAGTTTAGGTGATACTGTTGTAAATTTAATGTGTTAATGATTCAATCACGTAGTAGCTGTAAAAAATGTATATATTTCTCAGAATCATAGTATTAAACCAATTATAATAAATTTTAATAAAGATAGCGTCAGCCAAACAGAACTATTTGTAGCATAATATTATAAATGTAATTATGTAAATAAAACTAGGAGTAAATTTTACTTAGTTGTATTATGTGGCAAGTTTCATTTGATTATAGTAATTAAATTATACGGTAAGAACATAGGCGCAACTAGAGTCGTTTTTTTGGGGGGGCTTAAGCCCCAAGGCTATATATGGAATAAAAATTGAACCCAAACAGCCCGCCATTTTTTCAGGTGGCAAATTTTTGTTTAGGTGCCACGCCCAAACTACCCCAAAATCACTAAAAAAATTAACCACATAGCTTTTCGTATAAAAAACATTGTCACCCACTACGTCTAACCAGCCACCATACTAATCTCAGATCTCAGTAGAGTTTTGAAAAAAAAATACCAATGACATGCATGTTACATTTTTAGTAAAGGATTACACAGTGTAATTATTATATAAAGTTAATTAATAAAAATAATAAGAGTCTAGACATGGCACTTTGTCCCGTTTCATTGCGAATCACCCCAATAAAAAAATGTCGAAACTAAATTTGTTTTAATTATTATTTTAACAAAAATCAGACTAGTTATCAGTGCAAAATTGAACAAATTTTATTCAGGGGGACTCAAATACATGTTTTTTTTTTTTAATTTAAAGTTAACTTTAACTTTCTTTGTTTCTTTGAAAAGTCGTCTACAACTAAATCTAAACAAATGTCTTTTTCAATATACAACATAGCCAGATTGGAAAATCAAATTATTAAAACTGCGACACCGATATTCACATAGATTGAGCATTCGTGCCGGTGATAGTGTATGTAAGCGCCGCGCCGTGCCAGCGCTGAAGTCGCAGGATGGTCGGCTGATAGAAATGTCCAAATTTCAGTACATTGTGGCGCCAATATCTGGTAGCAATTTCGTAGTATCAGATATTGGCGGATGATACTGCTTGATTTCTATTCTAAAGTTTAATTTTATATTTTTAAAATGATTTCAACACAATATTTAGCTGTACAATCTGGTCAAAAAATTTAAAATTTCAAGGGGGGGCTAATGGTGAGCCAAGGGGGGCTAAGCCCCCTTGATTATAGTAATTAAATTATACGGTAAGAAAGTTAGCACCTGTTTTACTTAAAATCATAATAAATTACATAAATTCAATACATAAATATCTAAAATCCGGCCCTAAATATTTCCATGTGTATTGACAAGCTCTTTCTTACACAATGAGATTAAAGCAGGTGGCTTAACTGCAGTCAACAACTTTCTTGAAAAACACTTTACCTTGAAATATTTCCTGTTAATACCTACTTATAACTTAATACGTGTATCAATAAAAAATGATGGCAGCTGAACGAATTAAGTTATAAAAAACCTTAAAAGCGTGAACATACCTTTTCTTGCTAACCAATGAGCGAAATTTGTAGAAAAATAGGGATCGGTGGGATTCATATTAACAGCCTGTTTCAATAATCGGTTTACACTATGATCGTTAGGTCCGCGTAATTTGGCAAGTTCAATATATGCAGGGGTAAATCTTGGGTCCAAAATAATACATTTTCGAAGCATACGTTCCGATTCCACAGACCTGTTATTTTTCCTGAAAAATGCAAAACTTTAGTAAGCAATGTTAAGAAATAAATTTGTTGTTCTTTGTAATATAACTGTAACTAAATAAGTGAAATCAAGGAAATTATTTTTATAATTTGAAGAAGGGATTAACCAATAAAAGTTTATAGATTGTCTTGATCTTCTCACTTGTTACCTACAGAATATTTTAACTTCTCTTAATACATACTTTATGTTTTTTTATCTCTTCATCTACTGAAGACTGTTCAATAGTTGAAAAATAATTTGTTTTTAATTCGGTTTGAATAAAAATAATTTCAATTAAATATGGCTCTTACAACAAAATAAAACTTCTACCAACAGATAGCCAGAAACTTAAGTTATTATTTACATCAAAGTTATAAACCCATTTTTGTTAAAATAATTGTACAGCAATATATAGTCTATATAGAAAGGACAAGGAGTAATAAATCATTTATTAAGTAGATTTCATAGACGTACCAAAATATATTTTAAGAGGGTATAACGTAAGGTACATTTTGTATTGAACGAATGAGTTGCAGCTATGCTAAAGAACATGCGATTTAGGTCAGAGGTAACGGGATGTACTAATTTTAATAAAAAAAGTGATACAGGTACATACATTTTAGTAAGTTTGATAAAGAAAGGCAACACAGTTTTTTCATAATAGAAAACAAACCAATCTGAAACAATAATTATTTTATATATTTTTGTTCTTTTTGTAAGAAGATTAATTCAAACTTTGAATATTGTCACAAATAAATTACAATGAAATTTATTTTTAAAAAATTAATTAAAGTCAAGATATTTTTTATTTGTATTACTCCTATATGTAGCGTTAGGGTAATTTTTCTCAGAAATTTTAAATGGCAAGTGGCCTACTGTAATCGGCTTAATACGATTACACCTATTTACAGATTATTCGATTATTGAGAAGGATTTTCCAAACAACCCAGTTTTCTTAGAAACATTATCGGGAACATTATTTTAAAAGAAAGTAGGTACATTAAATCAGTACTTAGTATTAGTTCTTTGAGTAAAGTTGTATGAAGTTGTATGGTTTTCATAATATTGTAAACAGTTGGAATATATTTAAAACATTTGTTGAATGTTAATTGTGCAAGTACCAAACAATGTCGATAAGCCAAGGACCATCTAAACGACCAAAAACAGGTCCATTATCTTTAAATGAAAAAACTCTGATATTGAATTGTTATATATCATTGAAAAACAAGGATCCAAGTGCAAATGTTGATGATATTGTGGAATTAACGGCTGCTATGTTGTGTGTTGCTAAATCAACAATTTATAGATTACCAAAAGAAAGCAAGAATGGAACTCTTCAATCCCCTAAAACTCCTTCAGACCGAAAACCAATTGAGATCGATGAGTCATTATAACAAAGACTTAGGCGTAAAGTCCATGGATTTTACTTACGAAAGGAAATACCAACACTTGACAAAATTATGACATCAGTGCAAGAAGATACGGACTATACAAAATTCTCCAGAATGACATTATGATAACTTTTGAAAGATATGGGTTTCAGATATACAAAACATAATAGAAAATCTCTCTTGATAGATCAACCGGAAATAGTTTTTTGGAGAAGAGACTATTTAAGAAGCATTCGACATGCCAGAGAACAAAATTTGAAAATCTTCTACTTAGAGGAAACATGGATAAATGCTGGATATACAGGTTCCAAATCTTGGCAGGATGAAAACATTAAAAGCGGAAGGCAGGCATTCGTGGTAGGTTTGTCGTTAGGTTTGCAGCCACCATCTGGAAAAGGAAAAAGACTTATCATTGTCCATGTTGGAAGTTCTGAAGGTTTTGTTGATGGTGGATTATTAACTTCTATTTCAAAACGCACGGGGGACTATCACGAAGATATGAATGGGGATGTCTTCGCGGAATGGTTTGTTCAAATGTTGGATATGATTCCAACAGGGGCTGTTATTGTTATGGACAACGCAAGTTACCATTCACGGTTACGAGAAGCATTGCCCACAAGTCGTTGGCGTAATGCAGAGTTTCTGGAGTGGTTTATTTCGAAAAATATTAAGTTTCCAAAAGTTTCACTAAGGAAAGAACTTTACAGAATTGCAAAAATGAACAAGAATAAATACAAAACCTACATTGTAGAAGAAATGGCTTCTTCTCGTGGTATATCAGTTCTTCGACTTCCCCCTTATCATTGTGAACCTAATCCCATAGAATTAATATGGGTTCAGGTAAAGGGGGAAGTTGGGAAAAAAATACTACTTTTAAAAAAACGATGTTGTGAAATTGTTTGAGAGTGCTGTAAGTCATGTTAGTAAGGAAAATTGGACAAACTGTATCGAGTATGTTATCAAAGTAGAGGCAAATATGTGGAAAATTGACAATATTTGTGATGATTTAATCGACCCTATTATTATTAATGTCAACAACGATTCTTCCTCTTCCGAGTCGGATATAGAATAAAATGTAAGTAATAAATGTATTCCAATAATTATTTTTTTTCATTTTTTATTATATTATAATTAAAAACGTATTTTTTTCCAAAATACACACCACTGCATTGCGTTATTGATTAACTGCTATCCTTTAACAATGAAGAAACCCTAAACTTTGCTACTGAAACAAATACGGGGTCGATCTACCTGGTTTTTAGATTTACGGAAGAAATGTAATTTAAAGTTAGAGATTTATCAAAAATTTTATAGTGCTCCCTGTAAAGGTTTTGCATACTTAATTAGGGTTTATTACTCCTTGTTACATACTATAATTAAATTTAATTTACCAGTTTATTTAAAAAAAAAAGTTGGACGAATTATTTCCTTGCGACAAGATTTAAGTTTATTTCTAAATACCTTTCTAGAAAGATAGAAACAGTGGTTTTACCATTAATTAACTGCTCTGTAATTTCCAAGCGTTTATCATAAACATCTTAAAGATTCTAATGATTTTAAGAGAATTTCTCATTTAAACCTTTAATGGTAAAACCGTTTTACAGAAAAACTGAAAACCGTGTAATGTGGAAGATTTATAATAATTTTTAACTACCTGTATAATCTTCCCAAATTATAATGCGCGTTAATATGATCGGTGGAATATCTGATGGCCAACAGAAAATGTTGTTCCGCTTCTTGACGATTGTTTAACAAAGTTCCAATATTGTTATGAGCGCTAGCGTAAGTAGGCCACAATCTGAAATAAAAATACTTTTATATTTTGCACAAAGATTGAAGATTTAACTTCAAATTGTTGCTGTTTTATCATTAACTTTACAATATAATATATACAAAGGAACATAGTGGTGAAAACCTTATTAGATCCTTTAACAGACAAAATTCTTACACATTGCTTATCTATCAAATTTTATTTAAAGGGTAACTTATTTTCATATAAAATTCACACCGCATCCAGGAAAGTAAAAAATTAAGCAATTAAACGATAGAGATGGCCTCCATATATGAGGCTATCAGCGCAAAAGTGGTGTAACCCACTATTTGTGTTGGTTGCAGTTTTGGTGTAAACTACATTCTATACATTATTAACTTTGAATAAAAAAGTGGAGTAAGCCACCTTTTGTTATCAAAACAAAAGATGGCGCTAAATAAAAAATAAATTAATAAAAACAAATCTATCTTAGCAAATTTTAAATCCTATTTTTCCTAAGTGCAGTGCCGGGGGTTATATAATGGGGCAATCTTTTTTAAAATCTCTTCATACTGTAAACATCTTCTGATCCAGAAGTATCTTCGTAGAAGTATTTGAAGAAAAAACATTTACATTCTTTCCTCTACTAATAAGTCAAAGCTAGTCTGAGAATTTAAAAAATCCCTTAATAAACCGACAAGAAACAACAAGGTCACCTTGGGGTGGGTGCCAGGTCACAAAGGGATAATTGGGCATGAGGAAGCTGATAGATTCGCAGAAGGAGTGGCAACACCTTGGGAACCTTTCAATGGTCTCACAAAAATCCAAGGCAAAGAACAGGATCGATTGAGATCTTACAGCGATCTGTAAACACCTTGGGTTCCTCGAAGAAGTTGCTGTGATTCCTTATCAAATTAGCAATAGGTATGCTCTTTAGACAGCTGCATAGTATTTTAAGTATTATTCATTTAAAAATCCTGCGAAGTGACTATCTTATTTTTATTGGGGATTAACGATGGTCTATAAAATGGGAACCCATTGTTTTCCTCATACAACATCCCCACATTTTTATTTACAAGTTAGCTTCAACCCAAATTCAAACCTTTGCTTCTATGTGTTTTTATACTCTATGATTCCATACCCTAGAAAATTGGTTTAAAAATAATATTACGCAAAAATCATAATAAGTACGTATCCCTTCTGTAACATGATATGTTAACTAAAAACGTAGTATTTTTAAATTAGTGATATGGCTAACACTAACACCATCTATTGTATAGAGTTCTTAACATGTTAATTATTATAAACGATTCCTGTCAGTAATTCCAACTTTATACACGATCTTTAATGTGGCTTAGTCCAATACCTTAAACCACGATTCATTCTCTTATTGTCATTGGTGTTATACACAGGTATGTTTTTTGATTTTTATTTTTGGTAAAAGATTTTAAATATAATTTCTATTAATCTTGACAGTTCCTACTATATAATCAGATGAGAATTTTTATATTAATAATTATTTCAAGTATATTTTGAGGGCAATTTAAAAGTAATAATTGTAAATTTTTTTTTATAAAAAAATACAAAATGGCGAGTTGAGTACTTTTTTGGAATTCTAATTGTTATATTAATTTATCTTTTGTTACTACTGTATTTTCTGTAATATATCCTAATGATAAATGTAGATTTCGGAATACGCTATTTTGTACTTTTTGTACGAAAAAAAATAAACGAACACGTGGCAGATGCTGACAATTTTTCACAGCATTGGAATATACAAGTTCAAAGACGTTACAAATTTCAAGTTCAAAGACATTACTGGGTTACTATTTCACTGGACCACCCTCTCCTGGATCAACCAATGGATCAGATGTAAAAAAAGATAAGTCGACCAACGTAAATGCATTTATAATATTATACAGCTGTCTCGTTTTTCTTTATTTCTTAAACGTAATATCAAAATCATTTTCGTATCGTCAACTGTATTAGAATAAGTTTTTGTAAAGAACTGTTTGCGGATTATTTTTTTTGTAACGTATTCTCAATTTCATTCATTTTAGCACCAAGGAAATCTATTTATCTTTTATCTGTTGGTATATTTTCATATCATTTTTTTATCTTCATAGACAGTTTTTTCTGACATCTTTCTGTCATCTTATGATACTTATTTAAATAACTCAGCTTAAAACAACTTTCTTCAATAGTATCATAAAAAATAAAAAGATTTCAGTGGCGCCCTTAAAATTTCTTAAAGAAACAAATATTGTACTATAGTCAGAGCTAATGAACTTACTCACCCCTAGCCGAGGTATTTAACTATCATAATTTTTGCTGTGTTAAACATTTATAAATTTTGTTAATTATTGAAGTATCTTTTAAAACTAATTAAAGACGAAATTAAGATTAATGGTTGTTTTATTGTAATTTACATTTTTTCTTTTGGTATATAGTTATTTTTTAAAAGTTAACTAAATAATTTTATAAAATCACTCTCAACATTTAAATCATATCACAAATTTACGCACATCGTAATAATATGGTCGTAATAATATGGTTACAAATTGTCGCCCAACGACCAACTAATATTACATTTCCTGTTGAAATGTTAGTTCACCATCTGAAAGTGTTTAATCTTTCTCCAATGTGCCACTATGTCTACTACCATTTTATTATAATAAAAAATCGTCCTTTTATCTCATCTTACATTTTCTGAGTAACAATTTTTAGTATTTAAGAGATGCCCCTTGACGTCGGCTTGGATTGTATTTACTGGAAAAGTAATATAATGGATTTATTGGAACCAGCCTACGGACAGAAGCAATAATATTCAGAAGGGAAACATTTCATAAAAATTTTATGAGAACAACCTTTCCTATATTTTTATATCTGGTTATTTTTTCTCTTTTTAAAAATTGTCTCGTATTGAGTTGTAAGTTACATCTGTTACCGAGAAAATGTAAAACTTTATCATGGTAACGAAAACAAGATAACATACACGTATTTATTCTGTATATCAATCAATCACGAAATCTGGCTTCAATCAATTTATTAACAACAAAGCCAACCGATATTTTTAAGGCTTTTAATCTTATAATAGGCATTCGACGACAATTCAATAAAATCATTATCTCTCACTTAGGGATAAAAGCGCTATCCAGTCGGCAATACTCACTTGAGGGCTTTTAGATAATGGCTCTTCGCTAATTCTGGTTTTGCAGAGTCTCTCAGAAAATTTGCATAGTTGTAATGCATTTTGGCGTTGTATGGAAGTGTCATTAGGCCAGCTCTGTCGATAAAAAAAATAATTAGTACAAAAACATTCAATACTACAAGTTAAAATAAAAGTTTAACAATTTCGTCGATTGGAATTTGTGGATAAGTTTTAGTAGCAATGTTCTTCCTAATTTCTTGTAATTATTGTTACGAGAAAATTTAATAGCGAAAGAAAATAGTTTTGATTTAAAAATTTTTATTGGACGAGTCTTAAGCCGCAATTGGTTCCGATCAATTTGGTTAAAAGGATAATGAAGGGACATTATAAAGGCAAAAGGACACTAATGAAAGAAAAGAAATATTAGAAATGCTATGGAATGTCGGGCAATAAAGGATTATTGCAGATAAATGATTTGGGAAATGCCTATAGAATTTTACTCCAAGTCTAATTAGAATCCCAAGCGTTAAGGGTTAAAAAGACAGCTTTAAAATCTGAGAAAAATGTTTTTAATATAAATTCAATTAAAATTATACGGGGTATGTCATTTATAAATGTACAGATAAAAGTTATCTTGCAAAAATAATAATAATTAGCTTTATTTTTGAAAAATTTTAAAATTTGTTGATTAAGCTGTAAAAACTTTATAATAAATAGAAACACATGGAATTTAAAAACAATCATAAAAATATACAATATAAAAATATCAACCTTCACATATAAGTTTATGGGGAACGGATAACAATAGATGAATAAAATTTTCAATTCTTTTGAATTCAACTTTTTAAATTTATAACACTTTATAGCACAATGGAATACATACCACTTTTTTTTGAATAGACAATTAAATTTAAGGGTAAGGGTAAGGTACCACGTACAGTTTAGGAAAAATTTAATTTTTTTTTAAATCCCAAAAAGACGCTTATTATCAATTGATAAAATTTAAAAAACATTACATAATTTTGCACCTAAGGGCATAAATAATAAGTTATAGTGTTTCAATAAGAAATTAATTATACCTACAGGGTGATCACAACGTTGAGTTAAATTTTAACTTAAGAAAACGAAGATTTCTTCTTCTTTTTTTTTTAAATTGCAACCCCCATTTTTTCTATAATTATATGATTCCTCGTAGAAAAAAAAAAGTTTGTATTTACTTTGCTATATCAATTTTAATATGTTTGTAAGGTATAGCCGAAATTAGGTTTTTTTGGGTACCAAAATTGTAATTTGGATTTCCTTTTTTTTATATTGTTGAATTTAATTAAATTTTTTTATTAGTTTATTACACAACATAAAATGAAATACTTTCTTTGCGGTTTTTAATGAATTTTTTACAATAAATACTAAAGACAACTAAGTAACTTTTATTATTTTTCTATATCGAATAAAGTGCTTTGGACCTTTTTCGTTATGATATTTAATATATGTGATAGGTAATAGTAAAAATACCTTAAAAGTAGTGCTCCCATTTAAAATCAAATTAAAGTGGTTAAAAAAACAAAATAGATGTAAAATTATATCTGTGAATTCAGTAAAGAACACACTTCAAAATGATGTAAGTAAATTTTTCATTAGAAAGCTGAGTACACTAGAAAATGGGAAAAACATTTGAATATGACTAAATTTTAAATACAATAATTTAAAAAAAGAGAAAAAAAAACTATACAAAAAAGATAGTTAAGATACAAGGGACATTATATACAAAATGAAAGAAGATACAACTCAAAGTGCTAGCATTCAAGACGTGTTAAATTTACTAAGAAATATAGACAGTAAATTAGAAAAAAAATGATATAGCTGGCCTAAAGGTTATTGTGATGCTAGAGCCTTTTAATAACAAACATTAGATGTTTTGAAACATGAAATATAATTTGGGGAAAAAACAAAAACTAGAGTTTATTGAGGAGCTAATTTTTAAAAGACATCTAAATCAGCAACGGAAAGTGGACAATAAGCAGATACCTAATTCTTGGACCTTCTTCATTTTTAATCTTTTTACTTTGACCAGGAACTCATTTTGTATTTGATAAATTAAAAAGTACAACAAAATAATAAACAATTTAATACAAAATATTTTTAAAATAATGAATCCGATTTAGATTTTAATGGAAATCATTTTCCAGTCCTTTAGTGAACTATGAATATTGCGAAATTGTATTTTCATCAATACGTAATGATGAGTTGCTAGGTGTCCTCCACTAATAAAGCACAAACAAAATCTAGAAATTTTAAATAACTACTAATTATTTCAATTGACAAATCTCACTACCCTTTACTTGAATCTTTCCTTTGACTTTTCCACCGCATCTAGAGCCGCCATATTCAATTTCCGTTCAATTTTCACGATACGATGCATTTATTAAATCATGTTTAGCAAACCGATGGAAAGTTCATGAAGTTTACTTCACAAAAACACTGTTTGCACATAAAATATTCAGCTATCCATTAAAAAGTTTGAAATATAAAAAAAACGATTGCAAATTGATATGCGTCTTTAATATTTTGATGGGTTAATTGAATTATTTAAAACTTTTCAAATTACGAGAGGGAACTTGAGACAACGGTCATCATACTCTGAAAACTCGGGGAGCACGATTTAAAATAAATACACTAAGACTTATTTACTTTTGGGATCGGAAAGTTTTCAATCAGGAATTGACTGATTTTTTTGAAGAAGTTTTCGAACCAATCTTTAGTTGGGTTAAATATTCTCAAGTAGTATTAAAATGAAGGTATAGGGTTATTCATTTTAAATTACCGATTCTTTTAAAAAAGTTTTTTGGTTACAGGCGAATTTGGTTAATGTGCTATTAAAAATTCAGTAGCAGGTAAATTTAATGGAGTTCACCTAATAATAGTTTTTTAAGAGGATACTCCGTATATGTTATACCTTTTTGGAGTAGTCTTGTGCCGTGTTTGAGTTATTAAATATTGAAACTCTTGGTTTTAGCATAAATTTTGCCAATTTTCGATCGTCGGTAAAATTGAAATATCATTCCGTACTTGCTATCTGACTACTGCATTTGTTTTTTGTAGCTATTTAAAATTAAAATTTTACTAAAGCTTACACTTTATCGATCATTTAAAATAATGCATAAGGCAATACATTATTCAAATCACAGCAGAGATAATGCAAAACGTTGACAAAAACTTTCAACACCGTTTATTTTATAGTAAAGAAATGAAAGGTTCTCATTTTAAGCTTACAAATTAAGATTTAAGATTTAAGACGAACGATAGTATTATATATGTAGCTGTATTTTCTTATTAACTATAGATATTGTTATGTTACTATTTTGAATAAATCAATGTCAAATATATTCATTCAATTCTAATCCTAAAAGATATAACAATTTGTCGACGAGGATTAAAAAAATATAAAAAAAAACTTTTTAATTACCAATCAATCAAAGGAAACAATAAGAGATGGATGCAGAACAGTTCAAAAAGTTTACGATGGTAAATCATGCAATTTTGGAACAGTTACAGAGAATTCCAGCAAGCAATTCACCTTCAACCACTTTTGTACCACCACTTGAAAGTTTTTGTCATGAAAAAAAATCTTTTCGAATATACAAAGAACGTTTTGAAAAGTACTTGAAAATGAAAAATGTTTTTGGATAATAAAAAGTTTGCTGCAGAACTTTTATTAAATTCAATCGGTTCAAAAACATTTTCAACATTATCAGCACCCAATAAGTACACCAAACGAATTTGATTATGACACACTGATAAAAAAAACTTTTCGACCATCTTTGTTCAATGTTACAACGAACTCATTGATAGATGCAATGAGTAGACGGGGCACACCTCAAGTGATAGGCAGATGGATAAGGGCAGCTCTAGAGAATAGGATTGTAATATCCTCACTAGAGCAAGCTATCATCAAAGCGAAAGCAGGTGGAGGTTGTCCACAAGGAGGAGTTCTGTCACCATTACTTTGGGCAACCCTAGTAGACGATCTCCTCAATGAATTATCCAAAAAAAGAATTTCAGTGTCTAGGATATGCAGATGACATAGTGATTGTCATCAGAGGCAAATTTGCCGGGGTATTATATGACAGAATGCAGATAGCCCTAAACATGGTTAAAAATTGGTGTAAGCGAGAGAGACTAACAGTCAATGCTCAAAAAACACAAATTATCAACTTCACGAAAAAGACAACATTGGCCGGTCTAAAACCACTAACACTGAGGGGAATAGTGATTCCAGTTGTCAAAGAAATAAAATACCTAGGAGTGTTCCTAGATCAAAGACTCTCATGGAACATACACATATAAAAAACCACGTAGAAAGCTATATTGTTCTTGTGCAGATGTAGACGAATGTGTGGAAAAAATTGTATAGCCTATGGCGATGTTCGACCGACTGGAAGGTTAATCGAAACTAGTTTTATTGTTATCGCTCTTATCAGTACTGGATATTTATTATTTATACTTAACTCGTTTTTAAATGTAACAAATAGAACTATTATGTTAGTAGTATGCACAGTACTTTGTTTAAAGTATTAACTAAATCTTGTAAGTTATCCATATCTCAAATGTGGGTTGAAACAAAAAAGGTTCAAAGGAAACTCAAAATCTATCCCACAACTGTTTTATTTAATGTTGCAACTAGTTTCGGTCCTATAGGACCATCATCAGGCTGAAATAATTACAATATAATAGAAAGAGGATCTTAAAAGTACCATATCAAGTTAAAAATTCAATACAATTCCTTACAAATTGTTAACAAAAATGAACCAATAATACAAATAATATGGAAAGTTACAATCAAATGTCAAAATCTATCAAAATAGATATAGTACCTACTTTTAAGATCCTCTTTCTATTATATTGTAATTATTTCAGCCTGAAGATGGTCCTATAGGACCGAAACTAGTTGCAACATTAAATAAAACAGTTGTGGGATAGACTTTGAGTTTCCTTTCAACCTTTTAAAGTATTAACACTGACTTTGGTACTAAAAACACTCGAAACACATTGGTTATTTTTAAGACTGAGACTGAGACCGAGAATTGGCCATTCTAGGCTTACTCATGGGTATCTTATGTCCAATGAAAATCCACCTATATGCAGGTATAGTGTTGACGTTCCATCCACCATCGATCATGTACTAGAATATTGTCCACATCTCCAAGAGGCTCGTCAACACAAGATCAACACAAATGCAGAAAAATTATTAAACACAACAAGTCACTTTAAAAATATTACTAACTTTTTAAAGACTGCATGCCTTTTTAAGTTAATTTAGATAAATCTATATGTTTTATGTCACTAGTATTGTACTATTATTCCTATAGAATTTGTACCTATCTCAATAACCATCGCTGTTGAGACACATTAATTTTAAATAAAAAAAATAAAAAATCATCACATTTTCATATACTCTATTTTTGGTAAAAATTTCATAAAAATTAGTTTAGCTGTTTTATTTTAATTTAAAAAACCATTAAAAAGTGTTGATATAATAAATTTTTTACTCAAATCGTAGAATTCGACCCTGACGTTTTTGATAATTCTCACTAGCAGTAGCAAGAAGGCGAGAGAGCGCAAGTTACTTTTAATAGTTCCAAATAATATTATTTTCTCGAACTGATTTACCTCAAAACTCAATTAAGTTTTCATTTTAGAAAAAAAATTGTAAATAGAAAAAACATTGGAAAAAAAAATAAGGAACAATCATTAGGTTTCCAAACTTTGATTTTTGTAAATCAACAAAATTAAATAGTTTTTAATATTTTTTTTAAACAGAAACCTAAAATAAAAATCTAAATTGTTCGAAGTTTAGTTTTAGCTGAAAAAAGTAAAAAAAAAATATTTAAAAGTAACGGAGAAGTTAGGGAAACTCTAAATTATATTGTTGACTTTGAATCTATCACTTTATTATTGTTTTTTCCTTCTATTGGCAAATTAATGGAATTAAGTTGCAACTTTTTAATCTTAAATTAAACATTCTGGGATCGACTTTGAGTTTTTCTTTAAACCTTTTTTATTTACAAATTTACTAAAACAACAGCACCTTTATAACGAATATTTTCAGGATCGCTTAATCATGTTTATTTACCTGAGTAAGGATTCCCTAGACAGCCAATCCTTGTTTCTGATTAGGGTCCTCAAACAACCGGCTACCAACAACAACATAACCATGCAAACAATTGTTTGTCTATGAAAATAGCATCTATACCATAATAATTGAATTCCGTAGACGATGAGGAGGATACTGCCGAGGCTAAAACAATAAAAGAGCATAAAAGTTTCTTAAATAATGAATATATCATAATAGATTAGAATAAATTGCATAACTTTAGTTCATATATAATTTTATCTAAAAGGTTTCAAAAAAAAAACGGATGAGACCTGAAATGGTATTAAACGACTACATCAGTCAAATATAATTTTAGGATGATTAATGTTCTTACCCACAATCAAGATTATCCTAAAAGTTCGTTTGATATATTACTTTTGGTAATTTATAATCTAATTTCTTAAAAATTGTCTGACTAAGGAGGTCTGCTTTTTATCAAAAAAATGAATGATGAAAAAATAATGGGAATTGGATGAGTATCTGCAAAAGTTAAAATTACTTACATAGATATACATGCACTGCGGCACATAAATACGAAATGCCCCTGAAACTAGCAGCTGCCAAAAAAAGTGGAAACGGAAAACACGAGTCAGACAATCTTCGATTAATGATAACTGATTTCCTAGTGTTCGTATCACTGCAAGACGAGCATGTTCTGAAATTCTTTTCGACCTGATTGCATTCGTTTTAATTATTAAGAATCATGAGGTATACTAAAAAACGTGCGAGAAAAACAACTACATCAATTTTAGACTGATACCGTCAATAGAAAAAAAGTTATTAACAATTAAAGATGAATTTCTGACTTCAGACCGCGATCTCTACAGAGTTGTCATGTTCTGAAATTCTTTTCGACCTGATTGCATTCGTTTTAATTATTAAAAATCATGAGGTATAGTGAAAAACGTGCGAGAAAAACAACTACATCAATTTTGAAGTGATACCGTTAATAAAAAAAAAGTTATTAACAATTAAAGATGAACTTTTAACTGCAGACCGTGATCTCTACAGAGTTGTCATGTTCTA
The DNA here is from genome assembly GCA_035357415.1 of Ophraella communa. NCBI lineage: Eukaryota > Metazoa > Arthropoda > Insecta > Coleoptera > Chrysomelidae > Ophraella > Ophraella communa. The sequence goes on along the minus strand of CM068984.1, from coordinate 28,585,500 downwards.
AAATTCTTTTCGACCTGATCGCATTTGTTTTAATTATTAAGAATCATTTAAATAATCGAAAATCGAGCGAGAAAAACAACTACATCAATTTTAGACTGATACCATGGTTAGAAAAAATGTTATTGACAATTAAAGATGAACTTCTGACTGCAGACCGCGATCTCTGCAGAGTCGTCATGTTGTAAAATTTTTCTCGACCTGATCGCATTCGTTTTAATTAATGAAAATCATGTAAATAATGGGAATCGAGCGAGAAAAACAACTACATGAATTCTAAAGTGTTACCGTTAATAGAAAAAACGTATTATTCATCAAATTTTTATTATTATCGCCGGACTAGAGTCTTTGGGGAGTTTTTAGGTCGAAGAATTTTCTTAAATTGCTTTAAAAATCAAGAAATTCATTATAAACAGTCCACTTAAGATGACTATGCTCGTCTTACAGTGATACGAACACTATGAAATCAGTTATTATTGATCGGAGATTGTCTGACTCGTATTTTCCGTTTCCACTTTTTTTGGCAGCTGCTAGCTTCAGGTATATAAATACGAACTACGTGCATTTTTGGAGTTATTTTGTACTATTGGAAAAAAACATAAAACTGTTGATTCCTATTATACTTATAAATATATGGCTTGTCTCTTTTTAGACTTCAAAGGAGCATACGATTCTGTAAACTTGAATATTTTACACAAAAAATTGATGGATTTTGGACTATCTGGAAATATAGCCACTAATATTGTTCATCTTTATAGTAATCGAGTTATATATATTAAAGATCACTTAAATCATTTACATGGACCTAGGACAACTCATACAGGTCTACCTCAAGGGTCTGTATTGAGTCCGTTATTATTTAATATATTTTCAGCAAGTATTCATGGAATTTTTGATCACTCAATCAAATGTATTCAATATGCTGATTTGCATATTGAATATGTATTCAATTTGCATCTATACAGAGCGGAAATCGTACTCTGATTGCTTGAATGCTCTGAACTTTATCATGCAAAGGATCAATACCTGGGTAAGTAATCACGGATTGACCATTTCCCCTGAAAAATCTGCCATAATGATATTTTCTAGACATAAGTTTCGTACGCATGACAAAACAAACCTGTCTGGATACGAGATTCCTATAGTCAAAGAATATAAATATCTAGGCATTTTCTTTGATACAAAACTATTATGGTCAAGTCATATTAACTACATAAAAAACAGATGTGAAAAGGGCATAAACATCCTTAAATGTGTTACCAACCGTACGTGGGGTGCTGATCCAAAAGTTGCTTTGACTTTTTATGGAGCTTACGTGCGATCTATAGTAGATTATGGTTGCGTTTTGTATGGTGCTGCTAGTAAAACACATATGTTAACTATAGACTGAATTCAATATAAATGTTTGAGAATATGCTTGGATACAATGATGTCGACACCAACTCCTATTCTACTTGCTGAAAGTAAGGAAGTATTGGCGCATTAAAAAAAAGCAGAGGCTTTCTTAAAAACTAACGAATATCCCAACATTTATTATAATGAAAAAAGATTGCCAATATTCAGAGCTGATTTTCGGATAATATTAAAAACCTAAAGTTATTATACCAAAGTTTACAGAGTAACCACAAATAAACAACGTTTTACTTAAATCTATATTGATCACATTAAAATATATACCGATGGTTCAAAGAAAGAGGATTCCCAGGTTGTGCAGTTTGCATTCCGCATTCAAAGGTATCGCTTAAAATTAAACTTCCTACAATATGTTCAATATTTATTGCAGAATCTGTTGCAATCGAAAAAGCTTTAGACTGGATACATTTTCATAATTTAAATAAGGCAGTAATCTTATCAGATTCGTTATCGGTGATTAAAAGCTTAAATTCCAATATGACTAAACACAAAAGAAACGGCATTCTATGTTCCAAAAAAATAAATTGTTTAGCAAGGATATCACATTCATTTGGGCGAAAAGCCACACAGGAATTGAGGGTAACGAACTGGTCCACCGAATTGCTAAAGATGCTGCCCACAATGGAATATATTACCCTATTTTCATATTTGAGGACTTATTTCCGCTCTATCAAAAACTAATTTTAGCAAAATGGGAAGAAAAATGGAAGGATATAGTTAAACACTCAAACAGTCAACACGTTACCAAAAAACAGTCCCTATATTTTTGAATATACAATGCCAAAAAACTTCCTCTACAATTACGCGTTTGAAAGCTAACCATGGTACATTTCCAGCTCACTTAGCCAGGTTAAATATAATTCCTTCTGCATTATGTGTCTGCGATATTTCTACTCAATGTGACATAAATCATAAAGTGCAACAAACACTCAAACGAGACTTCTCAGCTATACGCAAACTGGCCGATCTCAATATTCAGACACCCTTAAACATTACCTATCTGCTATCGTTAGACAGAAGATATATTTATGAGCTAATATGTAACTTCCTTTTTAAAGTAGGTTTTAAAATTTAAATATATTGTTACATAATTCTGTGGCTAAAGGACTAGCTTCCAAGCCAATCCTCTACACACACACATATTATACTTATAGTCAATTATAAAGAATACAAATCCTAAATTAACAATATTATATATTAAGAATATTAATAAGATGGGCTTTGAAAAAGTAAGGGTAAGTACAATAAATTTAATCGTCAGCTCCTTTGATGTTCGGAAGACAAGAGCAGCCATTGTTTGGAAGTATAAACTACAAAACAAAATATTGGTAAGTCTGTTTTGTGGTATAAACTCGGGATAGTACTAAAAAAATCGGAACAATGTTGTGATAGTTGGGAAAATTGGATGGGAAGCCACAGATGCCATTACGAAGCCGTTTGATCGAGTCTTCGTTGGTTTATGTGATTTTAAAATGCTGCCTATTATCGAGAATCCCGCCGACTGTGAAGTGCGTGCTGCGATTCGTTTTCTCTGTTCTATTGCCGATTCAGTCATTACCGATTATCTCATTCAAAAAGTGGACTGTAAAGTGAAGAACAGACGGTTTACAATTTCGTCTTTAGGTGAAAAAATTCCTGCTGTAGCATTTTCTAGGAAATTGTATCCAAACGTTTAAATTATCGGAAACTGTGTTCACGGTAGGTACCGAAAAACTTGAAAGATGAGTACAAAACCTAACGATTGGGCAATGCATTGAGCTTTCTTGAGTGTTACAGTAACGAAGACAATGATTTTTAAAGCTACATAACGTGGGTAACCGACGTTAAACCAAAATAAAAACAACAGTCAACGGAATAGCGATATTCAACATACCTTAGGAGAGTCAAATTCAAGCAAACAATTTCTGCCTAAAAAAAACATGTGCACTATCTTCTGGGAAAGACAGCTTGTGTTTTTGGATCAATGCAGCCGCGTACTTTGAAACGCAGGCGTCGTTATGCTTTAAGATAATGCTCGTCCACATTCAGCAAATGGAAGGCAAGAGCTGGGAACATTGGGACCATTCTCCATACAATCCCGATCTAGCGACTATCATTTGTTTCTGCACTTGAAGATGCATTCGGCGGCGAAGCGTCATTCCAGTGATGAAGAAATAAAAATGTCTGGCTGCAAGCTTCTTTGACGACGGCGTACAAAATACATAAAATAGTATTGGAACAAAATTGTTAAATGTAAAAACAAAACTACCAAAATTAAAAAAATCTGGTGTTTACAAAATTAATTGTCCAAAATGTAATGCAGTATATATAGGTCAAACACAAAGAAATTTTGAAGTAAGATTTAATGAACACTTAAGAGCATATAGATTACAACAACCAGATAAGTCGAACTATGCAAAACACCTACTGGAACATCCAAACCCACTTATACACACCAATGACATTCATATACTACACATTTGTGATAAAAAACAAAATTTAGATTTTCTAGAACTTGAAATTAAAAGACATCTAGCAGATCAACAGTTTAAAGTAGTTAATGAACAAATAAATCTTGGAAGTTCTCCACTATTAAACTGTTTACTTTGATTAAGTCTTCATTTTATACATAGATAAGACATTATTATAACATAAATATATTAAGTTATTGTAAAGATCAGCATGATATAGTTTTTTACTGGTTTTTCTATATCATTGCACAGTTATACTGATCTTAAAGGGAAATACATCCAGGATAATCCCTTAGGGCTAATAACATCTAGGCTTTAATATTGTTATGTCTTATTACTTCCTTACTTGGTCTAGCCTTAACTCCTTATCAACATCAAGCACCTAGTTACAAACAAACAACATGTAATTTCAATATGTCAATCTGACGATGCTAGTTATAGCGAAACAGCTGTAATTGATTTTAAAGCGAATTTTTCAAATAAATAGTGGAAGTTTAGTTTAACTGTGCAGTTATTTATTGTTCTTAGTAACTTTAATTTATTTTTACACTATAATATTTACGGTTGTTATATTAAATACAATATTTTAATTGAAATTTTCGCACGGCTCAGTTAAATTTATTTATGAAACTATAAAAACTCAGAAATTTTGCCACTTTGAGCTGAGTAGCTGAAATTAGTGTCAACATATTAAAAATTAAGGGTTTTGAATCACCAGGGTCATTGATAACTCCATAACAACATATTGAAAATGAAAGGTTTTGAATCACTAGGGTCATTTGCAAAAAAATCAAAATGCCAAAAAAATGAATTTTTTACAAATATCTTGCAAATTATAGGAGAAATTAGGATAATATAAGTTGTAATTATTCAAATTCTCTATAAAGAAGTTGCATCGTTAGGTAGCAAATCACGTTAGAATTGCAAAAAATTGGAATATATTTTTCGACTTTTCTTTGATGATAATGAAAATGACCATAACCATATAAAGAGAATCATATAAAGAGAACCAACTATTTATAATTTAATGCTGTACACACAAAATAGTTTTAGATGATCCAATGGTGTAGTTAACAGAACTATTTTGGTAAGAAATATTGGGTATTTTATTTTAATTTTAATAAAAAAGATTAAACTTTTTAAGTTGCTGTAGATTAGACCCTTTTTTAACCAATGGATTAGATTCAAATATACTAAGTGACATATAAAATTTGGTGAATTTATTTATTTTACTGAAATAAACAATTGATAAAATTTTTAGTCCTATCAGTTGAATATTCCTGTTTTTATACTGCTTTTTTTGAAATAAACTAACAATCCAAAAATAAATATTGTAGCCGTAATTTGTAGAACACGGAAGACCTATTGGCATGAGAAGTGTTTACCTACGAATAAGACGTTTTGGCCTGTTTCCATACCGACCATACTGGGTCCTCCCTTTAACTCCAGAACACTGACGTAATCGCCTTAAATGGTTCAGAGAACGGTCACTCTGGAATCAGGAATGGAACAGTATTGTCTTTAGTGACGAGTTTCAATTTTGTATAGACATTCACGAGGGTCGAGCGAGGGTTAGAAGACGACATGGTAAAAGGAGAAATCCACGGTTTTTTGTTGAAAGGCATGTGCATCAAACTGTTGGAGTTATGGTTTGGGGTGCTATAGCTTATGGTTCGAGATCATCTTTAATCTTCATCAGAGGTAACATGAACGTGCAGCGTTATATTCAAGAAGGTTTAGAACCCCATCTTTTACCCTATCTTGACACCCTGGCAAATCTAACTATCCAACAAGATAATGTCCGACCACATGTGTACATGTGGGATATGATGGGTAGGAGATTGCTCAATTGGCAACGTCCTCCTTATACTCTAGAAAAACTTCGAGAGGAGTTGGTGGTTGCCTGGAATGAGATAGCACAGGAGGACTTTGACCACCTGATCAGAAGCATGTCTAGGCGCGTTGGAGAATGCGTAACACATCGGAATGCATCCACACATTATGAAAGATAAAAGGGCTTTAAAACCATGCAATCATTTTAAAATTTTTATCATTTACTTATTATGCTTTAGTTGGTACTTTTTTTATAAAAATAAAGTCATTTAAACTGGGTTTTCGGACTTTTTTGTCACTTGGTATATTTAATTTTGTTTTAAAAAGTCTAAATTTTTTTTTATAAAACCAACAAAGGATAATTGAAATCACAATTCGACTTAAAATATCCATTTAATTGCAATTCTTACAAATTTTATTTTATTTGTGATTTTGTCAGCGAAAAACTCAATTTCAAATTGAAATCTACCAAGTTTACCAACAATGGTGTTATTGGTATTTTTTCGGATACAAAACGAAAGACAGAACCACCACATGAATAAAGCCGCAACAGTTGAACGGGTTAATAGAACACTCCAATAATAACTTTACTATGGAAGCATCTTAAATAAAAATGAGCTTCTTTTTAACCGCACCGCCGAACGAAGTTAAATTAAATAGCAACGTGGCTTTCTTTGTAGTTTTCAATATCCTGATTACCATTTCTTTCTGCTTTGACAATTGATATAAACTGTAGTTGCAGCTTGCATAATGAAAAGAAAATATTTTTGGACCGATGAAAATAACAAAATGAAAATCGTTAGACTAGAAATCGAGCACTGACGATGTAATATTAGGAGCACCTAATCTTTTTAAGTATTATCTTTTTGATAGAAATTTATATGGAAAATAATGTAGTTGGGAATAAAATAGGATGTACCTATACCTTTAATCTTCCAATTGTCTTTTCTGTACAGGGTCACCCCCGAAGTCCACACGAAATTTATTACAAATAAGAAAATCAAATTAATAATGAAATACATATCCTTTTAAATTTCCTTCTTTTTGCTTTTTTTTATTTAATCAAAAGAATTATTTTTAATGTGTATAAATTATTTAACTAACATTTATATATTACGGTGATACTCTAACCAATTACACGCCACTGTACGGCTGTGTTTACCTACACCTCTAGATGTCAATTTTATTTTCCATCTCTTTCAATTATAGCTTCATTGCTATTGACTACAAATTGTATGTTATTGTGTTTTTGTGGAATCTCTATGTTTACTTATTACTCTGAGAGCACTACGGAATATGAAACTCTCTGTGGTGATTGTGAAAAAACGTAGATTTTGACTTACCTTGGTATATATAGAACTCGTTCGGCGACAACAAATCCTACTGTAACCAATAAATTCGTTGCAGGTAGGAAGGGTAGCACCAAAAGTAAGATTCCCAATACTATTGGCGTATGTTTTTGAGACTAAAACAAAAAAAATACATCATTAATGAATTTAATAAAAAAACACTTTTAGTATTAGAAATCGGAAATTTTCATTGAAAAATCATAATTGACGGTACGCTTTCATTAAAAATTATGTAATTGTTATTTGTTTCTTTCCACATAACGTAAATTTTATTAAGGCTAGATAGAGATAGGAGATTAAATTTCCACCTTAAATGCGAAAGAATAGACTTAGAATAGTAATTTATAAAACACATATAACTGTTATTTAAAAATTAAACTTTTAGTCAACCATTAAATAAAATTCATTAACAATATCCATCTTTTCCAGAAACAAATAGAATTTTATGAAATAGTAACATGTTGTATGTTTGATTGCCTATATCACGGGTCATTGTCATCAGAAAAGCTATAACAGAAATGTATGCTGTGTTGATTAAAATAAAATCGTTTATCAATATGAAATCATTCTTTATGGTGATTATAAATAAAAAAAATCATCATAAATGGAAAAAAATTATAACAGTAATGCTAATTTTAATAATAATAAAGCAGGTATAAAAATGTCAGTCAAATTAAATTAGAATTATAGGTAAAATAACTACCAATAAAAATTGTACTTAAATAAAGGTTATATGCGGTTAAGAATTTAGTCATCGACCCCACTTTTTGGAACGATGTAGAGGTTGTTGAAGAAGCTAATAAAAATATGGAAGTCACACCTTTAAAAACAAAACTAATAATAAAATCAACAAACCTACTTTGCAACAATATCTTTTTATTAAAATAGATAGTTGTAAAAGTGATTGGAAAAAAGAAAGAACTAATATGTGAACTATATATTAAATCTAAAAGGATAACATTTATTAGATATAAGATTGCATTTAGAGTTATTTAAAAATATATATTTGATTCGTTTCCATTAACCCTACTTTCTGTCTGTATAAATGGATTTTAATTACGTTTCCCAGATATGCTATTTACCACACACGTTACGTTATAGTATATTAAACAACGCATTTCATATGGAATTCTGTTATGACACGAGTTCAAGTTTAAAAAACGAATCGCGAAGCGATGAGTTTTTTAAAGAACGAGTGTCACAACAGCCATATGAAATAAGTTGTTTATAATATTTTTTATATTTTGCCCTTTTTACCATTTTTTAAATTAATTTTTTATTTTTATGTAATTACGAAAATTTTTATTTTAAAAAGTATGTCGGCAGCACTGTGTAATTTATAAAATTTGACAGTTGTGACATTTAAATTATCAAATGTTAATGTTTTAAAATATTTTAAAATGAATAATATACCAATAATAATATATTATATATGTAAAATATTATATTCTTATTCACAGATACTTTCTTAAAGAACAATATAAAATTAATAAATTGCTATTAGCCACAAATGTCATTGTCAATAGTCTTGCCTTTAGAAACTTCACTCATGTCGCCAACCATTTAAAACAAAAATTTGCGTGCGTAAAAGTTACATTACGATACGCAAATGCGTTTTATAATGAAGATTTTTATAAGTGCAAAATATAAAAAATACATTATTAAACAGTTACCGTAAAAATAAAACGCTGAGAATATAGACTAATGTATATTAGGTTGCCTATTCATTGGGGAACATATTTTTAATTTTATTCACACCAATTATTGTTAAATTATTTTGTTAAATCTTTATATTTTTGTGTTAGTAGTAAGATTGAATAGAAAGAGTTGATGTTCAGTTTATTTTAATTTGTTTATACTAATAAATTTATTTCCTGCTGTCTTTAATTTATATATTAAACTCTCAAATCTCATTTGTATTTACACAACATAATTTTAATTTGAAGCTTCTTATTTTTCGGGATAAAAAATAAACAAAAGTTTCTATCAAATAATACGATTGATAGATCAAATTTGCATTTTGTTTTGTAAAATGAAATTGTTTAGTTTTGTATAACTACTACCTATTTAGTCTGAACGAGTATTCGTCAAAACAAAATGTAACTTCAATCTGTGAGTCTAGCTGGTAAATTTTTGGAATAAATGCAAAAATATTAGTAACAAAATTTCATCAAAAATTCTTGATCCGCATAAACTCGTCCAATCTTGTTTTAATCGAATTACCCTAGATCCATAAAAAACTGGTACAGTTTTTGGATGAAGTGTTGATGTTTATCCATAGGCGTGGCATAAATTGATTTTCAATGAATGGTTCGCGCCAAAATAAAGATCTGATTTGGGGTAAAAATTACATGTTACATAATAGACTGAAATGTAATCCATAAGAAGAGGAATTAGAAAAATGTATAGGTATTTTTGTCTGTATTTGACTATTCCTCTAAAAGTGAGTACACTCTGCGTCATATAAAACTGGTACACCTTTATTTTCCCTATGTAAATCAAACTTAACTAATCAAAATGACAAACAGTCGCATGTGTCAAATTTGTCAAAGCGCATTATCCACGATGCCAGTCCATTTAAGGGAATTTGATAAAATGCGAATAATTTCCAAAATAGAGGATGGTTGGTCCATTAGACGAATTGCACAAACGTTTAATAGAAGCAAAACCACGATTCAAAACATTAAAAAAAGGTGGGATAACGACCAAACTATTTGCAGAAAAAGAGGAACTGGAAGACCATTTATAACTACAGCGGATCAAGACGAAGCATTAACTGATTACTTAAGGGAAAATCCATTTCATACGGCAAGACATGCAAAAGTTGCAGTAAACTTTAATGCTTCATTAACAACCGCAAGAAGAATTAGAAAAACTAATTTAAAGAATTGTGCGGCCGCCCGGAAATACAAACTCAATGAAGAACATAAACAAGGTAGATTAATTTTTGCCTTAAATTATGTTTTAAACGATACATTAAATTGTTGGGGAAGGGTAATTTTTTCCGATAAAAAAGAATTCCAATCACATAGTGACGGCCATATTAGAGTTTATAAACCGCCTGGAAGTAGGTTTAATGAGAATTATATTTCTTCTAATGATAAGTCTGGACGATTTTCTGTAAATGTTTGGGCTTGGATGCATAGAGGAGGTTTAGGAATGTGCTGGAGAATCGAAGGAAGATTAAATGCTAGAAACTATTTGAATATTTTAGATGGGGTAATGTTACCATCGGTTAGGGAAATTTTTCCCAATAATAATTTTATTTTTCAACATGACAATTTCTCAGTGCACACTGCTCGCAGCGTACGCAATTATATTGCTGAAAATAATATTGAAACGCTTCCATGGGTCGCTAAAAGTCCAGACCTTAATCCAATAGAGAATGTTTGGGGGCTTATGGTAAAAAAATTGAAAAATTTAAATACAATTTCACGAAACAAAGACACTTATGGACGCTAATAGAAGAAACCTGGGAGAGCTTGACAGAAGATGAAAATTTAACATTAAATTTAATTAACTCAATGCCTAAAAGATTACAAGAACTTATCAATAATAATGGAGGTAATTATTAAATGTAAACTTTCATGGCTTCTATGCTACCATGATCTATAATCTATTTGTTAGTTCATTTAATTGTTTATGTATGAATGATAATAGATTTTTATTTTTTCCAATTTGTTTTATTGCTTTATAAAATTTACATTACATCTACTAACATTTTTATTGGGCTGGCAACACTGCCATAGAAATTATACCATAACAGCTGATTTAGCATTGACACTTTTTAAAAGATCAATTTACACAACTACAAAAACACTATTTTTGATTATAATAATTGTACCAGTTTTATATGACGCGGAGTGTACTAACCTCCAATACATTTTGTGTTTAAGTTAATTAGAATATTTTTGATTTAAGTTCTCTTTTACTTCAGTTGATTTTTTCTTCTTTGGTTGTCGATTCACTGGTTCCATCTATCTCATCCAACCATCTCGTCCATCTTATTAAGATGGAGGTAGAAGGGTGCTGGTATAAAACTTAGAGAAGGAAAGTCAAAGAGGAAGAACAATTACTTAATACCGGGTGTCCCAGAAGTTTCTGATCTATTTTAACTGCAAATATATCGGAACTTAAAAACCATAGAGAGGTTTTCGAGGAACAATTTTTTTTATATAAAGTTTTTATATGGTGTTCCAAAAAGATGTATTTTTTAAATGCAAATATCGTCGATTTTTTTAATGGAACACCCTATATATTTTTATTCTGAAAGACGAACTCTTTCCCTTTGAGAAAATGTACAATTTGTTAAAATTTTGAAGAAAAATGTGTTATTTGAATTTTTAGGATAGGCTGTTATGTAGGCATCTACGGGTTTCAATGTAAAAGTAGGCTTTGGGATTTTTATAGATTCAACAAACTGACAGAACGAACTGTCAAAGTAATTCATTGCGATTTGTTTTCGACTTATTTTCAAAAACGGTGCGATTTAGTTCACGTGAAAAATCAAAAACTGTGTTATTGTAAGTATGAATCAGTTGTTACTACCAAAAGAAGATTTTGTCAGGTATTTAGGAATCATCCACCTTCAAAAAACAGCATTAAAGAATGGTACACTGTATTTCTACAAAATGGGTCTATAGAAAGTAAGAAACATCGAATACGTAATGGTGATATATTTTTTAAATAGACTCTTACGTTGTTACAACTTTAGTTCTATCTCTAAGCCACTGTTAAATGAAATGACTTACCCTCTCGACTAGCTACCGACCTTGTGTTGTACGTATGTTCAACACAAGTTGGGTTGGGTTGGGTTGTTGTTTCCAGTATTATCGGCACGGATTAAGGGAAAATAGCCACGCTATTTCGGGTACTAAGGGTTTTGTGGTTTGACGTCTGATGGAGTGACTGTTGACATTGACATAAATAATTCAACAACTCCAACAACAACTCTTACAAGTTGTCTTTTGGTGGCCCTGGATCTCCCTTCAGGATCTCTGTAAAACCAAACTGAACCTGTAGAGGTACACTGAAGTGTGGCCAAAGTTGAAGTCGATGGTGTAGTATGGATAAAAGCAAACAGAGGGGAAGAAGAAGAAGACATCCAAATAAAAAAAGCTCTTTAAATAAACACAATGATCTTAATAGTGGCTCAGTAACACCATGTGGATATTTAGGTTAAAGAAGAGACTTACCATGGATGGAAGATGACCTTTAAGTGGTTGTTTCTTGAAAATATCAGGACTCAAATCCGCAGCAGCGTTCTCTAGATAATAACAAGCTATCCTGATACAAATCAAAATCAAATCTAGTAATCTGTATTGGTACACGTTCTAATACTCCTTTTTTCCAAAAAAAACAAGAACCAAAAAAGAAGGAAACCGTCAATTCAACATTAATGACAAGCCCCTGTCTACCACATCTCAGAACCAAAAGTCACAAATCCACAGAGAGTATTTTTAGTTTTATGACAGACAAAAGGTGAAGTGGTACCACTAAAATGTCAGAGGTTAAAGGTCATGTCAACCAAGGTAAACATTCCATGCCATTAACCTAGTTAAAGAACATGTGACAGTTGAAAACAAATAAGAGATTCATAACCCCACTGAAGAAGGATAATTTTATTAAATGATATTGTTAAGAGCATAAAAGACAAGAAAAATCAAACCTCTTTGGAAACTGTCTCTGGGTAAGTTTTATAAAAGAACTACATAACCAGTTAGTTAACGCTTTTCATTTTAGGGTCTTCAACAACATACCGAAGAACAACAAGAAGAATCTTAAACCTGTAACAGCTCTCCCCTAACTACAAAAAGGCTTTCCTTAAGAAAACTAGTGAAAATATATCTAAGTAATTTTTTATAAAGAACATAAAGAAGAGTGAATATTAAACCTGTAACAACGTATTCAGGAAACATTACAAGAACATAATAATCGAATATCCCTTCGCTAAGTATCATTCACATAAAAAGTACAATTGTTGAATAATTTTATTTAAAAAACATAAATAGGTGCGAATTATAAAAATATTGTGTAAGACTTCAGCCAAAATGACCATTTTGTCAATCGTTTTACAAATAACTATTCTGGTGTTAAAAATAAACTGACATTTTTAATATCAATAGCCGCTCCTAACATTTATCTATTAACGTACCGGATTTACCGCATTTCCCCCGCTTTTTGTTGTTGATACAAATTCACACCAAAAGATAAATAGAATGGCATATTTAGATTTCCCGTTTCGATTGATTTGAAGTGTGTGCGGTTATAAATGTTATCTAACAACTGGCAACGCCTGCGATTTCCAAATGAGCGGTCGCTCGGATTATCCGTCCGGTTTTGTGTATCTGTGTGTATTTTTTTTATCGGTCCGTTCGATCGTTCGTTCGGTTTGGCTGTCGGTCACTCCATTGGAAATTGCCAAACTTTTAGATGAGATTGCGCATCGATTTACATTCGCTTAACCCAAATTGTTATTGCACACCGCGCACCGAACATAAAAAAAGAAATAAATGACGTGATGTCGATACAAATACATACGTCAGTTATTTTTATATGCCATCGAAAATCTACAAATTAAACAGATTGTAAAATACGCAGAAACAATCTTATATATGTCATCTACGGGGGATGTTATTGTTTGCGAGTTTTTCTTTTTCTGGTACCATGACTGTTTAACGATCGTTGGTTATTATGTTGGCTACCATGTTGACGATAATTTTTCTGAGGCATCAAATTATTTAGCCACGATGTGCTCCATCTTCCTGGGACACGCTTGCCCTCTATAGTTGCAGTTCATATATTTCCGGGTGCCTTATAATATGACCAAAATATTCTAATTTTCGCTTTTTAATAGTTTTTCCATATCTTTTTCCATGCGATTAAGAACTCTATTGGTGCTGACTTTCTTCACCCAACTGGTCTTTAGTTATCGACGATACACCCACACGTCGAGTGATTCAAAGCGTTTAAGCATCACCTCCGTGAGTGTCTATGCCTCCATGCCAAGAAAACTGGAAACATAATATAGCAGCGAACTCTTTTCTTTCGCATTTTTTTATTTATATAGAGTCAGCTCTGGCTCTCTCCATCCTGGTTTTGATCTCGTTGCTCGAGTCCCGTTGATCGTTGATGTTGCTACCCTTGATCATGATACCATTACCTTTAATACCAAGCTTTTTACTGATGACCATATATTTTGTTTTGTTGAAATTAAGTTTTAACCCAAATAAAGTACAGGTCTCAGTGATCTTATTCATTAAATTTTGTAAATCTTCTTCGTTTTTCGTTACAATTAGTGTATCATCGGCGTATCTTATATTATTAACAATAACTCCATTCCTTTACTGGTATCGTCAAGCTTCAATAAATATCTCTTCCGAATAGAGATTGAAAATCATGGGAGACAATGCAGCCCTGCCACACTCCTTTTTTAACTTCCTCTGACAACTGATGCTACACTAGTATTTCTACTGCCTGGTGCAAATTAGCAAATTTGCTATTTATTGCAATCATCCTCAAAAGTTTAATCATTTTATCATTGCGCACCTTGTCAAACGCTTTTTTTAAGTCAATCGAACCTCGCAACCTCGCGACACCTTTGGATGAATTTATAAGGACCAAATAATGCCTCTCTAGTTCTGAGGCTGTTTTTAAAACCGAACTGACTGTTTCCTAGTCTATTAAAATAAACAGTTAATGTTGGGAACCTTTGAGAAAGTAAGGATAGTATTGGATAATGTTTAACATACTGGTTCATTGCACATTTCGTAGCTCACTCCTTTTCTTTATTATTTCTTCAAACTTCTGCTGACTTTCCAGGATTTTTCCTTGTTCTAGTGTTTTTCCGATGTGGGTCCATAATGGGGCTTCTTCTGTAATAAATTGAGATGGAAAGAGCCCTGACTGGCGTAATTTTTACTTTAAATTTTTTGTTTCATATTAATTATTAATTTTTTTTTATTAAAGGGTTGTACTAACTAAGTTAACTTAAACTAACCTTAAGTATCCGCACAGTTGTTCTTAAATTGTCCATTCCTTTTCTGATCTTTCACTTAACACTTTAATCTTTCAATAACAGTTGTTTCCTTCTCCAAGCCACCGTTTATAAGAATATAACAACTATACTTTTAGCTCTATCAATTTCTTGTTTAATTTTTAATACTTTAAAGTGCTTTCTTACACTTTGAAGAAACTATTTATTTTTATATATTCTTACTTTTAGGAATGTACAACTATTTTTTGTTAAATTCTTCTTGATTTATTTTTTAAATCATCCCAAACGTCAAAATTCTCCTCGGCAACCATTACTTCTTAAAGCCAACACATACACTTTCTAATGTACACTTAAACTATTACATAATTAAAAATATTACAAAATTAAAAATGGAAAGTAGAAAATTGTTTCTACCTGCACCCAAGGTTAATAAACTTTATAGTTTCCATACCAAGCTTGTCCGTTTTCAATGAAAAAATAACTACTTCCTGGGCTATATGCCCCAACGGACATTAAATTACATTCCAATAGAAAACGTGATGGCGACCGACTTCGTCGATACTTAAAACCATCTCTGTCGATTTGCAAATCAACGGGAAGAACACTACTCGTACACCAGTTTCGACATTATTGTGTCTCATCAGTACGAGGTAAGTAGTTCTTCTCATCCCGCAGAGCAGGATGCAGAATGATTCTTTAACGATTCCACGATTCCATGATAATGTCGCAACAATTTTCCACTTTTTATTTTTACTATTGACCATTCCAGAACACGTGACTTTGACAAGATCCGCCATTTTCTCTGGGTGGCATAGTCTGACTTTCTCCGTATTGCTTACGTGTGTTTTGTCTGTTTTCATTTTGTTTTTAGCGTTTTTCCTGTTTTTAGTGATATTTTTTTGTTAAAATGTCTCGTAGTGACTACTATACATCCCTTAGTGGCGATGTTAAGAGCCGGTATGACGAAAAAATTAAAATTGTTGATAATATTGACCCATACACAATACCTCTCACAGATTGCAAGTAAGATATAATGTTAGTACCAAATATTACAATAGTAGACCTTCTGAACTATTTAATATTGTCTCACAGCTTTTATACTGGACAGCAGTTTAAGGCTTATAAAAGCACCCAAGCTTATAAACAATATGAAGCTGGGTCTATTCAAGAAATTGCAGAAAGTGCGAAACTCTGTATAAACAAATGGAATTAAGGAGTTTGTATGCCACCCAGCCGACCGTCAATGACGTCATTCTGGAATGGTCAATTGACTGAATTTATTTTCAGTATTTGTTTATTACAAAATTGTTTTCAACTTATAGAGTGTTCCCTTTTGGATAAATCAGAATTTAGTAAATTTTTGACGTTTGGCCGTGGTAAATATTTATTTATGTTTTTATTTCGGAACTGATTTTGGTAATTTCTTGACAGAGACAAGTATGACATATGTATGACATCCATTCGTAACCTAAAATAAGGTGTTTGGTTTGAGAAAGTCGTGCTGGAAATGAATGATCAACAAGCTGCAGCGGCTTTTTTTGAATTTTTATTTGATTCACTAAAAATGCAAAAAATATTTATTTTCAATTTCCTGTTCTTACAACAAAATATCTTAGAAGGAGTATGAAAAAGCAAAAACAATAATATTTCATATACTTACTTCGGATATTTCCATCTCAATCCTCAAAAACTCTTTGATAAGAAACGGAGAAATTATAGGTTATACAGGGTGTTTCTTAAGTAATCTAAAATATTATATGGGGCGCTTCGTTACTCAATTTTAAGACGAAAAGTTCATATAAACATGTGTGATAGGTGTTGTCGTTTATGAGATACAGGGTGTTGAATTTATTGTAATAAGTCAGTTCTGATTGTACGTGAAATTAATTTTTCCCGGTGACGCTACTGGTTTTTAGAAGTAATACGCAAAAACATGCTTATTCTAAGTGGCCTTTGAAATAATGTTGACAAGTGTCAAATTTGAAAACCAACGCAAAAATCGTACATTTTTATTTGATTGACTCTGTGTTTAGTTAATAACTATGCCAGTGTTTACTAATGTTGAAATGGCTAATATGCATTTTTTGTACGGATTAGCGAATGGTAATGCCTTAGAAGCTAAACGTACGTATGCCCAGCGTTATCCAAATAATCGTTTACCATGTTCAGATACGTTTACTAAGTTACATATTCGTTTACAAGAAACTGGAACTTTTGCTAAATCGAACAATATTATTGGACGACCCAGAACTGTGAGAAATCCCCAATTGGAAAACCAGATTCTTCAAATTATTGACCAACATCCAGAAACGAGTACAAGAAAAGTTTCAGATGAAGTAAATGTTAGTAACAAAACTGTTTGGAATATTCTAAAAGATAATTTATTGTATCCATATCACGTTCAACGTGTTCAACATTTGTTACCTACTGACTATCCATTACGCATACAGTATTGTCAATGGATTTTACGTGAAATCGCGAACAATCCGAATTTTGTGGCTAATATTCTATTTACGGATGCAGCCAACTTTTCTAGACATGGAATTATGAATTTTCATAATGACCACATATGGGCAGATGTAAATCCACATACCATAAGTGTAAAACGATTTCAACAAACATTTTCGGTCAATGTTTGGCTTGGCATCATCGATGATTATTTAATTGGACCATTTTTTCTTCCTGTACGGTTAACCGGTGAGACATACCAACATTTTCTAGAAAATGAACTTCCACTTCTTTTGGAAGATGTACCTATTATTATTAGAAGGCGCATGTGGTTCATGCATGACGGAGCTCCTCCACATTTTTCAGTGATTGTACGCGAGTTTTTAAATAATGTTTTTCCAGGCTATTGGATCGGACGAGGATCTCCACACCCGTGGCCCCCTAGATCACCTGGACACAATCCTCTGGATTTTTGTGTGTGGGGATATTTGAAATCCCTTGTTTACACAACAGATATTAAACGTACAAGATCTTCAAAATCGTATCATAGACGGCTGTAATGTTATTCGTAACAATCCTGGTATCTTCGAACGTATTCGACAATCCATTAGACATCGAGCGGATTCTTGCATTTTAGCTGGAGGTGGACATTTTGAACATTTGCTCTGAAATGTATTATTTTTTCTTTATGTTTAACACATGTTGCTTGTAATAAAATAATAAAAAAATATAAATCAGTAGCGTCACCAAGAAAAATTAATTTCACGTACAACACCCTGTATCTCATAAACGACAACACCTATCACACATGTTTATATGAACTTTTCGTCTTAAAATTGAGTAACGAAGCGCCCCATATAATATTTTAGATTACTTAAGAAACACCCTGTATGTGGTCTGTCAATTTTGCTGTCAATTTCTTAATTTGCCACGATTTACTGCTCGAAATAGGTCGGTAAATAAATTTACTAAAAAGTAAATTTTCAAATGTGTAAATTTTTTGATATTTACCATCAATTCGAAACGGGTTATTAGTAAATTTTACAAAATTTACTCAAAACGGAGGTAAAATGGCATTTTTCAGGCCCGAAAAGATCACTTTACTACCATGATTTAAACATAATTTTTTATCCTATACAGTAATTGTTGTTAATATTAAATTTATTGTACCAACTTTTGATTAAGTCTTAATTTTATATATAGATAAGAGATAAATGTAACATAAATATATTAGGTTATTGTAAATATCAGCGTGATAGTTTTCCCAGGATAATCCCTTAGGGCTCATAACATCTAGACTTTAATATTGTTATGTCTTATTACTCCCAGAGTGTCACCATCGTTACTATTGTGCTGTCCGCCTCTGGAGTCATTCCCAAGAGTCTTCATCAAAGCCTGCAAGACTTGAACCTCAGCAAGATGCTGCTACAAAAGGCCGTGATCCTAAACACTACTTGCATTGTCCGCAAGTTTCTAAACCAATAGATGAGGCTGCTTTGGCTAAGCCTGTACACCTCATTTATATAGAAAAAACAAAATATATCGTCTTTATGACAATAATAATAATAATAATAAATGTCTTTATTAACATATAAACTACATAATCAAAAAGTGTGTTACAATACTAGGACGATTCAGTACGGGTGCTATATATAAAAAATATTAATTACATAACCCAAAAAAACACAGTTGATAGTATGACATGGCATGACAGAATGAAAAAAATGAGAAAGTTGACAATTCTACAAAGAAAACAATTAAAACTGTACAATTATGCAATTTGATTTTACTGAAAGACACTGATAGAAAAAAAAATCACTGTCAGCTAACTAATACAAAAATAATAATTGAAAAGTTAATTTTTAAGTTTATGTCCATTTAGACTGTAAAACCAGGCTGGCAGCTTATTGAACATATTAGCCACACAGTAATAATTTAATACTATAAATATTTATTCTGCTTTCTTCAAATCCTAAATAATAAAATTCTTTTAATTCCCTTTTTACTGTTTCAGATTTTGTCACTAAAATTGCTTATTATCCTTAAAAAAGAAAATGTATTTTAAAATTTATACATATGACTTATTATTTTATTCAATTAATTTCCTTTTATATTAGATTTTCAAGATCGAAAACGTACTAACCATATTAAAACATGCTTTTTTGTAGAAGAAAAAAGTAATACAAAAATAACATAAGGAAATTTGATTTTAAGTGGTACAATATAGATTATTCCCTCCTACGCGTTGTCAAAGTATTCTCATTTCCTCTAAAATTTTTGTATTAGCTTATGTATTTTATTTGGAAACGTATCAAGTGCTTTTTCGGTTCATGTTAAATTCACCTTTTTAGGAGGATGTCTGAAAATGTTAAAATATGGGTTTCGGTTCTTTTCACAAACAACTCCGTTTTTGATTTCGGTTTGCCTTAAAAGATCCATTGTTGTTTCTAAATAAAATCAATAGTGAGCTTAAAATCCGCAAAGCGGTAGAATGTTCATATTTATTGCAAGATCTGCAATAATGACAGTGATGTATTTTCTGCATAATTTATAATATATCTATGATGATGGATTCTCTAATACCTAAGAAAATATCGTTATAACTGTTTTAGTTTTCCAATTATTAATTTGCTTATTAACATCCATGATCCATATTTTTAATAAAACACCCTGTATATTTTTATGATTTTAAAAGCTCCTTAAAAGTACGATCTCAACGAACTATACCATGTAGGGTCTATTATGAATTGTATGGGATGAAACGATTTATAATTTTGCTCAATATAGTAAATACATAAAATTTTGAGAATAATAATGTTTCACACTATAAATAATGGTTTTATTTTTAATAATATTTTGGCTTTTGTTAACATTTTTTGTCACGAATAGGTAAAAACTGTATAGATAACTATGCCAATTAAGTAAACTAAATCGGTAAATAATGTCTGTCAGTTGTTGACATAATAAATAAAGATAAATAAATATCTTAGTTGTCAATTCTTAATCAAAAACTAATAGGTTCGTTCCAACAAACAATCAGGGATGCGTTTCGGATTGTTTACAAATTTGTTTCTACGCATGTGCGCATTTGATGAAATTTGAAACTAGTCCACAACTGTTCTGTTGGAACACTGTAGTACTAGTTTGTCATTTAACACATGACAGTGCAACAAGTGGAAAATATTTTCCCATTCCGAATTTTTCGGGCGAACACCAATTTCCTCAATTATTTACTCGAGAACATGACTGGATTCGTCTTCACTGTGGAATGCACCAATACTTTCGTCTAATAAATCGCTGTTGCCAATATTTTCATCCGAGCCACTGTAACTCATATTTATATTAAATAGATCTCCTCACGATATAAATATATAATACGCGAAAAAGCTTAAAAGTTGAATTAAATGGACAAACACGTGGTTTCGAATGATCAAATCTCCTTTGCGCATGCGTCTGATGTATAGTTCCTAACAAATTCACAAACTCTTATGACAGTTTTCAAACCTTTTGCATGTAACGTTGGAACAGCTTACTATCAATCACCAAACTGTCACAGATTGTTGTTGGAACGCTAAAATGCACATACGCATGCTCATAACAATCTCTGATAGTTTCGGACTCTTGTTGGAACGAACCTAATATCTTGCTAAGTAATGATGAAATATTTAACTGAGACTCACCGGATTCAAATTTTAATGATGATTGGTTGCCTAACATTTCACAAGGTACTGTGTCTAAAATTCATGCACAATTAAGAGAACTTGGACTTGTCATACCATTAAAGACAAAACCGCACTTCGTTGAAGATGATGTAAAAGTGAATATTATGTTAAGTATCGTGGAGACTCCAACGTCAAATTTCTCAAGATA
Organism: Ophraella communa; assembly: GCA_035357415.1. Classification (NCBI taxonomy): domain Eukaryota; kingdom Metazoa; phylum Arthropoda; class Insecta; order Coleoptera; family Chrysomelidae; genus Ophraella; species Ophraella communa. Next base: position 28,564,144 of record CM068984.1, on the reverse strand, counting down.
ATGTGAGTCACACAACTGTCCTAAGGTGCTTTCATAAAGAAAAACTTTATCCATATACATTGACTTTTGTGCAAGAACTAATAGAAGACGATCCAGATTGTACAGAAATTGAACAGAAATGAAATAGCTGTTGGTGCAATTCTTTTTTCCGATGAATCAACATTCACATTGAACGGGGATGTTAAAAGACAAAACTGTAGATATTGGTCAGAGGCGAATCCTCATTGGATTCGTGAAACATATACTCAGTATCCTCAAAAGATGAACGTTTGGCAGGTATCATAGGTGATCATATTATTGGTCCTATTTTTGTAGATGAAAATTTGACGGCCGAAAAATATTTAAGCATGATTAGAGACGAATTTGTTCTTGAGTTGGCCAACTTATATCCCAACGCAAAATGCAAAATTATAAATAATTTTAAAATTTCACCCTGTACAATTCATAATAGACCCTACATGGTATAGTTCTTTGAGATCGTATTTTAAGGAGCTTTTAAAATCATACATACAAGATGTTTCATTGTGTTCATTGTGTTTATGTTTAAAAAGCTCACATTTGAATTTCAAAGTTAACGGGCCCCAGCGTTTTTTATAATCTTCTAAACCAACTCCACAAATAATTTAACTCCATTGTCCACACTGTATAATTAGTCCGATGTTTATCATAATACAGAGTAAAGTTTTTATCAAAGAAATTCCTATTTAATAATACAGAATGTTTTTAAAAAGTAACCAAGTGGTCCATCATTGGCATATATGGACCCATGTCCTCTAAAGTAAATTATTAAAAGTGTCCCAAACATTCGTCTTCATCAAAAGAGTCTTGTCCATGACAATTCGTTTTATTGTCCTTACTTCTTTTTTAATAAATTTCTATTTAAGTTCTTCAGTTTCTGGTGTTGAACACAAATGACCTTTATCTACTTATTCTGCTTAGTTTATTAAAGTAAATGGCTACAGCCCGAGGAAGAAGTAATATTTCTTCATCGATATGTAAATAACTAAGGATGAAAACAACTTAAGATATTTGGATGACTCTTGCATGTCTATTTGGTTTTCATTGTCAGCAATGTGAATGGGCCTATCAGTAGCAAAAGCTTGTGCAAACTCCCAGTCCCAAAATTATTAGGTCCAGGAGTAAGTAGTTCATAATAGGCCACAATAGAAAAATTAACTAAAAGTCCTAAGTTTTTTTGTTCTTTCCCATAACCTTAATTTTTGCTCAATAATTAACATAGAATAATTACTCCAAACTTCAGTAATAAAAGCAGATTCTAGTTGAACGTAAAACAAAAAATCTTTAACATTATGCCTAGCCTTCTTTAAATTATATTTGTAGATGCCAATTTAATGCTGTTTTAAGATAATTTATGTAGGTATTTAAGTCACCCACGGTATAATTTAGCCCTTTGTAAGGTATTTAATAGCAAAGTGGAAACGAACCTAGGAGGGTCATGGCCTTACTACATCCTTGTTATATTTATTAAAACTATTAGCCAGTATTTGGCAATTTAAACCACGTAAATTTACAAATGCAAGATGGCGACTGGTTGGTAAACAATTGGTAAGAATAATCGACAACTATTCGTTTAAACTTAAAATTAGAGCTGTTTCGCTAAAATGAGCATCGTCAGATTGACATTGAAGTTTCATTTTGTTTGATTGTAGCTGGGTACCTGATGTTGATTAAGTAGTAAGGCTAGACCAAGTATGGAAGTAATAAGACATTACAGTATTAAAGCCTAGATATTATTAGTAAGATGTACTTCCACACAGTACAATAAATTTAAACAATTGGTAGTTACGTTATGTTTGCATTGTGCTTTCAGTGTTTTTTCTGACTAATAAGAGAACTTTTGGTCTTTCACCGACCATAAGGAAGCGTTTACTGTCATCAGGGTCACCTCATTTAAAATTATAACCTAACTTAAACTAACCTAATCAAACCTAACCTCATTTACAAGTACATTAGGGGTGTGATAGATATTTCATGGCTCCTAGTATGTTAAGTCTTGCCGCTCTTGCTATACAGTTCCAAATAATAAACTATCCATTCCTTATACTTTTTGATTAAATGTATTTCTTAATACTTATAATAAAAATGGCAAAATATCGAATTAATTTTTTTATAAAATTTGGTAAAAGGATTTTTCCTTTTAAGAACATTTAAGTTTACCACAAATCGTTTTTAAGAGAGAATCTTATTTTTGAATTCATGTCTTCTGATGAGACATCAAATAAATATAATTAACTACCTAATGTAATTGGTACCAGAAAGTGGATAAAATCATTGAAATTAACTGAACATTCTGTCGGGTTTATATTTGTCAAATTAAGTTTAATGATATTGGCGCAACTAACGTTTTAAAACAAATAACAAATTTTAAATAATCAGGAATCGGATAAAACAAAACAATCTATTTATTTTTGGCACTAATTTGTGTTCTACCACCCAGAGAATCGTTTGTAAACAGATTAAATCCAGGCAATAAATACATGTCGTATCCTAATTTACAATATGTCCAATTTCATTAAAACAATTCATATCGTGTTTTTCACAAAGGCAGCGGTATTGTATTGAACAAAAGCAAAGATACTTTTTTAGTTATATTATTTATTTATAATTAAATTAAAATTGGCTAACTTTGAAATAAATATTTATTCAATTTAATGAATACTACTACGCTGTTATTATCGGCAGATTAATATAATTTCCAAATGCTAATGTGAGTCTGAATTAATTAATATCAATTATACATTTCATTACCGTTATAAAAATATACAGTATGATGCAAATGTATAGAATAAATTCATTATTTCAGAAACAGACGACTTTTAAAAAAAATCTTGAAACACGTCAATTATAGTTATTGAATGGCCATCAACTACTATAGATGTGTTGGACATTACGTCATTAGTGATGGCGTACTGACGTCATCGAAGATTTTTTTAAACACAAACCGGTGACAGCTCATTTGAAAGGTCTCTTTGTCGCCTTTGCAACAATGTAATCATTTAAATATTTATTTCTACAGGGTTAACAAAAATTATGAACTGTATTAAGTAACATGGAATTACAATAAATATTCATTCACTGAACTAAAATACATAAGGATCGCCACTGGGAATAAAACAAAATAGTGTTTATTGTTGGTTCCGAAAAAAAATACATTGATAAAAACAATGCTACATTATAATTTGAAAATAATTATTGTAGTAAGTACTTGGAATAATTTTTACAAAAATATTTAAATCATTATTGTCATTGACTCGTCTTTATTCGTCAATGATCTGTGAATCTGTCAAATAATAGACGTCAAATTTTTACTCTTCGAGTTTTTTGCCGACATTAATAACAGAAACAGAATGAATCGAGATTTTAACCATGATTAGTTATGGAGATAGAGTGAGGACTCAAGCAGAAGTTCGTAATTTATTGAATGCTAAATACCCCAATCGCGATCCAATTACTTAATCAACAGTAAGTAAAATTGAAAAAAAAATTAGAGAAACGGGCCATGTTAAACATCTTCCCAGAAGTGGTAGAACATCAATATCCGAAGCCAAAAAACTGGACGTTGTACTGGCGTTTCAAGAAAATCCTCATACCAGTTCTAGGTAGGTCGCACTAGATAATAATGTCCATCAATCAACTATTGTAGGAGTGCTAAAAAAGGAGAAGTGGCATCCATTCAAAGTACATCTGGTCCAGGAGCTATTAGAAGATTACTTTGATAGAAGAATCGAATTCTGCGAAATAGTTATGGAACAATGTAATAGAGATCCGGGTTTCATACAAAAGGTACTTTTTTCAGATGAAGCGTTTTTTATGCTGAACGGTCACGTAAATCGCCAGATATGTCAATATTGGGCAAGTGAAAATCCACATTGTATGGAAGAGTATAGGACACAATATCCCGAGAAGGTGAATGTTTGGGCCGGCATTAAAAACAATCAAAATGTAGGGCCATATTTTTTTAAAGAAAACCTAACTGCTGCTAGTTATCTGGAATTTCTTCAAAATTATCTGTTGCCACAGCTGAATCAGTTATTTCCAAATATAAATGATTTATGGTACCAACAGGATGGGGCTCCCCCACACTATGGCGTTGAGGCATGAAATTACCTTAATAACGTTTTCGCAGAAAGGTGGATAGGTAGAAGGGGACCTATCGAATGGCCACCAAGGTCTTCAGATTTGACACTGTTAGACTTTTTTGTGGGGATAATTAAATAGCAGGGTATATCAAAATCGACCGAATAATGTAGAAGAGTTGAAGGAGCGAATCCGAACGGAAATTGCACGAATAACACCTGAAGTCCTCGAAAACGTTAGGAAAGAATTTACTTTTCTTTTCTCATTGTATCATTGCTGAAAGTCGGCAATTTGAACATTTGTTGTGTTGTATTTCTGTAAACATTTATTAAATTAAGTTAATTGTATTAATAAACCAACGGTTTTGGTTAAACCTGTAGAAATAAATATTCAAATGATTACATTGTTTCAAAGGAAATAAGGAGTAACTTTCAAACGAGCTGTCACGTGACCTCGGTTTGTATTTAAAAAAATCGTCGATGACGTCATTACGCCATCACTAATGACGTAATGTCCAACACATCTACAGCAGTTGATGGCCATACAAAAATTAAAATTGAGGTGTTTTAAGATTTTTTTTAAAAGTCGTCTGTTTCTGAAATAATGAATTTATTCCATAAATTTGCATCATACTGTATATTACTACTTTCAATAATGATATCGGTTTATGATAAATTGTATTAATTTTTTTTAAATATTGTATACTTTTTTTAAATTATTAATATATAAGATTTTTTTTTGTAAATGAAAAATAGAGGAAAAAGTAAGGACATTTTTATGAAATAAAGAAAAATCATAAAAATGAAATTTTGCGGGCAGTTAATTTAAATTTTAATTGTTAATTTGCTCCAAGTGTACATTATCCTAAATTAGAGAATAATAATGACGAATATGTTACCAAAATTTTTGCGAAATATACAGAAAATAAAAATCTTAGTGTTTATACCGTAATAATCAAATTGTACGAAGCATGTTTTTAAGGTAAGTACCGTTTTAAAATTCCGCAGCAGCAGCACTACAGTAAACGTTAAGCGCATGCGCGATTAGATATTCTTGACTCGGCTCCTTCGTCGCCTCGTCCATAAACATCTATCTCGTACCGTAATAAGTCACTTCCCGGACTTGTAGCGTAAATATCTTTTCTATCTTATTTTAGTGATTTCTGATAATTGTAATACCGATTTTATAAAAATAATTATTGTTGATTTAGTTTATGCTTCGAAGTTTGTAAAAATCTATTGTTTGTTGGGTAGAAATTACTATCCACGGCTTTCAGCAATTTTTCGAATTTCAACCCCTACCCCTAAAGGGGTAAAAAGCGGGTTTGAAGTTTGTATGGAATTTTGTCATTTCTGATGCAATCCGCTTCAAACTGTATAATAAGAGACTAGAAATAACTAAACAAATAAACACAGCATATTTTAAATTTTATCCCTTAAAGAGGGTGAGATGTGTTTATCAAAGTTTGTAACCTGTATACTTATAAATAAAATTGTTAGTCCTGTTAAGAAGTGGTTTGGTTTGTATACATGTTTGTCGTTTCTATAAACAACAATTAAGATGTTTAGTTATGTGTACGAAATATATTGGCTATTTAATTAACTGTTAAGATTGAAGAAATAATATGTCAGCCTAACAAGCTGTTTAAGACAGCGGTTTCAGCTGTGAAATAATGTATGTACGTACCTATTATTATTATAAAACTGTTATTAAAATATTTCAAGTATGTAATGAATGATTTATCCGTATCTGAATAAACGTTTGGCTATGTACTTAGGAATATGTAATACATAACAAATTCATAAATAAGAATAATAAACTACCATTCATTTAAACACGTTTTATTAAAACATTAGCTTTTAAATTACAATGACAGATGTTTAACGATCATCGTCAGATTGACATATTTAAGATACATTTTTTTTTAAATAACTACCTATGTTAATTAAGTAAGTGGTATTAAGTAAGACTAGACCAAGTATGAAAGTAATAAGACAAAACAATATTAAAACCTAGATGTTATTAGCTCTAAGGGATTATCCTGGATGTATTTCCCTCTAAGATCAGTATAACTGTGCAAAGATAAAGAAATGACTAAACAAATAAACACAGCATATTTAAAATTTCATTCTTTAAGGGAGATTAGATGTTTTTATAAAAGTTTGTCATTTCATATGTAATCCGTCTCTAACTTTGTAATCTGCATACTTATACAGTATGATGCATATGTATGGAATAAATTCATTATTTCAGAAACAGACGACTTAAAATTTAAAACACATCAATTTTAATTTTTGAATGGCCATCAACTGCTATAGATGTGTTGGACATTACGTCAGTAGTGATGGCGTAATGACGTCATCGACGATTTTTTTAAATACAATCCGGGGTCATGTGACAGCTCATTTGAAAGATCTCCTTATTGCCTTTGCAACAATGTAATCATTTGAATATTTATTTCTACACGGTTAACCAAAACTGTTGGTTTATTAATACAATTAACTTAGAATAAATGTTTACTTAAATACAATTAAATTACAACAAATGTTCAAATTCCCGACCTTTAGCAATGATACAATGAGAAAAGCGAGCAGTTTATTCTTTCCTAACGTTTCCGAGGACTTCATGTATTATTTGTGCAATTTCCGTTCGGATTCGCTCCTTCAACTCTTCTACATTATTCGGTCGATTTTGATACACTCTGCTCTTTAAATATCCTCACAAAAAAAAGTCTAACGGAGTCAAACCTTGAGACCTTGGTAGCCATTCGATAGGCCCCTTTATACCTATCCACTTTCCTGGGAAAACGTTATTAAGGTAATTTCGTACCTTAATGCCATAGTGTGGGGAAGCCTCATCCTGGTGGTACCATAAATCATTTCTATTTCAGCTGTGACAACAGCTTTAGAAATTCCAGATAAAAAAAATATGGCCCTATAATTTGATTGTTTATAATGCCGGCCCAAACATTCACCTTCTCGGGATATAGTGTGATTTTGATTTTCTTCCATTCAATGTGGATTTTCACTTGCCCAATATCGACATGTCTGGCGATTTACGTGACCGTTCAGCATAAAAGATGCTTCATCTGAAAGAAGTACCTTTTGTATGAAACCCGGATCTCTGTTACATTGTTCCATAACGATTCGATGCTTCTATCAAAGTCATCTTCTAATAGCTCCCTGACCAGACGTACTTTGTATGGATGCCACTTCTCCTTTTTTAGCACTCTTACAACAGTTGATTGGTGAACATTATTATCTAGTGCGACCTGCCTAAAACTGGTATGAGGATTTTCTTTAAACGCCAGTACAACGTCCAGTTTTTTGCCTTCGGATATTGGTGTTCTACCACTTCTGGGAAGATCTTTAGCATGGCCCGTTTCTCCAAACCTTTTTTTTCAATTTTACTTACTATTGATTGAGTAATTGGATCGCGATTGGGGTATTTAGCATTAAATAAATTACGGACATTTGCTTGAGTCCTCACTCTATCTCCAAAACCAATCATGGTTAAAATCTGTTATTAATGTCGGTAAAAAACTCGAACAGTAAAAAATTTGACGTCTATTATTTGACAGATTCACAGATCATTGGCGAATAAAGACGAGTCAATGACAATACTGATTTAAATATTTTTGTGAAAATAATTCCGAGTACTTACTACAATAATTAATTTCAAATTATAATGTAGCATTGTTTTTATTAATGTATTTTTTTCGGAAACAACAATAAACACTATTTTGTTTTATTCCCAGTGGCGGTCCTTAGTGTATGTTAGTTCAGTGTAGAAATAAATATTTAAATGATAACATTGTTGCAAAGGCTAAGTAGACTTTTCAAATGAGCTGTCACGTGACCTCGGTTTGTATTTAAAAAAATCGTCGTTGACGTCATTACGCCATCACTAATGACGTAATGTCCAAGAAACCTATAGCAGTTGATGGCCTTTCAAAAATTAAAATTGACGTGTTTCAAGATTTTTTTTTTTTAAAGTAGTCTGTTTCTGAAATAATGAATTTATTCCATTCATTTGCATCATACTGTATATAAAATTGTTTGTCCTGTCTGATGAGAGAATTAGAGTATACAAGTTATTTTTTATATTTTGCACTTATAAAAATCTTCATTATAAAACGCATTTGCGTATCGTAATGTAACTTTTACGCACGCAAATTTTTGTTTTAAATGGTTGGCGACATGAGTGAAGTTTCTAAAGGCAAGACTATTGACAATGACATTTGTGGCTAATAGCAATTTATTAATTTTATATTGTTTTTTAAGAAAATATCTGTGAATATGACTATAATATTTTACTTATATAATATATTATTATTGGTATATTATTCATTTTAAAATATTTTAAAACATTAACATTTGATAATCTAAATGTCACAACTGTCAAATTTTATAAATTACACAGTGCTGCCGACATACTTTTTAAAATAAAAATTTTCGTAATTACATAAAAATAAAAAATTAATTTAAAAAATGGTAAAAAGGGCAAAATATAAAAAATATTATAAACAACTTATTTCATATGGCTGTTGTGACACTCGTTCTTTAAAAAACTCATCGCTTCGCGATTCGTTTTTTAAACTTGAACTCGTGTCATAACAGAACTCCATATGAAATGCGTTGTTTAATATACTATTTGTTCATGCGTATACTTTATAAAACTCAATACTATTTGGTTATTCAGGTACACTTAACTCATTTGACCTTCTCTCCTACAATCTTATTTTAAAAAAGGTGCACCTATTATGTTTTAATTTGAACCCCCCCAAATTATGTAACGGTACTATACTACAAATAAAGGTTTTCCATCGTAACGTTATAGAGGCCACAATTCTTAAGGGATGTGGACAAAGGGAGTCAAAATTCATACCTTTTAATAAATCAGAATACTCATTTGAGTTTTTATTATGACAATTTCCTCTTAAAATATTTCCTAGTATGACGATTAATAGACTTGACCGGCGACTTTTTTTCTCACGGTTAACATGCCAACTGTTCGATAGTTAGTGCCACAATCAACTTAGTGCTCAATTAGGATTAACCCATATTTAGCGTTTACAGCCGTCTGACTTTAACTACGAGCAATCTGTAATGAAACGAGCCTTTCAGTTGCATAACTTTATATCTGTTGTGATAGAGCGACCGTAGACGCTAAATATGTGCGTGCTGCCCTTACGAACTTTAAAAAACGAATTCTCCAATTAATATAAATAGTATAGTTTGGTAAACAAATACGAAGAAGACAATTTATTATTAAATTGTATTAACACTGCATAATATAAGTGAGACTGTGTAGCTGGTTCTTTCAATTTTCATCGGTATGAATTTTCAGCTCCCAACTTTTATTTGGTTATCCTTTGACGGTCGGCTGATCAATATTGAAATTATTAACAGGAAAGATCCAATAATACTAGATTGTATGTAATAACTAGAAGAAATTTTCACTTGGTAGTTGTCAGTGGTTGCATCGAATAGGAATAATTATGAAGTAAACTATCTTACACTAATTATACTTTGAAGATGTACTTAATTCAAAATTTAAGTATACCATAAAATCCGAGCGCACGAAGTCACTTTTATAATTTTTTCATTCTAGATGAATTAATCACCATTCTTAAATTAATAAAGTTTTAAAATTATTTATGTTGTTTCTTTAACTTCAGCTAAATTTAAGGTGTAATTTAATATCTTAATATTTTAATAACATAATCTACTAGGACTATTTTAGCAGCACTCTCTTAAGTCTTGGCTAAAATAAATATTGAGATGTTATTTTTACCAACGTTAAATTTGAGGATTTGAAAAAGACCTTTTTACGTTTATTTTATTTTACCGGTATTTTAATCATTTTTTTTTCAAACTGTACGGTGGTAAAGTTCCATTTCCCGGACTCGTTCGAGTCCGGGTACACTTGTACTTTACAGTACTCTTCAATTCCCCAATGCTGTTTGAAATAATAAGAGAATCAACATAAACTAAGCTTTTATTCTAGTTTTTGAAGATTGACATTAATTTTACAACTGCTGTTGCCAGCAATATGTATTATTGTATTTGTTGATGGATTTACAGTGTTTTCTGTAATCGCGGAAGACGTGTGGCTATGATGTAGCACTTCAACAAAAGTTTCGCCCCCTTTCTTCTTGCAATCTTGTTTTTGCCTTCAATCAATTCTTCTATTTACTTTTCTGCAACTCACGAACTCTTTCATCCACCGTGCTGTTTTAGAACTTTAAGGTCAGCTCCAGCAATTGCCAACAACGTTGAGAATGTCGTCTGATACAATGACCTCTTTTCTGGTTGGTCTAGTTTTAAGAACTCAGCTATTTTCTTTAGGTGCTCCGTAAACAGTATCTATACCAGCTCTTTGAGACAGACATTTTTCTTGTCTATAACCCACCAAAAAAGCTTTCAGGGAGACGTGTTGCCGTAAATTTATGTATTTTCTAAACACATCCAAATAGTGAACCTCAACACTGTTAATCACAGTGAAAACTCGTCGAATATGCGTTTTTGTCTGGTTAATCTTAACTACTAGCTGAGTACCCGTATCTTCCACATTACTAACTTCTAAATTATAGATATCTTCCCTTCGGCAACCTCCAGCAACTTCAAGTAATGCTAGATATCACTTTGAGTAATAGATATTCTTTATCTAGAGCGTCCCTCATGAAGCTTTCAATTTGTTCCTTTGTCAGCACCTTCGACTGGTTTGGCTGATGGTCTACATTTTGTTTTTTCAAAAAAGCTATCACCTTTGAGAAACTTAATATGTTGACATTCTCATTAACCATAATCATTGATTTTACCATCGAGTATTTGGACCATAATGAAGAAGAGTTGAATCTTTTTGACTGAAAATTTAAACTGTTGAAAAGAATATTCTTTAAAAAAACTGTTCTTAGCACATCCATAAAGTAAGCCAACAGCAACACTACTTTTTAAATTTTGTTGTTCACGCCAGTTGCAAGACAGCACATATTCTTTTACACATCTTTTCGCAGACTTAACTGGAATGATTTGCCCTATCGCTTCCGCAGTTTTCTCAGCAATTTCATTCAATTTCAGATCCATTTTCTTCGCTGATATTTCATGTGTGCAAAAAAATTCAATATGTCTGCCTTTATTTACATTGTTACTTGGTAAGCGCTATTCATTTTTTATTTATAAAGCAAATCAACCATGTTAAGAATAAATCAAGTAATATAATTTTTTGGCCAGCAGTCTACATGACTTTCATAAGGAGCATCATAATTCCTATCATGACGTTTGCCTCGGCAGCGTGGGGACATACGTGTGATACGAACAGGAAGAAATTGGAAGCGCAACAAAATATCACGATCAGGCAAGCTCTGAACGCTCCCTGGTATGTGAGAAACGATGACATAAAACCAGAGAAGGTACTAGAGATAATGGACGCAAGAGCCACAAAGTTATTTGAAGAACTACGAACTCATCAGAACACAGAGCTCAGAGACCTGACGGACTATACAGCCGAAGGCTACAGAAGATACAGAAGACCAAGACAACAAATAAAAGAACAATAAGGCCGCAAACCAGAACAAGCCCCACAAAAAAAAATAGTAACAAAAAAAAACCTATCGCACTTATGATTACCTGAGCACATGCCACGGTGCGTGCACGGGTAACCACGAGAGCACCAAAAAAAAATAATTAAAAAACATAAAAAGGGGTCGGACAAGAAAGAAGACAGCGAAGAGGAACCCCCCGACACAGAGTTCCCGCCAATCCAAATTTTGGAAAAGCCGGAATTCTATCGGGTACAGCTCTAGAGAAAGCGAAGGACCACCTTGTGTAAAGTTAGTCTGACCACTGGCGGCAGGATGGACCTTGCATGAGGGCAGCGAAAAGCACACACACACTCGCCGACAAAAACACAACCGCGAAAGACAAAGGAATAAAGCCAGAAGAGCTACCCCTTCGAACCGAGAAAGACACTCCTGGAGCCCCCCGCAGAATTAAAGGGGGGAAAGGGAGAAACGCGCGCGACGCGAAACAGCAATGAGGTCCTATCGGAATGACGGGGGGTGGTGAAATGTTCTACTTCGCATAGACTCCCAGATTCCTCATTTATGAGGAGATCTGGGAGTATATGGTTAGTGGGACGGGTTTTCTCACACACGTGTGTGTGTGTGTCTACATGACTTCCTAATAAAATGATCAAATATATCATTTCAGATTCATATTTTATTGCGTCTAAAACCAAAGGCAGTATAAAAAAAATATTACGATACACGTCCGTGAAGTGATTATTACAGTACTCGATTAGATATTCTTGACTCAACCTTGTCCATAAACATCTGTCTCGTACCGTAATAAGTCACTTCCCGGACTTTTAACGTAAATAACTATAAATTTCCCGCCACAGAGGTTTTGATATTGTGAATAGTTACTGCCAAGTAAATAGTTGGCGCTCGGCACGGGCTATCTATCATTTGTGTTCCATCTACTCAGTATTGAAATTGGAGTTTTACTTTTATTATGATTTGGTTCCTGATTAAAAATAAAAAAAGTTGGCGCACAAACGAGCTTTAAGGACACTAGATCTAACATTACAAGATTTGCATAGTAAACAGAATTATATTGTGAATTATAAGAAGTATGCTTGAGTGAGCGAACGAGCTATTTTAGCTGCAAAAAATAAGCTTATATATTTCGTGCTCGAGAGTTTGCAAACCACCAGCACAATTTGTTTTCTCTCCGGAAAGAAATTCGAAAAATGTACATTACAATGCATTAAAAGAATTATTAAAATTTTAGACTTTAGACAGTTTCGACTGCAAGAACATAATGGTAGTGAGAATTTCGCCGGAATATTCAGAAGAATAATAAATATTATAAAAGCTTTCTATAAATAAAAAAAATGCTGAAACAAACCTTTCAGAAATGGATACTCAAAGCCTTAACATCTAATGGTATTATATATACAAATTTTTCATTTCTACAGATCCCACCTTCTCTTTAATAATTAAATTACTGATTTATTATTACTGACCAAAAGTGTACTTAGGTGTACAATTTGTAAATTTTGTTGATCAATGTAGAAACTTCTTATATCTACAAACATGCTGATTCTGGTCAACACTAAATTCAAAATTAAACCCTTCGTGTAAATCAGTTTAAATTTATAGCAGTGTCTTTAATGTACGTCCACGTTGCCTCGACCACTGACCACAATCTATAAATCTACAAGTTTTGATTATAAATAAAGGCTTTTAGTTCTCTCTCTCTCTCTCTCTCTGTCTGTCTGTTTATCTCTCGATCCCATGACTCTCCATTTATGAAGTTGTAATTAATGCAATTTAAATGATAATCAGTTCCAAATAACGTTTTAATAACAAATTAATCTATCTTCCTTGATTAAATGTTATTTATAATGTAACATAAGTAAATAGTTCAAATTTTAAAATGTATTCAATTTCCGGTTGCTAAATTTTAGTTATTCATCGGTATTTTACCATTTATAACCTAATACTAAGTGCCCATTTAAATGAGACACATTTAAATGTTTAATTATTTTACTTACCTCGAATTCAGTGAGACTTTTTATGGCCAAAAGCAATGTTAGTCCCAGAAAAAGTACGGTGACTAGATTTCTTGGGTCATAGATGGAAGTTACTAGTGGTATAGATCCCATTTGCCAATCGTGGGATAAAGTTGCAGGGCAAAGAAGAAGCCACATGTTGAAAGCAGCCAAGTATCCGAAAGTGAGAAATCTGCAAAAATAAATGAATATTAGTAAAAATATACATATTTAAACTGATTTCATAAGAATTCTTTTCACAACAACGTTAGAAACTGGTGTATTAAGGGAAGAAAACTAAAAATAATAAAAAAAACTCTTTGTTTTAACTCAACTTCCAAGTTTAATTGAAAAAAATAGAGTTAAAATCAGAATTAAAGCTGTTTTGCAAAAAACTAGCATCGTCAGATTGACATATTGATGTACATTTTGTTTGTTAATTAAGTAGTTAAGGCTAGACCAAGTATGGAAGTAATAAGACATAACAATATTAAAGCCTAGATGTTATTAGCACTAAGGGCTAATGAATGAAATAAATGCAGATGTTGCCGAAGATATTATTATTGAAATTGTATTAGAAATATTTCATTCAAATCACACAATAATGTTGGTACAAAATTGTTAAATGTAAAAACAAAATAACCTAAATTAAAAAAAATCTGGTGTTTACACAATTAATTGTCCAAAATGTAATGCTGTGTATGTAGGTCAAACACAAAGAAATTTTGAAATAAGTTTCAATGAATACTTAAGAGCATATAGTCGGTGCAAAATAAAATTTGATACCAGTCATCATAATTTTACGTCGACACGTATAGACAGGGTTGCCGGACTTTTATAAGTTTACAAGTTTTAAAGATTGATTCGAATAAAACTATCCAAAACAACTTATTTGAAGTGAAATTAAACAAAGTGGTACCAACATAATTTTTATATTTTTTTCCTTTTGGGTATATGGGTTTAATAAAATAAAAAGTATAATAATATTTATAATTGAATTCATCACTACTAGTTTTAGTTTCTTCATAGAGATTTATAATTATAGGTGCAATCTCTAGTGTATCCAACAATCTCTCTCTATCAAACCATTTTGTCCATATTGCTCGGCTAAATTGTCACCCATATATATGACTGGTAGTTTATTTCTTAAAATTAAATGATTATCCGAAGGAATTTTCCAAAGTTAAGTTTAAAATTTCTGTGAAATCAAGGTTTTGACTAGTCAACCATTCTTTAATTTGTGGTTTGTTCCAACTTGTATTGGGTGTTTTATGGAGTAAAACACTGTGATATGGAGCATTGTCCATAACAATTATGCTAGGTTCTGTGAGAGCCCCCGCCTTGGTTCATCTTTTTTTCCATTTGAAACCAATTTTTTTTTAATAAAGTTGATAAAAACCTTCGAGAACCTTTAAATAACTGCCTTACTTTTAATTCAGCAAGTAAAGAATTTAAAAAAAAATAATATTATTTTTTCTGGGCTTACAATTAAAAAGAATTTAAATAGCTGTGTTCAGAGGAAAAAGGCTTACTATTTTTATACATATTGTAGATTACATTTCAATACACCTGTATTAGTTGAGGCATTGAGGCAACATGAGGCACCTAGCTACAAACAAACTTCAATATGTCAATCTGACGATGCTAGTTTTCAGCGAAACAGCTGTAATTGTGATTTTAAACCTAATTTTTTCAATTAAACTTGGAATTTTAGTTAAAACGAAGAGTTTTTTGTTATTCTTAGTAAGATGGACTTTCAAAAAGTAAGGGTTAGTACAATACATTCAAGTAAGAAAACAAGTTTAAAATATATTCATTAAACACAAATCTCAAATTACATAGATCATTAATCTCAAATGATTTATTATAATAATTAAGAAAACTGGGCTGAAAAGGACACTAAAACAAATTTATTTGCAAACAGGTTAAATTGTACATGTTTTACTTCATGATGGCTGTATTTTTACAATCTGTTTTTAACAAATTCCAGTGTGCTATTTTATTGACACAATTAAAGTGTGCAACAATTAAAAAAGATTCAAAGCAAATGTATCGAACCATTTTAAATGGAAAACAAATGCAAAAAAAACGAGAGCTATTTTACAGGTGATAAAAATTGTTTTCCATCCATACATTTTTGATTTTCGCAAACATTGAATGTAGATCTTTTTTATTATCGCTGTGGCTTTTTATCAATTGTTTTAAAAATATAAATGTTCTCGGTAGCATAAAATATGCAGTGTCCCAATAAAAATTCTTTTGACCACATCGCAGGAACTGTTTGTAGTACCATACAATAAATATTCAAATTAAAAATTTTGCTTAAATGACCCACATTGTTGTATATTAGCATTTCCACACTTGTTCTAGTCTCAACACTACTTAATCAACATTATATAGCTACCTTGAAACTTCAATATGTCAATCTGACGATGATCGAGGTAGCGAAACAGCTGTTATTCAATTAAAAAAGTTAATAAAATTTTTTTCAAACGTTTCGTTGTTCTTAGTAAATTCTAATGGGACATCGACTTAATGTAGGAGATAAATGTGAAAGAGAAATCTACTGTGGATGCTTGCTGAGCTTAGTCAGTGAAGATACCGATTTTTTAAGAAACGCATGATTTTCTGACCATAAATTTGCTCGAAGAACACCACCCAATGCCTATATTTAGGGATTCAATATTTTGCTCAAAAAACCTTTCAATATCTTATTGAAATGGATTCAAGCATTTTTGAATGAAAGAAGATTTTGTGTATGAGTCAGTGACTGTTTCTCTTCCGTGAACGAATTATGCAGTGGGATTCCGCAGGGATCTGTGTTGGGGCCCATTCTCTTTTTGATTTATATTGCTGACTTGCCAGCTCATATAAAAAGTGCAATATCTCTTTTCGCAAATGACACTAAAATTTATGTTGATGCTAGAACAAATCATACACAACACCAGTTGGATCTTGATGAAGTGTCAAAGTGGGTACAATCTTGGTTGTTTCCGTTGAATATCTCTTAATGTGCAGTTTTACATCTAGGTAAAAATAATCCCAAAAATAGGTATGTAGTCTCAAACTCTGTATTATCTGCTGTTAAGTCAACTCGCAAAGGGATTTAGTTGTACCTACTTATTACGGAAAGCTTGTCGTCGCCAGAACTCATTCAATTAACGTGCAATAAAGCAAAAACTTTGGTTTATCTTTTATCAAAAGCATTTACAAATATTTCTCCCAAAAATTTCATGACAATTTTTAATGAAATTGATTGTGTTAACCTCTACTTTTTGGAAGTTCATCTTACTAAGAACAATAAATAACTGAACAGTTAAACTAAACTTCCACTATTTATTCGAAAAATTCGCTTTAAAATTCAATTACAGCTGTTTCGCTATAACTAGCATCGTCAGATTGACATATTGAAATTACATGTTGTTTGTTTGTAACTAGGTACTTAATGTTTATAAGGAGTTAAGGCTAGACCAAGTAAGGAAGTTATAAGACATAACAATATTAAAGCCTAGATGTTATTAGCCCTAAGGGATTATCCTGGATGTATTTCCCTCTAAGATCAGTATAACTGTGCAATGATATAGAAAAACCAGGAAAAAACTATATCATGCTGATCTTTACAGTAACTTAATATATTTATGTTACAATAATGTCTTATATATGTATAAATTGAAGACTCAATCAAAGTAAACAGTTTAATAAAGAAATTAAGATCATAAAACAAATTGCTACATCTAATGGCTATCCAATACATTTGATAAATAAATTAATTAATAAGAAAGAACAAAAAGTTTCACTAGAACTACTATTTCCAAAACAAACTAAAGAAATTAAAAGCTATAAAAGTATTACATATTGTGGAAATATTTTCAATGCAATTTCAAAAATAATATCTTCGGCAACATCAGCATTAATATCATTTAAAACACAAAATAGTATTAGAACAAAATTGTTAAATGTGAAAACAAAATTACCAAAATTAAAAAAATCTGGTATTTACAAAATTAATTGTCCAAAATGTAATGCAGTATATATAGGTCAAACACAAAGAAATTTTGATGTAAGATTTAATGAACACTTAAGAGCATATAGATTACAACAACCAGATAAGTCGCACTATGCAAAACACCTACTGGAACATCCAAACTCACTTATACACACCAATGACATTCATATACTACACATTTGTGATAAAAAACAAAATTTAGATTTTCTAGAAGAACTTGAAATTAAAAGACATCTAGCAGATCAACAGTTTAAAGTAGTCAATGAACAAATAAATCTTGGAAGTTCTCCACTATTAAACTGTTTACTTTGATTGAGTCTTCATTTTATACATATATAAGACATTATTGTAACATTATTGTAAAGATCAGCATGATGTAGTTTTTTCCTGGTTTTTCTATATCATTGCACAGTTATACTGATCTTAGAGGGAAATACATCCAGGATAATCCCTTAGGGCTAATAACATCTAGGCTTTAATACTGTTATGTCTTATAACTTCCTTACTTGGTCTAGCCTTACCTCCTTATCAACATCAAGTACCTAGTTACAAACAAACAAAATGTAATTTCAATATGTCAATCTGACGATGCTAGTTATAGCGAAACAGCTGTAATTGAATTTTAAAGCGAATTTTTCGAATAAATAGTGGAAGTTTAGTTTAACTGTTCAGTTATTTATTGTTCTTAACAATTTTTAATGTTTACATTAAGGCCGATTCTGGAATTAGCTGGTCCGACCTGGAGTATAGTTGGGATAAGCGACTCAAAACGCCTTTAGTCAACATAGTCCCGTTCTGACAGCTGTGACGTGCAATTATATTTATACTGTTTTGTTACAATATATTTTTGTACTGAAAAGCGAAAACACACTTTGTTTGTTCAAAGCAATTTGAAAGAAACAAATTTTCAAAATCCCGTAAATCCTAATTGCAACCGGTTAATTGTTATATATATAAAATAATGAATTAATGGGTGAATCTGCGTTGATGTGGGTACATAGAAATAGAACAATGGTCGCAGTTAGTCGAAATTAATTATAATTTTCACTTTGATTAACATCTGGGTTAATAAACTTACTTGCCCTGTAACAAGGGAAGTTTAATGTAAGTTCTAGAGAGGAACTTCCAAGTTCCTATTTCGAATGAGTTTATTATTTATATACAATATAAAGTTAAATTGAGAGAGTTATCTGCGGCAACCCCGAGCAAGTGCTTTCTGCAGGATTATCTTCGGTGGTATATAGTTGGTTGCGTTGGCTTTAACCGAAACGGGCGATCTTACATAGTAAGACACATTATGGCGTGTTAAAATCTCGCCATTTCTTAAAATTGATTCTGTCAATGTAATTCATTTTTATGAACACAATTTACGAGATGTATAAATGTTTACTAACTCGTTGATACAATTTGTAGGAATGTCAAAAAAATGAATAATAATAATAATAAGCTTTATTATTTATTGAAATTTATGGTACTAACCCTTACTGTGTGAAAGTTCATCTTATTCAGAACAATAAACAACTAAAAGGTTGAATTAACTTTCACAATTTATTCTTTAAATACTTTAAATGTAATGACAGAGCATTTTCAATTCCAATGAACAAAAATAATTTTAATAAAGAAATTGAGATTATAAAACAAATAGCAATATCTAATGGCTATCCAATACATTTGATAAATAAATTAATTAATAAGAAAGACCACAAAGTGTCACTACAACTAATATTCCCTCAACAACCTAAAGAAATTAAAAGTTATAAAAGTATTACATATTGTGGAAATATTTCTAATACAATTTCAAAAATAATATCATCTGCAACATCTGCAATAATTTCATTCAAATCACACAATAATGTTGGTACAAAATTGTTAAATGTAAAAACAAAATTACCTAAATTAAAAAAATCTGGTGTTTACAAAATTAATTGTCCAAAATGTAATGCTGTATATATAGGTCAAACACAAAGAAATTTTGAAATAAGATTCAATGAACATTTAAGAGCATATAGATTACAACAACCAGATAAGTCAAACTATGCCAAACATGTTCTTGAACATCCACACTCACTCATACAAACTAATGACATTCAAATATTACACACCTGTGATAAAAAACAAAATTTAGATTTCCTCGAAGAACTTGAAATCAAAAGACATCTAGCAGATCAACAATCCCAGCAAACACAAAAACATATTGGATATATATACGTTATGTAATTTTTGAAATATAAAAGTCACAGTTATATAAAACTGAAGTCACAACTAGATAATATTTATGTATTGAATACTGACAAAGGCCGGCACAGCTAGAGAATAATAGTGATATAATATGTACGTATTTATATTACATATTCATTATGTATATTATGCTACAACTCAAATATGTCCAAATTACTATGTAACATATATGTAAAAATAATATAATATCTAGAGAATACAGGATACTAATGTAACAGAAATATTGGAAAACAAAAACTAAAAGTATTCAAAAACTAAATAATGAAACACAACAAAAATATATAAAATTAATTAATAATCAAAAACAAATAATCTTGAGAAATACACTAAGGAGGCTTGTAATTTGAACTAGCTTAAACCAACATATCATTATTTGCCAAGTGAGATATCTCTAAATTATTTATTTCTGATCTAGTTTCTGATGATCGTTCACCATAACCACTGTAAAATTGTAAAACTGAGCTACTTATCCATTTCTTTTTCTTCCTTATTGACAAGTCATAGAAGTCTTTCATTTTTTTTTGAATGTAAATCAATTATACTTGAAAATAACTTTAGTGTGATAAGTATATAAATAATAATAATAAGTACTTACATAATGTTTTCTCCAATACTCAATACAAAGACACTCAGAAAAATTTTATTATAAGCATATACTTTGTTATTAATAATTTGCACGGGAATTTGTAGCACTCGAATGACTCGTGACAATTTATAATAGGTTATAATTTTCTTCTTTTTTTGTAATACGTATATTAGACAAGGCGAAATATATAAAATATTTTATGTAGCAAATTTTACGTATTATCTATATATAATTTTGGTCTTCTATTTATGTAGCAGAATTTACATCATGAATACATAATCAATTAGATATATCTAATATATAATAGTATATTAAACAACGCATTTCATATGGAATTCTGTTATGACACGAGTTCAAGTTTAAAAAACGAATTTTTAAAGAACGAGTGTCACAACAGCCATATGAAATAAGTTGTTTATAATATTTTTTATATTTTGCCCTTTTTACCATTTTTTAAATTAATTTTTTATTTTTATGTAATTACGAAAATTTTTATTTTAAAAAGTATGTCGGCAGCACTGTGTAATTTATAAAATTTGACAGTTGTGACATTTAAATTATCAAATGTTAATGTTTTAAAATATTTTAAAAAGAATAATATACCAATAATAATATATTATATAAGTAAAATATTATATTCATATTCACAGATACTTTCTTAAAGAACAATATAAAATTAATAAATTGCTATTAGCCACAAATGTCAATGTCAATAGTCTTGCCTTTAGATACTTCACTCATGTCGCCAACCATTTAAAACAAAAATTTGCGTGCGTAAAAGTTACATTACGATACGCAAATGCGTTTTATAATGAAGATTTTTATAAGTGCGAAATATAAAAAATATTTTATAATGTCAGTATTGCGAATATATAACAAAGTTTATAAAGGTTTTGTTACATAAATACTACGCAAAAAATATATAAATGATTTATATAAAAATCTTTCTTTCTCTGTTATATATTTTTATATAACATATACATTTGTGTTTGCTAGGATATAAAGTAGTTAATGAACAAATAAATCTTGGAAGTTCACCACTATTAAACTGTTTACTTTGATTGAGTCTTTATTTTATACATAGATAAGACGTAATTATAACACAAATATATTAAGTTATTGTAAAGATCAGCAGGATATAGTTTTTTCCTGGTTTTTCTATATCATTGCACAGTTATACTGATCTTAGAGGGAAATACATCCAGGATAATCCCTTAGGGCTAATAACATCTAGGCTTTAATATTTTTATGTCTTATTACTTCCTTACTTGGTCTAGCCTTAACTACCTATCAACATCAAGTACCTAGTTACAAACAAACAAAGTGTAACTTCAATATGTCAATCTGTCGATGCTATTTCGATAGCGAAACGGCTGTCATTGCAATTAAAGTATTTTTAGAATAAATAGTGAAAGTTAATACAACCTTTTAGTTGTTTATTGTTCTTTATTATTTATTATTTATAATTTTTTTAAAATTTTGGACAAAGCTGTTAAAAAAAAAGCATATCACATAGAACAAAATAACAAAACATATTAAAACAGTAATACAAGTAACATACAAACAAATAAAACTTCACAATATAAACCTTGCGAAAGGTCAGTTAAAAAAATAAATGTATACTTAATTGCCATTATTTGATAAATTAATAGTACGTTGCAGTTAAATTTGATTTAAAAATGGTTCTAACAACGAAAGAAAAAGTGTTTTTGGTAGAGCATTATTTTCGTTCATACCGAAAAGGTCGTAATGATGGTCCAAGCTTAGAACAGGTGTCAATAAAATATCAACAAAAATTTAATAAATCAGATCCTAGTAAAAGTGTGATGTTAGCTGTTGTTGAAAAATTTCGTCGCACCGGTAGTGTATTGTGTCAACGTAAAGGTTCTTCAGGTCGTCGAAAAACAGTATGCACTAACGAAAATGAAGGACGTGTTTTTAACCAAGTTGTGCAATCACCTCAAAGATGTCTTGTAAGAAATGCATGTAAACTCAATATTAGTGAAACGTCTTTACGTCGCATGTTCAAATCAATTGGTGGTTATCCATACCGTATTCAAGTTGGACAACGACTAAATGCTGCGGACAAACGTGCAAGAGAAATTTACTGTGGTCGCATGTTGAGTTTAATTTACGAAGATCCCGAATTTTTGAAAACATATGGTTTTCAGACGAGAGTCACGTTCATCTTAGCGGCTATATTAATCGACAAACAACCAGATTCCTTGGATTTGAACGTCCTGATGTCATTGTAGAGAAACCACTCCACAGTCTTCGAGTTACCGTTTGGTACGCGGCATCTGGTAATGGAATGATTGGTCCTTATTTCGTTGAAGATAATAATCAGAATCCACTTACTGTCAACCAAGAACGTTATAGAGAGAAAATTATTATACCTTTTGTGAGAGATCTAAATAACTTTTGCCGTGCACGAAATCTACAGTTTCACACACAATGGTTCCAACAAGATGTGCTCACCAGCTGTGCGCACCTTAGACTTACTCCGTCAGCATTTCGATAATAGAATAATTTCTCGGGGAGCAGACTTCGAATATCCTTCTCATTCACCTGATCTGACGCCACCTGACGCATAAATTTGGGGCATAATGAACGAAAAAATATTTCATTCGGAAAATCCGCCGGCGAATATTGCCGAACTACGGGAAATAATACAAAATATTTTTTGGCAGTTCCATCAACCACTTGTTATAGATATGTTTATTGACTTACAATATCGATATGAAGCTTGTTTGCGTCGAAATGGTGAACATTTTGAACACTTACATTAAAGAAATTAAAAATTAATTTTTATTTTTATTTTCGGTACTGTTTATTTTGTACGTTCAAATTGAGCCACAAAACATGTACCCCAAAAAGGAAGTGCATATCAGAGATGTAACTCGTAGAGGGCAAAATAGACTGTTTTGGAAACTGACAGGAGTAAATCCCATTTTAGAGAGCTGTCAACAAATCTCACAAAGTCAACGACCTCTATAGTGGAATTATTTAACATAATAGTTTGAATTGCAGATGCGTATGGTAAAACTTGGTAAAGTCAACGTTAAGTTTACATGATGAACATAAAAGTAACACATTTAATAGAAAACAATTATTATAACTAATCATTAACACACAAAGTAATACAAAACGATTTTTTTTATTTATTTTTGAATCGTCTGAATCAAAAGAATTATTATAACTTTGTTCTAAGACAAATACGTAACAAAAATGGATTCTCTTATGCGCAGGTCCAGTTAAAGATTAGTTCAGGATTGAAACACCTCTAAAAACGGTTTGAAAACTCGGAAGACTGAACCACAAAATGATTAACCAGCTATTGGATGTTTTTTCACATTTTCTAAAGTAAAATACCTATTACATAATTTCCCTTGGTAATTCTTCATCATCTATAAAATGTTCCAGTTTGACGATTATTGTTAAATAAACAGCTGTCGTTTGCAAAGAAAGCTCTTAAAAATATTATTAAAAGTAAAAAAGAAATTAAGATTGATTAAAAATTTTATCGGTTTAATAATAGATACTTTTAATTTTTAATATTTTGGAATATTGATTAAAAATATACTAATGTTGATGACTTTTACTGTTTGGTCAAGTCGTTAAACAAGGCAAATAAACGTTATAAACACATTAAATAAATGGAACTACCTATTGTCATAGAAATGCTTTAATAAACTATTAATAACACCTTGCATTTTACTTCCTACCTAAAAACTTTTATTAGTTATCGAACCATTTAAATAATATTTATATTGAATCGACAAACAAAATCCATTTTTATTATTTAAAATATTGTGTATTTACTTTGTAAACCTACCACAACTTTGGGCTTTGATATTTCAATATCTAAGAATCGGATCAAAATGATTTATATCGCAAAATTAAGCCTTATTCATTCTTTGTCAGATCCCCTTAACAATATGTTTATAACTTAAACAGTTTTCAATAAAATGTTTATCAAATTTGTTTAGCAAAATAATTATAAAAACTAAATATTTTCAATTGCAATCTATAGCTTAGGTAACAATGGTCATTACTATTTTAAAAAAGAAGAATACCATTCTTATAAAGTAAGTCTTATTAACGAATTTTCTGAAAACAACAACTAATACCGAGGAACTGAATTCTGCAAGAATATGATGCAAGAATTCAGCCGATTTAGTTGATGCCCACTGATTTAGGTTTTAGCAAAATGGTTCACCGCCAAATTTTGGATGAACTGTAGGACATTTTCAAAACTTTTTCACATTGGTGGATAGGATATGTTAGGGGTTATTTATGTGTCGCTTACCCTTCAGTTACAGTCGTTCTATCAGCCCTATGCCTATAATGAACCTCAACAAGGTCACACTTCTATGAATTCCATGGGCTTGAGTTGAAGAGGACGAAATTAATTAATCCTTAGTCTCTCGAGTTATTGGCAGTTGCACAAGGATCAGTCTGACAGAATCTGCAGTCCGCACTCCCAGTAAAAGTTTTCATATGCCCGTTAAGGCGGCTGTGTTCAGTCAGAAGCCTTATCACAATCTTTAGGTCCTGCCTGCTCATATTCAGTAGCTCTTGAAATCCATTTTTAGAAAGTTGTCTGACGAATGCCTTTAAGTGTCTAAATTTTAAACCAATAAGAACGTCTCATCCGATCTACTCAGTTTAATATTATTTCTCTAGCCTTGCTAACCTATCCCTAAGAATAGCTCCGGTCCTATAAATATTTCTTTAGCACCTTTGCTGGCTAAAAGATCGACTTTCCTATAAATATTCCTTAAGAACCCTAGCCGGCTAGAAGATCCACTTTCTCGATGGCATTAATTTCAGGTTACTTTTCTATTTTCCCCTGGTATTTTCAAACGAATTTGGAGTTAATACTATTTGATTCCAGTGACCTAAGCATCAAGTTGCTATCAGAAACGATTTTTTTAATTTAGTTCTTTGTCCTACAAGCAGCTTGTAGCTCTATTGTAATATTTTTGCTTGGAAAATTATGAAGACCCAAATTTTTCAGCTCAACCATTGTTTTCCCTCCATAGACCTTGGCTCCAACACTGTTCTCTATCACAGAGCCGTCCATTTACAAATACTGATCAGCTAATATGAGATTCGTTTTATTTACGGTTCTCGAACGGATCTGGTACTACTCTGTCTTGCATCTTGGTATTACACCAGGCGTCTGAATGCATCTACCATTGCAATCTTGTTCAACCTGATGTGACGTGAAGGAATGAAAGGACCGGTTTTATTTAAGGTTCTCAATCCATGGTTCTGGCACTCCTGTATTTTGGCTTTTCACCCGCAGCGAAGCGTTTACCGACGAATAAGACATTTTGGCCTGTTTTCATACCGACCTCACTGGGTCCTCCCTTTAACTCAGAACACCGACGTAATCGTCTTGAGTTGTGCAGAGAACGGTCACTCCGGGATCAGGAATGGAACAGTATTGTCTTTAGTGACGAGTCTCGATTTTGTTTAGGCATGTACGTGGGTCGAGCGAGGGTTAGAAGACGACGTGGTGAAAGGAGAAATCCACGGTTTATTGTTGAAACCCAGCAAACACAAATGTATATGTTACATAAAAATATATAACAGAGAAAGAAAGATTTTTATATAAAACAATTATATATTTTTTACGTAGTATTTATGTAACAAAATCTATATAAACTTTGTTATATATTCTCAATGTTGACATTATAAAATATTTTATATATTAGATATATCTAATTGATTATGTATTCATGATGTAAATTCTGCTACATAAATAGAAGAACAAAATTATATATATTTAATACGTAAAATTTGCTACATAAAATATTTTATGTATATATTACGTAAAAGCTACATAAAATAATTTATAAATTTCGCCTAATACGTCTTACAAAAAAAGAAGAAAATTATAACCTATAAATTGTCACGAGTCGTTCGAGTGCTACAAATACCCGTGCAAATTATGAATAACAAAGTATATACTTATAATAAATTTTTTCTGGGTGTTTTTGTGTTGAGTATTGGAGAAAATATTATGTAAGTACTAATTATTATTATTTATATACTTATCACATTAAAGTTATTTTCAAGTATAATTGATTTATATTCAAATAACTTAATTATACATTTTAGGCAAAATAATTCTTAAAAAAGAAAAAAAATTGAAAGACTTCTGTGACTTGTCAATGAGGAAGAAAAAGAAATGGATAAGTAGATCAGTTTTACAATTTTACAGTGGTTATGGTGAATAATCATCAGAAACGGAGATCCGAAATAAACATATATGTTACATAGTAATTTGGACATATTTGAGATGTAACATAATATACATAATAAATATGTAAAATAAATACGTACATATTATATCACTATTGTTCTCTAGCTGTGCCGGCCTTTGTCAGTATTCAATACATAAATATTATCTAGTTGTGACTTCAGTTTTATATAACTGTGACTTTTATATTTCAAAAATTACATAACATATATATATATCCAATATGTTTTTGTGTTTGCTGGGAAGGCATGTTCATCAAACTGTTGGAGTTATGGTTTGGGGTGCTATAGCTTATGGTTCGAGATCACCTTTAATCTTCATCAGAGGTAACATGAACGCGCAGCGTTATATCCAACAAGTTTTAGAACCCCATCTTTTACCCTATCTTGACACCCTGGCAAATCCAACTTTCCAACAAGATAATGCCCGACCACATGTCGCAAGAGTCGCAAGAATCACAATAGACTTCTTTCAACATCATGATGTCACATTGTTACCTTGGCCACCAAGATCTCTCGACATTTAAACTGGGTTCGGATTTTTATGTCACAAGGGCCGCTAGATCAATCTCTTGTTAATTATGAAATACCAAGGGGTTATATTTAATCTCTTTGGTAAGCTTTTGTTAAAATAGAATTTGTTAGATCATTCTATGTTTATCCTTTTGGTACGACGTGACATAATTTCTATCAAAATTAAATGTTGGCAATTCTGTTTTGTATTTGTTTTGTGTTTTATGCTGAGAGTGTTGTCAAAATTCAAAATATTCACCTATATGAATAATATTGAAAAAAAGAAAAAGGGTTCAAATTTTTGTGCTAAAGAACTGGATTTGTTATACGACCTAGTAGTTAAATATCGAGACATTATTGAAAATACAAAAAAGGATGCTTTAACTAGATAGCAGAAAGAGGCGTGCTGGCAAAAGATCGCTAGTGATTTCAACAGTAAAACCGTAAAAAGTTTCAGACCTTTAAAAAGTTTAAAAAGGTTACTATAACATGCCACTTGCACATTCAAAGAAAACCACCCTTTTCTGTTTCTAAAATTTTCTGCTTGATCTCCTCCAGAAGATTGTATACGAATGTGAGTCCCATCTATCACTATAAATACTCCTGGAAACGCGGCAATATCGTAAAAGCCTTGTTGAATTATTGGAATCTTGGGGAAAATTAATGTACTGTTCTCTTAATAAACATATGGCTTGGGTAACTCTTCTTATAACATAGTGGTTACATGCACCCCTCCAAAATCTCCAACTGCCATTAACATATTGCCAGTGGCATAAAACCGTAGTGTAATTAATAACTGTTGAAGTGGGGTTAAGCAATTATTTCTGTAATTACAAAAAACTTAGGATTTTTAAAATATCACTCATAAAAAAGTATTAGCTTCTTGTAGGAAAGCCTATAGTATTTTCCTAATTTTAACCTAATTTTAAATTCACTGTCATCCCAAAAATTCATATGATCCTGTCTGTTTCTTACAGTGTATGGCTTTCTTAAAAGAACCGCAAAAAATCTTCATTTTCATCATCACTATCGCTATCGAAAATGCTAATATCTTGAATAATATCCATTTCAATTTTTTTGAAGTTCACAAAAATGTCTCAATTATTAGAGATTAAGGTTATGAATCTCTTGGTATATATGTAACAATAAAAAAAAGTGGCTGGTGGCTTAACTTCTTGGTAAATCCATTTATCCCCTTGGTAAATTATACCAGTACATTGATATAACGATTTTGACAATTACCAAGAGGTTATTTTACCAACCACTTTACCAATAGATGGATCTAGCGGCCCTAAGTATATTAAAAGTAATTCCTGCAGTCTGCCAATATTTATAAATTTATGTTTTTGTTTTAAAATTTATAAATGGCTTAAGAATGCCAGGTGCTCGATTTGGAATTGCTTCTTACGTGAAGTAATCTTCCAAATCGTTAAATATGGATACTTCAATATTTTTTATTCAAAATGCAAGTAACATATAACCTTTTACGTATTGGAATTGGTGCGTCAACGATTTCTTTTTTGAAGTTTGCTTGGAGGTTTCTTTACAGAAAAACGTGATAGGAAGTTCGACAAAGGCTACCGAGACCACCTCTTGATGGACGCATTAAAAACTTTAATCTCTTAGTTTTTAGAATTAAAAACAATTCTACAACAAAGTCTAAAAGCATTCGCTTTACCTTTGTTTATATTTAATTTAGATACAAAGCTCTCAGTGGTTTTTTGTTTGTTTTTAATTTGTTATATTATGCGTGGTCTGCAGGGAAACATGCTGGAAATTACATAGGTATTTATTTATTCAAACAGTTTTAGTCTGCTATTAAGGGAAAATGTTAGATCGTGCCTTGAATTATTTCGAAAGGGTTGACGATGGAAATGAATATACATGGACTTTTTAAGAAGCCAACTTCCACCTACCGCGTCATAAAAATTCAAATTACTACCAAGTTTTATGATCATTTTAATTAGAAATTTTATAATTTTTATAAATGGCAGAGCTTGTTTCTCCCTAAAATAAAAGGAATGTAATTGAAGGATAAATATACTTGGGCTTTTATTTATTTTTCTAGCAGAGGCTTTATTTCCAAGTAGAGTTAACAGAAAAAAAAGTATGTCATTTAAAGGATTCAAAGAAAGTATTTCAATAAATTTTCTAAAAGACTGTTTACTTTTTTTGCGTATCTAAAGATAGATTTGTGCTCGGGTTCAGGTCAGAACTGATTGAAGTCTTGTCATTTTCCAATTTACGTTGAGCGGATTAGTCTCTTCATCTCTATCTATCTTTATGCTCGCAACCAGTAGCACAGTAGCAACGGATTTATCTTGAACCGAAGAGAAAAAACTTTTTCTTGGCCGAATGATTATTTTACAGTCGATAATATATTATTGACGCGATAACGTACAAAATGTATTCAGATTAGAGAATATATAACATTTTAATAATTTTTCTCAAAAGTATTAGTTATAAAATTGATTTTACTACTGTGGTTTTTAATCAACTAATGGTTAAATAACCAAAAAAAGACACAGATAAAAAAATAAACCTATTTTAAAAAAGAAAACTTTGTTTGTTAGTTTATTTATTGGTAATATTATTGCATAATTAGTTTAAATCATTTATTTTATACAATTTACAATGGAAAATAAATATAAATATTGTTACGTTAATTCTCTATTCAATATTTTTTTTATTTTAAGCCCTACGATGAATCTACCCAATCACAAGCTATAGAGAACTTTCATTTGTGCTTCTTCGCAGACGATTTTTAGTTGTCACTTCACACAAACACGTAATGTTATATATTCGAAGATTTCACCAACTATACCGAATTTAGTTGTTGATGATTTTGAATTCTATAAAATTGTTTTGGACCGAACTGAACCCAAGAAAAATTGAAATATAATCCTTTTTTATCACCCTATAATAAAAAACCAAAATTTTTCTTTATACATATATTTTTTTTTATTTAATAAATTATATAAATCAATTGGACGTACAATACCTTAACACACAGTACCAAGTTATATATTTGAACACTTTTATGTAGCAAATTATTTCTATTCAAATTATATTACGTTTATCGTGTCAAATAAATTTCTCACAAAACGGTGACTTTTTTTTAAATTTCAAAGAAAAGAAAAAATTGTCAGAATGATAATTTGGATAATGAGTTAGCTTAACAGTGATACCTTTCTAATGTGGTTGTGTTCTGACCACCTGGTCCGAGGGAATCGGTGGCGCTCTGCTTCAAAAAAGCTCTAATGATTATTTGAAGATCCCTGGGAGAAGTTCTAAGCCTAAGATCTCGTATATGTAGAATCTAGAGGGAAAACACTTAAACCTCTGCCTTCTTTGTACTATAATTGTCTTCTTTCTTCTTGGTATCACACTTTACTTATCGAAATTCTATTATTACTGATTATTTTTTATTTTTTTTTATATTCCTCTTTTATATCCACTCTCCAAAAAAAATTATTTATTATTCTCTGCTCTCTCTTGTTTTTTTCTGGTCGCTCACCCGCACCACCTATCGTTTTTTTTAATTATTCTGTTTTTTAGCGTTCGACATATTGTTAGTACTCCTTAAGTAATTCTGACGTCATACCGTTTTGTGTTAATGCTCTTTTCATATTATCCTTAAAATCTAACATTTTTCTACCGACAATATTCGATCTACCCTAATATCTAACATAATTGAACATACTTCTAGTGCATAGTACAATATTTAAACAAAATTATCCTTTTTATAAATATCTAAGTATCACACTAAAGCGTCATCATCCAACAATTCAAAAAAATCACTCTGACAGTTAGTTTCAATGTAACAATATTTACTTTTGTCAAAATTAGGCATTTATACCCACTTCACAAAATGTCTGTTACAGGGTCTGGTTAAAATGTACTACACCTTTTGGAAAAAACTTTACTTGACACTCATTTATTTAGTTTGTCTATATCCCCAACATACAGGGTTTATTAAAATAATAGATATTATGAATTCTACCATTTTCATTCAAATACCAAACTTTACAACACAATTTAACTCGTTTCTTTTTATATACAAAACTGAATATTTTTTAAAACATGAAATTATATTAACCTTGGTTCTTTCTTAGTTAACACCAAAGATCCTGTTCCTTGTTTACGGTCACCTGGTATATATGTATAGAATTTATTGTGATGATTGTAATGCTGTATATGTTGGACAATCAAGACGTCTTATAGACACTAGAATTAAAGAACATGTTAGCCAGGTTAATAAATTTAAACATACTAACCCACCTACTTCTCCATCAGCGTTTGCCAATCATATCATTTCTGAAAATCATAAATTCTCTACCTCTAATGTTTCTAGATTGCATAAGTGCTAGATTGAGTTTCCTCAAGATGTTTGAGATTTATAAAGCCGTGAATGATGATGATCTAATATGCCTTAATGAACAGTTGAGACCGAATGGTCCTTACATTTTCCTCAATATTCCTTTTAAATCCTGATTCCACTCTATTCTCTTGTTGTTCACCTTTTATTTATCCTCCACAAAGTTCTTTTTATACGTTGCTTTTATCTATTTTTGTTCGTTCTCTAATAAAACATTAATTAATTCTCAATTGACAATAGATTCTTCTGATTATTCCATATGTATTAATAGATCATAGATAATAATTTGAATACATTTTATATTCACTGATTTGTTGTTTTATCTTTTTTCACTATTTAACTAATTTTTATAATTCAGATAGTGTGCGTTTATATTCATATACTGTACTTGATTGTATTGTTGTTGCAATTTTGTCTTACTATTTGTTCTAGGTAACTTTGGTACCGTGTTTTACTAATGTCATATTATTCTGTCAAATATGACTTACGTCCAAGTTTTTCTTGTTGTTTCGTGCTTGACTTACAACTTACATTGTACTGTGTTTCTCCATCTTATATTGTGCGGTTCACGTGGCTTTGCTAATCTTAATATGGGAATTTATCCTAATCTGGTATTATTTGTGGTCATGGGTCCGTCCATTTCCTATTTTTATGTTTTGTCTTTTACATAATTTTTCTGATGGTCTACACATTCATTGTGAAGACATTCAATTTGTTTAAATTCGACCGAGATTACCCTCAGGGGTGCTATTCTCAAGTTTATGAGAATTATTTGCGTATGCGAATTTATTGGTTTTTCGTATGAGAACTTTAAATGCGTATTCTTGATCGATAGAATGTGATTTTTTTAGTCGCGTAGGAGAATATTTTCATGCGAATATTTTCTACTGGGTCTGCTCCATGAGAAACGCAAAAATCGAATACTGAGAGAGAATAAGCAACCAAAAAATATAGATGGATTATACAAATTGGGTCAAATAGCGGCCATAAATATATTGGAGAATATCGAAGAAGAAGCACATATAGTGAGAAATTTCTATAGAAATCTAGATCCATTTGTTGAGATGTCTGAGCGCAAATACAAATCTATATTTCGGATGCTAAAACAATCCTTATACTTCACCTTACGCCAATGACACCAGTCTTTAAAGGTGAAAGTATTATCAAATTTTCCCGTTTTTAGTTTCACGTTCCTTTCCATAAACTCTACAAGAGTTTCTTTCTGTTCTTGGAATATATTACCCGTTCTAACTTTTTCTGCAGTTGTCAACATAATTGGAAACTCAACCAAATAACTTAATCAGTTTATAAGATTTATAATTGGGATTTATAAAGTTTGACATTTGTTTGTCGACACGACAAGGTAAGGTTACGACTAAAGGTATGTTTATCGAGACAGAACAATCGTCACTGTATGGGCGTCTTACAAATAAAAGCTGTCGAATTTAACAGAAAACGAAGATATTACCATCATCAACACCAACCTTTAAAGTAAAACTTGTTTTAAGGATGGATGCACTGCTTTAACACAGTGTTGTCAGATTAGTCACACGAAGGATATTCGTGTACGTAATCAAGTTGTTCTAGTGGTGTTCAAGAATACGGGTTTAAATTCGCATGCGCATACTTTTTAGAGAATACTTTCGTATGAGAAACTTTTCGTGTAAACTCGAGAATAGCACCGCAGGTCTATAAAAGAGACTGCGTGGTTTTGTTAACTAGAAACCACATAGTTTCTTGCTACAATGGTCTCTACGTACTTCTTAGGTCTTTAGACCTCCTACCTCCATTAATCTTGAAGCCTATTTCCTCATATAATTTGAGCAGCTTTCTTCAAGATCATCATCTTGTGATGAAATTGAGTTACTTTCCTTATCGTTTCTAATGTTAATTAATTTTTCCTCAATAGGCTTATTGTGTCTAATACAATTTATTATTTTGATTATAATTATTATATAATTTAACCTTAATATTATTAATTCCTCCCCTCTGGACAACTTTGTTGCCGCAACACATTCAAGTGTTTTATGTATTATGTACAGGTATTCTTCTTTTTAGCCTGATGATGGTCTTTAAATAGACCGAAGCTAGTAGCTTTGTAACAGCAGTACAACGTCAATAAATAACTTTGTGACATTTACATTGGTCTTTTGCTTTCTTCTTATAATTATAATGTATAAAACAAAGATAGATGTATACAAAATTCTTGAAGATCCTAGAAGTGACAAACAGATAGCAGTCAGTTAGAGTTAGTCAGTTGAAGTTAAGTAAAAAGACAGTAAAGATCTAGTGACATAACAAGAAAATAAATTATTAAGTTATTAAGAATAATGAAAAACTCTTCGTTTTACCAAAACTTCCAATATTTATTTAAAAAATTGCTTTATTAACTTTAATAACAGCCGTTTCGCTAGACTTAGCATCGTCAGATTGACATATTGAAGTTACATTTTGTTTGTTTGTAGCTAGGTACCTGATGTTTATTAGGTAGTTATAAGGCTAGACCAAGTATGGAAGTAATAAGACATAACAATATTAAAGCCTAGATGTTATGAGCCCTAAGGGATTATCCTGGATGTACTTCCCTCTAAGATCAGTATAACTGTGCAATGATATAGAAAAACCAGGAAAAAACTATATCATGCTGATCTTTACAATAACTTAATATATTTGTGTTACAATTACGTCTTATCTATGTATAAAATGAAGACCCAATCAAAGCACACTTTAAAAATGGAGAACTTCCCAGATTTATTTGTTCATTAACAACTTTAAATTGTGGATCAGCTAGATGTCTTTTTATTTCAAGTTCTTCAAGGAAATCTAAATTTTGTTTTTTATTACAAGTGTGTAGTATTTGGATGTCATTGATGTGTAAGAGTGAGGTTGGATGTTCAAGTAGGTGTTTTGCATAATTTGACTTATCTGGTTGTTTTAATCTATATGTAATAAAAAACAAAATTTAGATTTCCTTGAAGAACTTGAAATAAAAAGACATCTAGCAGATCCACAATTTAAAGTTGTTAATGAACAAATAAATCTGGGAAGTTCTCCACTTTTAAAGTGTTTGCTTTGATTGAGTCTTCATTTTATACATAGATAAGACGTAATTGTAACACAAATATATTAAGTTATTGTAAAGATCAGCATGATATAGTTTTTTCCTGGTTTTTCTATATTATTGCACAGTTATACTGATCTTAGAGGGAAGTACATCCAGGATAATCCCTTAGGGCTCATAACATCTAGGCTTTAATATTGTTATGTCTTATTACTTTCATACTTGGTCCAGCCTTATAACTACCTAATAAACATCAGGTAACTAGCTACAAACAAACAAAATGTAACTTCAATATGTCAATATGGCGATGCTAAGTCTAGCGAAACGGCTGTTATTAATGTTAATAAAGCAATTTTTTAAATAAATATTGGAGTTTTTCATTATTCTTAATAAGATGGACTTCCAAAAAGTAAGGGTTAGTACAATCAATTTTATTAAGTTATTGGTCATAATTTTGAATTGCGATTAAAGAATCAAATTAAAAGCAAAGCAGTGAAATGTAATAAAAGTTTTTAAGTATTTTAAAAATATAAGTCTGCTTCCCAGTTAAAGTTAAGCAAAAACTATTAAAAGACATTTACAATCACTTTACTACACCAGCACCAAAGAAACGTGAAATGTCAAATGTCGACAACTTTTCTCTTTATCTCATGGATCAACTACCATTTTTTGACCATACATCAAGTGAAGATATTTAACCAAGGATAAGAAGGACTGGATAAAATTAGGTTAGATAAAAATATAACAAATAATTCAATAACCTAATAAGGAATCTATTATATTTTTATTTTATTTTTTTATTTATATTTTTCTTACAACACAACTAGATTCTTAATTAGAACTTACTCATTCCAGAATACTTCAAAAAAATTCACCTCAATTAATTCATAAAAAAAAACCTTGATAACACTTTAATTTTCAGTAAATTAAGTATCTTGTAGGCTAGAATTTCTCCTCTTTTACATCAATTTATTGCAATTTTTAATTTCGTTTTTATCCCAAGGGACTAATATTATGATTAAAGTGGTTACATTTACCCTGTTTTTTTATTTCCCATGATGTTGATCTCTATGTTATTAAAATAGGAAAAGTTTAACTCTTTAAAACTTAAGATTTATTTTATTCACAATTGTTTAAAAAACGTGAAAACAAGTTTCTGAGGACAAAAATATAGAGAGAAAATACAAAAGCTACTCTAGATTATAAGCCGTTGATTAAAGTCATCCATTGCTTTCCCTATGGATTAAATTTAAGTTCGAGACTTTCCTTATCTTTATAAGAAGGTGACTAAACATATTTTTTTGCGTCTATAGGTACGTAATTTAATATTTAATAATACCAAAAGAAAGTCTAGACAGTGAAATATAAAATGTTTGTCTAGTGTTACGTAAATAATAGACTTATTATAATATTTTTAGAAAACAACAGAAACTGTTTCAAAACAAAAATACCTTTGAGTCAGTTATTTCGTAAAATAATAAGAGTTTTTATTTTTCAATATTTTCTTAATAAATAGTGAAATTTGATCTATTATTTTAAACAAACTTACTTAATAGTGCAACATAAAAACCTAAAACTCTCTTTGTGTCACCCACTACATACAGGGTGTACCAACCTTACGACAAAGTTCAATATATGGGTGGTTTTAAAAGATATCAAAAAATGTTATTAACAAAAATAGTAGATGTCTTTAGGGTCCATATTTTGAAATTACCTTAAACTATACAGAGTTTTGTATAACTTCGTTACAAACCAAACATATTAATTTTTAAAAGTGAATCCCTCTATATTATACCGAATTGTGACTGCTCATTTTTTTGAAGCTTTTGTTATAAGGTTTTGATACGTTATACAGAGTCCTTCAGAAGTTATGAACACGTTCTGTATCTTATTGTACGTTGAAGAAAAAAAAAAGTATTTTGCCTAACAGAGTGTCGTAATATAATACAATATCACCGTATTCTATTAAATATTAATTATTTTCCCTTTTTATACAGGGTGGACGATAACTCGCATCTTTCATTTTCTCTCTTCGTCGCCTGGTCCATCTATATCGTTCCGTAATAAGTCACTTTCTGTGACGTAAATAACTATTGTATTGTCACTGTAAAAACCGGCAACCTTACAGGTTGTCGTGAATAAAACTTTTACAAAGAGAAAGACGAAGCAAAGGGAGAGTGTTAAGAACTTGATAACTTTGGCAGAAACTTCTAAAACAAATCAAACTACTTTGAATCGCCCATTACTACTCTTTTATTTGTTTTTAGTTTGTATATCGGTGTGTGACAATATGTTTTCCAGAAGAAAAAACTTATAAACTTATATATCGATTATGTGGATTATGGAAAAATGAGTTGCTATTAATATATCAAACATTTAGGGAAAGTAAAGCAATTAAGAACGTAGATCTAGATCTATTATACATGTATATGTAATAAAGTTGCGGGACAGGTGTTTATTTAAACGCAGGCTGGAGTAAACTGATTTTATTTGTTTAAATATAATTAACCAAAAATTAAATAGGTATAAAAAGTAGCCACATTGACAATATAAAAAGAAGGTAGTGATAAGGTTTAAGGTATTCCAAGTCAAATAATATTAAATAAAGAAATTAGAAAAGGACAAGAGAGAATGTGTTAAAGAAAGATAGAATATTTATTAAAGTAATATTTTAATTTACCACATTTTCTCCCCCCTTAACAAAAATAAATACCTCCGCTAATGTCAGAACATATGCTTACTATTTATTTAAAAAACTAAAAATATTTCTATTCAAAACTGGTGATTAATAACTTAAAAAAATGTCACCCAAAAAAATTATCATTCCAAAGATACGGGAATCTACCAAATAAAAGTACAAAATATTTGTTTACAGTTTTTATCAAAATATAAAGTACCTATTAACCAAAAAAAAGTCTAACTTTAAATATTGCCAGATATTAGATATTCTATTTCGATAAATGACAAAATGAAATTACACATTTTACAGTATGTCCTAAGAAAAATTCCTCAACCTTAAGTTTTAATATTAAATTATTTTTACAAAATTACTAACAATTTAAACAAATATAACACAATATAAATACCTAAATTTCAACATTATTTTTGTTTCTTGTTCTCAAATTATAAGGATGAGACGTTGGTGTAACATTTTCTGAAGAACTTGTTTGCACTTTAGACTCAACCGTACTAGTTGTTTCTTTTGAGTAATTTTTTTGACCGTCACTGTCACGTTTCGGAGCACTATTATTTCCTAAATTTATTTCTGACAAAGAACATTTATTGGAATTTTCATGGACATTTTCAGATAAGAAGGTAGTAGACTCAGGGTACAATATAATGGATTTACGTGGCTTTATCTGATTAGAATGACGACGTACAACTTTGTTATTGTCTAGTTTTATGTCAAAAGTTACATTTCCTGCTTTATTAATAATTAATCCAGGAATCCAACTGGGACTTTTAACATCTGTAAAATCCTTCACATAAATTTGGTCACCTATATTAAAATGTTTGGGTTTACCATCAAAATTATCAATTTGTTTTTGTACTTTTAAATTAGTTATTTCAAATTGAGAGGGCCTCAAAAGATCAAGCCTAGTTTTGATATTTCGACCGAACATTAAAACTGCAGGACTAACATTTGTCGTACAATGCTCAGCTACTCTGTAATCAAACAAAAATTTTTCTAAAGCTACTTCCACTTCTACTCCTTCTTTAAATGCTTTTTTTATGCATAGTTTAACATTTTTAACAGCATTTTCAGCGCAACCATTGCTTTGTGCGTGATAAGGTGGTGAAAATAAATGTTTAACCCCGTTAATTTTCAAATAATCCTCAAATTCGACAGAAGAAAAGGGAGGCCCATTATCAGATACCAAGGTATCTGGTAATCCAAAATGTGAGAATAAAAATCTTAAAATTTTTGTAGTTGCTTGGATGGTAGTATTGTTCATTTTAAATACCTCCAGCCATTTCGAAAATGCATCGGTGACTATTAGATATTTATTATTATTAATAGGTCCTAAAAAATCAATATGCAACCTAGACCAAGGTTTTGTAGTTATTGGCCATGGCTGTAGTACAGACTTTGCAGGATTTGGCTGAAACTGAGAACAAATCTCGCAATTTTTACATAAAATTTCAATGTCCAAGTCAATTTTATACCAATAACAATAGGATCTAGCTAGTGATTTACTCTTATTAATACCTAAATGACTTCTATGAATCTCATTTAATACTTGTTTCTGTAAAATTTGAGGTATCACGACTCTAACTCCCCACAAAATGCACCCGTGTTCCAAATGTAATTCATTTTGCTTACTAAAATAACTTTTCAGTTCCTCCGATAAATTATAATTATTTATGGGCCAACCTGTATAACAAAAATGAAAAACTTATAGTAATATTTTATCTTTTTGTGTTTCTTTTGCTATTATTTTGTAATTTATTGGTAATTTAGATTCCTCTAAGTAAAGTATGTGTCCAAAATCTGTTTTTTCCTCTTTAACAGTAGGAACAGGTAATCTCGAAAGTGCGTCAGCGTTGCAATTTTTTTCCGATCTTATAATTTTAATTTCGTATTGATACGCTGATAATATTATTGACCACCGCTGTAATCAACTGGCAGCTATTAGGTGAATACCTTTTTTTTCTCCAAAAATGGCGATAAGAGGTTTGTGATCCGTAAATAAAAAAAATGTCTTAGATAAAGGTAGTCGTGAAACTTTTTAATGCCAAAAATTATGCTTAAAGCCTCTTTATCTATTTGACTATAATTTTTTTCGGACTTAGTTAACGTTCGAGATGCAAAGGCGATTGGTCTGAAATCATTATCTGGATAAATATGAGCCAAATAAGCCCCTACACCTAAATTACTCGCATCTGAAAACATGGCTAGAGGTAAGGAAGGGTCATAATGGACTAAAACTTTAGGTGAAGACAATTCACTTTTTATTGAATTAAAACAATTTTCACATGAGGTTGTCCACTTCCACGGTATTTGGTTATGTAATAATTTAAACATGGGACTTAGTTTCGAACTTAAATTCTGAATAAATTTGCCATAGAAATTGACTAAGCCTAAAAATGATTTTAATTCAGTTTTGTTTGTAGGGTGAGGCATATTGAGAATAGCTGAAATTTTATCGTTATTAGGATGTAAGCCTCTAAAATCTATAGTGTGACCAAGATAATTAGCCTCTCTTTTAAAAAATGAACATTTTGCTAAATTTATTTTTAAACCTGATTGCTTAATTTTTTCAAATACCTGTTTTAGCCGACTTAAATGTTGTTGCATATTTTGTCCTGTTATCAGAACATCGTCAACAAAAACCACTACTCCCTCCATATTAGAAAACAGAGAGTCCATAATTTTTTGAAATATACTGGGACTCGAAGCAATTCCATATGGTAATCGGTTATATGTAAACAGACCCTTAGTTGTATTTATAGTTACTATTTTTTTTGATTCCTCATTTAACTCTATTTGTAAAAAAGCTTGAGAAAGATCTAGTTTACTAAATAATACACCTCCATGTAAATTTGCAAATATTTGTTCAATTTTAGGGAGAGGGTATTGATTAATGTGCAAATTTGGATTAACAGATACCTTAAAATCTCCACATATGCGAATACTACCATTTTTTTTATAACCGGAACAATTGGACTTGCCCAATCACTGTAATCCACAGGAGATAAAACCCCGGTATTTACTAAGTTAGTCAGTTCGTTTTCAACTTTGGTTTTTAAATTTATAGCAAGTGAACGAGCTCTGTAAAATACGGGTACAGCACCAGGTTTTAGATTGAGGTTTGCTTTAAAATTTCGAAATTTTCCTAACTTGTTTTCAAAAATGCAAGTATATTTAGATATTAAACTTTTTATTTCGATATCATGATTGCCCGATTCTTGTTCAATTAAATGTTTATCTGCAGTAGTTGAGCATTGTATATTATTGCACACAATATTATTAGTTATATTAACTTTTAATTCTGAAAGCCACTTTCTACCCAATAAAGATGGTCCCCCGTTAGGAACCACGTATAATTTCAACGGTAAACTTATGTTATTATAGGTAACTTTAGGAGTTATAAAACCGAGAGTATTAATATAATTTCCGGTGTAAGATTTTAGTTTAAGTTTTGTCGGCGATAGAGGTAACTGCGAAAAATTACGTTTGTAAATATTTTCCGAAATCAAAGAAACGGCTGACCCTGTGTCTACTTCCATACATAAATTTACATTATCAATAAGAACATTAATTTTTATTGGAGAACAGTTTTCGGTATTATTACTTGTGATATTATATAAATTTGTTGAAAAATCAGAGTCTGAGTCATGATCATTTATATAAATATTTTCTATTTCATTAGAACGAATATTAGTATTTTCAATATAAAAATTTTCACTTTTATTTCTATTAATGATTTTTTGTTTACAAACGAATCTAAGGTGGCCTTTCTTGCCACAAATACTGCAAAATGAATTTTTAAAATAACACTCACCAGAACCATGATTTTTTTTCCCACACACAAAACACTCTTGTTGGTTTTGCACATTTTGTACTTTTCCAACTTTGAATTTGCCGCTCTGACCGGCAGACCAGCGTTGTTTACGTCTGCCGAATCCTGAAGAAGTAGAGGGACATGACGATAGGCCTTTTTGGATCTTGTGTACCGATTGTGAAGTTTCCACCTGAGTAACCTGTTTTTCGGCTGCTTCCATATTTCTAGCTATTTCAAAAGCTTTCGCGTAATTTATAAATTTTTCTGAAAAAAGGCGTTGTTTAATGGGTTCATTATACAATCCAGAAACAAATTGATCTCGTAAATTTTCTTCCAAAGTTTCCTTGAAATCACAGGTTTTTGCTAAATTCTTCAGTGTTGCACTATAATCAGCGATTGATTCATTTTGCTCTTGCCTTCGTAGTCTAAACTTGTGTCTTTCCGCTATTATGGATGGATCAGGTTCTAAATGGTTTTTAACTATTTTTACCAGTACTTTATAAGGTTTGTCTTCTGGTGCCTCTGGGCTGCATAGATCTACCATTAATTCATAAGTGTTATCCCCCACAACTGTTATTAATGTAGGCACTTTTAGCCCTGTTTCAATCTTATTAGCAACAAAATATTGCTCCAATCGAGCTATGTAAGTTTTCCAACTTTTGCCAACTTGAAATTCGTTTATTTTGCCCACTGACATGATTATATCTTTTTTAATAATATTTTTGTATTTTTTTTTTCCTCGTCGCCAATTGTAATAAAGTTGCGGAACAGGTGTTTATTTAAACGCAGGCTGGAGTAAACTGATTTTATTTGTTTAAATATAATTAACCAAAAATTAAATAGGTATAAAAAGTAGCCACATTGACAATATAAAAAGAAGGTAGTGATAAGGTTTAAGGTATTCCAAGTCAAATAATATTAAATAAAGAAATTAGAAAAGGACAAGAGATAATGTGTTAAAGAAAGATAGAATATTTATTAAAGTAATATTTTAATTTACCACAGTATACTGTAGAGCAAATTTCAGATTAAAGCCAATTTTATTTTAAGCTACGAGGATGAAAGAAGCAGAAGATTGGAACGAGCCTTTATAAAACGACATTTTTTTAGGACTTTGGAATATTCTCATCCTTAACCTCTCTGGAATCATATAAAACCAGTGTAAATAAGCACATATCGACCTGGTATAACAATGGTTGTGAAAAAAAACCAATAGGTATGTTAATGCCTTTAGTCCCTAGTTCTTCTGCTTATGACGCCCTCTACTGTCGAATATCATTTAAAACACAAAATAATGTTGGTACAAAATTGTTAAATGTAAAAACAACATTACCCAAACAAAAGAATCTAGTGTTTACAAAATTAATGGTCCAAAATGTAATGCTGTATATATAGTTCAAACACAAAGAAATTTTGAAGTAAGATTCAATGCACACTATAGATTAAAACAACCAGATAAGTCAAATTATGCAAAACACCTACTTAAACATTCAACCTCACTCTTACACACCAATGATATCCAAATACTACACATTTGTGATTAAAAACAAAATTAAGATTTTCTTGAAGAACTTAAAATAAAATAAAAAGACATTTAGCAGATCCACACTTTAAAGTTGTTAATGAACAAATAAATCTTGAAAGTTCCCCACTATTAAACTGTTTACTTTGATTGAGTTTACATTTTATATATAGATAAGACGTAATTGTAAAACACAAATATATTAATTTATTGTAAAGATCAGCACGATACAGTTTTTTTCCTGGTTTTTCTATATCATTGCACAGTTATACTGATCTTAGAGAAAAGAACATCCAGGATAATCCCTTAGGGCTAATAACATATAGGCTTTTATATTGTTATGTCTTATTACTTCCATACTTGGTCTAGCCTTAACACTAGCTAATCAACATCAGGTACCTAGCTACAAAAAAACAAAATGTAACAATCTGTCGATGCTGATCTTAGCAAAACGGCTTTAAAATCCAATTTTTGCAATTAAACTAGGAAGTTACGTTAAAATGAAGGGTTTTTATTATTCTTAATAAAATGGACTACCAAAGAGTAAGGGTTAGTATAATAAATTTAATCAAAACATGTTCGAGAGAAGTATTAACCCGATAAGAATTTACATGAGAAAAGGTGTAAGGCATCCTAAAACATCTGGTTTAATCAAGAATGTCTGAAGAAGAATTTAATTCCAATTATGTAAATATAAAATGTAACAGTCAATCAAAAGAGGCACAAAAAGTAGTTAAAAAGCCCAAAAAATGTGGATTAAAGAGGAAAGTAGAAAATGTAGTTTCTTAACTTTTAAATTATAATCAATTTTATACATTTACAAATAAGAAATGAATTACATAAGAAATGGCAAACATATAAAAATATCTATCCCCTCTTTAGGACTAAAAATTTCAAATATTCTTATTGACTTAGTGGTGTTTTTGTAATGTTTGAAGTCGTTTTTTTCTATTTAGCGGTTGAAATTCCAGAAATACTTGTTATTTTTAGCTATTGGTCTTATTACAAATTTAAAAACGGATTGAATGATGAATGATAAACTTACATAATTCGAATCTCTTTTTAGAGGTTAAAATTTTAAAAACTCTGAAACGTTTTCACATAATTTGTCTCATTACACAGTTTAAAGCTACCCACAAGATGGCTATTGGATGTTGATTGTAAAAACAATATGT
The DNA here is from genome assembly GCA_035357415.1 of Ophraella communa. Taxonomy (NCBI): domain Eukaryota; kingdom Metazoa; phylum Arthropoda; class Insecta; order Coleoptera; family Chrysomelidae; genus Ophraella; species Ophraella communa. Next base: position 28,520,233 of record CM068984.1, on the reverse strand, counting down.
ATCTCCATTGAATTAAAAAAAAATTTAAATAAAAGTGAAAGTTATATTCAAAAGTTTAGTTGTTTATTATTCTTAGTGAGATGGACTTCCATAGAGTAAGGGTTAGTACAACGAAAAGCATATTATCTTAAAAAAAAACAAAAATGTACTAAATTGATTGTACTACGCAAACCTAAATTATTTGTCAGTATTATACTTCTTACCAAACCCTTCTTTCAGTTCATCATAGTTTATTCATTTCTTTCTAACACATTAAGTTGTAGCCGACAGAAAATACGGTAGTTCCGTGATTATTTCTCAAACAATATCAAAACAGTGCAGAGCTTATGAGTAATTAACGTATATTCGCGTATTTTGAATGCTCCCAACTTCTAACCAATCAATCATGCAAATTAAAATATTTTGTCGCAGAATACTGTAATGCAAATGCCCCTTTACAGTGTCAAACACTGAAGTGTCACAATTGTCGTTCAGGTCAGTATTTTACGTTGTTTTATGCTACGAATAAATAATAAAAAGGAAGGAGTATAATATGATTTGACGATGTCCGCAATGGTTCTTGCATATGGCTGACTTGAAGTTTCCGGTTACCAGTGGTGTCACACACAGGATATTATATACTTATGCCTCGTATTAAATGTTAAAAAAAATAACTGTTTTCCGCTTGTAATTATCTGTACAGTAATATACATTGTCATAAGGTTGTAGGAATATAAATTTAGATTAAAAACTTCTAACTAGGTAATTATAATAGGTGACTTAGTTGGTCTGTATAAAAAATAAAGGAACGTCTATGATAACAATGTGGTTGTCATTAAAATATTTTTAATAATTCAGATAAATAGAACCCTGCAGATGAAAAGTAATTCCCATTCAAGAGTTTGTTGGGTTAACTACTTAAATCAGAAAATAATATATAAAACAGCATGAAAAAACGATTTATGTCAAATGTCACGATTCGAATGAGTCATATTTGGTTCTTCAATATGGCCGACTTCCGTCGCGATTATTTGCTAGATTAAAATATGACAACATTCCTTCCTTTCTATTCTTTATTCGTAGGTTTTATGTGTTAAACACGCTATAAAGTGAAAAAATTAATTTTATATTCATTATATTCAAACAATCTAAAGTAGTTTATATAATGTAAAAGTATCAACTTTTTGGCAATTATTTGATAACTTTTCCATTTTTAAGAATCTCATAAATACTAATGGTTTGTTTTTTAAATCCAAGGTGCAATAAAAGTTAGTTTCATAATTAGCTGAATACGATCCTGGCAACTGTCAGATTTGCATAGAATTACATGCAATAATACTCAACATTCCCAAAATAGTGTATGACGTCACAAACTATGACGAACTGAAAGAAGGGTTTGGTAAGAAGTATACCTATTCTAGAGATAAGTTACCTTTTATTGAAATACCATGTATTGAAATAGAGTATATATCGGTTGTGTTTTAGAGCCACTGTATGATTTGGTTTGCACATCATTTTTGGTAGGGTTATTAATTCGGTGACGAATACTACCATACGTTCTGAATAAAATTGGCCTTAACCAATGTGTTAAACGAAACCCAAAGGAAACTCTTGAAGACTCACATCGGTGGGTTAAAGAGATTACGTAACTAAACCGTTACCTACCTACATAAGTAAATTTAATTCGGCAACTGTAATTCCTCCTTCATTCGATGCATAAATTAGTTAACGCTAGTTGGAAATGCTATTAAATAATGAACAATTCCCACATTTCATGCAAAACCATCTCAGAGTTAGCGAAGCAACGACGACATAACCACACAAATACGTGTAGACTTCTTCTCTCGCATCGAGAAGTTATGTCAAGACTTCAAAATAGTTAAATTGTATAAACACGCCAAACTTTAAACGATTTAAACTAAGTAAATGATAAATTTCCGTATATAAAATACCGCAAAATGTGCAAAGCGTTTTGTTTATTAAATCCATTGTATGTAGTCGGGTGATGAAGTGAATAAGTAGAATAGTAAAATTGGATTTCAATCAAACTTAAATAATAAAGGAAGGAAAATGTTTTTGTATATTAAAAACCGTAGGTTAAGTGTGTAAAGTGTATATTAAAATCAGTAACTGAGCGCTTTCGGCTTATAAGGCCATCATCAGAGTTACTTCGTTAAAAGATAAAACCTCTTCAGAAGAGACATTACAACACATTAAAATAATATAAATTAGTTAAATTTTAAAATCAAAACAGCTTAGCAGCAAAACAACTAATTTATATTATTTTAATGTGTTGTAATGTCTCTTCTGAAGAGGTTTTATCTTTTAACGAAGTAACTCTGATGATGGCCTTATAAGCCGAAAGCGCTCAGTTACTGATTTTAATATACACTTTACACACTTAACCTACGGTTTTTAATATACAAAAACATTTTCCTTCCTTTATTATTTCATCAAGTGTGTACAAAGTCTACAGTCTTTCATTTATCAAACTTAAATAGTTTGACTAAGATTACTACAAAGAAAGTAACAATATTAAGTGTAAATTGTTATTGCAATAAGAGATTTAATTCTTCTATCGAAGATGTTTTAATTAAATTTATTGTACAAACTCTTACTTAATAAAATGTGAAAGTTAAGTTTAAATAGTTTATTATTTTTAGTATCAGAGTAACGGTAAGTACAATAAATTCAATAAGAGATTTTCTTACAGTTTGAAACTTACTTACATTACGTCCTGTTATGAAAAAAAATATACAAATATTCTAATATTTTGGGAGTAATAAGCCAATAAGTAAATTAAAAAAAAATGCAAAAAAATAACAATAAAAATGATATCTAACAGCCAAGCAGCTTTGACAGCATTTAGTTCTCACCGAGTAACGTCAAAATTGATTTTAGTCTGCCTAAAAATACTCTCCTTAATTGAACTCATTAAAGTATTGCGGGTCTAGATTCTGGCAAGGAAGGAAATAAGAACGTCTTACAAACAAACATTAAATACCTGGACAGCAGGAAAAACATTAGGCTTTTGGCATATTTTACCAAAATTGGTTTATTTAATGGCTTTTATACATACTTAGAAGAATATCTCCAAACAAATGACCATAGCAGACACGATATCATTGTTTAACAGGCCTTTATCATGAAAATCATCATACTGTCGGTAGATCCGATTTGCCGTATTTTATGGAGTATTATGAAACAGCAGAGCACCCAATTTTATTCCTTGCTCTTGGACCTGAAATTTTATTCACCAAAAAAACTAATCGGCTTTGTTATTCAGCTGAATTTGTTTAGTGACCTGACCTAACCTACTGACCGTATAAATAAGTATTACATAATCAACACGATCTTAAGGGGTGAATAACAATTTCCAGTGCCGTATTTAGTTTTTTTGGAAAATTTAATAATCACAATAAATAATGAAATTTATTTTTATTTCTTAATAAAATTTATTTGGATAGTCTCTGTAAGAACACTCCACCGTGCTGTTTATTCATTTTGTAGAAGTAATATTCTTTTTTTTTACTGAAATGGGAAACTCATGTTCGATGGGTCATCCAGAATCTGATAGTGTTGGACTCACCCTTGAGAGGATGCCTACCAACCAAACCAACCTCAAAAAACTCGTCGTTACCTCTGCCTCGAAATCACTACCCTAGAATAGTTAAAAACGGCCGGCGGTCCTTCACACACTCTACACCCATTCATACTACTCGCCATCAAAACATTCCCTTCTAATTATTTTCTCCACAGCTTCGCTAACCTGCACCCATTCTTTCTCCTCTCTCAACAACAATATCTCTACCATGTTCATTGCTACTTCGAGTCTCCTCCTCAACTTCTCTAAAACCTCTTTGTTCTAAACACATGACACTCATTATTCTCCAAATCATACCTCACGTATATTCCAGTCTCTCTCTTCACAATCTTGTGTAGATACTCCTTTTTTGACCCATGTCCAGTGAGTACTTGGGTCAAGAAGTAGTTTACCTCCCCAAACTCTCGGTCCATCCACTCACTCCTACTTCTAATCGCCATTTTTAATGCACCTTCATATCCTTGGCACCTTCTCACCATTTCCTCCTCTATCCAATCCTGAACTTCCTCTTTTGTGAGACCCTTCCACCGTTGCCTCTCTGCCTTAGCCATCAGGTCCAAAGGATATGACCTTGACAGCACAGCTGCTGCTATTGCACCCACTTTCCTTTAACCCCTGTACCACTCTCAAGAAAATCCTCCTCTGTACCTGCAGTAGTGGCTTTATCCTCGCATGGTTCCCGCTCTTTCACCCCACACTTCCGCTCCGTACAGCATACTCTGCTCAATCGTCCTACCAATAACTCTCCTCTTCCATTCTCCCAGCCCTTTCACATTACACACCAATCGCCAACACCAAGCTGCTCGTACTCTCGGCTTCTCCGCTGCCTTCAACATGGGGTGCTTGTAGGATACCTAGATACTTCACCGACTCCTTCATGCGAATTTTCTCACCCCTTCACCATCACCCTAACTTCCCTTGTTTTACTTGGTACCTTTACGAGCAATCCCACTGTCTTATCTTCCGCCACTTCCAATCGCATCGGTCTATCTTCTCCACAATCTTCTTGCACCTCTTTTCCGCCTTTCTTTCTATCTCTGTCTCTCCCTTTGCCGTACACACCAGGCACACATCATTCGCATACACCGTAATCTCACATTCCTCTTTGCATACAATTCCACAGACCTCGTCAAACATACACTTCCAGAGCGTCGGTCCCAGTACCGATCCCTGGGGCACTCCTACCTCCGTTCTATATCTCCTTCCCTTTGAATCTATTATAACCCTAGCCGGTAGGTAATCCTCCACTAAATTAACCAACCCCTCATCCACTCCGAGCCTCAACAACGAGTTCAACACCGCCCCTTGCTGACATTATTACACTACCAGTGCCAACTTCTTATTTTCTGCTGCTCTCCCTAGTCTTTTTCACCAAATCCACAACTCTACCTACCGCCGAGATACACGATTTCTCCTTCGTGAACCCATTCTGGTTTTCTCTAAATCCCCCATTTCTCCTTACGTCAGGAATAATAATCTATAATTTCAATAATCACAATGGATTAGTCAAATGTCATTTTGATACGTTCTTTGAGCCAAGCTATCACCGCTATTGCGCTTGATTTTTGAAAAAAGAATATATTTTTTGTAAGTTTTTTATACATCGCGACAAAATTAATTAAAAACAAGTTATTGTCGAATATTTTTATCTGTATAACTATCACGATTAGAAATAGTGCTTAAAATATTTGACCAATGATCGTACATTAAACAATCCTCTTAAAATATTTTGGGAAGCTGACCGAATGAAATTGACATGTCGATGGAAATTTAAATGGTTAAATGGGTATGTCCATCCATCTCTGTCAAGCTTTCGAACCTGTATGAATGTAATATGTAATTTATTGTGCTAACCCTTACTATGGGAAAGTCCATTTTTATTAAGAACAATAAACAACTAAACGGTTGAATGAAACTTCCACTATTTATTCAAAAATATGCTAGTTTTTAGCGAAACAGGTGTCATTGAATTTTAAACGTATTTTTGAATAAATAGTGGAAGATTTATTCAACCGTTTAGTTGTTTATTGTCCTTAATCTAATATGTGGTAATACTAGATAAAAAAAAAATAAAGTACAATAAAACGGGAAAAAATATCATCAAATCAATATCCTTTAACATATTTATAGACTGTTGATGAAAACAATCATTAAAATACCGGAAACAAAACTGAATTTGCAACAGCAAAAAAGCAGGCTTTCTCCTTGAGTACGGCACAAAAGACCACTTACAAATAATTAAATACTTTTGAATAATAAATCCTTATTATTGTTGGTATTTGCTGATTCTTATAGGGCTTTGAATTGCCCGCAATATTCGCAGCCTTAGAACAGAATCAAATAATTAAAATGCAATAAAAAAAGAAAAATTGAAAGGAAGAATAAGATAGGGTGACACCATCTTTACACCATGTTATGGTTATTTTATAAATTTAATATATTTTCCAATTTAATGAAAGTAAATATAAGACAAACTGAGCAAAAGAATATTTCAACATAAAATTTAATCAAATGACAGGTTTAATTACGAAAATGAAGAGTGACATATATAATTGTACTTTGAACATTACATAGGTATTACATAAATGATTCTAAACAATACTTTAATAACCAATACCATTAGAAGTAGAATCCAGATATAAATACGGCACATATCATTAAAATTCATCATTTCTTTGTTTTCGTCTTTTAAATCCGAAATTCTGAACCTCACTAAAAATGTTGCCAAGTAGTTTAGGGTATTACAGAGGAATATGAAAAGATCGAGGTACCTTTAAAATGGACAAATTTATAAATGGTATAAATTAATCAAAGGTGGACTTTTGATGAGGTTTACGAGGTCTGGCTATTAAATAACGAGACTGCGCGCGCAGAAGGCGTCCTAGAGGGGTAGGGTGAGAAACGAATACAGCGTTAGATAGCTGGAAGTGTCTACTATTCCAGTATGAAAACACGGTTTTGTCGCTGTAGTAGTATTTTTTCTGTAGAGGTTAGAAACGAACATGTTTTTTTCTCGTGCAATTAGGGGTGTGTTCGGGGAGCACGCTTTCGAGCTATGTAGCGCCAAGAGCCATATAACGCAAACAAGGAATAGTACTAGATAGCGCCAAATGGCGCAAATAGCGTGCTCCCCGAACACACCCAACGTGTGACGAAAAACACGAGCAACGGATCAATGAAAAATTTCTCGTTAAATTAAAAAAATAGAGAATTCTCTATCTCGTGCACGTGTTTTCGAATGGTACGTGTTTTTCTGAAGGTCCAAAGAGCACCGAAGATACCCACGTTCAGAAAACAGTGACCAAAATAAATGAAATTGTGCGCGGAGATCGTCGTATGAGCATTCGGATGATTGCTGAGACTGTAAACGCCGATTAAGAAACTATCAGAAAAATTTTACATGAAGAATTGAACATGAAGACAGTCTGTGCCAAGTTGGTCCCAAAACATTTGACCCCTGACCAAAAGCTCGTCTGTCCCAAAACATTTGACCCCTGACCAAAAGCTCGTCCGTCAACAGATCTGCTCAGATTTTTTTCAGAGGTTAGATGAAGAGCCTGAATTGATGGAAAACATCATCACTTGCGATGAAACCTGGATATTCCAATACGATGTTGAAACTAAGCGGCAATCCATGCACTGAAAAACTCCTGCATCGCCGAGAATGAAAATTTAAAGCCATGCTAATCGTTTTTTTCGACATCAATGGCATCGTGATGACTGAATGCATTCCAGGGGGTCAAACTGTAAACCAAACTTACTTTTTGGCAACGCTGCGAAAGCGAGTTCGTTAGAAACGGCCGGAGTTGTGGAAAAATAAATCGTGGATCATGCACCAAGACAACGCACCCACCCATAACGCGCTGTCTGCCTGATTTAGCACCCTGTGACTTTTTCCTGTTTCCGAAGATCAAATCTGCCTTAAAAGGAACCCGGTTCGAGTCGATGGAAGAGGTGAAGCGAAAATCGGTGGAGCTCCTAAATGCTCTTCCGAAGAAGACTTCCAGCATTGCTTTGACCAATGAAATAAACGAATGGAACGGTGTAAGGCGAGGGAAGGGGAGCATTCGATTGTAAAATAATTTTTAACATAAAACTCTTTTTCATAAGGAGTCTCGTTATTTAATAGCCAGACCTCTTATGTACAATTATATTTAGGTTAGGTTAAGAGTGGTAAAATTTAATATAGGTGCCATTCATGCTCTCCACCTACCGGAACGCAGAGGTGGTTTACCGTTCAACGAACATCGTTAAACTAAGTCAATTGTTGATTCAGGTGAAGCTTCCTTAAGGTCACTAAGCTTCAGCCATGTGAAACCAAAGGCAAGTAGCCTATTTATTTACAGGACAGGGCCATAGCACAAAATATTCGTTTTTCACATAGAAACGAAAGTCTTATGCGTTACTAAGACCTATCTATTTCAGATGATCTATGGATTCCAATTAAAAAAGCAAGATCCATCCTATTCCACCCCTAACCTAAGAGGTTAGACAATAAACGCCATGGATTGAGGCAACCCGGGAATGTCTATCCAGTGCTGAACGGCTTTCCTCTTAGCCTATTTCAAGATAGTCTCTTTGGCAATGCTTTTTTCAATACCAAATAGTGATATTGCTTCTCTTCTCGCGAAAGTGTCAGCTTTATCATTACTCTCCGCTTTCTTGTGTATATACATCCAGAGCAAGGTTGTTCGGTAGTAATACAATCCAAGGATTTAAAGCAATTCCACATTAACGGGCAAATTCAGTCAATTGAAGCTCAGCTTTCTTACAGGCCAATCTATCGCGAATACCTCCGCTTGAAAGACAGTAACAACATTAATTGAAAATGACTATTCTTGGTTTTCTGCTGTATGCTCCAGCTTCCACATCGTTAGATATTGTTAAAGCAAGGCAAAGAAAGTTTTCTTCTGCTCCCCTTCAACCTTATCGGACAGAAGAACGTTAAACGACTCCTGTAAATCTATGCTGGAGGTTGGGTTTGTTAGGTTAGGTTAAGTTTGTGGTGAGTGAGTCTATAAAGCCCTCCACTGCAACTCGCAAGTTATAGATTATAAGCTCTTCTTTTTCATCATCTTCCAGCCAAAGACGGCAAATCGAATCTGCTGACAGCCCACGTTTTTGCATATGATGGTTCAGATGAAACTGGCCTGTTAAAAGACCTGTTAGACAACGAAGATGGTACCCGCTATAGTCTAACATTTGTTTGGAGACATTCTTCGAAGCATGTGTAAAAGCCTTTGAATGAACTATCCTGTTAAATTATGCCTGCTTTTCAGGCATTTAGTGTTTGTTTGGACCAATTTATCGCGATGCCAATTATAGATTTGGTCCGATAGAAATAAATGAGGCACCTTTCTTTGCAAGAGAGTCTGTCTTCTCATTTTCTTCCATGCCAGAATGGCCAGGAATCCAGACCAGCAATATGTTATTGAGTTCTTCTATTGAGAAGAGTCTTTTTGGTAGTCTAACAACAATTTTGACGTGCTTTTAAATCCGCTTGGATGTACATTTATGTATTTTTATATTTTATAAATATCGTTTTATATTTTACCTCAACGCTTGGCACATTTTGTAGTATTTTAGTAAAATTTAAATATATCATTTTTCTAATTTAACTTAAGTAACCGTTAGTATAACACATTCTGATATAAATTACACATTGGGGAATAAAACCCCATCATAATTCCCCTAGTAATTTCATGCTTACTAACTTAAATACTACAAAGTAAAAACCCCAACATAACGAAAGATTACTGTGTAGAAACAAATTAAATTTGGGATGAATCCCGAATTTAAGATGTTTTTAACGGTGTAGCGGTGTACCAAACCACACACAGACAAATACTATATTGTTGCTTTTGTTGCTAAGAGCGACAGTATTTTGTGAATCGCCTGTTAAAAATGCGTCACACTTTATGTACGAAATACTATTTTGAAAGTTTGATGCGACTGGCGCAAGCAGCTCGAATGCCAATCTCGAGGAAATCCAAATAAAAGGGAGAATTTCAAAGTTTCGGAGCAAATATGGGGATGTAATTCCTAAAGGAATGACAAAAACATTTATTTAAAGCATACGCTCGTCTATCATGGCTCACAGTGCGGTTGGGCTTGAATTAGCAAGACGAAATTATCGGAGACTGAAAACCATTTATCACGTTGACATTTGAGACAATATTCATAATACGAGACTTGAGGTGAAATAAGAATGGCGTTTTTTTTGTTGTCTACTGCCTCTCGTTATATTCTCCGAGTTTTTCAGATCGAGACGCTGTAGGAGATATGCTGAAGATGATGTTTGTATCTTACAATTTTTTACGAGCTTATATAATGACTGTTTCATAATATTTCTTATTTAACTGCATTCTTTGAGTTATGGATAGTCCTTAGATTAGAGACAATATCGTGTAAAATTTGGTTGTCACAACAACCGCTTTGCGGGGATATTTATGTCTTTTTTTATTTATTTATTTGTTTAGAATAAGGGCCTATATAGTCATAGTAAGTTGTTTGAGAGTTCAATTATGGTAAGACCTATTTGGAGAAAGTACCCAAGTAGCATTTTGGCGACAATAACCACATAATTAACGTTGTACCTGGTGTAGAAATTAGTCGTTTATGAAACGATGCTCTCTAAACTTTAAACCTGACAACGTCGTCTCAATATTGAGCATAACTTTAGTTAAACTAATACCTTAACACAACATTCACCCAAGTGTATACAAGTGGAAAATATTTTAGGAATGAGAATACCGTTCTCAAAACGTTCGAGTAGCTGCTTTAGTTATGTTTAACGTTTTTACTGCGACCTTGCGAGATTTGACTATACAGGGTGTCCCATAACTAATGGACAATATAAGAACTGTAGAAAGGGGTGATAAAAATAAGTCGTTTGATACAAACATGCACCAGTAAAATGTTAATAGTAAGCGAGATATGGGGCGTTAAAGTTGACAAAATATTTTTGAAAATTCGTGATATTTAGAAAACAACTGAATGTATTGGTCTCAAAATTGGTACACTATGGTTTTTAATGGTAATAAGCATGATACTGCCTTAATTTATAATAATACTTCTAGATGGCGCTGGTTACACAGTTAAAATTTGGTAAATCAGCGGTACTTTTTTTACCCCCTGTATAATGTGCATTTTATTACAAAAAAATAAAAACTGCATCATTTTGAAACAAAAAAGGTTTACTTGTTCAATTCCCATATTTTAAGTCGTTTTCAAGATATTGCTATTGCTTGCCACGCCGGCATTTAAAAATTATTACCTAAATAAAACATTGGTTGTTCAAAGAATACAATTGGAAAAAGAAAAGAAAAAAAAACAATAATTACATTTATTTTATTAAATGTTGAAAGTGACCACCGTTTACTTCAATACGTTTTCGTAAACTTTTTTGTAAATGTTGTCTTACTTTAAAAAACATCGCGTTGCCATTTTTTAAAGTATTTGCGACTTCATGAATTTTTGCTAATAGTTCGTTTTGGTTATGAGTTTCACTATTGTAGACTAACGATTTTAGATATCCCCATACATAAAAGTCCAAAGGATTAAATTCTGGGGAACGAGGCGGCCAAGGAAACTCACTGCCCCGTCCAATCCAACGATGCGGAAAATTGTTATTTAAATGCTCCCGGACTATAAGTGGATAATGTGGGGAGCACCGTCCTGCATAAACCACATATCCTGCCTTACAATTAAAGGAACTTCATCAAGTAAAATGCCTAAATCATTTTGCAAAAATTCTAAATAAATTACCGCATTTAATCTGTTGGGGAGTTCAAATGGACCAATGAAATGATCGCCAAGGATTCCATACCAGATGTTGATTGAAAACTCATGCTGAAAATGAGTTTCTTTTATATTGATGAGGATTAGCAAAATCGTAATAGTGGTTATTTCTCCAATTAAATACTCCTCTGCGTGTGAATGTAGCCTAGTCCGTAAACAGTACCTTTTTTAAAAATATTGGATCTTGATTGATCTTACCGATCATGGATTGACAAAATTGTAGTCTCCTTGGAAAGTCAGTGGGTAATAAATTTTGTTCAGGCGTGATATGATATGGGTATAATTTTTCTGTATGTAAAATTCTTGACACACTTGATTTACTTACACCAGTAGCTGCCTGCAAGCGCCGAGTACTCAATTCAGGATTTTCTATAATTCTTGTTAAAATTTCATCTTCCATATCAGCTGTAATTATTTTAGGTCGACCACCAGAATTTTTCTTACGAAAAGAGCCGCTTTCACCTAAATTGGAGTACAATCTGATTTTTTACGACTGGGTACAATTCGGTTTGGATATAACTGCACATATCGTCTAACTGCAGCACATGCATTATAATTTACTTGTGCATAAACACAAATCATATCCCTTAGTTCATTATTTGTAAATTCATTGCCTCTAGGCATTTTTAATGAAAGACGTATTGTTAGTTCAGAAGTTAAAAACACAGTAATGACAACTTTTCGCTTTTAACTAGTAAATTAATGACAGTTCTTTTAATAGTCACAACCCTCTTTAAAATATTCTAGTAATTAAGTTGCAGTGTAATGATATGCAATGCAATATTAAAATAGCAATATCTTGAAAACTACTTAAAATATGGGAATTGAACAAGTATACCTTTTTTGTTTCAAAATGATGCAGTTTTTATTATTTTGTAATAAAGTGCAAATTATACAGGGGGTAAAAAAAGTACCGTTGATTTATCAAATTTTAACTGTGTAACCAGCGCCATCTAGAAGTAATATTAAAAATTAAGGCAATATCATGCTTATTACCATTAAAAACCATAGTGTACCAATTTTGAGACCAATACATTCAGTTGTTTTCTAAATGTTAGGAATTTTCAAAAATATGTTGTCAACTTTAACGCCCCATATCTCGCTTACTATTAACATTTGACTAGTGCATGTTTATATCAAACGATTTATTTTTATCACCCCTTTCTACAGTTCTTTTATTGTCCATTAGATATGGGACACCCTGTATATACCTTACCTCCAAATATTCTTATGTTAACTATCATAACGGTTCTAAATTAAAAATGAAATGAATCTTCAAATACACTGTTTTCTATTGCAGACAAAAAAAAGTTTTGTCTTGAAGATACTTTACACCCACAGGTACAAGCCTCCAAGGAGGCAAACAGTTCAGAGAGTTTAAGTTTGAATTCTTTAGGATCAAGTGTCAGCCTAAGTAGAAAATTATTATAGGAAGCAGCTAATGTTCTAGAAGATTTATTCAGAATAAACGAATCGATAATGATGAACAGCTTAAGGCAATAAAAGAACCGAGGGAAAAACTCAATGACAAAAAGGATAAAAATATAGATGAAGAGGTTCATGTGAGGAAAATTACTGGAGGTGAAGAGCAGGAACGAGATTTGCAATCTGTAGAAGATACATTAGACTTTAAAATACGAGAATTCTACCTAATTGGATACTAGAATATCAGATACCTCATGTTGCAATGAATGCTCTGCTGAAAAATTCAGCAGTCTTTTACCATTTACAATGTAGCTTCACATCGAGGTGATTGTTTTATCTGGTCTGAAATTGATGGCAAGGGATGAAGCTTTGAAATTGCAATATGTTTATACAGATATTTCCAGTCTCTTCCTGCACAAATTAAGCATATTTCGTGCTTTAGTGACCGTTGTGGCGGTTAAAATCTGAATAAATTTTCACCAGAAATGTGCTTGACTTCAGTACAAGATTTACCTAATTTACATACCATAGATTTAAAATTTATGGTTGACGGTCATAGTGAAATGGAATGCGATTCTATGCATTCAGCAAAAAGAACACAGCAGCAACGAGTGGGAAAAGTTAATTGGCCAGCGGACTGGAAGACAATCGCTCGCAGTGCAAGAAGAAAAGGCGACATACCCTATGTTGTTCACGATAAGTTCATAGATTGGAAATCTTACGTGGATAGTAACAAGACGATTCGCAAAGAAGACTTAAAGGGTGAACCAGTAAGCTGGCAAAAAATCTGTAGGCTTGACTTTTCTAAAGAAAATCCATTTATTATAAAGTTTAAAGAGTCCTTCGAAGAAGAGTTTAGAATCGTTGATTGTACAAAACGAACAAGAAGCAAGGGTACTTTGATATTAGTAGAACGTATGCCTTTATATGCGTCTGTCTTACCAATATCAAAAGAAAAGTATGACGACTTGAACTCCCTCCTCAAACAGGCTCCTTCCGCAATTGGAAAAGAATACAAACCATTTTATGAAAATCTGCCACATAAAGAAAACCTAAAAAATAAATAAAATAATTTCTACGGGTCTGGATCTGACAGTGATTAATTGGTTTAAAATTAAGTAACTTAATTTTGTTGCTAATATTAATAATAAGTTTATATTTTTCCAATTTATTAATGATCAACTTTGAATATTTCCTTTAAATTGATTCATTCACAACTAGATAACCAATTAAATTGGTTAGGTTAGCACAACTAGATAACTTGTTTATTTATAAACCAAAAGGAATTTTGAGAAAAAAACCTTTAATTTCCATTAAACATTCGATTTTCCACAGCCAAATAAAATTTTAACCAATAATACACAAAAAATAAGGATCAAAAATTATCGAAAAATATTGCATTATTAAAAATTAATTTTCCCAATAATGTCGCTTTTTGAGATATCTACTTGTAGTTCTAAGTCTACGATATTATAAAGGAATTATTCTCAAAGTGGCAGCAGGAGCAAATAATTAATGGTAGTCCCAGACATCCTCAAAGCAGGGGGAGTGTAGAACGTAGCAATCAAGACGTCGAAAACATGTTAGGTGTTGGCTTAGGGACAAAAATACTCAAAATTGGTCACTTGCATGTTATTATGTTCAATAGCAGAAAAGCTCGATCATCATGCAAAGCACTTTTGGGGTAGACTTTAAAGTTGGTTTAAATTGTTCTGAATTGCCTACCGAAGTGATGAACACCATATCAACAGAAGATAAACTGAAAAAGTTACTACAGGAGACAGGTTTAGACAATATTGAGAAAGAACCTAAAAATGCAAGTATGAATAGTGCTGAAGTAGCAACAACGGTCCTGGAAGAGAGAGATAATAAAAATAGATGAGGATATCGAAGATATTCTACATCTACAATTAGACACAAATAATACACCGACCGTTTATGACCATTTAGAAGGTATAGGAGCTGCTGCATGTCCCATATGTTTTACAAATAAAATGTGTGCATTATGTCGTAAGAGAGAGACTGAAAAGCGTTGGTGTCCAAAAAAAAGCAGCTGAGAAAATGGTTTCTAACACAAAAAGTTGAAGCAAAAAGCAAAAAGGTGATAGACTTAAATATTGGAAGCAATGTTACTATTGCAGTTCCAAAAGTTAGTCGGAGGCCACTTGTTCCCAATAATATATTTCGAGTTATACTGAACGTGGAAAATGGGGTTTATCGAATTAAATAGATGGTTTGAGAGGACAGAAATTGATGGTTCTGATGCTGGATCTCGTTACGGAAAGCTGTGTTGAAAATTCCAGTTTTTGGGGGCCAAGGCTTTAAATAGTGCCAATGTAAACCAAGTAAAGACCAGTGTCGAACAAAAAGGGGCTTTTGTTTCTGATTCAAGGAAGTACTACTATTTCGGTTTTTGTATCCTACCAGGGGTGGGCACATCACCTTGATTTTGAATAGGGATGAGGGGTAATACGAAACATCATTTTAAAGATCTTATACAGTGTGTAAAAGCCAAATGGAATAAATTCATTATTTCGGTTACTGTACATATTTATAAAAAATCCCCAAACACGTCAAATTTAAATTATAACTTGACATTCTTTAACGTGAAAATGCAACCCCTACCTTCAACCCCCTTAGAATGACAGGTACAACCCCCAATTTTTTAAATGGGAAGTATAGGCTTATGATATATCATTTAAAAGGTCTCTTCATTCTCTATTCAAAAATGTTATTGTTTTTAAATTTAATGCAAAAATTAACATAAAAAAAATTAATATCATGTTGTTACCGAAATGCGCTACAATACAATCAAAAACTAAAATGTAATGCAAAACGTAATAAAATGTAGAACACGAAAAAGAACTATGAATGTTAATGAAGTAGATGTTCAAAATGCTCTCCGCGAACGTCTTGGCAACATCCTAATCTCAAATAAAACTGTCTTCTAACATTATTTAACATATCAGGCGTGATCGACCTAATCGCAAGCGTTATTCGTTCTTTTAAGTCATTTAAATTAGAAGGTTTAGTTTTGTACACATGGCTCTTCACATATACCCATAAAAAGAAATCTAATAATGTAAGATCAGGTGATCGCGCTGGCCATTCAATCGATCCTCGCCTCCCTATCCACCGATTGGGAAATTGTATCGAGGTACTGCCGGACATTAAGTTGGTAATGTGGTGGTGCTCCATCCTGCTGAAACCATATCGTATTCGCTGGAACTTGAGGGTTACCTGGATCAGGATATAAATTTGCCAACGTTGGAATGACATCATTTTGAAGTAGTGCCAAATAATTGTTGCCATTCAAGTTGCCCTCAATAAAAAAGGGACCAATGATATTGTTCCCTACAATCCCTGCCCAAACATTAACCTTTTGAGGGTATTGAGTGTGTTCTTCTCTCATCCAGTGAGGATTTTCCGTGGACCAGTAGAGGCAATTTTGCCGATTAGCATGACCGTTAAGTAAAAAAGTACACTCATCAGAAAACATAACGTCTTCTAATTGGATAATATTGTTATCCAACATGTCTATCATTTGCTCACAAAAAAAAGTTCTCCTATCAAAATCGTCTTCCATGAGCTCCTGAGTAGGTATCATCTTATACGGATGCAATTTATTTTCTTTTAATATGTTTGCTATCGATGTATGGCTAGCATTGAATGTAGTGGATGCCTCGATGTATGTGGGTTTTCCTGAAACTCAAGCAACACATCTAATTTGAGTTCATCACTCAGTGCATTGGCAGCTGCTTTTTTATCTGCCTTACATGACCAAACTCGCGAAACTGCTTTTCTATTTTACTTATTGTTCCTTGGGATATAGGCGGTAAATTTGGAAATTTCTCATGAAATAGGCGAGTTACTTCCTGTTGTGTTCGGATGTTATCTCCGTAACCAATCATTTGTAAAACTGTTATTTTATGCATTTCCGTTAATCTAACCATTTTTCAGAATTGAATTGAACAAACTTTATACTTAAATTACAAAAATGACAACTTAAATAAAATGGTTTTAATGGTTACCATCTAAAAACCACATTTCTATGGTTTTTGTCCACTTTCTCATTATCAAGACCTAAACGGGAAATAAGTTTTAAGGATATTGTAATAAGTTTCGAGTATATTTTAGCGAATTTCGGTAACAACATGATTTTAATTTTTTTTATTTTTTTTATGTTAATTTTTGCATTAAATTTAAAAACAATAACATTTTTGTATAGAGAATGATGAGACCTTTCAAATGATATATCACAAGTCTATACTTCCCTTTTAAAAAATTGGGGGTTGTACCTTCTACAATTTAATATAAATTTGTAATTTAATGTAGTGTAATGTAGAGGTTGTCCACTGCGACATTTATTGTGCCCCCTGTTCCATGTGTTCCACAAATGGATGGTGCAATTAAAATAATCGGAGAAGAAACTAGGAAATTATATTCCTTTACTAAAGGCATTCTGGACTCGTACATCTCTTGTAACAAAGGATGTCCCTAATTTGCTTTATCTTAAGTAATGCTAAATATATTCAACAGAGCTTCTACAAAAGTAAATTCGTTATCAAATAATCATTAAATATATATAAGTTAGTATTTATTAATATGGACAGTAGTAGTTCGCTACTAAATTATATATTCCTTCATATTTTAAACATAAAAACCGCACGGGAGCTCAAAGTATAATGCATAGAAAATAACTTACCTGACGTAGATAGAAGGATGAAATGCTGCAGGATTATCTTGTTGGGAAAATTTCGGTAGCGATCCTTGTAAAATGGCAAGTCTTAGAGTAAGCAAAATACCGAGCTGAAATCGAAACAAATGTTATGTGTCATGAATTTTGAAACGTATACATTTAGTATAGGTTAAAATATTGCGTGTAGACTATAAAAGGGAGAATCGAAAAAGAAATGTGTGAAACGTACACAAAAAAATGGTCTTTTATTCAGTTTAACTTATTCAAGAATGTAAATGTTAAAGTTACATTTTTTTGCGGTTGGCTTGGGATAAAAAGGTTATTTTAAAATATATTTGGGTTAATTTTTTTATGATATTCAAGTTTTTTAGTAAAATTATTAAATATTATGTTTTTTTATGAAGAATAATGTTTAAAAATAATAACCGATGTTTGCTTAAAACGATTAAATATTATTCTTTGTGCTATACATATTTATAGCAAATAATACTCTTGCATAAATCAAATATATTAAAATGTACAACTAAAATTTTTGGCTCGTTATTTAAACAAAATCAATTTTACAAATATTTACTCAACCGTTTTGGAATTGTGCGATTTTTTTAACAAGCGTAGTTTTTATTGGTTTAAATTTTAGTTAAAGACAAACGACTAGCGGAGGAAGTGATCTCTTAAACCATTTACTAAATCAACCAAAAAATCCAGAAATCCCCATTTAGCCCAATTAAAAATAACGAAAGTAAACCGATTTTTGTTGAGGCGATGAGAGGTATGAATTACTATAGATTTTTATCTTAGGAATTTAGTTCTGAATTTTTTTTTAAGATTTACCCTCGGGAAGGGGTTGAAAATCGTGAATAAATGTTAAAAATCGGAATATATTTAGAATTAAAGCAATTCCGTCAAAAAGTTTCTAACAAAAGTTGTAGAAAAAAAATTCTGCTTCTGTAACGTTAGATCGAATTTTTTCTATAAATAACAGAAATGCCATTTATGGTACTAACCCTTACTGTGTGAAAGTTCATCTTATTTAGAACAATAAACAACTAAAAGGTTGAATTAACTTCCACTATTTATTCTATAAATACTTTAAATGCAATGACAGCCGTTTCGCTATCGGAATAGCATCGTCAGATTGACATATTGAAGTTACATTTTGTTTGTTTGTAACTAGGTACTTAATGTTGATAAGTAGTTAAGGCTAGACCAAGTAAGGAAGTAATAAGACATAACAAAATTAAAGCCTAGATGTTATTAGCCCTAAGGGATTATCCTGGATGTATTTCCCTCTAAGATCAGTATAACTGTGCAATGATATAGAAAAACCAGGAAAAAACTATATCCTGCTGATCTTTACAATAACTTAATATATTTGTGTTGTAATTACGTCTTATCTATGTATAAAATGAAGACTCAATCAAAGTAAACAGTTTAATAGTGGTGAACTTCCAAGATTTATTTGTTCATTAACTACTTTATATTGTTGATCTGCTAGATGTCTTTTGATTTCAAGTTCTTCGAGGAAATCTAAATTTTGTTTTTTATCACAGGTGTGTAATATTTGAATGTCATTGGTGTGTATGAGTGAATGTGGATGTTCAAGAATATGTTTTGCATAGTTTGACTTATCTGGTTGTTGTAATCTATATGCTCTTAAATGTTCATTGAATCTTATTTCAAAATTTCTTTGTGTTTGACCTATATATACAGCATTACATTTTGGACAATTAATTTTGTAAACACCAGATTTTTTTAATTTAGGTAATTTTGTTTTTACATTTAACAATTTTGTACCAACATTATTGTGTGATTTGAATGAAATTATTGCAGATGTTGCCGAAGATATTATTTTTGAAATTGTATTAGAAATATTTCCACAATATGTAATACTTTTATAACTTTTAATTTCTTTAGGGTGTTGAGGGAATATTAGTTGTAGTGACACTTTCTGTTCTTTCTTATTAATTAATTTATTTATCAAATGTATTGGATAGCCATTAGATATTGCTATTTGTTTTATAATCTCAATTTCTTTATTAAAATTATTTTTGTTCATTGGAATTGAAAGTGTCACTACAACTAATATTCCCTCAACACCCTAAAGAAATTAAAAGTTATAAAAGTATTACATATTGTGGAAATATTTCTAATACAATTTCAAAAATAATATCTTCGGCAACATCTGCAATAATTTCATTCAAATCACACAATAATGTTGGTACAAAATTGTTAAATGTAAAAACAAAATTACCTAAATTAAAAAAATCTGGTGTTTACAAAATTAATTGTCCAAAATGTAATGCTGTATATATAGGTCAAACACAAAGAAATTTTGAAATAAGATTCAATGAACATTTAAGAGCATATAGATTACAACAACCAGATAAGTCAAACTATGCAAAACATGTTCTTGAACATCCACATTCACTCATACACACCAATGACATTCAAATATTACACACCTGTGATAAAAACAAAATTTAGATTTCCTCGAAGAACTTGAAATCAAAAGACATCTAGCAGATCAACAATATAAAGTAGTTAATGAACAAATAAATCTTGGAAGTTCACCACTATTAAACTGTTTACTTTGATTGAGTCTTCATTTTATACATAGATAAGACGTAATTACAACACAAATATATTAAGTTATTGTAAAGATCAGCAGGATATAGTTTTTTCCTGGTTTTTCTATATCATTGCACAGTTATACTGATCTTAGAGGGAAATACATCCAGGATAATCCCTTAGGGCTAATAACATCTAGGCTTTAATATTGTTATGTCTTATTACTTCCTTACTTGGTCTAGCCTTAACTACTTATCAACATCAAGTACCTAGTTACAAACAAACAAAACGTAACTTCAATATGTCAATCTGACGATGCTATTCCGATAGCGAAACGGCTGTCATTGCATTTAAAGTATTTATAGAATAAATAGTGGAAGTTAATTCAACCTTTTAGTTGTTTATTGTTCTAACGGAAATGCCGTTAAATGTAAATAAAGTTTTTAACAATTTTCAACCCTGTAATCGACCGCTGGTGGTTAAGGCTTCCGCCTTGACATTTACCTTGCAGAATTGATGTGCACAGCGGTGTTGCAAATGTGCAGACATAAATAATATCAAGTTTCGACATATATTATAAATATTATGAAATATATAGTGAGTGGAAAGAATACGAGTAGTCCAAATAATTGATACAAATATTTGATACTAATGCAAAATTAACAGTATATTATTTAATAAGCATATAATGGTAGCTATTATTCACGAAGATGAAGTATTATAAATATTATGAAATATATAGTGAGTGGAAAGAATACGAGTAGTCCAAATAATTGATACAAATATTTGATACTAATGCAAAATTAACAGTATATTATTTAATAAGCATATAATGGTAGCTATTATTCACGAAGATGAAGTTTACAACACTCGCCTACGGCTCGTGTTGTAAATCATCTGAGTGAATAATAGCCATTACATGCGAGTAGAATACTATACTTTGTTCACGACTTTCAAATAAAATTTACTAGTAATTATAAAAAAATATTTATTTTATGAAGTAAAATACAATGTCGTAGCAGCATTATCATTTGAGTTCATACTTAAATTATTCCTTATTTAAGTCAGAACTATCAAAAAGCCCATATTTGATTTTGATGTAAATATTGCTTTTATACTATTTTTACACAATATTGTTTGATTTTTAAGTTTTTATGTAACTAACACATATTTTAGGACAAAATTATATTTTTGTTTTGTTAAATACTTCTTAATTAGCACTATTTAGCAAAATTACAAATCAAAGAGACTGCAAAGACAAAGAAAATTGCAGAATAGCATTTAAATAAAAGTTCATATAAAATACTCGTATTGAATAATATTCGTGTTAGTCTAAGATCCGACCCTAAATCGACCTTCACCGAGGTGATAAATGAATGAAACATGTTTTATATTAAATTTAATACACTAAATATTAAGTAAAAAATAGGTTGACAGAAAAAATCCTGGACAGGCTATATTTAATAATTGTTTAAAAAATGATTTTTTTTGTTAAAATGTACCGACGAGATAAATAAAAAAATCTCATACCAACAGAAAGTATGAAGCCTGTAGATCGTGCAATTGATAGGTTGCCGATTTTTTACCTGGACAGACTACTAGGTTGACAGGTATAAACAGGTGTGCTGAATTTAGGTTCTTTCACTTAACATGATAAATAAATAAATTTTATATCATCATGAGCGCTGTTTCATGGCGAACACGTTGATATAAGGTTGTCGGCAAAAATATTGGTCCTAATAGGGGTTGCCGATTTTTAAAGATTAAAATTTTCGCCGAACTGGGGATAGAGCGACAGAGAGGTCTAATGTAACTATCCAATGAAACAGAAAAGGACGCAACACGGCAGCTGTGCGCGACGCGACCCTCGAACGAAAGTGAGTGCGCATGCGCAAGTAAATGAGAGCGGTGTATTAGTAAATACCGAGGTTTGTTTTGGAGCCGTTAATAACTTACACGTGTTATTTTGTATAATTGTGATAAAATGGCTAAAAAGTGTTTTTTATGTGACTTACGTGATCCCTTGATTGATTTTAACGATAAGACGTTTGAAAATTGTTCATTAAAATTAGCTTTTCGTAAAAATAAGAATTTTAAGTATAAAGACGTTGAGCTAACCAAAGCGTCTTTTGATTTTGTTGGTTACCACACCGAATGTTACAAAAAAGTAACAGTTTTACCAAATAAATATCATAAAGAAATTGAAGAATTTCGTACGGAGAATACAGTGAGTACATTTCAAGTATAATTCCTTAAAATTAGTAAAATAGTAAAATATAATATATAAATATAATAATAAAATAGTAAATAAATGTTAAATATTTAATTTTTAATGACACAATAAATCACGTGTTACTTGAGTATTAAAAGGAATAAAATTTCAACGTTGATTAAACGCGCACAGCTGCCGTGTTGCGTCCTTTTCTGTTTCATTGGATAGTTACATTAGACCTCTCTGTCGCTCTATCCCCAGTTCGGCGAAAATTTTAATCTTTAAAAATCGGCAACCCCTATTAGGACCAATATTTTTGCCGACAACCTTATATCAACGTGTTCGCCATGAAACAGCGCTCATGATGATATAAAATTTATTTATTTATAATGTTAAGTGAAAGAACCTAAATTCAGCACACCTGTTTATACCTGTCAACCTAGTAGTCTGTCCAGGTAAAAAATCGGCAACCTATCAATTGCACGATCTACAGGCTTCATACTTTCTGTTGGTATGAGATTTTTTTATTTATCTCGTCGGTACATTTTAACAAAAAAAATCATTTTTTAAACAATTATTAAATATAGCCTGTCCAGGATTTTTTCTGTCAACCTATTTTTTACTTAATATTTAGTGTATTAAATTTAATATAAAACATGTTTCATTCATTTATCACCTTGGTGAAGGTCGATTTAGGGCCGGATCTTCTACTAGTGTATCTGTGTATAAAGTATACCATATACCAAAGAACATTCTATATAGGCAACACTTATTACACGTGTGTGTATTGGAGTGTATGCTACCATGTTATGAACAAAGAATATTCTCATACCACCAAGTTTAGACATACGTGCTGTTTTGACGTCATACAGTGTATAATGGTTCATTATTCACTAGTGAATAATGGGTAACATTGTACTTGAGCAAGCACATGTATAATTAAGGTTTTATAGCACGGTCGTGGACAAATAAATTAATTGTTCAAACATATGTGTACATTTGTTTTTATGTTTCTTATGTTTAGGTGCATTTTTCGGATAATCCATTTTTTTTGGTGTTTGTTCAATAAACAGTTAAATATTTTTGTATATGAATACACCACAATTGTAATGTTTTTTAGCTAAATGTGCAGATTTCCAAAACATAAGAAGACAAAGAATACCCATACATTATTTAGGTGAAAATATATAGGTACAATTTGACACATTAAGTATAGTATAGATTACGTTTTAAAGATAAATGTAATGGATATTTTCCAGTAGTATCTATATTTAATACAAATTCTTAAACTTTCTTTTCAATTTACATCAACATTCTGAAGTGTCCCCTTGATTTTCTTGAAAATCTTGCTTATCGTAGCTGTCGACGTCATTATCCTCGAAAGAATCTATTCTAACTTGTTGAATATTGGTACAGCTAATACCGCTGCAATTTTTGCAATATCTTGAACATGAGATGCCAGAAATCACACAATTTTTAGTAGCGCTGACAAGAAATATTTCTTGGGAAACGGTAAACCATGGACATTTGTGTTTAAAATAAATAGTAGACATTTATGCTATGAACTCTTGAAAAATAAAACAACGCATTAAGCACATACTTAAAAAGTATATGGCATTAAGTTTCCAAAATCATGAAAAAACAATAAATTATATTTAATATACAATCACTCGTTTACAAAAAAAGTCATCAACTTACCTTGTATACGATTATATTAATAATTTTCTTTTATTAATAACTTATGAAAATAACTAACTAAGTAAAATAAAGATGCTTATTTCTCAGGACAGAAAGTAAGCCTGGCATCATGGCAATCTGATCAACATGTGCAAATATGGAACAGAGGTAAATGCGCCATGGGTCAGTTTTAGGATAGAGGAGGTATGAAAGTTTCAAAACATTTTAATGACTTTCCTATTATTTATAGAAAAAAATCGATTTGACGTGACAGAAGCAGAATCGGCTATCGTTATTTTTAATGGGACTAATTTTCGTATCCGAGTATAAACTTCAATTTCCTAAACTATTCTCATCACAAAAAGAATTGCATAATTTATTAAACAAAATAGGTATAGCAACTTTTGGAAGCACAGTTATTTATTAACAGTTAACGTTATTTTTATTATTAGTTACTTTTTAATACAGCATTTACAGGAAAGTGAAACTTAACTAGAAACTATAAAATACTTTTTATCATCTGTGAATACGAGAAACATAGTGCTTTCAGACATGTACAAACAAGAGGGAAATTGACAGAAACTGGGACTTTCGCTTCTTGTTAGTTGGGATATTTTTTGTTTGACAAGTTTCATTTAGGTCTGAGTTAGGTGCTTCGAGCATATATATCTACTAAAGTAGAAACAGCAAGCAATTATTATTTCGTATCACAGGGGAAACTGTCAGACACTACAGACAGTGTCGTATCATGTTTAGGGGGGTTGAAATTAATACCTTTAAAATACATTTTGAAACTTGTAACATAATATTTACATAGAATCATAAGATATTTTATAAAAGAGGGAGTTTATTGAAATTTTCAATATTCTTAATAATAACGCCATATATTTGTTTTATAAATTTTCCTTTTTTAAATACATGTAAGAGACGCTAATGCACACAAACTAACGATATAATCAGGTCGATTCTGTTTCCAATAACAACATGATTATTAAAAAGATATTGATTTCCATAGCAAGGTCTGCCAAAAACGGTATTCTAATCGTTAGTTTTAAGCAATATGGGCTGTGTTCGGGGAGCACGCTATTTGCGCCATTTGGCGCTATCTAGTACTATTCCTCGTTTGAGTTATATGGCTCTTGGCGCTACATAGCTCGAAAGCGTGCTCCCCGAATACACCCATGATCTGTCAATTATTAATTGATGTTGCTAACAAGCTGGTTATCTAAGCAAGGTACTTTTTATACTGGTTATTACCATAACAAGGTAACAATATTGTGAAAATAACGTTCCATTATTTTTTCGAGTCGATTTTTTAACTGAGTATAAAAATATTACAAACAAATATTTAAAACTGATTGTATTAACCTTTAATTTGTGGATGTCCATTAAAATTAAACCTTTTTAAAAGTAAACTTCCAATTTATACTAAAATACTGATTTTTAACGTTATGACATTATGAGCAAGATATTTGGGAAAAAATATTTAAAAATCACAGTTAATCACAATTAATTAAAAATCAGTGACAATTATAAAAGTATATTATTACACGATCAAGTAAAGAAGGTTTTTATCACGAACATGAAAGTTGCTGCACGAGCCGCAGGCGAATGCATGTAATCATTTGAGTGGATAAAAACCTTTGCTTGCGAGTATAATACTCTACTTTATGTACGATCAAGTATATAAAAAATATATTAGTTCGTTATAGTATATTTTTAAACATGAAACTATTAAACTTAATTTACATTGTCATTTTTATTATAAATGTTAATAGTAAAGATTTTCTATTGCAGTCGTTAAGTGATGTACAGGACATCTCGTTCTCTTTTGTCGATATATTCTTCAGTCACAGTCACAAAAAACTACCTTAAAACCCACGAATTTCATTTTGTACATTTTTGCTGTCAATTGTGTGATTTTGTTTGTTTGAATTTTTGGTTATGTCACCGTATCAACTGAAAGCTGTTGCCAACGTAATAATGGGGAAAATATAAAAATCCCAATATGTCCGGTCGTCATTTTAGTGGATAAAAGTTCCTGTTTCCTGTTTTCACATCAATAAAGTTTGTATTATGCTATGACCGTAGATCAATAAAATTATTTTTCTCTTTTTAAAATAATGATATAAGGAAAATTGTACTAGCCACTTCTTTAAATGCACTAGCCACTTCATTTCATCTCTAGGTGTATAATTCTGCTTTTGTATTTTGGCACTATATGCAAAAGTAATAATTTGTAACAAAATGACTTGTTCTATCCCTGTACGGTTTTGTGGGCGTATTTTGCTGTGTTAAACCTAATATTTTTTTTAACAGTTTACTTATAACTACATTTGTTTTTTAGAAGTTTTCTGATTTTTTATTTGAATGTTACTACTCATTTTGTTAGGTTATCCTGCAAAAACTAACCTCACATTCTTCTTTTTGATCCCAAAATGACACGAAACAATAATAATTCCAGTGTTATGTAATATTGTTATGAATCAAAAGAATAGCAAATATTACTGTCATGGTCCAAACATTGTTTAAAATGTTTAATGTATGTATGTAAATGTATGTTTAAAAGATTTAACAATTTGGTTACTAAAACAATATTTAAATAGAATCGACCTGAATATATAGGTACTCAAATTAGGTTAGAATATATGCTCGAAAGTTAGCTGTAAAAGAATCAAGTTTAGTATCTGGTATTGCCACCTCTGGCCCTAATAACATCTCTCATTCTCCGTGGAAGGCTTCTTATCAAGTCACTTATGTAATCGAAATCCAAATTTTCCAATTCTCCTACTAAAATATTTTCCAACTCATCAAGGTTATCTGAAGAGATATTACGAGTTCTTATGCGCCTGTCCAGTTAGTCCCAAACATGTTCAATTGGGTTTAGGTCTGGACTAACTGCTGGCCAATCTAAAACTTGAATACCAACCTCTTAAAAGTATTTCATTGTTATTCTGACAACGTGCGGGCGAGCGTCATCGTGCAAAATTCTCTCCAATGATTGGAATAAATGGCACTACATTTTCCTCACGAACCTCCCTTACATACCGATCAGCTGTCAGTGATCCCCTAAAAAATACAATTAACTCTGTGTGGCCCTCAAAACAGATGCCTTCCCATGCCATAATCGAACCACCTCCATAATTTCTGGCTGCTCTCTTGCGAACCTTAAACGTGCTACACGGTGTGCTCTTTTATTATAACTTTCTGTTTCTTTAAACTTTCTTAATACTGAACGCTGAATTGGTTAATTTCCATGACTTCAGCAACATATTGCTGAGATCGTCTATCTTCAACTAAAGCCACGATTTGAGCTGCTTGTTCTAGGGTTAAACTCATTTTTACTTAAAATATTTCTAGACACTTCCAAATGAAAAATTAAACAAATATACAGCACACAGGAAATTTTAAAATGTAAATAATACAAATAGGATTTAACAAAATTTATTCATTTTTTGGTTTTCAAAAAAAAGGGGTTTAAACATGAATATTTTGGGCTTTCATACATCTAAATGTTACAATACACTCATATTAAAATATTTTACACCATAATTTAATTTTTAAAATTATGCAATACTTTTTGTGACGAGTGTGTTTAGCATTTTTTTATTTAAAGTCTTAAAATCCTTTTAGGTTAAGTTTTTAACTATTCTTAATTAAATTAGGAATACAATTTTAATTTTTCTTTATCTCAATGTCTTTCTCGAATTAGTGAACTTACCGATGTCAGGATCTTCGCAGCCTTATTAGTAAATTGGAGAGTCTCCTGGTTCCATTTCATTTCGCCTACTGCCCTGCAATCCAAAATCATTACAATTAGTAGGGTCATCGTTTTTATTAAATCAAATGTAAGTAGCGCTAATTGCAAATCCAATTAAAAGCTTAATTTTTTATTCAAAGAAAAAAGAGATTTAACTATTTCAGAAAACGTTTTATAATTTTATCTAATTTCTTTGAACTCTTAATTGCAATTTTGAATAGAACATATTTTTATACAGCGTGTCCACCTATAGGTGAAAAATGTTATTCTTGATAAAAAGTTTTGCTTGTTCTGAAACCCCTGAAAGTATTTCAAAATTTATAGCCAGTTGAATGAAATCCGTATGAATTTGTGCATTAAGTTCAAAAATAATGTATTAATCTAGTGAGTGACGTTTACGATGTACCCAGTAACTGCCAACTTTTATAAATAATTTTTAAATTGTCATTCTTTAATAAATATTTGAAAACAATGTTAACTATTCAAGAATTATAATCACTATCAAAAATAACAATACAGAATAATAATGTAAGAAACACTAAGTAAACAAAAAAAAAACTATTTAATATATCCTCCCCCAGCTTCAAAACATCTCTCAATTCTCTTTTAAAATTTTTTGTAAGTATTTCGTAGCATTTCTGGGGTAATTTCGTTAACGGCATCAGTGACAGCTCGTTTCAAGTCTTCAATATTATTATGGTTTAAATAATTATTTGCGTAAACTTTTTGTTTTAAGTAGCCCCATAAAAAAATCTAAAATAGTTAAATCGGGGGATCGGGGCGGAAAAAAAAAATGTTCCATAACTTCCTATCCATCGCACAGGAAAATTTTCATCCAGCCATCCTCTAATTAGCAAAGTCGAATGTGACGAACATCCATCATGTTGAAAGTACATCTTAGACCTTTGCTCCAAGGGAATATTTTCTAATTCAGGTATTAAGAAGTTGTCAAGCAAGTAAAAATATACCTCCTGATTTAATGTATCTTCCAGAAAATACGTACGGTCCGATTATTCGATTCGGTAAAACCGCACACCAAACATTAACTTTTTTAGAAAATTGACTATTACAGTTAATCCTGTAGCTCGGGTTTTCATTAGCCCAATATCGACAATTTTGGAAAGAAAGGACTCCGTTTGTTGTAAACGTTGCTTCATCAGAAAACAAAATATTATTATGAAAGAATCGGTCATGCATAAGTTTTTCACCAATCATCGCACAAAAGTCCAACCTTGTGTCATAATCACAATCTTGTAAGGTATGAATGAATTTCAGTTTGAATGGATAAGTTTTGTTTTGCTTATAGTATATTACATAACGAGTGTGGAAAGTGAAGTATTACGCACAAGTGAAGTTTAGCACGAGCCGCGTAGGGCGAGTGCGGAAACGTAACGAGTGCAAGAAATACACTTTCCAACGCGTTGTGTACACGATTTTTCCTACGACCCCAATATTTCTTATTATAAGAAATATTTTAAATTTATTTATAAAATTTATTTTAATTGTTAGTCATGTTAAAAATTAGGATTTAAACGAGTGTATATGTTATACGCAATTGCCGAATTCGCCCACTGGCCGAAATTTATACCCACGACGCATTCTGGAGACCGCTGTTTGCTCACGTCGCGTTGTGGGTAAATTTTTCATCTTTCTTTCGGCCACTGAGCGAATTCTAATACCGTCTCATACTCGCAATGCGTTTTGGTCAAATTCGCAATATCCACTTCACGATATGACGACAAAAATCGAACGTACACGAAGTTCATCGCGTTGTTTCTCAAAAACAATCGGTCTAATGGCCCATTTTCTGTACTCAATGTGTATAGCCCACTATCATTCACTTGAGTAACAACAGCCAAAACGTTCCTTGGAGTTAGGCGACCTCTATCTACGTCTGGAATTTTAACTAAAACGTTAGTGCCTTCTGACAACGGATGAAAGCGTTTATTTGACTCTTGTAACATTTCCGTTGCTTGAATTTTCATCATTTTGTGTAATGCTTCCCGCTCATTTAATATTCTTTTATTTCTTTTGATTATTTGATGCTCTAAATTGTCATTGAGATCACTTGCAACTTCTTGGCCCTTTATTGCAATTCGCATTGTGGGTGCTGTTCGTTTACCCACAACGCGATGAACCTCGTGTACGTTCGATTTTTGTCGTCATATCGTGTAGTGGATATTGCGAATTTGTCCACAACGCATTACGAGTATAAAACGGTATTAGAATTCGCTCAGTGGCCGAAGGAAAGATAAAAAATTTACCCACAACGCGACGTGAGAAAACAGCGGTCTCCACAATGCGTCGTGGGTATAAATTTCGGCCAGTGGGCGAATTCGGCAATTGCGCACAACATATATATATTGCATGGAAATATAATTAATTAAAATCAAATAACCACCTTTCTCAGGAATTCACATCAAAATTCTTTATTAGATAAATGACATTTTAATTTTTTTGTGGGCTCTATAAAAATTAAAAGTAAAATGGTCAGTTTGTGAAATTAATGGAAAAGTAATGTAATAATAATAGACACAAAAATAATTGTAAACAGAAACACAAACATAACTTCAAAAATCCACATTCGACACATGCACGGAACATAACACAATATAAAAAAGAAGAATAAACTGTTCTTCTTTCTAAAAGTGTTTTTATAAAAATAATAATACTGAATAAAAATATGTTTATTTTTCAAAAATTTAAAAACCTATTCTTTATTCTTACTTTATACAGAAAAATTTGTATTGGCAATTACAATACAATATTTGACACAAGGAAGATTTAAAAAAAAATTAAATGGTCCTTGCTTTGTCATTCATGTGTTTACTATTGATAAATTTGACGTAAATGTCACAGATCATAGAACTATATTTTTTTACTTTTCAATACGTGTATTGATATTAGCTACTTTCTTAAGTACAAATAAGTGTGCAAACTAGCACTTTCATATGTGGTCGTAGGAAAACGTTATTTTCGAAACGGCAAAAATTCATACGGTTTTCATAATTAAAACTGGTTATAAAATCAGACGGATTTTAATAAACTTGAATTTTGTCTTATTTTATGGGGTGTCAGAACAAACAAAACCTAATCAAGAATGACGTTTTTCACTAAAACTAATATTTAAACAATTTTCTCCTATAAGCTACCCCATCCGTGGACACGCTGTATAAAGCATTTCCAATTAATTTTTCAACGAAAATAATTAAGTAACCGGATTTATTTATATATATAACGAGAACGATTCTATGAAGATTTTCATCATCTCATACACAAATGAATATTGCGGAAAATGATAATAGCTTATTTTGCAAATCCCGCTTTGTGTCCCCGAAGGTTACTGTTCCCATAAAGGGATGATTATTTTTCTGTTTTTTTAAATTATTGCGCAAATCACAGTTTATCCCAATAATCTTACAATTTTACGGTTTTTACCTTTCGGGATTGATAAGAACAGAAAAGTTATTCCAGAAGGATTCTGTGTTTATGTCTTCTCTTTTATCAAAGCACCGAAATACGTAAAATATACAAAGAAGTAAAGGATTTAAAATAAACCTTTTTACTAAAATTTAAATTTAATTTCGTGAATTAGACATACAGTGTGTAAAAGCCAAATGGAATAAATTCATTATTTCGGTTACTGTACATATTTATAAAAAATCCCGAAACACATCAAATTTAAATTATAAGTTGACATTCTTTAACGTGAAAATGCAACCCCCCTTTAGCGAATTTCGGTAACAACATGATTTTAATTTTTTTTATGTTAATTTTTGCATCAAATTTAAAAACAATAACATGTTTGAATAGAGAATAAAGAGACCTTTCAAATGATATATCACAAGCCTATACTTCCCATTTAAAAAATTGGGGGTTGTACCTGTCATTCTAAGGGGGTTGAAGGTAGGGGTTGCATTTTCACGTTAAAGAATGTCAAGTTATAATTTAAATTTGGCGTGTTTCGGGATTTTTTATAAATATGTACAGTAACCGAAATAATGAATTTATTCCATTTGGCTTTTACACACTGTATCTGAATATACTTCGGTCCCTGGAGACTTATAAATTCCGGAAATTCTGGAATTTGTTCATTGAAATAAACCACTGTGTTGGTATTAAAAACCTTAAAACCAAGCTAGTAATTTTTTTGCTTTTCTTCTATCTCTTTAACTGCCCTTTTTGCTCATCAACTTTTATGATTGATTTCATGTTTATCTTTGTTTTAGCTGAACAGAATTCCGCCGCGTAGTCTTTTAATAAAGGATACAGCCATTCATCAACCGGGGGGCATAAAAATACGACCTCCTATATTTTATTGAAACATTACGGTGGTCTCAAGACACTTAGATAAGGGAGCGGATCAGGGCAGGATAGGGCAATTACATTTTGTTTACCGGGTGAATGTTGAGAAAAACAAAATGAACGCACAGAGAAACGCTGTAATTTTATTGAAATTTATTGTGCTAACTAACCCTTACTTTGTGAAAGTGCATCTTAATAACAACATTAAAGTTTTGTTTAAAAAGTTTCATTGTTTATATACTGTAATTTAAGTTTTTTACCAAGTCTATTCCCGTCAAAATATATAGGAAAATATGTTTGATTAAAATTGTCAACAAAGGTTTATGAATAATGGAAAGAAAGAATAATGTGATATTTATATGGAGGGTAACATTTCTAACTAAATTTGAATAATCTATTAATACACAGTGAGTATGTAAGTATGCATTTATTCAATATTTTTGTATAGTGCATTTGTTTGGAGTTGTGAGTTAAGAAATGTTATTAAATCGTAAAATGTTGTAAACCAGACCCTAAATCAGTAGCGCACATACTTATTTATATCGGTGTTTAGAAATGTCTTTTAATCATCATATTTTAATCTTCTAAAGTAAGGGATAAGTAGTTATAATACGATATTTAGAATATTTTGTTTTTCGATTTTAACGAGAATAATTGTTGTCGTTAGGGGTGTTAAGGGATTAAGGTAACCCTATGTGTATAATTGCAAAAGCAGGTACGTTATTAGTCTATAAATTGAGGATTTATTTATATCCTAGTACATAAGAATATAGGTACTCGTTGGTGTTGGTAATTAATATTGTGATCTATATTTTTTTATTATTTTACTCCAAGAACATGTTCGGTAGTGAAAATGGCGTCGTTCGAGTTTTGTTCCAGTACAAGCGGTTCATTTAAAACAACGTGCTGTTTCTCAAAAGAAAAAAAACTATTGTTTTAAATGTTCATGGGGCACTAATATATCAAGATGCATCAGCAACTGTTCGTGATGTGGTGACTAGGTGCTCCAATATGACCGGTGTTAGTGAACGAAGTACCTCGATTTTTAAGTGAGATAAAACAGGGAAATGTTAGTGAACCAAAAAAGCAAGTAGGAAAAAAGTCCATTATGGTCGATAACTTTAATATAGATATCATTAGAAGACAAGTCCATTCTTTGTACTTAAATAAAGAGATTCCGACTGTGGACAAAGTAATGACAGCAGTAGATAAGATTCCCAATTTTAAGCGAAATACGTTATGGAAACTCCTAAAAGAATTTGGTTTTGAGTATAAGTCGCATAAAAAACAAAAATTTTTGAATGAGACGGAAGAAATTATTTGCTGGAGAACACAATACTTAAGAAAAGTTTTGGAGAGTGAATAGTGGCTTGAATGTGGCACAGTTTTAAAGTTGATCTATCCCAGCGGCTTTGCAAAGTATGGTACATTCTTTCTTTGATGGTACGTCTTAGATCAGTGCACAGTTGAATAGCTTGAGGAGGTGAATTGGAAGAACATGCTTCTTTTGCTGCTTTGTCTGCTTTCTCATTTCCGGAGATTCCTACGTAAGATGGAGTCCAGATGATGGTTATAGAAATAAGTTTCTCTGCAAGGTGATGACATGTTTAAGGTATTTCTTGAACTATTGGATTCTGTGAGTATATATTTTTAATAGAATGAATAGGTGAAAGTATTAAAAAGTTTTGGAGCGAGGGAAGAACTATCTTTTATTTAGATTAAACATTTCAAATTCCCGTCAAGCATTTTTGGAGAAATATTCAACAGGATTAAATGCTCTTCGAGGAAAAGGTCGCAGACTAATAATCGCACACATTGGCAGTGAACATGGTTTTGTAGAAAATCCAAAGATTACCACGAGGAAATGACCTCTGATGTTTTTGAAGATTATTGTCCCAGCTATTGGACTTTTTGGCAAGTGCTGCAGTGGTTGTTCTAGATAACGCCAATTATCATTCAAAACTGATAAAAAAGTTACCAACGATGGCATGGAAAAAGGGACATATTAAAGAGTGGCTCCAGAGCAAGAATATTTCTTTTGACGACACTATGCTGAAAACGGAATTACTGCAAATTGCAAAGTGCCACAAATTACAATATAAATGATAGGTAATTAACGAAATAGCAAAGGAAAAAGGAATATCTGTATTACGTTTGCCACCTTATCACTGTCAATTAAACCCTATAGATTTAATATGATCACAGGAAAAAGGTGAGGTGCCAAGAAATAATACTTTTGAAATGAATGACATTGGACAACTTTTAATAAATTCTTTTGGAAACGTAACAGGGGAAAATTGGACCAATGCCATAAACCATGTGAAGGAGGAAGAAAAACGATTGTGGAGTGTTAATATTAATATTAAAGAACTGTTCGAACTCATTGTAATTCCTATCGACCAGGTAACGAATCTTTCTCATGAATACGACGAAATGAAAGACAATTAAAGGAGTAAGTGCTTTTTGCTTTAATTTATATTTAATTCTTACTTTTTAATATGTAGCATATTTTTATTTTACTTTTAATTTTTATTTAAATTTGAATTATGCTTTAAAAAAACTTCGGTTCTACGGTCATGGGATCTCTACAGCTATCTGTTGTGACATTATTATCAAGGGTTTCTATTGTGATTGGGTCCTAAATTACAGGTTGGACTCTATGTTTCAATAGAAATGTAGGCCAATTTTAGTTATTTTTAATGAACCACCCTTGCTTGGGCTTTGAAGGATTTGCATTTATAACTAATTCACTGTACTGACAACTTCAAACAAATAAACTATAACATAATATATTTTAAATAAAGTTTGGAAATTCACCCTCTCCTCTTAAGGTCCAAAAATTCTTTAGCTCCTGGTCTAAAAATCTTTATTTATTTAATTAACCAGTTGATACATTAAACCTATAATTAATATAATGGTGACATTTGACCCTATTAAAGAATCACAATAATAGTATATTATTCAATGAGTGGCCAAAATCACCGTTCGAATAATAGCCGTTATACGCGAGTAGAATACTATACTTTATTTATTAATTTTTTTAATTTTCGTTAGATTACATTAATCTTTTAAGAAATACAATTACTTTATTGTAACAAATATGTGATAATATACTTAATACAATTTACATTTATGCAGAGCAGCTTTAATACTATAATTAGAACAAAAATATATGTATTTAGACCACAAAATATCACAAGATATTTAAATGTACTTATTTATAATTGTAATATTAGAACAATTGGTAAAGTTTAGCTGTGGATTAGAATTCACATCAAAACTAATGTTTTTATGACTTCAAATATTAGAATTATGTGTACATGTACACTGATTCGTTTGGTTCCATTTGTTTTTTAACGAAAATTAGCAAATAATTTTAAAACTGTGATAAATTTACTGACAATAACTTTTATAGGTTTGAGTTAAATTTGATTGTTTCATAAACCACTTCGGGGTCTAAAATGTTTAATACTAACACATATAAGGATGCTGATGGCCTTGTGTATATATTCGTAGGGCACAACCACGGGTCCCCGGACTCGAATCGCATGAACCAGGATTTTTTTTTACCAAGACATCTTCAGAGATCTGGAATTTGAAAGAATTTTAGATCTTATGAATGATAAAGGGGAGATAGGTTTTGCCAGACTTGAAGACCATCTAAATGCGGAACTCAGGTACCTGCTAGATTACGACCCGGGCGATAGGCTGTGGAAGTACGTTAGACCGAAGCACCAGCATCTACCACACTAATCAAAATCCAAGTATTACAGGTACACCAAGAAGAATATGACCCAAAGAAAAAGACGAGGCTGATCTAATCGGATAACACGAGATGACCAATGAAGCCTGCCAAACCGAGAGAGACAACAAGAAGAAGACACCAGTAAAAGATGCCTAGCATCAAACTGGTTCAACGGACAAGACAACAAGTCTGTTCTTTGAACCGAAGAACTGATATTTGTACAGACCGATACCAGGAGGACCGGGGGTGGTTGGAAAAGGAGCGCGGGAGTCGATATCCTAAAGACTGGATATGAACCCTTCGCTTCGGGCTTGTACAAATTAGGCTAGAGGCTAGGCAGGATTTTTTTTAAATGAACAGAACTTAATCAAAATAATTAGTAGTTTACACGATAAAATTATAAAACCAATGTTTTGTAGCAAAACAATGTAATATTAAAGATTAATCAAGGAAGTCGTGATAAATGGGCACTATTAAGGTCGAGCAGACGTATTATGAGTTCATTATGTATTATTCGTAGATAAAATATTGTTTTTAACATAAATATAAAAATTAAATAAAAAATTCCTGTAAAAACAACCTACAACCGTCCTGCACATTTTTAAATTACGTAATGTGGATGTTTATTCTTTTATTGTCGGTTCAATTAGTTTAAAACTAGTAGAATTGGGGATTTGTTTTACAAAAAGTTAAGAATATTAATGAAAAAAACTTTTAAACAAAGCTACCACTTTTATTTCTAAAAATTCGTAAAAGAGGAAGTTTTATTCAAAAGTTTCTTTATTTATTGTTCTTAGTAACATGGACATCAGAATAAGGATTAATACAAAAAAAAATAATTTACAAAAAGTTACCTGATATTTAAATTACCATTAAAAATATCTCTAAACAGCTTATAAAATAATCTTCAAAAATCTTGGGACAATATCAATGCGGGTTTATCAAGGCAGATTGACAGTAGATTCTATACATACCATTAATGAAATTAATATAAAAAGCAGTTGATTGTAAAATAGGGGTACTAGTATCTTTTAAAGATTATAAACAAGCTTTTGTCTGTTGACAAGTCTCTTGGCATAAAAATACCGCAGTTAATGTTAGAAATAAACATTCAAATTATGGGCGCTTATATTGTTGACTATGAACACTGTAGCAAATAAAAAGCGAGGAGTTTATTATCAAGAAAGTAGTTAAGCAGGGTGATACGTTACCAACAACTTTGTTTAATGTGGCTGTAGAAAATGTGGGAACATATAAGAATTAACAAAGAATATTCGCAACGAGTGATGGGCACATAATATCTTATGCATTGAGAGTAGTCAGGCAGTAGTCCTTTTATAATTAGAAGGCCATGTCTGCTTATATTTAATAAGTAGATAAAAATAATAAAAAAAACTCTTCGTTTTAACGAAACTTCCACGTTTAATTAAAAAATTAGGTTTTAAATCACAATGACAGCTGTTTCGCTGGAATTAGCATCGTCAGATTGACATATTAATTAATAAGTAAAAAAAGTAGTTAATTGTAAATTAGGGGTATTAGTATCTTTCATAAAGTTTAAACTTCTATGAAGCACTGAATGATGAATCTGAACAGCTGTAATTGTGATTAAAAACCTAATAGAAGTTGCCTCCCCATATCATAATCGAACCACCTCCATAATTTCTGGCTGCTATGTTACACTGAGCAAATCGCTCACCTGCGCGTTTTATCGGATCCAAAAGGTGAAAACCTTGATTCATCCGTAAAAATAATATTAGCCCAATCGTTAATATCCTAATTAACATGTTCTTTAGCGAACCTTAATCGTGCTACACGGTGTGCTCTGGTTAATAATGGAGCAGTAACAGGTATTCTGCGTCTGATTTCAAAATTCCTTAATCTGTTTTTAACCGTATTGACAGATATTCTAGCATTACGGACTCCAGAGTGCATCCTGGAACTGGTCTTTTATTATTACTTCCAATTTCTCTAAATCTTCTTAAGACTCTAGAAATGCTGGATTGGTTGATTCCCATGACTTTATCATATAATATCATATAATTTTATTAGTAATTGGATGTATTACTGTTTAAAATTATCCTTGCATAATTATAACTTATTAATTTTTCTTTTATATACCTACCTAATAGTCCAACTAGAAGCTTGCAGAACATAACCACCATGAGAAATAGAAGATCTTGATACTTTAGAACATTTAGATAATATCGATATCAAATTTAACAAATTAATTAAACTATAAATAATCATTAAAGTCATAATATTCGATCTTACTATACCCGCCAGTTGTCACTGAGGTCTCAATCTGCCTATTTCTCAGGGAATACTAACGAGTTTCGGTAGGTAGGTTACCCATCCTAACCTCTCTTTTGATAATGACTTCAAAGTGTCGAAACGTCGAGACAAAAATTCTTCTGAAATCGGTTTTTCCAGAAAACTTATTGATCATTCTTTCCATTTCAAAAATTGTTAAAAAAGCAGGCCTAGCTCTATAAAGAGATAAACACCACTAGATTTAATTTAGATAAAACCAATTTTCGATTATACCAAACCTTTCAGCATATCCATTCTTTTTAAATTCACCCAATTCTTTGGAATACTTTTGTTTAACTGATCAATCAAAAACGTAAACTAAACCATCTCATCAAAACCCAAAATCCTCAAAAATCATTGTACTTAAATTCACTCTTAGTCCACAATTTTTCTGATACCCTAATAATATTAAATGAGCAATAACAAAGTCTTAATAATGGCGGAGAAGGTCACCAAGGAATTCATAACAGGTTCGACGTCAAAAGTAACAGAGTACCTGTTGAAGCACAAAAGACACAATACTAAAAAACTCGTAGGTCATTAACAGGGCATAACGGGCTCTTAAACTGACAAATAGTCCTTTGTACAGATTTTGTTAGCAAGAAAAGAATACCTATAAACACATTCTTCATGAATGTCAAAGTCTTTCAAGACAGATTTCTAACTACCTATAGTTGAAGAAAATCCTACGGCTAGAAGCTAAGCTTTAACTGTGCAGTCTAATGAATCCATTAGAAAAAACCAGACTGGAGCAGATTCTATAGCGTAAAAGGACCACCATAATAGATCTACTGGAAGGTCAAGGTGGGAAAAGTCGTGCAACTACATAATCTAAACTTATCTAAGATGAAGAAAATTCTGAAAGCAACTGAGCTTACGGGAATATAATGGGACTAACAATGAATCAAGACGAAACAAAAATGAAGAGGTTCGACAAAAAATATATACACCAGGACCGATACCATGACGAAGTTTATTTTTGGTATAGTGGTTAAATTTAAATACCTGCGAATATTACGATCAAGTAATGTAGTTAGAAATTTACAAGGTCTACCATAAAAATAATAAGTACAATGCTTAGTAAAGATCAAGATATAGTCTATATAGAAAGAACATGGAGTAATAAACAATTCATTTAAGTAGATTTCATAGACGTACCAAAATATATTTTAAGAGGGTATACCGTAAGGTACATTTTGTATTGAACGAATGAGATGCAGCTATGCTAAAGAATATACGATTTAGGTCAGAGATAACGGGATGTACTAATTTTAATAAAAAAAGTGATAGAGGTACATAAATTTTAGTAAGTTTTGCTAAAGGAAGGCAACACAGTTTATTCATAATAGAAAACAAACCAATCTGTAACAATAATTATTTTTATTAAATTCAAAGAAATTTATGGTACTAACCCTTACTGTGTGAAAATTCATGTTATTCAGAACAATAAACAACTAAAAGGTTGTATTGCAATTTATAGAATAAATAGTGAAAGTTAATACAACCTTTTAGTTGTTTATTGTTCTGAAATTCAAAGAAGCAAAATGAATATTTTTTATTTGTATTACTCCTATATGTAGTGTTTGGGGAATTTTTCTCAGAAATTTTAAATGGCAAGTGGCCTACTGTAATCGGCTTAATACGATTACACCTATTTACAGGTTATTTGATTATTGAGAGGGATTTTCCAAACAACCCAGTTTTCTTAGAAACCTTATCGGGAATATTATTTTAAAAGAAAGTAGGTACATTAAATTAGTACTTAGTATTAGTTCTTTGAGTAAAGTTGTATGAAGTTGTATGGTTTTCATAATATTGTAAACAGTTGGAATATATTTAAAACATTTGTTGAATGTTAATTGTGCAAGTACCAAACAATGTCGATAAGCCAAGAACCATCCAAACGACCAAAAACAGGTCCATTATCTTTAAATGAAAAAACTCTAATATTGAATTGTTATATATCATTGAAAAACAAGGATCCAAGTGCAAGTGTTGATGATATTGTAGAATTAACGGCTGCTATGTTGTGTGTTGCTAAATCAACAATTTATTTATAATATTTATAATATATTATATAATATATTACTAAAAAAAAGCAAGAACGGAACTCTTCAACCCCCTAAAACTCCTTTTGGCCGAAAACCAATTGAGATCGATGAGTCATTAAAACAAATACTAAGGCGTAAAAACCATGGATTTTACTTACGAAAGGAAATTCCAACACTTGACAAAATTATAACATCAGTGCAAGAAGATACGGACTATACAAAATTCTCCAGAATGACATGCAAACTTTTGAAAGATATACAAAACATAATGGAAAATCTCTCTTGATAAATAAACCGGAAATAGTTTTTTGGAGAAGAGACTATTTAAGAAGCATTCGAAATGCCAGAGAATAAAATTTGAAAATCTTCTACTTAGACGAAACATGGATAAATGCTGGATATACAGTTTCTAAATCTTGGCAAGATGAAAACATTAAAAGCAAAAGGCAGGCATTCGTGGAAGGTTTGTCGTTAGAGCTTTTGGAGTGGCTTATTTCGAAAAATATAAAGTTTCCAAAAGATCCACTAAGGAAAGAACTTTGTAGAATTGCAAAAATGAACAAGAATAAATACAAAACCTACATTGTACAAGAAATGGCTTCTTCTCGTGGTATATCAGTTCTTCGACTTCCCCCTTATCATTGTGAACTTAATCCCATAGAATTAATAGGGGCTCAGGTAAAGGGGGAAGTTGGAAAAAAATACTACTTTTAAAATAAACGATGTTGTGAAATTGTTTGAGAGTGCTGTAAGTCATGTTAGTAAGGAAAATTGGACAAACTGTATCTAGCATGTTATCAAAGTAGAGGCAAATATGTGGAAAATTGACAATATTTGTGATGATTTAATCGACTCTATTATTATTAATGTCAACAATGATTCTTCTTCTTCCGAGTCGGATATAGAATAAAATGTAAGTAATAAATGTATTCCAATAAT
The DNA here is from genome assembly GCA_035357415.1 of Ophraella communa. Lineage (NCBI taxonomy): Eukaryota > Metazoa > Arthropoda > Insecta > Coleoptera > Chrysomelidae > Ophraella > Ophraella communa. The sequence continues at coordinate 28,479,156 of CM068984.1, read as the reverse complement.
TATTTCTTTTCATTTTTTATTATATTATAATTTAAAACGTATTTTTTCCCAAAATACACACCACTGCATTGCGTTGTTGCTTATGTGCTGATCCTTTAACAATGAAGAAACCCTAAACTTTACTACAACTGAAACAAATACGGGGTCGATCTACCTGGTTTTTAGATTTACGGAAGAAATGTAATTTAATAAGAGATTTATCAAAAATTTCATGGTGCTCCATGTAAAGGTTTTGCATACTAAATTAGGGTTTATTACTTCTCGTACTTTTTGTACATACTATATACTTTGATAATAAAATGGTTTTGTAAAAAAAGTGCAAAAATAGCAAGAAACAGTACATTGTATTAAGAGCCCTAAACAAATAACTTTGTAACAAAATTTGTCTAATATTCTTAATATGATGGACTTGCAAAAAGTTAGGATAAGTACAATAAATTTCAGTACATTATATTTCTTAGAATGCACATCTGGTATATTATCATTAACGCCTACCTACTAATATTTTAGCAGCTATATAAACTTTTAGTCTTTATGAATAAGTATAGTTTGATGTAGTTTAATCCACTTTTTATAAAGTATCTCATTTTATTTCTCGCATTATGCACAATAAAGACCTGAAAGTCTTTTATAGTCGTCAAAATAAACGAATACAATGTTTTCAATGTGTAATTTTACATTTACATCTAAAAAATAGCAATTAATAACTTTACTTGCTATAAAATTACAGTTACTTGCTTAATAAGGGTAGTGTCTTTAATTTAAGATAATCTTCATCGATATTATAAAGCTGATGTATCAAGTGTTAATGGTTGTATAATTCAAAGAGCCATTCGGTGGTTAATGAAACCGGTAACTATTCTAGGTGACCAATACCACACCGTACAAGGACGATATCCGCTTGCAGAGATCGATTATAGTGTTCTCTTCGTGCCACGTATTAATAATAATTGGCAGCCAATTTTATTTCGGCTAATACATCATTTAAATGAGAATGGTGAATGTTTAACCATCGGATGGTCAATGGGGATCAATTTTGACTCCAAAGTATGTTTTTCGTTAATAAATTGAGAAATATGACTTTTACACTTACATTACTTCAAAAACTAATTAACCTTTGGGTTCAATGAGTAGAGGCAAAAGTTCTAAGGTTTTAGTAAATCTAATCCAAATTTAATAATTTTTACAAGGTTTCTAAGGTTTAAAATTGCTGTAGAAAACTAAAATTAGCAGTATATTCTGTGGAAATAAAGAAGATACTCTAGAACACCTACTGAAGCGACCATGAAGTTTCAGAAGGTGTCCATCATCCCTGGAACCTTCAACTTCATCACGGCAGATTGTATAATTTAATCTTATCTGCGATGCTAAGAGTATTTGCGATACAAAAATAACAAAAAAATTTGTTTATGCAGATATTTTTTTTTGTTTTTTTTTTTTTTAATCTTTGTATTCTTAGTAGCTAATGGTTTGCTCTATCCTTCGCTGTTGTTTTTGACGTTATCCTGTTGTTTATGAAAGTAAAACTTTAAAAAACTTTGGTTTACTATTTCTGTATACTGTTTTCCATTTATTCATATTTCTAAAAATGAACAATCAAGTTTTAATACTTAAGAAAAATTCGTTCAAATATTTTCTCTGAAGTGTCGAATGAAATGTAGCCGGATTAAGGGGATTGATAGAAAAAACTGCAATTAAGGAAGTCGCTTCGTTTGGCCATCCTGTTTTTTTGGGGTTATTTGACCCGAACTGACTATGCGATATAAAAAAGTGAGCAATAATTTTCGCTTTGGCAGCATTAATTAAATCGAATCGGGTGAAAACGGAATTCATTACAAAAATTGTTTTTTGTACGTTTTTTTTTGTTAGAGGTGATAGCAAACAAACCGTTTGTTCGCGAGTTTGCTTTGCGCTTTATATACAAGTTTACAATTAGATCAATCAATCTAAAATTTGGGCCAAATCGATTTTTCTCGTCCATATTTACGTTCGTCGAGCTGTACACTACAGAGGTCCATTATTCATTCGAAAAAATCCTATACGAAGATTAAACTAATATTTCATTTATCATACATATGTTTTACTATGTTTATTATAAAAAGGCATCTGATGCAATTTTAACTAGTGAATTTTTAGCATTTCCAAAAATAAAATTAAAAATTTTATAGGATTAACTTGAAAACTTGAAAACAGAGACAATATTAGGGAAAGAAATACTGAAATTCCTTATGTAAGAAAACTAAAAATCGATCACGCTACACTTTCTCTACTATAAGCTGAGGGGATAATCTTTTGGGGTACAGGATTTGTCTTGGAGATTTAGGATATTTGTTCTTTGATAAACTTTATTCATTAGTTAAGCTTTATAATTTCTGATAGGTTAAATACACCAGGTAAATGTTATTAAAAGTTCTCCTTTATATATTAAACTAACTAGAATACCCGATTATGTAACTTATTTTTGTTAAGCATTCCCTATACCCAAAGTTTATGAAAACAGAGTTATTTTGTAATATTTATTGTAGTCTCAAAAATATTATTTTGTCAACAAGGTGAATTTCTTTACTAATTTTCTTCTTCGTTTCTATTCTTAAATTTGACATATACACTTTAGTTTTAATGATACAATTTCATAGTTCTATGACACTATACTTGTGGTTAGATATTTCTCTTTCTTCTCTAGTCCCATGCTGCTCGGTTTTATATTGAAATATGACAAGTTAACCTTGTTCTATTGAATAATAGTTAGTGTCAGTGTGTCTACTTCAGATACAGTTTCTTAAACTGTTTGAAATCTTCTGACATCTCTGCGGTTTAATGGACGAGGATGATAATTTTTATACTTAAGGTTTTTCTAATTGCTTTTAGTGGGATATTTTTCTGGTTGGAGGTTCGTTTCTTGAAATTCCATCCACATGGAAAAGATGAGTTTCTACTCTTTGAAATTTGTCCCCCTAAAGTTTCTTTTTTAAAACATCTAACACTTTTCTCTTCCAAACTATTTCTAAAACTTTATCCTATAATAGTTGAATTGTATAAATACTCCCATTATTGGGAATTGCTATATCTTCAAATATTATTTTTTCAAAATTTAACTTCTTTGACACTTTTCATTATATTCCCCATTTGATCTATTAGGGGTTTAAAAAGTTTTTTAAAAAACAATGTTACATTTTCCCACTATTTCCATATTGGTCTCTACTTTTTGAGATGTTTTAACCATTAAACTATTATTCTTTAAATTTTAATCTACTGTGTTTTCTTTGTCTCATGACTTTTTACGGTAAGTTTTTGTTCATTTATTATATTAGATTTGATAAAGTATTTCCTCATCAATTTATCTTGAATGGCAGTTTAGTATTAGACGATAATTTGTGAATTGTTTTTTGACTTAGTCTCAACTTGTCAGTATTAAATATAAATTTATAGATATTTTTGAAAGTTTATTATCTTCTGACTCTTAAAATGTTTTAGTGTAAACTCAAATTTAATAATGTTAACATTGCTATATTATTTCAGTTTACTTAATTATTTGAACAATAACTTGTAATTTCATAGTATTGTTTATTATTTTGATATATTTTGACATTTGATTGTAACTTTCCATATTATTTGTATTATTAGTTCATTATTGTTATCAATTTGTAAGGAATTGTATTGAATTTTTAACTTGATATGGTACCTTTAAGATCCTCTTTCTATTATCTTGTAATTATTTCAGCCTGATGATGGTCCTATAGGACCGAAACTAGTTGCAACATTAAATAAAACAGTTGTGGGATAGATTTTGAGTTTCCTTTGAACCTTTTTCTTTTTATTTATTGTAAACCTTTATTAACCTATTATGTGAAAGAAATAAACGTTCAATGTAACAAACAATCCTAAAAAATAATAAGTTTTAATAAACAATTTATTCTAAATAAAACAAGTCTCCAAAAGTATAATTCTAACCATAATATTGAACTAAATGTTCAAAGTGTTCACAGTTAACATCAATGCAATGCTGCAGTCTAAGTTCAAATAATTGACTAACATTTTTCATCATTTCAACGTTAACAGATTTAAATGTCGCTGTGATTCTCTCTTTTATGTCTTGTCTAGTAGTCGGGGAAGTTATAAACATCATTTTTATAAAACCCCAAAAAAAGAAATCCAAATTAGTTAAATCGGGAGAACGGGCTGGCCAATCTCTTGGACTCCCTCTTCCTTTCCATCGATTAGGGAATTCGGTATTGATATAATGTTAACGGTGAGCACTTTGAACATTTAGTTTAATATTATGGTTAGAATTATACCTTTGTATTTTTGTTAGCTAGTAACCGTTCGCTATTTACCATAATTTTGATATACCCTCGTATTAAATTTTGATTAATTAATATCCTTTTGCCATCTACCAACTTATTGATGCCCCTCGTATGTGTACAAGAGAAAGAAAGACAGCGCCTATAAACTTTGATGATATTTGCATTCTGTCAATTTCATGTCACATGTCATAATGTAACATTAAAAAAGGTTACATTGTCCAAAGCGCTAAGGTTAGATAGAATTATTTTTAAATTCTCAAATAAGTATTCTTAAATTTTCGTTGCCGTGAAATTGTTTGAATATTTTTGTATAAGGACCATCTCCTGAAAATAACAAAATCAACAAAAAACATATTGAAATCAGTCCAGCCGTTGACGCGTGATGTGGTGACAAAAAATAGAGATTCATTTTTATACATACCATTATACAATACCTGGCGGGGATAATTGATTGATTTATAGTTGATCAGTAGTCAACAGCGAGGGCGGGAGATCAAATCGAATTTAAAAAAATCACAATCAAAGAAACTTGAAATTATAATATTTAATTGACATCTTGCAACATTATTGCGGATCTGTGGATAGAATAAAAATCGGGATGAGAAAATAGGGGTTGTATGAGAGTAATATGAATTTTTTATTCTTTGTCATGACAAAATAAAAAAAAAATAGCAAAACAAAACGAATATTTAAATTAACATATAAAAAATAAAGGTTGATCGTAAAGGGGTGACAATTTAGGGTTCCATGTAGTTCCTTATGCTATATTACATTTACGGGGATGAAAAAAATATGTTCCGATTCTCCACCCTAGCCGATATGCTCGAAAATCGGCCGTGACACGAGAATTTTATGTATTAGATTTAAATAATTATTATTGATATCCTTAACAATGTTTTGGATTTTGTAATCTATATTTCGAGAGTAATTTTAGATACAATTTTTTCCATGTGTGGTTTAAACAAATCAATAAAAAAAAAACATTCCAAAAAAATTTAGTTCGGTAAGAAACTAAATGTCGAATCTGATAGAAATTAGGGATTTTGCTGACTGATGACAAAGTGAAAGCAGATTTACAGTTCATAAACAAAATATTTGTTTAAGACTATATAGGAAAGTAGCCACTTCTGGAAAGTGACCTATATAATTACGTTAAACCCGTGAATCCTATAAGATTTAGAGATAATTTTTTTCTTTCTTGATGTTGTTTACATAGAACATGTATTAAAAACTATTTATTTATACAAAATAACGAGAAAAAAAAATTTGACTAGTTGAGAATCCAATCAGAAACATTTCGGTCGTTCATTTTTCATATGGCTGAAATTTTTAGGATGCTTAGTATAACTTGGTATTCTGCGTCGATATGACTCATAGCCCTAAAGAAAATCCATTACCTCTACTAACCTAACCTAACCTAACCTAACCTAAACTTACCTAACCTATTTATTGAAGTTACCTTTATTATCCAATTTTTCACTCCATATAGAAATTTTGTAAAGCTTTTACACATTTTCAAAATATTTAAATTAAAGAACAAATTAAAAAAATAACCTTTTAACAAAACTGTCAATGGTAAAATGTGTAGGTTCATTTCCTTTTAGGCAATTACAACTGTCTCATCCGAACTGAAAAAGTTAATATTAATGAAAAAAGGGAAAGAATGTATTTGATATTGATCTTTTTTTAGTCGCAATAGTTTTAAAGTAATACTTGCATCTTTTTATTGTCTTTGTCTGAATTTGCTACTCATTTCTCGCTGTTTCGTATTTAGGGAGAAGTCTTTGGTGAACTGTTAAAAGGACTTATAAGACTTATAAGTCTTTACTATTCGTATTGCTTTACAAATCCCCGATTTGACTCCTGTCAGTTACTTCTTAGGAAGTTATTTAAAATCAGAAATATCTTGTTACAGAACAGACAATATTTTAGATTTATTGTTTAGATATAATTTCTAAGATCGATTTAATTTATTTTATACCAAAAGAGCATTAAGAGATCTTAATTTTAAACACCTACCAACCAAGATTTTGACTGTAGCCGTGATAGAACGATTTAGTAAAGCTATTTACTATAATTTTTTATTTATTGCTTATTATATTTATAATTATCGCTTACTATACTATAATATATAATAATGGCTTAAATAGTAATATTTATAAATCCTATGTTAACTATGTAATTGCTCCATGGACTGTTTTATACAGTGCTTTTCAGATAAAAGTATCCACCTTTAATGACTCCAAAAACACATCAATTTATGTTGGAAGGGGCAAGCATTGTGGCTTATTTAAACTTACTAGAAACGCCACTCCCTCACCCCTAGCAGCATTCCTTTTTTTAAATTACTTCTCATATTTTTTATGTAAAATTTGGATACTCCTCTTTGAGCTGATTTCAAAAATGTATAGATTAAAGTGGTTAGTTTATGAGATAAACAATTTTTATAGTACAAATATACTAAAAATAGCACACATTTTACTATTTTTATTTCACCTTATTTGCCTGTACAACAGGGTTGTACAACAGTTCAAACTCTTTAATTTTTTTAACTGTGCTATTTATTCTACTTCAAAAGTCTAAACAACAAAAAACTTTACTTTTTATTAAAGTTTGACACTTTTAAAAAATCTTAAAACACGTCAATTTTAATTTTTGAATGGCCATTAACTGCTATAAGATGTGTTGGACATTACGTCATTAGTGATGGAGTAATAACGATTTTTTTAAATACAAACCGAGGTCACGTGACAGCTCATTTAAAAGGACTCCGTATCGTCTTTGCAACAATGTAATCATTTAAATATTTATTTCTACAGGGTTAACCAAAATTATGAACTTTGTTAAGTAACATATTCATTCACTGAACTTGTAGTAAGTACTCGGAATTATTTTTACAAAAATATTTAAATCAATATTGTCATTGACTCGTCTTTATTCATCAATGATCTGTGAATCTGTCAAATAATAGACATCAAATTTTTACTCTTCGAGTTTTTTGCCGACATTAATAACAGCATTTACGAAAATGAAACTAACAGAAACAGAACGAATCGAGATTTTAACCATGATTGGTTATGGAGATAGAGTGAGGACTCAAGCAGAAATTAGTAATTTATTTAATGCTAAATACCCCAATCGCGATCCAATCACTCAATCAACAGTGAGTAAAATTTGAAAAAAAAAATTAGAGAAACGGGCAATGTTAAACATCTTCCCAGAAGTGATAGAACATCAATATCTGAAGCCAAAAAACTGGACGTTGTACTGGCGTTTCAAAAAAGAAATTCCTTATACCAGTTCTAGGCAGGTCGCACTAGATAATAATGTCCACCAATCAACAGTTGTAAGAGTGCTAAAAAAGGAGAAGTGGCATCCATACAAAGTACATCTGGTCCAGGAGCTATTAGAAGATGACTTTGATAGAAGAATCCAATTCTGCGAAAACGTTATGGAACAATATAACAGGTACTTTTTTTAGATGAAGCGTCTTTTATGCTGAACGGTCACGTAAATCGCCAGACATGTCGATAGTGGGCAAGTGAAATCCACATTGGATGGAAGAGTATAGGACACAATATTCCAAGAATGTGAATGTTTGGGCCGGCATTATAAACAATCAAATTGTAGGGCTATATTTTTTTGAGCAAAACTTAACTGCTGCTAGTTATCTGGAATTTCTTCAAAATTATCTGTTGCAACAGCTGAATCAGCTATTTCCAAATAGAAATGATTTATGGTACCAACAGGATGGGGCTCCCCCAAACTATGGCTTTGAGGTATCAAATTACCTTAATAAAGTTTTCCCAGAAAGGTGGATAGGTAGAAGGGGGCCTATCGAATGGCCACCAAGGTCTCCGGATTTGACTCTGTTATACTTTTTTTTGTGGGTATATTTAAAGGGCGGAAATTGCACAAATAACACCTGAACTCCTCGAAAACGTTAGGAAAGATTTTACTGCTCGCCTTTCTGATTGTATCATGGCTGAAGGTCGACAATTTGAACATTTGTAATTTAATGTAATTTAATTGTATTTAATTAAACATTTATTCTAAGTTAATTGTATTAATAAACCAAACGTTTTGGTTAACCCTGTAGAAATAAATAATCAAATAATTACATTGTTGCAAAGGCAATAAAGAGACTGTCACATGACCCCGGATTGTATTTAAAAAAATCGTCGATGACGTCATTACGCCATAACTAATGACGTAATGTCTAACACATCTATATCAGTTTATGGCCATTCAAAAATTAAAATTGACATGTTTTAAGATTTTTTTTCTGAAATAATGAATTTATTCCATACATTTGCATCATACTTAATAATAATAATAATCTTTCGTTTATAGCATTGTTAATTTTAATTTTATTAATGGTATTGAACTTATTTATTGCTGTCATTATTTTTAAAATGTTTAATTAATTTTATATCATTGTTGGTGCATTGTATTTTTTTATTAATTGTATTGTAACCTCAAATGTATTTTATACGTAATGCGGTTAATAAATCGTTTTGTATCGTATCTCATAAGTTCACACACATTTAATCACTGAATACTGTGTCCATAAACATCAAACATAAATTTGGGGAGTCAACTGATAAGGACATTAGCTTCCATACAAACCACAACTATTATATTCAAATGTATATGTTCGCGATATGTTATATTTTATTATAAATTCTAGCGGGTACGGTAAAATTTGTTCAGCCTAACAATCAATGAATGTACAGAATTAGTATTTTTAAATGAGAATACAGTTACACAGTTCAACTTTTCATTAAGTCGGTACAAAAGATATAAGTATATACAGGGGCGGATCGTGAATTTGTGGGGCCCTGGGCTGAAACTACTTAGGGGCTTATCTAAGTACTCAACTAATAGCCATGTCAAAAAACTGTTTCTATAATGAAATATTATTATTACATTTTATTTATTACACAAAAAAACATAAATATTACTTAAATCTACGCAAGTATTGGTTGTACAAAGGGCGACTTTATTGCTGTGGTAGCAATCTCTTCCAGGCAACCTTTGGATGAGAGAGAAACCGAAATAGTGAAATTTATTTAGGAATGTAAAAAAAACAATAAAATAATTTTATTTATTTATTATGAATTAGTTAAAGAAATTGACAGGTTATGTGTGTGACAATTATGTTAAATAAATTATAATTTATAAATCAACCTTTCTGGATTTTTGTGCTGCAAATTCTTTTATTTGATCATCACATTGCAAGTCCATTGTTAGATCACAATTTATGGAGAGAAGTGATAAATTATTTAGTTGATGTTTCGACATTGTTTTCTATATTTATTTTATACATAGGACATCTTGGAGAAGGAGCGTTCTGCTTCACAGCTAGTGATACGAAAAAGTTAAAAAATCATTAAAATGGTATAGCAGTTAGTTATTTTTTAAGGCTTTGACAGCATCATAGTGGCAAGACCATCTGGTTTGGCTTAAACTTTTTAATGTGTATTTTAATTTTGTCACAATTCAACAGTTCCCACCTAAGGGTCGAAGCAGGAAAGAAAACGAATATTTGTTGCACTATTCCAAAAAAGTTTACAATTTCAGTTGCAACCTTAACAGATTCTACACCAACTAGGTTAAGGGAATGCGCAGCACATGGCACATAATCCGCGGTTTTAATAATGCTTGTACACCATTGTAATGACGCGCCATATTGGCAGCGTTGTCATATAATTGCCCCCTACAATTACTCAGAAGTAATCCATTTGTTTCTAAAAAGACTTGTAAAATATTAAATAAATATAAGGCAGTATGACTACTAATTTTAATGAAGGCTACACATCTTTCATATACTTTTCCCTGAAAACAGTATCGTAATCTGGTGTAGAATCCATCACAGTTGAATAATACTTTGTGTCGTCGTTTTTTATTTGAGTTATAATTTGTTTAATTAGCTGTCGGCCCATGATCTCAATAATTTCTTCATATACTGTTTTTGATAAGTACGATATTATCGGTTTTGGTCGCAGCTCCCGTTGTTTAATATGTTAATATGATTTAAATTTAATATTAATTTTTATGTTTGATTTATTATAGTTTTGTTTGTTAATATCCCACGTTGGTATTGTCAATTTATAATGATTTAATTTTTAATAATTATAATTTTATAATTTTGTTTTGTTTTATTGGTTTTGTCAAATGTTTTGATTGATTTTAATGATTGAATACTATTTAATTTTATATAAATTTTACTTGTTCTTCTGTATTTCTATTGTTGGGCGCCTTATCAAAATTTTAACTAGCTCAGACTATTTGTTTTGAAATTTAAATTTAAAATCTGACTCTTATCAGGGTAGGATTCAAATTAAAATATTATTTAATAATTAACACACAATAAATTTAATGTCAAGTATTTCAAAGAAATTTTACAAAAAACTGTTAATTGGTTTTCATATGTATAGTACAAATAAATAAATGAATAGCCTTATATGAAAAGAATGGAGATGATACATACAAATAAAATTAATTTACAGTCACAAAATAACAAATACACAAATACTAAATCTTAACTATGACACGTACCTTTTATTATAAAGTTCGTTCTCTAAAAATTGCTATTGTCTAAATGGAACAGCACAAAACTCGGATCGGCTTCTCCTCGTCCCCTGTCAGAATGCAATACCAACAATATGGCAATATGGCGGCCAAGGACCAGTTGCAGAAAGAGTGCTTAAATTTAATCTTTCGAATTCTCTTGGAATCAGTCTCTGATTTGACAAATTTATTACTTTGGTAAGTAATTTAATAATGGTTGATTATTTTACTGCATGTATTTTTAATATTACATGTATTACTTTAACATAAACAGCTTTTAATTAATGCAAAAAATTTTCTTCTAGTTAGTAATCAATTAATACATACGATGTTAATTGCTCTGCTACCAAAATCAAAAGAGAGGTGAATCATCAATTTTCCGGCCTTTTTATAGGCTTCCAGGAAAAATGACAAGTATGACGTCGAAAAACGAAATTCCATTGTTTAAATGCAAAATTCTAACCAAAATTCTTGAATATGAAGGTAATGAAATTACAAAACTAATAGTATCTTTGTTAACTTACAGTGAAATCTTATCCTTATATTTACTAAAATTTTGTTTGTATAATTTTATAAGTGACTTTTCCTAAGAAAATTTTAGATTCAAAATGCACAACTTTCTTGAGCTGTCAACTTATTTTAGACCTTCAAAATTTGAAATAAAACCATCATTTGTATTAAAATTACTATGAATCTGTTAAACTAATACTATTTTAGCTGATAACTACTATTTTAAACTCTAACAACTAAAATTTAAACTTTTAAAAGATTCTGTTATTTGTAGGTATCACTAATGCATTATATAAGATAAGATTCTCTGTGTTACAAAAGACTCACAACTTAAAATTTATATAAAACATTCACTTAACTATCCTACATACATTTTGTTACATAAAATGTCTTTGTTAGTGTTTGTACACCAAGTTTTTCAATATTTATTTCACTATGCACTATTAAAGTGTTCTATCAAAAACTTATGTGATTATGTCCAACATTATTGATATGGGAATTAGTTTACTGTATTTCACCACACCTGCTACATGTTTTTAATTGTTCTTATGTCTTTTTAAGGTACTCATGAGCTATTGGAATATTTGTTTGTACAATATCGAAGACTATAATTTGTCTTTTTATAATTTTGTAAGTACTTCCTTTTTATAATATTAATTTAAATACTTTACTAACTAAAATTACATGTTGATTTCTTAAACATGTGAAAACCATTAAAACTTATGATTTTTGTTTTCTTTTTATTGTTTCAGATTAAACTTAGAATTTTAAAAGAGAACTAGGACAAAAAAAAATTTTTATGCAAAAGTGTACTCATTATTGATTGGAAATATTTAATTGTTATAAAATAGCAAAATATGGATTCTTTTCAATATAAAATGCCCATTACATTCTTTGTTTATATTAAATGTATGTCTTGTGAAAATTATGAACTTGGAAACTTTAGATGTACAAAAGAAAAAGTAAATGCTGATTCTATAAAACTTAATAATATATCCTTTTATTGTAAATTATAAGGTAAGTTCTACTTATTAAATTTTTAACTATTAGATATCTATCTCAATGTTAACGAATTAATGGATCGAACTTTGCCAATAGCTCCACAGCCCCCATAAAATTACCATTATGTGCAGAATCAAATACTTCACCGGAACCTAAGCCCCGTATACTCAAAAATTTTACCACTGCAATTACCCGTCTTAGGACATTGTGATAATATTCTGTTTCTTTTCTTAAATGCTCCTGAAGCTGCTTGTCTAAAACAGACTTATTTTCTTTTCGTGTTAACCACACTAACATTGATTTCTTATGTTCATTAGAATTTTAGTGAGTTTCTAAACAAGTTCCTATGTGTTTCCAATCAGAAAATCCAGACGTGTATTGAGAAGAGGATTTAGAAAAAAGTTTGCAAGGCAAACAAAAAACAGCACCAACACTGGTTGGATATGTTGGCCAAGACCTTTCCAGTATTTTTAATTTTTTTTAATGGTTATTTGAAAATGCTCTGTTTTTTTCCCGACCTATGGGGGCCCCTTGTAACCTCGGGGCCCTGGGCTGCAGCCCAAGCAGCCCTTAGGTAGATCCGGCCCTGAGTATATAGGAATTTGCAGGAATAGTGCACTCTTCAGTTACACGATATTTTGCGTCTTGTTATTCTGCGCAAGAACAAATAAATTATATAGTTTTCCGATGGAGAAAAACATGAATTTTTTAAATTTACACAACAGGCATTCAAGGATTGGCCTTCTGATTTATTTATAGTCAGAACGAATGCAAGATGAATCGGAAATTAAAGTCACACTCAAACTCCATACCTGTTGAGATAATCGGAAATCCTCGGGATGAGAACATCCTTACTTTTAAATTTTCGCTTCGGTATCTTTGCATAAATCATTCCACGGAATGCATTGGTGATTACCAAATGCATTCCGTTACACAGTTTAGAGATTCCGAAGCATAGTTACTATTATTGAGTAAAAAAATTGAAGGAGGCAGTCAGTCATTCGTAAATTCTCAGTCGCATTGTAACCAACATACCTGACGGACGTCCGGACGTCCCATTCGAAAATCTTTATCCGTATATGGCGTGGATAAATTAGTATGGGACACCCTGTATATATACTGATATAGGTACTACAGGGAAACTTTGTTAACTTTTTCTAAAATCAAACAATAAAAAAATATAGTAGGTGATCATTTATTTAATTCCAAAATAGACTATTTATATCAATGATGGCAATGATAAATCTACTGATCCTAAACTACGTGGTCTTTTGAAAATAAAACCCGATACTCATATAGCAAAGAAAGCACAAAAGAAATAAATCAATTTATAAGGAAGCACGAGCGCTAGATCTACTAACAAGGGTAATTTTAAGAGTAAAATAATTTGACGAAAAAAGGCTTTTAGGTCACAAAATTAACTGATGAGGTCATCCATTACTTATTTTCTAAGAGCATCAAAAAAAGTAATGTTTTTACGAGGCTAGTGAAATAGTTTTTTAGTCGAATACTTTTTATCCACAGATCGCTTGAAAGATAAGTATCTAAGTAAAAGATTGAATCTAGATTAAACATATCAGGCTTTACAAATTTATTATAATAATGCAATAAATAAAATCATCATTTTTATTTTAAAGGACAATAAAGAGATTTTCGATCACTAATATTTGTTTTTGTTCTCTAATTCCGAAATATAAAAGGCAACCTTTTTTATCCTACATAAAAGAAGAACTACCTATGTATAAATATTTTTTTTAATGGACTAGTCTAGTGATTTTTTTTTATATTTGCATCTTATAAAATAGGTTTTTAGTGGTTCAACTGTACAAATAAAATTTTTATAAAATTAATTCTCTAGCCATAATCGGCTTTTGAAATTTAAATTTAAGGGTTACATACGTCATAAGTGGTAAGTGACGTTTTTCAATAAGATTGGTAGAAAATTTGCGATGTGGTCGATATGCTTTAATATTAACCGAGAAAATTATCTTTCTCTTATTTGTTGTCATTAAAAAGAGATAAATATATCGGTAATTTTGTTCTCTGATTGACACTTTATCAAATAAGGAGTAAAACACTAAACAAAATATTCTGTAACTTTCGTTAGTTTAATTTGTTGTTTGGTTGTGTTTGGTTTATGAAAGAAATTACTTCTATACTATTTTTGGTTCGAAAATAAAAATCCCTAACACCTTCTCTTGGTGTTATAGCGGTTCTTTCAAAAATTACCAATAGAAGTAATTGTTCTCTCGGGGAGCAACACTTCTATCGGTACAGTGAGATAACGAATTTCAAGAATACCGTTTTGTCATTTTCAAAAGAACCACGCCCACTTTCTATTGGCTGTTCCATTCTATCACCGGCAAGAATAGGGGTCTTGTTTGTTTATTACAGATAAAGACGATTTTCTCTCCTGTCATATATCTTGTCAACTGGTACAATCAGTTAGTCACAGAACACGGTGTTTTGTGCCGCCAGTTCTTTGAGAATACTTGAAACGAACGTAGCTAAAATGTGACAACGTTGACTTTTAAACACACTTCATTATTGGTTATTAGTTGGCGCTATGTTTAAAACTTACTAATTATTTATTGCTAAATTTTACGAAATGAGAAACATTAATTGCAAAATGAATACCAATATAAATAAGTAGATATCTTATCATAAATATATATATATTGAGATGATTTTCTAATTTTCTCAATAAAGAATTAAATTTTGAATTTTAATTTTTAAATTACTAATTATTTATAGGGTAGGGTTTCAACATCAACTTTATTTTAATTTTTTTTATTATTTTGAAGTTTTAATAATTCCAAAGTCAGCTAATGCCTAACAAATTCCTATCTGCTACTCCTATCTAGTTTTAACTAATTACTTAACTATTTTAACTAATTAAACTAACATTAACTACCGCTTATTGTCCTTTAATTCCCAATATTCTTTTTCTCACTTCTTCTACGAACACCAGGTTACCATCACCTTCCCCAAAGGTCCACTTTCCAATACTTTTATCTTCCTATTCCTTTTTTCTTTTATTTTCTTACTTTAGTTTTAATCAGTTTGTATTTTTATTATTTATTTTCTGAATAAATTTACTATTCAAGTAAATATTAATATTAACTTTACTTTTCTCTTCTTTAATCTCCTACTGAAATGTCAAATTAATTCTCTCTTCATAAACTGGAACTGCTTTACTATTTAAATAAACTTCTATAACTGGTTTCTTTTTATTTATTATTGATTAAACCTCTTCCTCTAGACTTTTTACTTTTTAAATTATCTATTTCAACTCTTTGACCTTTTTAATTCAACCATCCAAATTTAATTTCTTTCTTAACTCTCTTTACTTTTTTATTCATCCATCAACTCTCTGTCAAACTTACGATCCTCGGCAACCAACTTTCTTGATCACTACTCACTTGCACTACTTATCTATCCTTAATCTAATACAAGTGTTGTTTACATTACATGAATTTTTATACTCTAAACTAATAAAAATTAACTTTGACATTTACTTCAAATTTTGACATTTCTCCAAAAAAAATAAAAAATCAAATATTAAATTAAAATAAATTTTGAAATGACCCTTAAAAATACCCTTTCAATTCCCCCCAATTAAAATTTTGCATAAATTTAAATTTTATTTTGAATTTATGAAAATTTAATTTTCTTATTAGTAAACTATCTCATGGTCTTATTTTATTTTTATGGTATATTATTTATTCTTATTGTGGCATGTCTTCATGATATTTAAAAACACTTTCAATATTAAAAACTCCTCTGAATCGGCCAGTATTTGGATCTACCAACCGATAACTATTCTGAGGATTTTCATTATCAACCAAATATGGACCTTCAAAAGGTAATAACAGTTTTCCACAAATATTCTTTTCTCTTCTGGGTATTTGCAAAGCCCTAATAATAACTAATTCTCCTTTTTTGAAAGTCGTCCCTTTCTTCCCTCTCTTGTTTAATGTATCTATTTGCTTGTTTTTGTAAATTCTTATTAACTTTTTCTAAAATTTCATTGATTCCCAAATGTCTATCTATTTCCCATTTTCTTTCTGGTAAATTGCCAGTCATTAAATATTCTGGACATTCCTCTATTACACCATGCGGGGTTTGGTTTAAAAATCTTTCTACCTGTGTTAAATTATTTTCCCACTGTTCATGATGTTTTGTACATAAAATTCTTAAATATTTTAAAATCTCTTTCACATATCTCTCTGCAGGATTTGATGATGGTTTTCTAATGCTAGTAAACTTTAATTGTATTTGATTATCTTGACAAAATTTCCTCAATCTTCCACTTTCAAAATATGTTGCATGATCCAAAATGATTTTGTCAGGTTTCCCTACAATTTCTTTAAAATTTTTTAAACACTCTATTACTACTTTAGTGGTGGTTCTCTTGCATGGATATACCTTGACATATTTTGTGTAAATATCAATCATTACAAAGATGTGTTTGTTTCTTTGCACACTATGGACTAGATTACTTATAAAGTCAACTGCAACTACTTGTAAAGGTTTCTCTGACAAAATTGGTTTGGGTATATTTATATTATGATAATTTTTTCTTTTGTTAATTGACACACTTTACAAAATTTACAGATTTCTTTAGAAATTACCAGATCCCGTTTTGCATAATAGTTTTCTCTGAACAACATCCACAATTTCCGTGCTCCAATGTGTCCATATTCTTCATGTAGATTTTGTAATATGTCTCTAGCCAAACCTCTGGTAATAATAAAGACCTCTCTATCTTCTAATTTTTTATACCAAACTCCATCAATGTTACAAGCCTTTTCTTTTATTGTTTGTTCTAGATTTTGTTGATCTTCCATAATCTTCCTCAATGAATAGAGTCCTTCTTCTTGCTTCAATCTGTTAATACCAATTCTAAATTTGCTCATTTCATGTCCCATCTGTGTTTCTCTGCTCAAGATGTCTGCTATTATATTCTGTTTACCTGGAATGTATCGGATCTCAAAATCATACTCCTGTAACAAAAGTATCCAGCGATGTACCCTATTATTGGCATATCTATTCTTCAACATAGCTGTTAGAGCTGAATGGTCACTCTCTAATATAAATTTTGCACCTAGTAGAAAAAACCGTAACTTAGTGATACAGAATACAATACTTGCCATCTCCAACTCAGTAACTGAGTACTTTCTCTCAAAACTTTTTGTCACTCGTGACACAAAGCTTATTGGAACTTCTAGTCCTTGTTGGTTTTGTATTAACACTCCAGCCAGTCTTTCACAAGAAGCATCTGTCCTTAATATGAAGGGCTGATCATATTGTGGATGGTAAACTTGTAAGTTCTTCGAAAAAATTTGTTTTAACATTTGGAACGCTGCCTCTCTTTCTTCTGTCCACTGCCACTTGACATTTTTCTTTAGTAATTCCATCAAAGGTAACTCCATTCTACTCAGATCTGGGATGAGCCTTTTATAATAGTTTAAAATACCTAAAAATCCTCTAAGAGTTTTTATGTTAATTGGAGTCTGAAATTCTTGAATGGTCTTTACTCTTTCTGGATCCATGCTTACTCCTTTAGTGTTTAAAACATAGCCTAAATATTTAACCTCTTGTTGGTAAAATTGACATTTCTCTAGATTTAATTTTAAACCTGCCAGTTCTAATTCTTTCAAAACTATTTTTAGATGTTGCAGATGCTGATTTATATCTTCTGAGAAAATTAAAATATCGTCGATATAATGGAGAATAAAAGTTTCATATTTATTTAAAATGGAATGTAAAGTTCTTACCAAAGCAGCACATGAACTCTGTAACCCAAAAGGTACTACGCAAAACTGGTAGACAATTCCATCCACCATGAATGCAGTGTATTGTCGACTTTTCTTGTCTAATGGAATTAGCCAGAAACTGTGCTTAAGGTCTAATTTTGAGAAAACTTTTGCCTTTGTGATTCTACCAAATATTCCTTCAACATTCATGGGGCTTTCATACTGCTTCTTTGTATAAGCATTAATATTCCTTGCATCTAAACATATCCGGATATCCCCAGACTTTTTCCTAACACAGGTAATTGCATTTATATATGATGAATCACTTCTCTCGATTATTCCGTCCTTGAGCATTTTTTCTAGTTCTTTATATACCTCATTTTTAATTTTATATGGGATGGGATAAGTTTTAATTTTAAAATTTGTAATTTCTTTTGTTACTTCTAATTTATGTATATACTTGTTTGCAACACAAATTTCTTCATTAAATAATCGCTGATGTTGGTTCAGCAATTTTCTTACTTCTTCTTTGTGTTCTTCTGCACAAATGTTTTCATATTCGTCTACTGGCATAGCCTCCATCTGACATAATTGACAAATTCCTTTATCTACGACATTTTCCTTTTTTGTATTAATGAAAGGTATTACCTCTTGGTTAATTTCTAAAGAAGAATTCTTATAGTTAATAGTCATTTTATGGTTTTCCAATTCATCTGTTCCCAAAATGATATCAAAATTTAAATTATTAACTACCAACATTTGCATTTTATAACTACCAGCCCCTATTTGTATATTTTCTATTAAAGTCCTACTTGTTTCATATAGT
The DNA here is from genome assembly GCA_035357415.1 of Ophraella communa. Classification (NCBI taxonomy): domain Eukaryota; kingdom Metazoa; phylum Arthropoda; class Insecta; order Coleoptera; family Chrysomelidae; genus Ophraella; species Ophraella communa. The sequence goes on along the minus strand of CM068984.1, from coordinate 28,460,182 downwards.
TTTTTATTGTTCGCTCCCACTAATGATATTTTATTAGTTTTAATCATTATAATATCGTTTATTTCCAAACTATCCATTAAATTTTTGTTTATTAAAGTTACTTCAGATCCGGTATCAATTAAAATTTTACATTCAATATTTTTCAAAATTCCCTTTATAAATAATAAATTTGTAATTTCATTTTTTTCTGATTCACTACTTTCATGAATAAACTCTCGTGGATGTTCGTATTTGGAAGAATAAATAATATTATAGACATGGAAGCGATTTATTGAAAATTTTGCTCTTGTTGTCCAGGCACAGTCCCCAAATTTTCTTCATCTGGCCTAATCATATTAATCTGTCTCTGGTGGTCATTCTCTCTATTTCCCCTACCATCATTTCGATTCCCTTCATTATTCCTGTAATTATCATTAATTTGTCTCCTGTTTTCCCTATCCCTATCCTGTCTTTGATCTCTTCTATTCTGTTGCCAATTATTGTTCCTGTTCCCATTTCCATTGTAACCCACTCTATCGTTATGTACATTACTGCTATTTTCCCTGTTTCCATATCTATTGTTTCCATAATTGTTATTACCAAAATTTCTATAGTTATTCGGTTCATGGTTTGCTCTTCTTATCCCATTATTATTAAAAACTTCCCTATGATTCCTATTGTCATTTCTCTCTTGCCCTGTATTGTAACAGTTTTTTCCTGTTTCTCTGTTACTTCTTTCCAACCTCATCAGATAATTAGACAAACCTTCCATTGTCTTAATATTATGTAGTGCTATGGTTTCAGTCACTTCCTGATTGAAATGTCGAGCTATGTATAAGACAATTTCCTCTTCTCGTAAGCTTGGTTCCAAATATTGAGCATTGTTGTACACCTGCATGGCATAAGCATTAAAATTCCTGCCCCGATAATAATCAAATTTCCCGAAATATAATTTTTCCCGATAATTTGCTTGCTGATTTTCCCCCAAAAATATTTAAGAAATTCTTCTTCAAATTTGGCCAAATTGTGAATGTTCTGTTCTTTGTTACAGAACCATACTAGTGGATGACCTACTAACATACTCCGTAAAATTAATTTTTGCTCTATTATATCAGTATTATGTTTAAGTTTATTTCTAATTATGTTAATGAAAATTTTCGGATGAATTGTATTTAAATTTCCATCAAATTTGATACCTATATCTTGACAATTATTTACCCCTGTATAAAAGACCGAACAACCTTGCCCTATATGTCGTCGTACCTGATCTTCTGCTCTACCTATTTCCTCTTGTGTTTGTTTCCTAAACTTCTGCAATTCTAACCCTAACTCTCCTTTAAATTTTTCCATACTCTCTTCTTGTTTTTCACCCTGTTCCTTCAAATTTCCAATTTCTTTATCCATATTTTTCTTCTATTCTTTGAATGGTTTTATTTGTCTTGATTATCTCCTTGCCCAAATTTGTGACCTTTTCTGTATTTTCTTTTATCTTCTTAGTGTTCTCTGCTACCTCCAACTTAAGTTCTTTTCCATTTTTCTTTAAATTATCCATTTCTGTAGACTGTTGATTTTCCACCTCCATCAATCTTCCTATCATTTCATTTCTTACTTCTTCTTTTGTCTTTTCAATTTTTCGTTTAATTCCTTCGACTTCTTTTTTAACTTCTTTGCTTTCATGTTTAATATTTCGTATTTCTTCCATGCCTATGCTGAATTCTGTTGTCAACTCGGTAAACTTCTTTTCTACATCTAAAAATTTCTTATCCAATTTCTCCTCTAGTTTCCTGTTTAATTTCTCATTATTTTCATCCAAATTCTTCTTCATTTCTTCTTTAGTTGCATCTAAATTCTTCTTCATATCTTTTTTGTTTTCATCCAGTTTTTTATTCAAATCAATCAACATTTCCCTTAACCAATTATCACTCCTTGCCGTTTCTTGTCTTCTATCGGTCTCTTGTTCTCTCATTTTACTCTTTCCACATCTTTCAAACATTCCTACTTCACCCTGTTCATTTCCATCTCCTTCTGTCTCCTGTCCTTGTATCAAATGATCTGCTATAAAATCTCCTGCACCTCTATTCCTTTCCTCGTCAACCTGTACCTCTGAATCCATTCTTTCCCTCTGCTCCTCAATCTGTCCTTCTCGCATTTCCCCTACTTGTTTTCCATCCCTAAGTTTCATTCTTCTTTCTTCCATTTTTTTTATTCTTGATTATTTATTAATTTAAATTGTATCGAGACCCTTTTATTCAGGTCCCTACTCGGGCGCCAATTGAGATGATTTTCTAATTTTCTCAATAAAGAATTAAATTTTGAATTTTAATTTTTAAATTACTAATTATTTATAGGGTAGGGTTTCAACATCAACTTTATTTTAATTTTTTTTATTATTTTGAAGTTTTAATAATTCCAAAGTCAGCTAATGCCTAACAAATTCCTATCTGCTACTCCTATCTAGTTTTAACTAATTACTTAACTATTTTAACTAATTAAACTAACCTTAACTACCGCTTATTGTCCTTTAATTCCCAATATTCTTTTTCTCACTTCTTCTACGAACACCAGGTTACCATCACCTTCCCCAAAGGTCCACTTTCCAATACTTTTATCTTCCTATTCCTTTTTTCTTTTATTTTCTTACTTTAGTTTTAATCAGTTTATATTTTTATTATTTATTTTCTGAATAAATTTACTATTCAAGTAAATATTAATATTAACTTTACTTTTCTCTTCTTTAATCTCCTACTGAAATGTCAAATTAATTCTCTCTTCATAAACTGGAACTGCTTTACTATTTAAATAAACTTCTATAACTGGTTTCTTTTTATTTATTATTGATTAAACCTCTTCCTCTAGACTTTTTACTTTTTAAATTATCTATTTCAACTCTTTGACCTTTTTAATTCAACCATCCAAATTTAATTTCTTTCTTAACTCTCTTTACTTTTTTATTCATCCATCAACTCTCTGTCAAACTTACGATCCTCGGCAACCAACTTTCTTGATCACTACTCACTTGCACTACTTATCTATCCTTAATCTAATACAAGTGTTGTTTACATTACATGAATTTTTATACTCTAAACTAATAAAAATTAACTTTGACATTTACTTCAAATTTTGACATTTCTCCAAAAAAAATAAAAAATCAAATATTAAATTAAAATAAATTTTGAAATGACCCTTAAAAATACCCTTTCAATATATATAATAAATATATATATAATATAAATATATATTGCTATCATTTTGATTAATATGATCCTACTAAACTAGTCCATTAATACAAATTAATTAAAAAATTAAATTATTTTTGTATAAAAAATTTATATTTATATAAAAAATCTCAAGATTGTAATGAAATTTATATTATTTAAAGACACTTAATGGATTAGACAATTGTATAAAATTTAGTTGATGTAAATAAATGTATCGCAAATGAATTACCAGGCGGTTAGTTTTTGACATAATACCTACCAATCGATTGGGTATATTCCGTCAACTCTTCCGCATTACATTTCACCCCAGTTAAAGCTTTACTGCTGCCAGGCCGATTCAGTTATTGCAGGAGGCTTTAAATACGTACATAGAAGATGTCAGTTGTAATCTCCCGCAATCGGCTTGGGCTGTCACCTTTTGCAGAAGCTAATTAAATGGAAAGTATCAAAATGTGACGTTTCAACTACGTTGGAAAGTAATGCGATACGGTGATGTGAGGTTTTTCATTAATAATGAATGTATTAAAAAAATTTGCATTGTAAACATTATCACAGAGGAGTAACAAGGAAAAATCGTATTTTAAAATTCTTGTTTTTGCATAAATTTTAAAACAGAAAATTTAATAATTATGGTCGTATAAAATTCAAACAAATATATTGAAATAATTTTTTTGGTTAATACGAAAATTGAATGATTATAAAAAAATATTAATAATAAACTAGCAAGAGATATAAATTAAGATGTTTATACATGATCCTGTAAAATATTGCAAATTAGACGCTAATAAAACCCTTTTATCATAGAATAATTAATTATAGATTTAATAAATAAAATCCTTATTAATACTTGTCCTAGAATCCAAATAAAAAGTTGGCCACAGAATTCCTTAAAAATATAAAATAAGTTTTTATATTTTACACTTATAAAAATCTTCATTATAAAATGCATTTAAGTATCGTAATGTAACTTTTACGCACAAAAATTTTTGTTTTACATTGTTGGCAACATAAGTGAAGTGTCTAATGATAAGACTATTACCAATGACATTTGTGGCTAATAGCTAACAGCAATATATTGTTCTCTAAGAAATTATATGTGAATATGAATAACATCTTTTACTTATATAATATATTTCTTCAAATAAGAAAATAATAGGCAATAAATTATTGTGGAAGTGTATTTGGTGCAATATTCATTTTAAATATTTTGAAACATTAAGATTTGATAATTTGAATTTCTTATAAATTAGACACAGTGCCACTAACATTCTTTTTAAAATCCCTTTTTTTACACTAGCTGGGAAAAAGGTTAAAAAATGTCAAATTTCTTTTATACCATCCGGTTCTACGTTTAATTTGTAAAAAAAATTGTAGTAAAAGTTTTTGCAGACCAAATATTTCATTTTTTCACCCCCCGAGTTTTTGATATTTTTAAACTTTCAATAAACTTCCAATCAAATCCAGACGGTGAAAAATATCGCAATGAAACAAAAACAGTCATCTTCGGCTTATCGAGATCTATTAGGAACCGGGATTACTCTTTTTAAAATATTAAAAGACTTTTCAGCATCGTCGTGAATGTTGTAAAAATTCTTACTTTTTCGAAGGTACATCTTTTTCACCTACTCCGGTCCTGAACAAAAATGGAGAAATACAACTAAAAGTTATCTAAGTATAAGGATTGTTTCGTAATTGGACAAGCTTTAAGATGGTATGATTTTTTTGGAAAATTGTTATTACACCCCCTCCAGAATCGAACAAAGTTAAAGATTTAAAAATTTCGACTTTAAATTTTTCCACTTTGACGGTTGATGAGGACCACCCTCAATCGATTTTCCCCTTTATCCCTTTATCCCTTTATCCCTTTATCCCTTTATCCCTTTATCCCTTTATCCCTTTATCCCTTTATCCCTTTATCCCTTTATCCCTTTATCCCTTTATCCCTTTATCCCTTTATCCCTTTATCCCTTTATCCCTTTATCCCTTTATCCCTTTATCCCTTTATCCCTTTATCCCTTTATCCCTTTATCCCTTTATCCCTTTATCCCTTTATCCCTTTATCCCTTTATCCCTTTATCCCTTTATCCCTTTATCCCTTTATCCCTTTATCCCTTTATCCCTTTATCCCTTTATCCCTTTATCCCTTTATCCCTTTATCCCTTTATCCCTTTATCCCTTTATCCCTTTATCCCTTTATCCCTTTATCCCTTTATCCCTTTATCCCTTTATCCCTTTATCCCTTTATCCCTTTATCCCTTTATCCCTTTATCCCTTTATCCCTTTATCCCTTTATCCCTTTATCCCTTTATCCCTTTATCCCTTTATCCCTTTATCCCTTTATCCCTTTATTCTTTTATCCCTTTATCCCTTTATCCCTTTATCCCTTTATCCCTTTATCCCTTTATCCCTTTATCCCTTTATCCCTTTATCCCTTTATCCCTTTATCCCTTTATCCCTTTATCCCTTTATCCCTTTATCCCTTTATCCCTTTATCCCTTTATCCCTTTATCCCTTTATCCCTTTATCCCTTTATCCCTTTATCCCTTTATCCCTTTATCCCTTTATCCTTTGTCCCTTTATCCTTTGTCACTTTATCCCTTTACAACAATTTGTTCTGGCTTTCGTTTCCACCGAATCAGCGTCCGTAAAATGAATTTTTCCTACGACCACATATGAAAGTGCTAGATTGCACACTTATTTGTACTTAAGAAAGTAGCTAATATCAATACACGTATTGAAAAGTAAAAAAATATAGTTCTATGATCTGTTACATTTACGTCAAATTTATCAATAGTAAACACATGAATGACAAAGCAAGGACCATTTAATTTTTTTTTAAATCTTCCTTGTGTCAAATATTGTATTGTAATTGCCAATACAAATTTTTCTGTATAAAGTAAGAATAAAGAATAAAGTTTCTTATAGGGTTTTAAATTTTTAAAAAATGAACATATTTTTATTCAGTGTTATTATTTTTATAAAAACACTTTTAGAAAGAAGAACAGTTTATTCTTCTTTTTTATATTGGGTTATGTTCCGTGCACGTGTCGAATGCGGATTTTTGAAGTTATGTTTGTGTTTCTGTTTACAATTATCTTTGTGTCTATTATTATTACATTACTTTTCAATTAATTTCACCAACTGACCATTTTACTTTTAATTTTTATAGAGCCCACAAAAAAATTAAAATGTCATTTATCTAATAAAGAATTTTGATGTGAATTCCTAAGAAAGGTGGTTATTTGATTTTAATTAATTATATTTTCATGCAATATATAAACTCGTTTAAATCCTAATTTTTAACATGACTAACAAATAAAATAAATTTTATAAATAAATTTAAAATATTTATTATAATAAGAAATATTGGGATCGTAGGAAAAATCGTGTACACAACGCGTTGGAAAGTGTATTTCTTGCACTCGTTACGTTTCCGCTCTCGCCACTACGCGGCTCGTGCTAAACTTCACTTGTGCGTAATACTTCACTTTCCACACTCGTTATGTAATATACTATTATTGTTAAAAAAATTAGTTTTACATCTGGTTAATATTTTGTTTTATAATTTATACCAAATTGCATTTGGTGAATGATTTTTTCCGATATAAATTAGAAAAATTAAGTTATCAGTGGTAACTCTTATTTATTTTCCGTGCTGTATATCACTCACTGTTAAGAGAACGACGCGCTCTGCCTAAATGTAATGGAGTAATCGTGTACGCGTCTTTTTTTCCACTGCACGTCACTGAGAATGACATCGTTCTCATTTGAAGGGTTAATTATATAATCAGTCCGTTGTTCAGGTAGCGGGTGAGTAATTTCAGGATTTGGAAGTTAATAATTTGTGAATTTCTTGCACGTACTAAAGCTTTTGGTTGACTTACTGAGTTGGGAAAATCGTCGAGTGTTAAATTTATTGGGTATGTTAGGGATATACATATACAAGATGGATAAAATATGAATAGGTCGGTTTCGGAATACGTAATGTTGTAATAAAAGGGACAAAGTTATGTGGTATTTTCAGCGATACCACATTTCTTTGTTTAGTTATGTAAAGCTTCACTAGTGGTCGTATTTATTACGCGAATCCTTCGACCTTACTACCTAGGGTAAAACATAAAGTAACTGTACTAAAGAAAATTAAAAAACGAATAAAAATATGTTGTTTTTTATCATAAAGAATCTATTTGTGTGGAGAATTTTATTTCGCTGAGAGAAATTTTACAGTTGACACGATTTCCGTGGTTGTTTTTCTTCATAAAAATAAATGATGAGTATTAATCGGCTTGATTACGCGAACGGATGAGATTCTTGATTAAAACTTTTTCTACAAAGCGCCATTTCTGATTTGTGTGGGGAATGGATTCAATTACAAAATACCCAGCCTTTCCTTTCAGGAAGAGAATTACTATCATTAAGGAAGGTACGTACAATTTGTTGTAAAAACATGGCCGATGTATGATTTCGACAGTTAAAACTTTTTTTCTTAAACCATTTAGAAAAAGACGCCATTCTGTTATGTTGTCATTATTCTTTTGGGTTATTTATGTTTCGATAACATTCAGTAATTAATAAGGATAAACAATAATCAAATATTTAGGAAGAAGTTAGACATGTACGAGGAGGGTTCGTTGTCTATCTCTGCACAGAGAAATTCAATGCTCTACGACGGTTGTCTAAAAAGTTTCCGACCTTTCTTCAAATTAATTTTTATTTTTCTAGATAGTCTCCTTGTAAGTCTATACACTTCTCCATCTCTTCAACCCGTTCAAATAGTACTCGGCGTCTTTCTCTGCAAAATATTTGTTTACGAAGGTGATGGCCTCTTCATTCGACGAAAATCTCTGTCCTCCGAGTGCAACTTTTAGCTTAGGGAACAAAAAAAGTCGCTTGGGGCTAGATCCGGTGAGTAAGGAGGGTGGTCAAGCAGTTCAAAACGTAATTCGTGAATTTTCGCCATGGCAACCCTTGAGGTGTGAGACGGCGCATTGTCTTGGTGAAACAAAATTCTTTTTTTCTGCAAATGTGGCCGTTTTTCCGCAATTTCTGCCTTCAGCTTGTCAAGTAATGATGCGTAGTATGCTCCTGTAATGGTTTTTCCTTTTTGAAGATAATCGATTTAGATAACTCCATGACTATCCCAGAAAACAGTTGCCATCACTTTCCCAGCCGAAGGAACAACCATTTTTTGGAGACGATTCCCCCTTCGCAGTCCATTGTTTTGACTGTGTTTGTGTTTCTGGAGTATAATGGTGTTTCCAAGTTTCATCTATAGTAATTAATCGGCGCCAAAACTCTGATTTATTGCGCCTAAACTGCGCCAACAGAGAGTTGGAAATGTTCATTCGAACACGTTTTTGGTCCAAAGTGAGCAAACGCGACACCCAACGCGCGGACAGCTTTCTCATGTCTAAATATTGATTCAATATGTGAAAAACACGTTCTTTGTACATAATTATAGCCTCTGCTATCTCTCTTATTTTAATTCGACGGTTGTCTAGCACCATTTGGTGAACTTGATTGATATTATCGTCAGTGGTTGCAGTTTTTGGACGTCTCGAACGTTCATCGTCACCCAAGCTGGTACGGTCACGTTTAAATTCAGCAGCCCAAAATGTCACGGTGGCAAATGATGGTGCAGAGTCCCCGTACACAGCGTCCAACTCGTCTTTGATTTGCGTAGGCGTATTGCCTTTCAAAAACAAATATTTAATGACAGCTCGATACTCGATTTTTTCTATTTTTATAAAAACACTCACATCGACTCACTTAAATGATTGTCAAACATCAATTGCGCGTCTAAAATGGCTAAAATTTTAGTGGGTACCTTTCAAAGCATGCGCAAACAGCTGACTGACATAGCTATAGCAGGAAACGAAATAATTAACAGAAATCTTACAGGTATATCAATTTCAATCAAGTTTAAAAATCACTTTAGAATCTAAGAATAATAAACACATTTTCGTTTAAACTTAACTTTTACGTTTTATTAAAAAAATCGCTTTTAAAGAGACCTGTTTCCCTAATATTAGCGTCGTCAATCTGACCTCTTTGCGTCCACCAGTCTGCAGACCATTTTCTCCTATTTTACAAAGCATTTCCCTGTCTTATGACCACTTTTCCCACAAATTCTACAGAGAAATGCCTTTCTGCATTCTCTAACTAAGTACCCCTCTCCTTGCAAATCCAACATACGGCCTTTTCCTTTTCTTTCTCCACTCTACACATCGCTGCCTTATAGCCTTTAGCTCCATAGGCAAAGCATCTGCCCTCCTCCCTCCCATCTACAATTGTTACTCTATTCCATCCAAATTTCATTTTCTGCTTTCCCAATAAACATTCTGCCCTCACTACTTTCATTTTCATCCCGTTTCTCCCCCTTACTGCCTTCATCACCTTAGATTACTTTCCTACCCATTTTTCTATTCCTTCCTTTATTTCCATCCAAGCATCTATCCCTATTACTTTAATGGTTCTTAGCGCTGTCCTTGCCACATTCTTTACCTCTATAATCACCTCCCTATTCCTTGATACCCTAAGTCTATCAACCCAACCTTTCATTTTCCCCAACACTTCGTTGAGCCTCTCAATGCCCTTTCGATCGTTATTCGCCACACCCTTAAGGATAACCGTCTCGTTCCTTTTATCCTTTACCCTTTCCCTTTCCGTGTATATTGCTAACCTAGTTCCTCTTATTCTAGCCATGCTACCATCTTACTCAACCCTTCCGTCTCCATATATTCTAGCTTGTGAATCCTGACGCTGTCGCCGCTTCCTATCACAAACCTGATTCTGAGAGAGGCGGCTCGATCCATCTTTAAGCCCAGGCTTATGCAGTATTTAACTCTTCAACTCAAATCAGTAGTGGTTACGACGAAATGAAAGAGCAGGGTCTATGTTGTTTAAGTGCGATTAAAGCTTTTATGCTTCACCCTCCCCATGTATTTTTTAATTTTAAAAGAAAAAGAAGATTATGAAAAAATGGCATTTAAGAACAGATTATGTTTTGATGTAAGGTAAATGCACCATATGTTAAGAGGGTGAGTATATTCTGAAAAACTTATTGAAACCCCTGAAACTTAAATCTTGTTAAAATGGAAATGTCCCGTTTCCAGGACAGCCGTTTAAAAAAAAAGGATGACGGACAGTTAATTACAGGGTAAGTTGATCGATTGCACGTTACGTAAAGAAATAAAATTATTAGAATAAAATCGATAGGAAATTTAAGATATTTTTTTGAGAAAAAGGAAATTGATTTCTGAATTATTGTAACTTTCAATTTGAATTCCATGGTCTGATGTAGTGGAAATAATTAACATTCGAAATAATCGGAAGCAAGATTATAAAATTAATGTTTTAAAAAGTTCTTTTAAAACTGGAAAAGCTTGTTTTAAGAATTTAAATTGAAAATAACGCATACTACTACATGTGAAACAGTTGAAATAATAAACTTTTAAAAATACCTTTAGCTTTGTCATATCAAAAGTTTCAAAACGATTTATTACGTATACTTAAAATCGGTAAAGATAAATAATCCAACTGTATACAGTTTCCGTTAAGAGAGGTCATGTTTTTCACTATGAAAAGCTGATTTTCTAGTAGAACAGATGTGGAAAATCTTAAGAACATATGGGAACACCGGAATCGTATACAAAGAAAAGTTATAAGCAGTATTCTGATATTATCAGACGAATAAAGAAAGTAAGAATAAAAAAAAATTCTTTTTAACGTAACTTCAAAGCTTAATTGAAAAAATCAGGTTTTAAATCACAATGACAGCCGTTTCGCTAAAATTAGCATAGTCAGATTGACATATTGAAGTTACATTTTGTTTGTTTGTAGGTAGATAACTGATGTTGATTAGATAGTATTAAGGCTAGACCGGGTATGGAAGTAATAAGACATAACAAACAAACAAACAAAATGTAACTTTAATATATGTCCATCTGATAATTCTAGCGAAACGGCTGTCATTGTGATTTAAAAACTGATTTTTTTCAATTAAACTTGGAAGTTACGTTAAAACGAAGAGTTTTCTATTATTCTTAATAAGTTTGACTATCAAAGAGTAAGGGTTAGTACAATAAATTTAAATAAAGAGAGGAAACAAAACAGACAAGTTTACACATTTACACAAAAAGGGGAAATGGCAGTAATAAAAGCTCAGCATGCATTCAATGAAGTAAATTATTCACATCTAAAAATTTGACTATTGGGCAATCCAAAAGAAAAAAACCCAAAGTCAATGTCATTGAATTTATTTTCTGTTTCCCATATTTGCCTATTTAAATTATATATCACTTTTATTAGCTTGGTTCCTCAGTACTTAATGATCTCATTTACCATTTTCTGGTACAAGATTATTTATAATTTTGGCAGCATCCTCTCCTAAGGAAGCTCTTTGTTCTTTTTCTTTATCTTAAGCACCGGTTCATCTTCTCGTTTTGTTAATACGCACGTGTTTTCTATTTTTACTAAGTTTCTTTTTCTATTTTGTCTTCTAATGTATTGTTACAGTTTGTAGTTATATATTTTAATTGTGATTTTCTATGTATTTTATTAATTTGTTAATACAATAAACTTGTTTTTCCAATAATTTAGTTTTTGGTTACTTATTTTTATATATTTTTCTATTAGAGAACTCTCACGGCGTAATAATAATTTTAAATAATAATGAAAATTCAGCTTGTTTGGTTTATTTACATTTCCAAATATATCTATGTCGTAGACAGAATATTAAATAAGCCATAGCGTAAAATAACTAGCCAGATTATAATGTGGCCACAGGATTGTCAAACGTTGATTATAACGTAATATTTTTACATTACTGCTACTACATTTCGTCAGTTGCGAAGTGGCCAAAGTATTTTTAGCCATATCGTCAATGTGTCATCTTAACCTCTCTTTTCTGAACTGAATGTCAGCAATAGTCAGTTTGATTGAATGTTTTATATCATTCCTCATATATTCGAATCCAACAAAGAAATTTCTGATTAATAATAAAAAAAATAAATAATAAACCTTCGATTGTTAAAAACATTAATTCTAATAAAACAATCTGGATAGGTAATAAAATGTATAATAATTTATTAAAATCTTTCAGTTTCTCTTCTGTTAATATGGTGTCTACCCCAAAAAGTGCCTTGTATGGTGATCGTCCCATTACTCTGTGAAAAGAAGAGTTTTTGTGTCATTGAACATCCAAGTAACTAATTTTGAGTATTGCCCCTACTCCAACACCTTATCATGTTTTCGCATCTTGATTGCTACGTTCTACACTCCCGTGGCTTTGAGGATTTCTAATATTTTACATGCTGGCCACTGTGAAACTAATTCATTTTTTTCCTTCTCTTTCTTTATCACTTTGGTGCTCAAAAATCTAGAAAAATTTTAAGCAATTCATACGATATTTCTGTGGTTTGCCTTTTCAAGGGTCTTAAGTGAACAAATTTTGAAAGGTTATTAAGAGCCATTTATAATCGCCATCTGGAGTTGACTGAAAGTCTATTAGGTCAACTCGACCACGGACATTTCAGTATTGGTTTAAAGTGTGTTTTATAACAATTCCTTTTTGAATTTGTCCTTTTTTTTGCACATCTTTGGCAAAATTGTATAAATAGGTACTTCAATACAAGTGCAGGAAATTTGAATTTTTTTGTTGCTATTTTCAATTCATCTCTTCCCTCATGTCCTGTATTTTGATAATATTTTAATAACTTTTCATCAATTTTGTCGTAAATAAAAATTAATAAGCCTTCTTCCTCTTTTTGATTTTTTTTATTATTTTCTTCAAGTCGCCCATTGCTCATTTGTTCTTCTGGATTTATTTTGAATCGCACCTCTCGATTCCATTATTATTTGGATTACTTCAGTATGGCGTTGTGAAGACCAAGCCTTTCTTAATTTTGCAAAATGTCTATCGCCATGATACCTTAATTTAAATTAAAGTCATTACAAACTTTAAAATCAAACCTGACTCAGCGCTATATTAGACACTTTGCTTACAGAAGCTGAATGCGTTCTCAATAAAGTGCACGATCAATGGAACGCACCTGATTTTACCTTTAACTGAACGCAACCCCTAATCAGATCACAGCTAGACAACTGACAGCTCTCGTCTATAAATTCCGATGCTTCTAATATACCACCACTTTTAGTCGAGAACTTAAACAAGACAGTCATCTTTCTACCGCAATTTATCGTATCTCTTTGGCTAGTGTAAGATACAACTAGCAAAGTCAGGATACAGCAAGTGTACTGGTATGCTATAGATCGAGGTCACAGCAAGCCACAGCAAGTATACCGAATAGTACATATTAAGTTTCCATAAATTACGTAGATACATATAACAACACAACAACCCATTACAAGAATATCAACTGGCATTCAACAGCCCTAAGAACATAACAAACCACTCGAGACCCTTTGGAAACTCGAGACATCAAGCTAAGTACCTACTATACTTTCACTTTCTCTGTCAGACCAGTAAATTAATAAATAAATAGTTATTATTTTTTATCAGTTTCATGTAACAAAAAAACAACTTGGCTGTAAGAGTTAAAGGGTCTATCGTATTCATTTTAACTGCTCATTTAGTTAACTTTAATATTTACTGATAAATTCTTAGTTTCCTTAGTTTCCAACATAAATTCAATAATTTATACCTACTTATTTTCGAAATTCTTCAAGGTGTTTCTATCTTTTTTACCTTAATTTTCTTTTGTTTATATTTATTTTTCTTTTTCTGTATACTCTAATTACTACAAACCGGACCTATAGTGAAACATTAACTTCTGGAGAAAAATAGCTATTTAGCAGTATTAGCACTTACCGCTTACGAACGTCATATTGATTAAAAGCACTTGCAATCGCTTTTTTCACCTGAACGCCCCCAATATTGTGTTAAATTCAGCGTTTGACAATACTGTGGCCAGATTTTATATTTAGGGATTAGAGAACAAAAACAAATACCTATTAATCATCGAAAATCATTTTATTGTTTTTTAAAATATTTCCTATAAAGATCTATGCACTTTTCCATGCGTTTGAACCAATTGTCGAAACACTTTTGCCACTCTGATTGAGGTATCTCCAAAACATGCATTGTGAATGCAGCAACCGCTTCTTTAGGGGTCGAAAAACGTTGACCTCTCAGTTTGTTTTTTACGTACGGAAATAAAAAAAAGTCATTCGATGCCAAGTCATGACTGTAGGCGGATGACTCATCAAATCGATGTTTTGGGTGCTCAAAAATCCAGTTGCTTGAGCAAATGTGTGGGAGCGGCGGTTTGTTTTCCTGATTTTTTGGAAGACAACTGGCAAACAAACGGTTGTGTACCAGTTAGAATTGACTGTTCTGCATTGTTCTAGTAGTACGGTTACATGTTCAGTTTTTCTGAAAAAACAGGCGATTGTTTGCTTGGAAGTGCTTCCTGCGCGAACAACTTTTGTTGGATTGAACTCATCTTGAAACACCCATACAGTCGACTGCTGTTTACTTTTGGGGCTCATACGCGTAAATCCACCGAATACGGAACTACGAATAGAATGGCAAGAACCTAGTTACTGTCTAGATCCGTATGCGACATCGAGTAGCAGCGGTTGTGTTAAAAAGTATTGTCGATAATACAGATTCCTTAAATTTATATCTAGTGCCATCTATCTGTCAATAAGAAGTACTCTGCGATAAAATAGACAGCTACATTTCAAAAAAATTAAAGTAAATAAATATGTTTACAATCAAAAAATGATCATTTATTTATTTATTTTGCTTAAAATACAAATCATGTTTCTAAAGATTATTTCTCAAACACTTGAAAATATGAGGGACATCAAATATGGGAATAATTTCTTGGTCATTGATTACAAAACCAAAATTTCTATTCTCTTCTTTTCTTTTTAAGTATTCCTCCTTCGTTTCACTCATAAGCAGTCTAATAGCTCCGACCTTATTTTCACTTTGGTCACAAACTGTCAATACTACCTTCAAACATATATTTTGACATTTGCAGATTACAACAGCAAATTTTTTAATGCCATGGATTTATGAGGTCCTTCACTAAATGTAAAAGCTAATGGTTGCTTCCACTGTTTATACAGTCCTTTCAGCATAAAAACGTTTGCATGATCTGCTAGTACAGGTTTTCTTTCTTTATAAATTGCAATTTGATTTATTCACTTACCAGGTAAACTTGTGTTCTTATAAGACCTCTTTTGGTACCTAAAACTTTACAGTTACTAGAAAAATACTCACAAAATACATATTTTTTATAAATGTCAACTGACAAGTCTTTATAATTTAAAATCCAGTCACTAAACACACTTGGTTCATTTTTTGGAAAACGATGCATTTTGCCTTCACGATTTGTACATGTAGGTACACAACATTTTCTTTTAGATAAGGGGGGTTGATAGTTTGAATCCAGTTTAGGGACAGAATTATTTGGAAGCACAAAACCAAAGATGATATACACCAACAAAACTAAAAAAACTGAATACAAAACTCCTGCTCTTTTCCTGATTCTCAGAACTACTGTCTCTTTTACTTAATTTTCTTAAAACTGTTTCTCAACAAATACAGATTGATACAGATCTGTTAAATTAAAAAGTATTGTCGTTAATAGTATTAGTAGAGAGACCTCTTCCGAAAAATAGAACAATTAAAATGAGTAGACGCAACGATCAGCGCCATCCTATGGTTGTGTTAAAAATATTAATAAGTAGTATAGGAGTATAGGAGTATATTTGCTTTCATTTCTATTCGTAGTTCCATATTCGGTGCGTAAATCCACGATTCATCTCCTGTCACGATTTCAAATTTCTTTTGACTGTCAAATATTTATGCAATATTAAATGTATGCTGGTCCCACTATTGCCTAAGGTTATCTCACATGACGATCTTCCAATATCAGTTCGCGCACAGCATCAATGGTTTTCTGAACAATGGCTCATGTTGGACAACCTGCACGAATTCATCTTGGAGTGAACTACGGCTTCGATTAAATTCACCATACCATCGATAAACACTGGTCCTTGATGAAGCTTCATCGGCAAAAATTGAATTGCTGAGTTAATCCACGTCCAAAGTTGTAAACAACACAAATAGCGCTCGTTTGTCAAAAAGTCCTGAGTACGTATAACCTCAAGAATGTCCAATTTTACGATAGAGCTGTCAGTTTCCAGTTGCAACCCTAACCAGGGTTGCCATATCCCGAAATATAAAAGACAACCCTCGTAATCTGGATATTCATTTTACACTGGCTACAACATATATATTGTCTAGACTATATTATTTTAGTTACCAGCTTTATTATCTGGCTGCAAAAGTTTTCTTTTTCCCATTAATTTTTTTTCTGGTAAAATTCAAGCTGTAGCCGATAAAATCGGTATGGAGTGATATTCTCGTCGAATAAAATGTAGTTAAGCAAATCAAAAGTTCTAATCGGATGTTTAAATTCCCATATTCGTTTCCCCTAAATGTGTATATATCCAGTTTCTATACAAATTTGCGACGAGAGCAGATTAAACATTAATTTATTCGATAAATGACTCCAGTAAAGTAATTAAGAGTCAGACGTTCAACTGACGGACGTGCGGCATTTAATTTTACGTCGAATTAATACCAACAGTTACACTTCGTTCGACTAAAGAAAATTTCAAACTCATAAGCGAGTAAAATAAAATTAATTAACCAAAAAAAGGTATTTGTAATCTAGCAGAAATTAACTTAGTTAATACATAAATTGGGATTTCGATTACCGTCGCGTCGGCATAAACAATTCCCCTTTATTAAAATTTGATTAACTTAAACGCGAAGGTTATAGAAGGGTTATCGCCATAATTTATTTCTAATCCCTTTTAGATCGATTTCGACGACGAGACGACTCTGAATCTCGTGAAAATGTTAGACCGCAAGTTCCAGAAAATTAAGCCGCAAGGAAGTAGCTCTCCTGTCTAATTGAAAATTTTGTTCAAGTTGAATACTGATGATCAAACCTGAATAATAACCAAAACCCGACCGATGAACAAAGAGAAAAAGGCATTGTTGCAATTAGATTTATTTTCTTCCCCTGCCAATTACGCAATTTGCCTTCATAAAAGTTGCAAATTTCGATACGAGGGCATTGGAATATTTGATCATCAAACGCAGAACAATATTTTTATTTTAAAGGAACGAAATTTTTTTTTAATATACAACGTGTTTCAGAACGATTGGGACATAGGCTAAAGGTAGCAATGACTTCCTCGTTGCGAACATACAGACTACCCTGAACATCTGATGATGATGATTTTTATCTTACTGATATTAAGCTTAAGATTCGCTTCTTTGCTGCTGTTAACGATTTTATCCAGTACTTAGTTTATGCCATTAAAAATTAACACGAGACACAAACTCTGGAGGAAAATGCGGGGACAGAATAATATTTTCTGTTGACCTCTACACAAAATAACATTTTTCGTACTAATTTTAGAACGAAAAATAGCGTATTATTTTACATCTGCATTTTCCGTACGCAAACCTCTTTCCTCCGCAATGAATACGTCACAGAATTTAACTGTTTGTTCGTAGCAATTCATCAATAACAGGCGATTAAACTGACATCTAGTTACCCGTTGCTGTCACGTATCTGATTTTGACATTTTGCAGTTTAAACTCATGAAACAAGTTAGTTGCAATTTAAAATTAAGAAAATGGAGGTTCATTCCGAAAGAGATAGGGATGTAAGTTTTGGTAATATACCTTTGCAATGGCAAAAAATTGCAAATGAAGTTTATATTTATTACCTCAAAAGTCAAGGGTACTTTATGAAAAACAACATAAAGTGTTTTTAAAGTGGTGTCAAAAACACAAGATGAAAAACTTTACAGAAAATATATTGGTTCCATTGTACTTTGCGACCCACGGAATTTACCTTAAATAATGTGGATTAAAATAAAAATTTTACTAATTTCAGTAATTACTTTTAAAATCAGCAATTTAATTCAATAAATAGCACTGATTTAACTCTTTTTAATTCTATTTTACGATAAATATTTTCACTTTAAACTGTAAAGGTTATTATCTTAAACTAAATAAAAGTCTGTTTCAAACCGGAAAAAAATACTTAAATTTTACTATTTTTTAGAAATCTTCTTGACGAAAATTACTTTCAGTTGACACTTAGAGGTTATAAGCACACTATAAAATGGTCTAAATGTCTAGAGTGTCTAGGGAGAGAAGGTAACAAATTGTTATAGTTCTGTCATCTGTTTATAGTTTTATCGGCGTTGTCAATGTTGCTTATTTTCTTTTAGTTACATTAATTTTATATTGTAAAAGATTTTATATATTATGATATTATTTGCATGTATAATAATTAAAATTAAAACAATAAACATAACTAGGATGTTTTTTTTGACATAGATTTGTTTTATGCCCTATATTAAATAAAAAAGGTATTTAACTTACTTATGTACGATAATTTTTCTTTTATTAGGATTTTATTAGATTGGGTAAGGTTAGGTTAGGTTAGGTTTTTCCATATTCATTATTTGTTTGGTTGCCGATTTTCCAGAGAAAATTTTCTCTATTTCAATTGTCCAGAGGTAATTCATGTTGGAATGATTTAAGACCTTGTAGAAGGTTATCTAAAGCATTATTATTAATATTATAATCAAGAATTCAAATTAAAATAGTATTTCAAGAATCAATAAGAGTGTATCCAGAATCTGAACTAGAAGTCTTACTTAAAAAATTAAGTAAAATCAGATGTACAAGGGACAGCAATAAACTATAACAGAACTATTTCCAAGATTATTTTTGGTGTCTATCACCACGGATATTTTAATTTTTCACTTGACCTTGCACATTTTTATCTATCAGCTTTGAAAACAAATTCTTAAAATATTTTTACCAGGTTTTCAATAATTTAAACTTAATTCAAAAAATCTACTTACCGTTTAAGGTCATGCCAGTGAAGGAAAAAATCGTAGGCCAAGTTGATGATGAACACAGTTACTCCGGTTTCTTTAGCCAGCATGCTAAGACCGCCCAGTAATATACTAATCCAAACATGTGAAATTCCATCAGCACGACTAAAACAAAAAACAAAATTAAAGTTACCGATTATTATTAAACTTTTGGTTACAAAAAAATATGATCCAACTGTTAACAAATTACTCATATTTTTAGTATGCTTTTTAGCTGCTGGTTTTATGACGCTCTATTTACAAAACCGACAAACAAAATTTCCCCAGAGAAGAGAATGCCTCCACGATTTTGTTATGCTGTAGACGTGGGTGTTTTTAACTAGTGTTGAACCTCCAGAAAATGAGCGGAAATTACGGACTTACAGAAGGCAACGCACTACTTCAGAACAAGGATAATTAGGGCCAGAAAACATTCAGTAAGACAAAAGATCTGTTTACTAATTATTCATTGTAACAAATATTGTAACATTTTCAATATTATACGAATTAATAATTTATTTTGGCAAATGTGAAAATACAAATAAAAAGACAATACCAGAAGAATAAAGAAAAATAATGAAAACCAAATCCAATAAGAAAATAATAAGATAAAATTGATTGTAGAAGTCCATCTTACTACTGTTCTTAAATAATAAGATTGTTGGGAAAGGTATGGTTTTAATAATTTCTAGCTGTCAATCTGGTAACATATGTCTTAAGTTACCTACTGACATCAGATTTTGTCAGTTTGGACGCAAACATCATGTTCCCAGAAAATGAGATACTTTATAGGGTAGCTTTTACCAGAGTTCTTTACCAAAGTAGATCAAACTCCCTGACTATCTGTAAGAACCATTTCGTAAAATGCATCAGGTAACATCCCAACATCAACATATTGTCTTCTTTATATGTAATAGATTACATTAAAAACTAGAGGAATAAAACTTTCAAAACTAAGTCTAAAACTTAAAATTTATTACGATAAATTTGTTAAAAGACATTTTATCCAGTGTTTGGTTAGACTGTGAACTATTTTTCACTTTACTTCTGTCGTTTAACCATCTGGAACACCTGAAAACTATGCCCTCTCTATTATCCCTCTCGCTATATACACTCGTATATACATCGTAACTAATACCCCACAAAAAGGAATGCCCGCTACTACCTGTACAAGCCAATTGATACCGTTCAAAATCCTGACACGTCTCAATATCTATATTTTGTTCAACACTGGGGCTCACACAAAAGACTTGCTTTTACCACCGCCAATACAAACTTCTTTTGATATTTTCCGGTCCTCCCACATTTGGTAACAACCTTTTCCGTAGCTTTCTTAACGTCTATACTATGTGCCTTCCAAAATGAACCTTCTCTCCCTACCAGACTTAAGATACCTTGCATCCTTTGTCTTTGGAATTACTATTTCTATTAAAAGCAACAACTTCGGTGCCAGTGCCATTTCATTTTCTCTTATCCATCGATTTACAATCCACAATGCCAGTTTTGGTGATATTCATCACCTCTTCCTAGCTTAAGGAAATGACTAATAATATTATCCAAGTAACTTGACATCCCTACGCTGCAATTCCTCAACAATACATACCACCGGTAACGTGTTGAAAACATTTCTGACATCCAACAACCCCACTGCTCACCATCTATCCCCTCTCCTATTCATCCCTGAAATCCTCGTCGTTTCCACCAAACCCTGGATTGCCATTACCGTTGACTTTCTCTAAAACCATTCTGCCATCTTATCGAATGTCCTAAATCAACTGTTGAAAATGAAGAGAATAGCCGAGCGTTTAGTTAGTCTACATATTATTTTTTTTTTGTTTACGTTGCTATATAAAGAAAAATGTCAATTTTGATGTTAATGTCTAAAGATGTTTTTTGGCGACGGATACGCAAGATACTTGAGTATCATGCACTAATGACGTCATAAGTATCAGTTTGACATTGAACAGATACTCAAGTTCGGCAAGTGGCAATTGCTCTAACCTCGAAATCTTTTCAAGAATTACGTATTATTGGGTACATTCAGGAGGTCCCAGCGGCTGAGATCGCTTAGTAAGGAGTCTCTCTGAATGTAGCGCTGCTTGAAAGCTATTCAACAGCGGCTGACTGTTTTGCTCAGCGTAGAAATTTGTCGCTTTCTAAAAAGCGCATCGCGATTTTGACATTAATGACATATCGAAATTGGGTTATGTAGGTTTGTGTTGATCTTAATTATATTCTAAGGTGTTGATTGTTTGGATAAGATTTATCCAATTGATAATTGAAGATAATTATTGCAGTTTTGTACATGAACACAATAGACATATAAAAACCAAAATAAAAATTGGGTTATGTTTTCAAATGTTTTGACTTTTGTTCCGCTGTCAGTGAGCCACGCATTCAGGCGAAACGAAGGCGCTTATTAACAGCGGCCACAGCATGCTGAGTGGCTAGATCTAGCCGCTGGGACCTCCTGAATGTACCCATTTATTCATGGCCGTATTCATAGTCATCCCTTAAGTATGAGTGTGAGGGTAAGGGTAGGTTGAGGGCACTTGGGTGTTTCATAAACAACCCTCAAGATCTAAGGGTCCCTCAAGTCACCCTTAACTCAAGTGAAGACGTGACTATCCTTGAGGGCACCTTGAGAGTTTTATATTCGACAGATTTGACATATCTTATGCTCTGTATAGGTTATTATATTACATTATTGACATTTTTTATGGTAGTAAATAGGTATTACATATATAATAAGAAATAGTTATTTATGTTTAGGTAGTTTTATTAAGGAAGAATAGTTATTATATTTATAGACAGTTTGCATACATTTTTTTTGAAAATGGAAGAATTTGATGAACTTTTTGAGAGTGATGAGGAATTTGAAGAAGTAAATCGTTTGCCTAAAAATATATTAGGGACATGCAGAATCCTTTGGAAACGTTTGAGGAACGAGAATTCCAAAGATGATTTAGATTTAGCAAAAACTGTGTCACCAATGTTTTACTGCCACTTGTACTACAACATCTGATTAGACATAGGGTGTGTTCGGGGAGCACGCTATTTGCGCCATTTGCCGCTATCTACTACTATTCCTCGTTTGCGTTATATGGCTCTTGGCGCTACATAGCTCGAAAGCGTGATCCCCGAACACACCCATAGCAATCGACAAATTCAATAATGAAGATATCAAAAGTATGTTATTATTTGGCGCACGAAGTATAGAACACAGGAGTCTGAACGGTATCGGGTTTTTCATAGTATTCATGTACGCAATAAATATACCCAGATTATAGTTCTCTTTTCTGCCACTGGTGGCGCAAATATTCGGGACGTACCATTTAGTATTATTATTATTACATGTAAACATGTACCTGTACCATGAACTAGCACGCGAATACTGAAATTCCACATTTCTCTGAGTATTTTTTTCCACAGAGGTGTCAATAGCAACAAGATTTGCCGCGTAATAATTTAAACGAGTACTTCTTAAAGAGTGACGCACTCTACCGGCAAAAAAATCTGTCCCGTAAACTGAGGACATTCCCTCATTTGGCGCATGCTCACAACCATAGAACGGTAAGATAAGCCAGCACAACCAACACAAATACATTAAAAACCCCGAAAACGTGTTTACTCACTTAAGGGCTGGTTAAGTGACGTTTATGAAACAAGTAAGAGGTTGAGTGCTAAGTGACCCTTACCCAAGTCTCCCTCAGTGCTCAAGTTGAGGGTTGACTATGAATACCGGCATCAGACACTACAGCCAGTGTCGCATCATTTTTAGGGGGTTTGAAATTAATACTTTTATAATACTTTTTGAAACATGTAACAAAATATTTTTTAGACTTGACTTTAAGTAGTAATAGTAATTAATTATTTACATGGAATCAGAAGATTTTATAAAATAAAAAGTTGAATTTATTGCATAAATTTCTAGATTTTCAGTATTCTTAATAATAGGGCGGTATATTTGCTTTATGCATTTTCCTATTTTTAAACAAGTGTAAGAGACGCTAATGCATATTTACTTGTAAAACGACCTTAATGATTCATTTTCATATTAATATTTACAAATCACATAAACTCTCACCATATAATATATACTCAAATTAATTTAAAAAATGGCTTTAAAAGGAATATCCAAACACTATTAAATTGTAAAAATAACTCTAGATATAAAACAAATTGACAATAATGACATATGTGACAATTCGACTTGACACGCAAATTCAAAACGGACCAATGAGATTGCTGGACACTATATGACATTTACTTCCCCCCCCCCCTGAAACAAAACAAAGCTCATTTGGACGCTGTCTCTACGTTAGTAATATATGCTCGAAGTCAGCGACATGTTTTTTCAAATTCAGTGCATTTAACAACACGTTATTTCAAACACGTAGTTTAGGAAAGTTTGACCAATCAGGTTATATCAGAGAGAGAGATAGATAGTAAACGCGTGAGTTTACCACTCTCATTCATGGGTAAACGTTTTGACAGATTAATGTATCATGCGTATCAGATATGACGTCATAGCTAAATCGCTTGAATGCAACATTTTAGATACTCGTGATACTCAAGTATCTTGCGTATCAGCATGTATCAGTCGCCAAAAAACATCTTAATTTTATATGAAATAAAAGTCAATCTAATACAATTGATATCTCCATTCTTTAAATACAGAAGAATTAACCAGTTAGGTTTTATTCATTCTGAACATTTGTGGCGACCGTGACAGGACGTTCCAGTTCTTTTACGACATGGAGAAAATTAAGCGCCTTTTAGATATACAACGAAAGGCTTTTATTAAGTCTTACAAAGATATAGTTGGTGATTTGAAATTAACTGTACCTGATATCACCTCTATTAAAGGTTGTATTTGTGTGTTGGATAACAAAATCGAAGAAATCAACCTCCTCAGTAAGCAGCTGATTGATTTTTTGCTAGATAAACCCGAAACAGTCGAAAATGATATAGTAGATGAAATACGTAAATCTGATGATCTAAATTCTAAATATAATCAACTTAAGTTTCAAGTTGAAGAACTATGTACTAAAAATTCTGCAGAAAGCATTTGCGGTAGTCATTCAAATCATTCCAGTACCAATAAATCTAACTTAAAACTCCCACGTATAGAATTTACAAAATATGGCGGAGATTTGAAAGGGTGGATTCCATTTTGGAGTCAGTTCAAGAGGATTCACGAAGATGAAAACATTCAAAATGAAGACAAATTTCAATACTTGCTTCAAGCCACAATACCGAAATCCCGAGCTCGCCAATTAATTGAAAGCTATCCGCCCAGTGCAGAAAATTATAGTAAAGTTATTAGTAATTTAAAAACAAGATTTGGAAATGATGAACTCTTGATTGAATTTTACGTTCGTGAATTGTTAAAACTGGTTCTTAATAATTTAAGAGCTAAAACTAATCTTTCCACACTTTATGATTGTCTTGAATGTCAACTTCAGTCTTTGGAGACATTAGGAGTAACTTCTGATAAATATGCCGCGATGTTATTCCCATTAGTTGAGTCCTGTCTTCCCGAAGATCTCTTAAGGGTGTGGCAAAGAAGCCAGAACAATGAAGAGTTGATTCATCTCCATCAAGAAGTTCAAAATCTACAGACTTGAGATTAAACAAACTTATGTTTTTCTTGAAAAAAGAAGTTGAAGGTGAGGAAAAAATTAGACTTGCTACATCTTGTTTTGACATGAAAAGTAAGAAATCTGAAATGAGTCAACGTATTTCTGTTCCTACTGCGGCTGAACTAATCAATTACCAGAAAAATTTTAAATGTGTTTTTTGCAAGGGCAACCATAAGAATGAAGATTGTACTGAAACTAATCAAATGAATTTGGCAGAAAAGAATAAGATTTTGTCCACTACTGGGTGTTGTCATCTATGTTTAAAGTATGGGCACATAGCACGATGTCGAGTCAGATTACACTGTTCGCATTGTAAGAAGAGCCATGCTACTCTAATGTGTCCTTAGCATTTGCTAAGGAAGAAACTGCGGTTAATAGTATGAAAATTCCAGAAAATGTAGAATCTCTATCAAATAATACGTATCATCATATATTTTTACAAACTATTATGGTTACTCAAGGGTACTCATTCAAGAAACGTAAGATGCATAATAGACACAGGTTCTCAGCGTTCATATATTAATAAATTCCTTGCTTCTGAAATGAAATTGCAGCCACTTGGACGAGAAACTTTAATACATGCACTTTTTGGCGGTCAGTCTGAAGTTGTGACCCATAATGTTTATAAAATCGAGTTAGATAGTTTAGATAAAAGATATGCATGTAACTTCCAAGTTTTAGACCAGCCCATAATATGTTCTAATATTAACTCTATCCCTAGAGGTTCTTGGATGGATGAACTAGCAGATTTAGGAATACAAATATTTGTTATCAAGGATGCTTGATGTTTTAATAGGTGCTGATATAGCAGGTAAACTTTTTACTGGTAAAAAACACAATTTACCTAGTGGTTTGGTGGCTATGGAGACCAAACTAGGGTGGACTCTCCTAGGAAAGATTTCTAATACTCTTTTAGATACTGTCACTTCAAGTTTAAATATGATAACATCGCTCCTATGTAAAAATGACCAGATATCGCACTTATGGAACCTTGATATTCTTGGAATATCTGATCCTGGTGACAAGCAATCCAAAGAAGAATTAGAGAGGGCCGCAATGCAACATTTTTATGAAACGGTCAAACTTAATGACGGAAGATACGAAGTTGCTTTACCTTGGATAGAAGGTCATTCTCCAATTCCCAGCAATTTTTATTTATCGAAGCGACGTCTAGATAATTTAATGGTAAAGCTAAAGAACGACGGATATTATGATGAGTACAATAAAGTTTTATCTGAATGGCTATCTGAAGGCATCATCGAATTAGTACCCAGAGGAGAAGAAATGAAGGAAAATGTCCATTATCTACCTCATCAACATGTGGTAAAAGTGGATAGCGCTACAACTAAACTTAGGCCAGTTTTTGATGCTTCAGCACGAGAAAAGGGTTTTCCTTCTATTAATCAATGTTTGGAAACTGGTATAAACCTTTTAGAATTGATACCTTCTTTAATAAAATTTAGAATTTTCAGAATTGGAGTAATAGCTGATATTCAAAAAGCTTTTCTTCAAATTGGCATTTTACAGAGTGATCGAGATTTCCTGCGTTTTTTATGGTATGATAAAGATCATAATCTTATTTATTTTAGACATGCAAGAGTTGTTTTTGGAGTTACCTGTAGCCCTTTTCATCTTAATGCCGTTATAGAGTTGCATTTGAGTCGCATTTTGGCTGATTGTCTTGACGGTAATTCTCAATATTCTTCTTCCATTATTGATAAGCTCCGTAGGAGTTTTTATGTAGACAATTGTGTGTCAAGTGTAGATTCTGAAGAAGAGTTGATAGAATTTATTGATCAGTCAACTAGGGTTATGGGTGAAGCTAAATTTGATTTACGTCTGTGGGAGTATACTGTGTTAAATAATGAAATGCCTGACACGTTCGTGTCCAAGCTTTTGGGGTTGAAATGGAATCGTTTAGAGGATACCCTAGAAATTTGTTTTGATTGGTTTGAGACGGCTGATTTGAAGACAATTACGAAACGAACCATTTTATCTTTTGCAAACAAAGTTTTTGATCCACTTGGTTTTTTATGTCCTATTATTTTCTCAATAAAAATTTTACTTCAAAAGATGTGGTCTCAAGATAGGTTGGGACTCTGAAATACCTCTTGATGTTAAAAATTCATTTGTCGATTGGGTTCAAAATCTTAGTCTTCCTGTTAATTTAAAATTTCCTAGATATCTTTCATATCCATTATCTTCCAAGTTAGAAATAAATTCAAAAAGTATTCATCTTTTTACAGATGCCAGCCAACTTTCTTATGCCGCAGCAGTTTTTTTGAGAACTGAAGATAAGAATGGTTCTTGTGCTATTCAGCTTATTCAAGCTAAAAGTAGATTAGCTCCATTTCGGAAGAAGATAACCATTCCACGACTGGAGTTATTAGCAGCTACCATCGGTTCCAGACTTTTGTCTTCAGTATTATCTACTTTTGAGTTTGAATGTCCTGTTTATTGTTGGTCAGACTCGAGTACAGTGCTGGCTTGGATTCATTGTGAGGATCAATGGAAACCTTTTGTAGGGAATAGGGTGAAAGAGATTCAGTCTTTAACTAGGAAAGAGGATTGGTATTTTATACCGGGTCAATTAAATCCTGCTGATTTGCCTTCCAGAGGTTGTTCTTCTAAACAGTTGTTGCAGTCTCGATGGTGGGAGGGTCCTTTTTGGTTAAGACAGGAAAAGCAGTTTTGGCCAAATGAAGTCTATGTTGTTGACGAATCAGCAGTTAATGAAGAAAAGATCAATCGTTTTACTACTTCCTGTATAAATCTTCAACGCGACTTTTCTTGGTACTATAGATATTTTTCGAAGTATCAACAAATTATAAATTTAATAGGTTGGATTTATAGGTTTATTAATAATTGTCGTCGTAAAGAAAAGATTACAGTTGGATCTCTTATGTTAGATGAAACAAAAAATGCTGAAATTATGGTATTAAAGTTAATTCAACAAGAAGCTTTTACTGGTGTTGATGATAAAAGTCTTTCTTCTTTAATTCCTTTTAAAGACAAAGATGGAATACTTCGTCTTAAAACTAAAATTTCTGAGCGAAATGATACCTATGATTTTAGACACCCATGGCCGTATTCATAGTCATCCCTTAAGTATGAGTGTGAGGGTAAGGGTAGGTTGAGGGCACTTGGGTGTTTCATAAACAACCCTCAAGATCTAAGGGTCCCTCAAGTCACCCTTAACTCAAGTGAAGACGTGACTACCCTTGAGGGCACCTTGAGAGTTTTATGTTCGACAGATATGACATCTCTTATGCTCTGTATAGGTTATTATATTACATTATTGACATTTTTTATGGTAGTAAATAGGTATTACATATATAATAAGAAATAGTTATTTATGTTTAGGTAGTTTTTTATTAAGGAAGAATAGTTATTATATTTATAGACAGTTTGCATACATTTTTTTTGAAAATGGAAGAATTTGATGAACTTTTTGAGAGTGATGAGGAATTTGAAGAAGTAAATCGTTTGCCTAAAAAATATATTAGGTACATGCAGAATCCTTTGGAAACGTTTGAGGAACGAGAATTCCAAAGATGATTTAGATTTAGCAAAAACTGTGTCACCAATGTTTTACTGCCACTTGTACTACAACATCTGATTAGACATAGGGTGTGTTCGGGGAGCACGCTATTTGCGCCATTTGCCGCTATCTACTACTATTTCTCGTTTGCGTTGTATGGCTCTTGGCGCTACATAGCTCGAAAGCGTGATCCCCGAACACACCCATAGCAATCGACAAATTCAATAATGAAGATATCAAAAAGTATGTTATTATTTGGCGCATGCTCACAACCATAGAACGGTAAGATAAGCCAGCACAACCAACACAAATGCATTAAAAACCCCGAAAACGTGTTTACTCACTTAAGGGCTGGTTAAGTGACGTTTATGAAACAAGTAAGAGGTTGAGTGCTAAGTGACCCTTACCCAAGTCTCCCTCAGTGCTCAAGTTGAGGGTTGACTATGAATACCGGCACCAGTCATTCTTCCTTCCCGTCATCCTGTAGTTTTCAGGTTAATTTACAAAAGTCATGTTGACAACTGTCATATTGGCGTTCAGGCTCTACTCAGTCAAATGCGAGAACATTTTTGGATTTTAAAGGGTAGAAGGACAATTAAAACTGTCATTTCAAAATGTGTAAGATGTCAAAGGTATGAATCCAAAAGTTTTGATACTGTTCCTGTGTGCTTGCCTGAAAATCGTGTGAAAGACATAGTTGTTTTCGAAATTATTGGTATTGATATGGCTGGACCTTTATTTATTAAGAGTATGGAGAAAGTTTGGATATGTATTTTTACTTGTGCCGTTTATAGAGCGGTGCATCTAGAATTGGTTTTAAATTTATCTACGGACGGCTTTTTGCAGGCTTTTAGGAAATTTGTTAACAGGAGAGGACGACCTAGTGTTGTATATAGTGACAATGGAACGAATTTTGTAGGAACTGAAAATGCTTTTAAACGAATTGATTTTAACAAAATTTTAGAATATAGTACTATAAAAAGAATTAGGTGGTTATTTTCACCGCCAACTGCAGCCTGGTGGGGCGGTTTGTGGGAACGCTTAATTCGATTGTTAAAACAACTTTTACGCAGAACTCTGGGTACTACTTCGTTGTCGTTTGACGAGCTTTGCACAATTTTATATGAATGTGAGGCAGTTATGAATTCCAGACCTCTCACCTACATCTCTGATGATGTTAAAGATTTGGTACCATTGACTCCTCTGATGTTTTTACAAGAAATAAAAGAAATAGGTATTCCAGATATTGATAACATAGATAAACATCTAAAATATCGGGTTAAGTTGAAAACGGATTTTAAAGCAAGATTCCGTAGAGAATATTTGGGTCAATTGGTTCTCAAAAACAAAAGATGTCTTCCCAAAGATATTAATATTGGAGATGTTGTACTGATTAGCAATGAAGGCATTAAACGAGTGGATTGGCCTTTAGCAAGGGTTACTGAAATTTTTGCTGGAAAAGATGGCAATATTAGAGTTGCTCGTTTAAAAACATCTTCAGGTTTTGTGACCAGACCTGTTAAAAAATTGTATCCATTAGAAGTCCATTCGGATGTAGAAATAAATGATTTTAGAAAAAACTTAGAGCAGAGAAGAATTAGAAAAGATAATGTAGAAGAAAATGATGAAGGAACAAAAGACAAGAATTTTGAACACACTTCTAAGGCTAGATTTAGTTGTTATGGTAGACCTATTAAAGCTCCTGAAAGGTTTCAACCCCTAAATTGAGTCTTTGTCAAGAGCCTCAAGGTGGGAGAATGTTGAAAATGAAGAGAATAGCCGAGCGTTTAGTTAGTCTACATATTATTTTTTTTTGTTTACGTTGCTATATAAAGAAAAATGTCAATTTTGATGTTAATGTCTAATTTTATATGAAATAAAAGTCAATCTAATACAATTGATATCTCCATTCTTTAAATACAGAAGAATTAACCAGTTAGGTTTTATTCATTCTGAACATCAACCATTTCTTTACTAAATATTTAAACAGTCTCCTTCGGGATCAGTACCAGGTTAGTTTTGAAATACCTTTAGGATCCAATATATCTAGGGACCTTACTTTAAGCACTTGGGCATACTGACATTAAGGGAAACGAAAGAGCGGATCTTCTGGCCATTCCTAGCCTAGAGATAGCAAATAGCGTAGCCAGAAGAACAATATCGAACTGGGTAGATCGAAGGAAATGTTCTTACTGTTCGAGCTAGAGGATTTAAGACACTCAGAGGCATTCGTAATATTTCTTTCTAAAAAAAGGTCTTAGGAACTGCAGAAGTTGCCTTAATGTGAATATGATAACAATTGGACTGGCAGAGAGTGCGGATTGCAGATTCTGTCAGGCTGAGGATGAAACGGCGGAGCATATCTTGTGTAACTGCAGGGATCTCGAGAGATTAAGAATCAATTGATTTGTTCTGCATTAAATCGAGCTGATAGAACGATTATAACCTAGGGGTGAGCCACACAAGATCTTTCAGGTCGCAGTGGAAAGACGTTAAACAACCACTAACATGAAACCCAATCTAACCCAACCTAACCTAAACACCCCCAAACTCTCTGGCGAAAGTCGGTTTATCCCCACTATTGTACCAATCCTGAATGTTCAACGGTCTACTTAGTCTAGTATAAGCAATACTTAATTAATATCAAATAATTTTTTTTTATAAAAAGTATCTAGTGCTATTATTACAGACCCACTTTCCTGTATCTCAGTCAAAATCAGAAGATAATCCACCAAGCTCTAAACCAAAAAAGTCTCGAAGTAGAGTCAACAGGGTGAGCAGGCATCTGGTAGGAAAAAATCTTCACATTTAACAAAATTAAACCGGCAATTAAGAGCTTCAAACTTTTTAAATCACCTGATAAGGACGGAGTTGTTTCAGACTAACTCCAAAATGGGTTGGATCAATTACAGCTGTTTTTTAATGGCTTTTCAAAGCCAGTCTTATTCTTAAATACCTGAAGGGGGTACAGGTAGTTTTTACAACCAAAACAGGGAAACATCCCTGTATCCCCCCATAAGCCTTTTTTCCGTTTTCTTCTTCTTTTCTTCTTGTTCTCTTTTGTCCTCAAATCTATGAAGAAACTAACAGATCATTAAATAAGAAGGGAACATCCTGCGAGATCGCTACTTTACAAAAAACAGTGTGGTTATCAAATAGGTAAATGTGCTCTACAATGCTTAACTTATCTTTAAAACAAATTCAACTACGCTATGTCATTCTGATGATGAGTTAAATGACTTCAAACAACTGGCATTTACATAAAAAGTTAATATTTTAAATAAATTGTGGAATTTGTTCACAACTTATTTGTTTATGGAAAATTCCTGGGTTAAAGCATCCATAAGAAATTTATAAAAACTGTGTTCATAACTTATTTGTGGTTAAAAATAATAATTTCTTATTTAAATATTTTTACAATTCTAGGTCTATACCGTCTGCTTTATTTGTTTTTATTTTTATTAAACCCTTTTTTAATTGTCACTTATGCAGATTTGTCAAGTTTTAATATGTGTATGAGTTATATGAAAATGATAGTTTAGCTGTATTGAAAAAAACCTTTCTTTTCGTTAAGGAGGTTATGTTCATCTGCGTCTATTATTTTCTTCTTCTGCCTCTTATCTAATACTAATCTTGCGTCTTATTCTATCTGAGTGACTGGGATAAGGCATCCAACAAGTTATAAGATTATATAGGATATTATACAGCTTGTTAGTAGTAAGCTCCGTCTTCGCACAAACTGATATAAGCTGATTACAACGATATATAATAAGCATAGTTAACTGAAATATAATACAAATTCAATTTCAAAATGTACCTTCTTAAGTATAAATACTAATTTGAATGATAGATTATTGCAGTGACTTCGTTTCCGTTCATAAGTTTTTATATTTTAGTTGCGTTCGGTATTTACATCCGACCAGTCAGACTTTTCAAAATCGTTCGTTTATTACATCTAGATGTAGGGGAGGTAAATCTTGACTGTTCGGCAATTTTAATCGGAGCAATTGGATTACCATCTTTTAACTCAGAATATTTTGGCAGATCAAAGAATTTAATCTGAGTTTGTGAGGTTAGGTTTTATGTTTAAGAACTTGTATTTTTTTATAATGGCGAAACTTGATCTTTTTGATTTAAATTTAATGCAAAAATTTCAAATTAGTTTGATTATTTAGTAAGATGTGGCTTTTCCAGTAAGTTTAAATAAGCCATAATGCTTGCCTTTTCCAACCTAAATTGACGTGTTTTTGGACTTTTCGTAAATAACAGTATTACAAAAGTTATTAAAGGTGGATACTTTTATCTGAAAAGTTGTGTATATCTTTATAAAGATAAAACGTTAATTTTAATCTTCAGAAGTTCAAGTTACAAAATTCTTTCAATATTTGATGTTTCGGCTTTTAATTGAAACAGCTCCTAAATTATCAACAATACATGCAATATACAACTTTCTGAAGTATCTGAACTGCACCTACAACAAACTGTTAACTAAATTCAAAACCAAGTTTTTTTTTACAAAATTGTTTGTTACATAAAATGAATATTATAATGCTAATAAATACAAGTTATCAATTTGAATCGGTGACATCGCTGGTTATGGATTTTATTTTGAAAACATTTTAACGATACCATTCTATAGATAAAATCTATGTTTGTGTGTGTTCTACAATAATTTATCTTTAAGTGTTCTACTTTAAGCTTCACTACCCCTACATTGTCGGGGTTATGTATATAAATATGCCCCGATATCTGAACTATATAATTTATGTGTCGTACTAAAAACAACAAATTATAGGATAACCCCAAAAGAAAAATATTGTGATTATTTCCTTTCACATAAAAAATAAAATATACCATAAAAACAATGTAATTGTTTAGAAATTGTATATTTAAAGAAAACAGTAAAAAATAAAATGTTATTCGGTTTATCTTAAGTTATATGTTATAATTTTATTTGACCTACTGGATACCATAGCAATTGGAAGAGTTTTCAATTCGCATCATCACGTTTGGGGTTCATACAAGAGGCACTCAAGTCCTCAACGCACTGAAAAATACTGATGAAATATGGTAAAACCACTACTCTATCTAAAACAAGTAATAATTCGCAATAGATCTGACCTGTGCAACACCAGACATGTAACATGCCCCAATGATTCCATAATCTACCCAAAAACAAAATGAAAACTTAGTATATATATATATATTGTAAAAAATTACAATTAATAATGTATGTACAGATTGCATAAATATTGTTATTATTGATGTAATTATTAATTTTGTTGTTTTATAATTTGAAATTTTTATTTTTAAAGTTTTGTGGGGCTATTATTTATATTTAAATTTGTTTCAATTTTAATTTAATCCTTTTTTAATCTAAAACACCTTAAAATTTCTTTATTTTATTGATCCTTCTGTTTGTAAAAAAAAATTATGTTATCAAATTTAAAATATGTAATTTTGTTAATCATTTATTATTAAATTTTATATATCAAAATCAATTATTTAGCATTATAGACTCATAAACTCAGTAGTCAGTTCAAATGTAAGATTTAACAATATTTTATTTATTAACTTTGTTTTCCCTAAAAGAATAATATACCCTTGATCTCTTTAATGATACGGCTATGGCAGATTTTGTGCGCATCAACCCCGCACACAGAAACACGTGATACATAACAGTAATTTCTGGGGTGAAAGTTGTTGGGACTCGTGTCGTGTGTCTATTAATTGTTATAAAATTCTTAGTGATACAGTGTTCTCAGATCAAGATTATAGAAAATTTGTTTAATGATATCGAAATATATTACTCACAATGTTTATAATATTTGTGAAAATGATATTAGTGAATATAGTTAAAAAACATACCCTAAAGCACTTGCTAATTGACGGTGATAAATGGAAATTTTCCGTAGCGGCTTCCAGATTCGGTCTTTCTTCCAATGGTAATTTACAACACGTGCAAATGCATCCTTGGATGGAATTTAAACAGGATTATGACCACCGGATATTATTTCTCCTTGGTTTCCTCCGGAATTTTTATATTGTAGTTACAGGTTAGTCAAAAATATTTAATTTTTTTTTTCTTCTTAGGATTTTATTTTATTAGCTGATACAATTTCTATTTACAATTTTCCAATAAACTTCGTTTTACAATATTTCATATAATTAATTGTGTTAATTGTCGGCCATTTTTAATTTTTAACAGTCATCCGCCATTGTTTTTACAATAATTTTCAAAAATACTGACGTGGATTGGCCTTTTGATAAATTTAGAATGCTCCCGAATTTTCTTTTCCAAGGGCTTATATACCCTCGGTCAAATTTTCATTATGGCTGCCTTTTCGAGCGTGTTTTGTTTTTATATAACCTCTCTTACATCAAAATTTTGAAAAATTGACTTTTTAATTATACATTTTCTGACCTTAAAATTATTACAAATTAAATCTGTACAATTTATTTCATTATAAATTAACATTTTTAGAATTTTAAAATCAATTTTTCTTTATTAAAACAGCTGGCTTTTTGGAGTAAACAATGTCAGCCATTTTGACAATTATTAATATCAAATTTAAAAATTGTGAGTTAATATCTCTTTTTTGCCAATATTTTTAACAAAAAATGAAATTTTACATATTAAAATATGATTAGATAACTTTTATTTTCAATGAAACCGCTTATATTAGCTTTTATTTGCTTTCAAAAATTTACTATGTCATAGCGATTTACATACAAAATTTATCAAGTAAACGAATTAATAACATCCAAAAACATCAAAAAACAACTTAAAATTAATTACTTTACAAAAACATACAATTACAACAAATAGAAACATCAATTAAACATCTAATACTAAGTTTAGGTCTTTCTCATACAAGCACCTTTTTAAAGTTTATAGTCAACGTTTTTAATCACCACATCACTATTTATAGTGTTTTTTCATTGAATTTATCATTCATAAAGTCTTTGATCAAGCTTGATTAAATAGTCTTAGCTTGTAAACACAAACATCACTTTCTCACAGCTTTATTCTATCATGTAATATATTTCAATATCTCTCTTTTTAGGTTCTGTCTTAAATATTGTATTTCTATCAAATCTGAGATGTTCAGGACATAGGGACTACTAGACTTGTACTGATATCCGATACATCATACTACAAGACTCATCATTTGATACTTAAATGAATTTGAAAATGTTGTTTGGGGTAAGTAAAATTTGTTTATCAAATTATAATCATTGTCTCTGATTCATTTAATTTGCTCAAATATTTAAATTAGTTTGTTGAGATTTAAATTTTTGTATCTTATATTACTGACTGTATACAGTTAAATATTCTCTACTTCATATAATAATTTTAAATAACCTATACCTTACTTATTCTCATTTTATAGCTACTTATAATAAAATATTATTAAAATCATTATTATTATTAACCTTAATTATTACTTATTTAGCTTTTGATCTAACTAACTTAATATAACTAATATAGTTGGTTTCTTACTAATATTGTATTCCTATGATTTATTATTAACATATTCTAATACTTTTTTTATTTTTTTTATTTTTAGCTTAAACAAATTAGTGTTTTGGATTTTGATTCTTGAATCGACTACTGGTGTTAGCATTCATTCATTATAAACTTGTTTTATCAAGATGGTTTTTGTGTTCTTGTGTGTATTACGGTTTACTGGATTGGCTCTAATAAAGAAATTTTTGGTGTATTAATCATTTAATGAAAAGATTTGTAAATAACATCCATGTTTAATGGTTTACTTCAATTCAAGTTATTTATTTGGTAAGTTATATTTACTATTATTTTTTAAAACATTACAAATTTCCCCCAATTTAATTTTAACAAATTGTTACTCGGTAATAATTTTTAAAATTTAATTCCATTATATTTGATCCAAATCTAATAAGCTTAAAATTCCACTTTGTTATCTTTCAATTCTAACATATACCTTAATTGTACCTTACAAATAATCTTCATTAACATCTAACATAAATTCTAATTCATTTGGTTGTATATAACCACTAACTATTTATTGATAACTCATACTTTATTCCTAATTTTAAAATACAATATAATATTTACTTACTCTAATATCTACATCTTAAACTATCTTATATTCTAAATTTAGCTAGATTTTTAAAATGTTGGTCTATTGATGGTATGCATATAAGTTTTTAACGTTTACCTTTCCCCTCAATAAATTGTTATGTGGATTTCTTAAAATATAACTGTTTTCATAAGCTTTTTCGATTATAAATGGTCCTATAAATGGTAATTTTAATTTTGCACACTCATTATTTCTTTTATTAGCTACCTGTAGTGACCTTTCAATTACCCAATCCCCTTCTTTGAATACCGTTGGTTTCTTTAAATTTTTGTACCTTCTTTTTAAATATCGTTCTGCATTTCTTTTTAATTTATTATGAAAAATTTTTAATTAAATTACTATTCTGCTCTAATTTTGTACAACTACTAGTGAATTGATATATGATTTGTTACTTCTTCGAATTATTCCTTCAATCTATAAAATTTCCTATTCTCTCTTCACTCTTTTCTTTAACTTTAATGGTACAGGATATATTTTCACCTTAAACTCCTCAACATCTCTCACCTCCATATTATATTCATGTTCGGTAGCTTCTTTTGGCTCCTTAAACATCAAACACTATACTTCATCAACAAATCTCCTACAATATTGTAATATATTCCATCACAATCAAATCATCATTTTCAAATACATCTTCTTCTTTCTTCTATCTACTTCATAATCATAACTTTCTTCTTTATACTTCATATCCATAACTTTCTTCTTTAATCATCTTCATAATTATTTCTAATATAAATAATATCCTTCTTACTATCTTCTACTTCTTCTATCGTATCCATTGACATCCATATACCATTTAGTTATACCTTCTTCTCTTCTTTACAATTAATTATAGTTTCTAATTGTTCCTATGTATCATTTAATATTACCATATCACTATTTAAATTAAACACAGCTAGTAGTTTACAATTTATTATGATTTCAACATAGATTTATTTTAATATCATATTTATTTATTTATTTCACATAATTTTTGTTTTTAATACCAGTTATTATTATATTTGGAATTTTATTTCATTATTCTTTAATATTATTTAGTTTTGAAATTGATTTTGAATCTATTAATGATGTTTTATTTCTTATATTAAGTAAAATTTTTAACGGTTTGTCATAATTTAATCTTTAGTATGCAATAACTCATTAGAATGTAATTGATTTAAGTTTCATTTAAGTTAATATAATTGATTGGGGTGGTATTATAAATTTAAAATAATACACAACATTTTAAAATTCAAACAATAAAAACTTACTTACTACCTACAAATATAATTAGCAATATTATTTACACCTTGCTACTACCTTCTTCCTGCTCAATAAAATATTCATTTTCTTTTTCAGCTTCTTCCAATTTCTTTCTATAAGTCTCTTTATGAATTTTGTATTTTTCATCCTCATATGTAGCTTCTTAGCATTGTTTTGTTCTTTCATTCTTTTAAATCTTCTAATATCGGTGTTCATATTCATTGCTTCCTTTTCTTTCTTTGTTTCAATAAGTTTCCTTCCGCACAATTGTTCAAATAAATTTTTAATCTTCTTGTTTCCTTCCACATCTATGATTATTTTTGAATTAATCTTATTCTTATTTTCATCCATGTCATATTTAGTATCAATTTTGATTAAATTATTCATCTCAATCTTCCCAGTTTCAACATTTTTATCTTTGTTTCTGTCAATTTCTTCTAAAATTTTATTGTTTGCTTCTGCATATTCCTCTTTTTCAAATACTTTTTCTTCTTCACTAAACTTCTTCATATTTTCATTTTGTCTTACTATTTGTATCCTCAAATTCTCTCTTTCTTTACCAATATTTTCTACAATCTCTTCTTTTAAATCTTTCCCATTGTTTCTATTTAAATTACAATCCATTATATCCAACTCTTCCTCATTTTCATCAAATTTCTTCTTATTCATTTCTTCTTTAATTTCTTGTTTTGTATTTTTAATCTCCTCTTGTAGTTTCTTATTTTGTTCCCCCATTTCTTCCTTTGATTCATCAAATTTCTTATTAAATGTATCGTTTAACTCTTCTTTATTTTCTTTAACTTCTTTCTTCAATTCTTCTTTAGTTTCTTCTAATTCTTTATCCATTTTTCCTATATTTTCTTCATTTTCATCACATTTTTCATTATTTTTGTCCCATTTCTTGCTCATATCTCTGATATCTTTTCTTAACTCTTCATAACTTTTGGTTAAATTTTTCAACATTTTTATTACTTCATTGTATTCATCGTCACTCATATTCATTTCACCCATTTTGAATAATTTTATCAAGTTTTATTAGATATTAAATATAAAATTTTATTTTAAATAATTTCAATAACCAATTAATTACTTTAGTCAATTAAATTTTTAATTATAGCTAATTAATTTATTGTAACCAACAGTTTTTTATTAGAGCCCCACGTTTTTTTATTATAGCCCCACGTTGGGCGCCATTTTTGTAATAAATTACAATTATAATGTATGTACAGATTGCATAAATATTGTTATTATTGATGTAATTATTAATTTTGTTGTTTTATAATTTGAAATTTTTATTTTTAAAGTTTTGTGGGGCTATTATTTATATTTAAATTTGTTTCAATTTTAATTTAATCCTTTTTTAATCTAAAACACCTTAAAATTTCTTTATTTTATTGATCCTTCTGTTTGTAAAAAAAAATTATGTTATCAAATTTAAAATATGTAATTTTGTTAATCATTTATTATTAAATTTTATATATCAAAATCAATTATTTAGCATTATAGACTCATAAACTCAGTAGTCAGTTCAAATGTAAGATTTAACAATATTTTATTTATTAACTTTGTTTTCCCTAAAAGAATAATATACCCTTGATCTCTTTAATGATACGGCTATGGCAGATTTTGTGCGCATCAACCCCGCACACAGAAACACGTGATACATAACAGTAATTTCTGGGGTGAAAGTTGTTGGGACTCGTGTCGTGTGTCTATTAATTGTTATAAAATTCTTAGTGATACAGTGTTCTCAGATCAAGATTATAGAAAATTTGTTTAATGATATCGAAATATATTACTCACAATGTTTATAATATTTGTGAAAATGATATTAGTGAATATAGTTAAAAAACATACCCTAAAGCACTTGCTAATTGACGGTGATAAATGGAAATTTTCCGTAGCGGCTTCCAGATTCGGTCTTTCTTCCAATGGTAATTTACAACACGTGCAAATGCATCCTTGGATGGAATTTAAACAGGATTATGACCACCGGATATTATTTCTCCTTGGTTTCCTCCGGAATTTTTATATTGTAGTTACAGGTTAGTCAAAAATATTTAATTTTTTTTTTTCTTCTTAGGATTTTATTTTATTAGCTGATACAATTTCTATTTACAATTTTCCAATAAACTTCGTTTTACAATATTTCATATAATTAATTGTGTTAATTGTCGGCCATTTTTAATTTTTAACAGTCATCCGCCATTGTTTTTACAATAATTTTCAAAAATACTGACGTGGATTGGCCTTTTGATAAATTTAGAATGCTCCCGAATTTTCTTTTCCAAGGGCTTATATACCCTCGGTCAAATTTTCATTATGGCTGCCTTTTCGAGCGTGTTTTGTTTTTATATAACCTCTCTTACATCAAAATTTTGAAAAATTGACTTTTTAATTATACATTTTCTGACCTTAAAATTATTACAAATTAAATCTGTACAATTTATTTCATTATAAATTAACATTTTTAGAATTTTAAAATCAATTTTTTCTTTATTAAAACAGCTGGCTTTTTGGAGTAAACAATGTCAGCCATTTTGACAATTATTAATATCAAATTTAAAAATTGTGAGTTAATATCTCTTTTTTGCCAATATTTTTAACAAAAAATGAAATTTTACATATTAAAATATGATTAGATAACTTTTATTTTCAATGAAACCGCTTATATTAGCTTTTATTTGCTTTCAAAAATTTACTATGTCATAGCGATTTACATACAAAATTTATCAAGTAAACGAATTAATAACATCCAAAAACATCAAAAAACAACTTAAAATTAATTACTTTACAAAAACATACAATTACAACAAATAGAAACATCAATTAAACATCTAATACTAAGTTTAGGTCTTTCTCATACAAGCACCTTTTTAAAGTTTATAGTCAACGTTTTTAATCACCACATCA
The DNA here is from genome assembly GCA_035357415.1 of Ophraella communa. NCBI lineage: Eukaryota > Metazoa > Arthropoda > Insecta > Coleoptera > Chrysomelidae > Ophraella > Ophraella communa. The sequence continues at coordinate 28,419,573 of CM068984.1, read as the reverse complement.
CTATTTATAGTGTTTTTTCATTGAATTTATCATTCATAAAGTCTTTGATCAAGCTTGATTAAATAGTCTTAGCTTGTAAACACAAACATCACTTTCTCACAGCTTTATTCTATCATGTAATATATTTCAATATCTCTCTTTTTAGGTTCTGTCTTAAATATTGTATTTCTATCAAATCTGAGATGTTCAGGACATAGGGACTACTAGACTTGTACTGATATCCGATACATCATACTACAAGACTCATCATTTGATACTTAAATGAATTTGAAAATGTTGTTTGGGGTAAGTAAAATTTGTTTATCAAATTATAATCATTGTCTCTGATTCATTTAATTTGCTCAAATATTTAAATTAGTTTGTTGAGATTTAAATTTTTGTATCTTATATTACTGACTGTATACAGTTAAATATTCTCTACTTCATATAATAATTTTAAATAACCTATACCTTACTTATTCTCATTTTATAGCTACTTATAATAAAATATTATTAAAATCATTATTATTATTAACCTTAATTATTACTTATTTAGCTTTTGATCTAACTAACTTAATATAACTAATATAGTTGGTTTCTTACTAATATTGTATTCCTATGATTTATTATTAACATATTCTAATACTTTTTTTATTTTTTTATTTTTAGCTTAAACAAATTAGTGTTTTGGATTTTGATTCTTGAATCGACTACTGGTGTTAGCATTCATTCATTATAAACTTGTTTTATCAAGATGGTTTTTGTGTTCTTGTGTGTATTACGGTTTACTGGATTGGCTCTAATAAAGAAATTTTTGGTGTATTAATCATTTAATGAAAAGATTTGTAAATAACATCCATGTTTAATGGTTTACTTCAATTCAAGTTATTTATTTGGTAAGTTATATTTACTATTATTTTTTAAAACATTACAATATATATATTGTAATGTTTAAATATTTGACAATAGTAGAATGATTATAATATCAACATAAGTTGTTTAATATTAACTTAATCAAATAATTTTAATTATATTGTATTATTTTATTGTATATTTTGTGTATTTGTAAGAGAATTTTAAGTTAGAAATTATTTTATTATGTAATGTATCAATATTATATTTTGTTATCTAAAACTTACTAGAAATTTCGGGAACATTGATTATATAATGTGTAAAAAGGAGACAGATGTATTTTACTATATTTTTATTCTGGAATGATCGATGATAGACGAAGTAAGAATATCTAGTCATATTTAAAAAAGAAAGAAAGGCATATAGTGTTCTTAGCAAATGATAATTCAGGAAATTTCTAGAAAGTTTGAAACCTATAAAAGACTGAACAGAGGTCGTTAAAAGAGTGTTTATTATTGGAAGTCAAACAGAGAAGATTAGTGAGTGTGAACAGTCAGTTAAAAAGTGAACAAACAGTTTTTAAAGTAGTTATAAGAAAGTGACGTTAAAAATACAAAGTAAAACAATTATAAAGTAAAAGAAGAAATTAAATGATGTATAGGGGACATAATAATTTGTATTTAACTTATTAAACAAATGCGGCTGTCCGTCCAAATTAGGTAGAGACATAACAATTGCTGAACCATTTAGTTTCTGGCTGCAAGGGTTAGGGGTCAAATGCCAAAAGAAAAAAATATATTCATTTTATCTAAACTTATATGCTATAGTTTAATCTCTTACCCATGATAAGTTAGCAGAGAAAGTAGAAAAAATACGCATGCCAACACATCTGCTCTTCCAACTATCCCAGTCACCTGCAACAATAAATAAAATGTTATTAGGAAGACTATTGCAATTAATACCGAACAATATTCACACACATGTGAAATTAATTGAATCATATTGATAAGTTTGATAAATTTAAACTTGATTGATATGTTTCTCGGAAAGTTTCCACTAAGTATTCATATAGCGCAGGCATGGTCGTGTTTGCATACCAAATACATTCACTGTTACAACGATACGTTATACAGATGTATATAATTAAGGTATAACAGGAGAGATGCAATTTAACCACAATCAAGATTGGAATATCTGCATTCGAACTTGGCAATTGATTGCCACGTCTGTAGCAGAACACCGACTTTACTGTAGTGATACGAGCATAAAAGGTTTAGGTATTGTTTTATTATTGTTATTTATCATTTTATTAGATGGATATCTCCAAACCAAATGTTTGTTGAGTGATTTAATCGATAGGTTCATTTTACTTCGAGGAAATTATATAAGATGAAATTGTTTAAGAGAAGGTCCAATTGGTGTGTTTGAAGGTATTACTTCTGTAGATTATATAAACATATTTTAAGAGCGGTTTTTAGAGACCTTTCTTAATTTAATTAGAAATTTAACATAATAACTTGGGAAGTATTACAGATTGGTTGTATAAATCAAAAATATAAATAAACTATTTACTATTGGACAATAAAATCATTTGAAACACATAAATATTCAATAGGAAATTCATCGTAATAAGTATAAATATAAATAACATTTTTCGTACTAATTTTTTTTTATTAGATTTGCATCGACCACACTAGAGTAATGAACAAAATAATATAACAATAATTAAATTTTGGTTACTGATATTAATTTTAAAAAATTTAGGACATTACATTAACTAATATTACAGTCTTTTAATATTTTTTTCATAGTGTTTGGAAGATGATGTTGTTGTCTTTCTAGGGTATAAAGAGGATATTCGATTAAAATGTGTTTCACTGAAATTGTAGTATCACAAACAAAGCACTTTGGTTCCTCTTCTCTTTTTAACAGGTATTCGTGGGTAGTAGCGGTGTGTCCTAATCTAAGTCGTGATAAGATAACTTGCTGACGTCGGTTTATAGGCCAGAAAGTCCATGGGATCACTGAAGGTTTTATTTCGTGGAGTTCTTCGTTGGTTGTATTTCATTGGTATTGCCAGACTTCGAATAATTTTCTTTTAAAAAAGGATTTTAAATCGGTATGAATTATTTCGTGTTCTTTTATTGAGTCTGTTCTAGTTATTGCGGATCTAGCTAAGGTGTCTGCTATCTCGTTGCCCTCTATTCCCACGTGAGATCGGACCCAAGAGAATTCCACTATCGAATTCTGTTGTTGTATCTGGTATAATGTTGTATTTATGCGCTATAGTGTTGGATGGGAGGTATAAATTTGGGACAGTGCAGTCAAACAACTAAGGGAATCGGATATTATTAAAGATTTTGAAAGTTTATTTTGTAGACTAAAATGCAAGGCTTTAAGAATAGCCAGAAGTTCTGCTGAAAAAATGCTGGTCTTTGGTGGGAATTGGTACAGAAATTGTTGTTCTGAGCAATGAAAGCTGGCTCCTACTCCGTCTTCAGACCTAGAGGCATCGGTGTTTATATAATGGAAACTTTTATATTGTTGGATGGTTAGAAGAAAGTTGTTTTTAAAATATTTGTGTTCGATACTATTTTTATTATTTGGTATTATTTGGTTTATTATATTTGGTAAACAATAAATTGCATTTCGGAGGCGAGATAATCCATGGAGGTGATAATGTTGTTTTGGAGTTATTACAAGCATTAGGAGGTTCTATGTTGAGGTTCAGTAGATTTCTATTAACTCGTTCATAGAAAGGTACCATTGCTTTTTTTCTTTTTTTGTAGTCGTTGTGGAATCTGTTGGCTATTACATGCTGAACCAGAACCACCAGAACATTTTATTAATTTTGTTTATAAATTAGAATGTTTATTTAATTTAAGTTTTGAAGAAGTTATAGTATGTACAAAAAATACGAGGAGTAATAAACCCTAATTAAGTATGCAAAACCTTTACAGGGAGCACCATGAAATTTTTGATAAATCTCTTACTTTAAATTACATTTCTTCCGTAAATCTAAAAACCAGGTAGATCGACCACGTATTTGTTTCAGTTGTAGCAAAGTTTAGGGTTTCTTCATTGTTAAAGGATTAACAGTAAAGCAATAACGCAATGCAGTGGTGTGTATTTTGGGAACTCATTCGTTCAATACAAAATGCACCTTACGGTATACCCTCTTAAAATATATTTTGGTACGTCTATGAAATCTACTTAAATGAATGATTTATTACTCCTTGTCCTTTCTACATAGACTATAGTAAGGGAAAAGCGGTATCAAATATTTTATTTGCCAAAATGTTCTTTTGAACATCCTTGCGAAAAATTCCCTATTGTATAGGTATATAAAAAAATTGTTTATAAGAATAAGATATTTTATACACTTAAATATGCAAATAGAGAATTTAAAATAATGAAAAACGACAAAAAAGTTTTGAGAAAATTAAATATTTTGTCACATATATAATTTAGTAGGGTATATCATAAAATAAGAAAATTAAGAATGTAAATAAAATAACAATATTACTATATAAAATAGGAATAATATTAAATAAGTGTACTATAATATTAATAGGTAATATTTTCTTTTAACTTATGTACACATTGTTATAATTTGTTTATGGTGTTAACTAAGTAATAACAAAAAAAGGCTTTCAGTAGGGGTTGAATGATATCAAAAGAACATTACCTAACTATTTTTTAATTAATTATTTTTAAATAATTGCGTAATTATTTAATTTTAAAATGTATTTAACATCTTAATAAACTACTTTAATTTCTACATACTTTTTACTAAAAAATTTAATTGCTTTTTAAAATTAAAATTTTAACTTATATATAGTTGCCCACAGACTATAAATTACTGAATCTAGTTCGCTCAGTGTACAAAAGTAGTCAGTTTTCTCAAAGTATTAAGTTGTGTCCCCCAAATTCGTTTGGTACCCCCAACTTCAAAGAAACCGACACACACTGTCGCTTCTCGTTGTTAGGTTTTCTCTGCCTAAACCATGAAATTTTTTGTTCTGTGGCTTGGCCTAGTATTAGAATTGGTAAAACGAATTAAAATTAAGTATTTTTAAACATGAACTGCAACTGCAATAAAAAAACCTCAGACAGTACAAAGTATATCACTATGGAAAAATACAGTTTCGAAAGAATTAAAAATTTTAAATATCTTGGAGTGACAGTCAACGAAACATATGAAAGGAGTGAAGAAATCTCAGAACGTCTACAGGCAGGTAATCGAGCTTTCTACTACTACAAGAAGCTGCTAACTAGCAAAAGCCTAAGTAAAAATACCAAGTGTAACGATAACTCGTTACATTTTATTGTTTATTTTATTAAACATAATTTTATAATTTGTGATAACCCATAGTGACGATAGCTAGTTGAAGGTAAGCTATAAATAATATAATGTAGGTACTTATTTTGTTTTAACAGGTGTTATGTGTGTTGTATATCTCTTGTTCGATTTATCAATGCAGAATTGTTCTAGTTCAATAACATCGAACGCTAGATCGGAAATCGAACGTAGCAAGAGATTTGAACAATGCAGAGGCTCGCTGAGGTCGCTCTCTTGACCGGGACGCCGGTTGGATAGGTTGACTGACGAGAAGGGTTGGTTATGAAAAGATTGGCTTTTTAACAAAAATGTCGGTATCGTATTAAATCGCTATTTATTTATTGAATCATTATAGATTTGAATTATTTTAATGGCAATTTAAAATAATATATATTCAATTTATCGAATTCAATACATATTTTTGTAATCAGATGGATTGCTAACCTTTGATTAATATCTAAGTTTGTCTAAACAGTTTATCGTATTGAAATGTGATTTAATTACCGACCTTCTCAGTTTTTTTAAATCTTTTGTTAGATTGATTGGAAGATCTGCCTCAGTTACGACCTTTGGAAGTGATATAGAACTTCAGATAACTTTTACCTTACCACGAAGTGATCATCTCAGGATTTCTTTGGCTGCCGGATTGTTCACTGGAAGTTTCAGGATGAGACAGGTATGTACATCTCTTTATTATTTTAATAATATATGTTAATTGCATTTTTGCAATTTCTTTTGGAGAGAATTACATACCTTGCTCGTTATTTTCAATCCGAGAGTTTGGGAAATCATCTGAGTTTTCCTTTACTGAGGTTAACTTATTCCTTTTCTTTTTATTGATTGTCTGTAAAGCCAATTTGACAATAACTGTACCTGAATCTAAGTGTCAGCACTACCATTACTATATTATATATTACTATGTTTTATATTTTGATTTCTATTCATTTTTAGTATGTGAATATCAGAGTTTGGTATTAAACAATATCTTGTTTGGTAACTGTTGTTTGAATTTATCATTTGTGTTTGATAACCACCTCTGGATATTCAATTTCAATAGTTAGTATAACTTAGGTTCATTTTTGTAATTTTTACATTGGATTTAGTAATAATATCTAGTTAAGCATTATTGTTTAGCATTTAGTTTCTGAACATGTTTAGCTCATGTTGAGCTGTTTTTCTTTTGTATTCAAAATTTATAGATGCATTAATTTTTTATGATCATTACTAGTTATATACTAGGGTTTGCGGGGATATCATATCCCTAGTAGCTGTTCTACTTAAGGAATTACTTAAAAGTAAAACCACATAATCCAAAGTTCATAGTGCTGGTGCTTAATAACTCTAATTACAATACTAATTATTTTAATCATATTTTCATGATATGGTCCGAACTTGAGTCCCAAGACCAGAGACGTTGAAACTCCTGAGTGGACACAAAGGGCTGAAGAAACCTGTCATCCCCAGGGATTAAACGGTACAACCAGTGCCCTATTACCGTCAGGAGCTGGTGAATAATCAGTCGGAACAATCAATGTGATTAAAATAAGGGTTTCTAACAAACGTAGAGTCAAAACTAACTTGTAAGTAATCTAATTTAACTTTTGAGTAATTTCTATTAATTTTATTTACATCATCATTATATATATTTACATTTAACTTCACATAATTTCATTTCAATAACTAGCTGTTATCAATTCATTATTTCAATATTAATATACAACCTTTGTCAAAATATCAAATCAAGATTGTTCATTATTTTTTTTGTAATTATTAAATTATATAAAATTATTTCTGTCTTTTAGTGTCACTGTACAATACCTTATCGAACATTATATCTTAACATTTGGTAGGATTGCACCTATTGTCGTTCCATTGTTTTCCTTGTTTTGTTAGGAGTAAAAATCAAAACATAGGTGGCGCTCAAATATTAAGATAAAGTGTGGTGTAACCTTCCCTAACCTACCCTTAGTAACACCAGCAGCGATCCCATCCCTGAGATTAGCCTGGAAGTTCTGGTTAAACTAATTTTTATTGCATCTGTTTCATTTAGCCAGTGTCAATAGTTCGCCACTTCACCTTTTTTGTGCTTGCATAAAAGGGGTTAAGTGTTGTTACACTTTTGGCAAACTTATCATTACACTTTTGGCGCCCAACTAATATTTTGGTGTTTTTTAAGGGCTACAACAGCAAATACATTTTGTTACATCCTTACTTTGTCTACCCTTCCTTTATCTCTCCTTACAGTGGCACATATTGGTATAATTTTAAAATCTGATAGTTTTTGTATTACATTTATCGTTAAAATAGTTGGTTTAAAAATTGCAACATTTACTTTCATTTCTGATTAACGTTTTTACATACTGTGTTAATATATCTTATCGTATATTTTTGGTACAATTTTAGTTATTAATTAGTTAGTATTCATATATATTTTCTTAGGGAGTTTTGTGGAATTTATATAAGATGGAGCCAAATCATTTAAAATCTCATGAGTTAGCATACGAAATAAATATTAGGGGTTTAGAACCTTCGGGTAATGTAGACAATAACCGGAAAATTTTGCGAGGAGCATTGAGTCAGGAAAAAGCTAATCGTAGTTTTATAATGTCTGTACCTAATGTAATGCCTTTTGCTGATGAGGTTGCAGAAATAAAAATTACAATTTCAGATTTAACTAAAGTGATTAAAGAGTTCAATGGGGTACCTTCTGATATTGGATTTAAAAGAATTTCTTCTAGATTAATTCATTTATCGAATCGTGTTAGTAAGTTAAAGCCATGTGATGATGAGGAACAATCAGTTATTAAAGATTTATTTACTCAAGTTTTAACTTTAGAGGGAGATTTTGCACTCAAAACGACACGTAATACGTCTACTCCTAATGATCCTAATGATCAACATTTCTTTAGTAATCGTAAATCAGTTCCTCCTTGTAAATGGAACATTTATTTCACTGGGGTTAATGATAAGGAATCAGTTCATTCTTTTTTAGAAAAGGTTAATATATTGTCAATTGCTAGAGGAGTTTCTAAAGATGAGTTATATTATTCGGCTTGTGATTTGTTTAAAGACTCGGCTTTCACTTGGTATTTAAGTATTAGGGATAAAGTTGCAAATTGGGATCAATTAGTTGATAGGCTTAAAGAGGATTTTTTACCATGTTACTATGATGATGATTTAGAAACTGAAATTAATAATAGAACTCAGGGTTCAAATGAGAGGGTAGCTTTATACATAGCTTCAATGGAAGGACTTTTAATAGATTAAGTTATAAATTAGATGAAGTAACTAGAGTAAAAAAGATCCGGAGAAATCTTTTACCTTTTTATATTTCAAGTTTAGCATTACAAAATCCTTTGACTGTTGCCGAGTTAACAGATCTTTGCAGGAAACTTGAGGAGTCCAATTCTTGGTCTCAAAGGTATAAACCACCATCTAGTTCAAGTGTAGGATTGTTAGAACCCGATTTAAGTAGACCATTTGAAAGTAGAAATGTCAATAAACCTTCTTTTCAATCTAGACATAATGTTTCTAAAATTGACGTTTTGAAATGTTGGAATTGTGATTTACTAGGTCATACATTCAGTAAATGCTACAAAAGCAAACAAGTATTTTGTTTTGGTTGTGGTAATAAAAATGTAACGAAAAGGAACTGTTTTAATTGTTCAAAAAACGGGAAAGGTACTGGAAATCAAACCAGGGTTTCCAGTCTAAACGTAAATTTAAACGCAAGCACATCCTCCGCTTCACAAACCGAAAACCAAAGTACATCACAAACTCAACAAAGTCAAAGCAAGAGAAACAAATTCCACAAAACACAATAAAAACTTCGTTGTCAGAATGGAACGAATATTTGTTGTTTGTAAAACAGTTTTTAACTACAAATATTTCTAAAAATGATAGTAATGGTAGTGTCTTATCTAATAATAAGGTTGTCAGATCAGGTAATAATGTTAATAATGATATGTCAAACAAAAATAACTTAAATGTTATCCAGCTTAGTCCAGTTTTTTGTTCAAAAACCCAACGATAATAGGTTTTATCTTAACGTCACATTTTTAAACGAATCAGTCTTAGGTTTTATTGATACAGGTAGCACATCAACGATTTTAGGATCTGATGGGTTTTATCTTTTAAAGAAACTAAATTTACCTATTCAATATGATAATGTTGTCAGTGTTACAACTGCGGATGGTACTTTTCAGGATTTGTTAGGCCATGTTTTTGTTCCTATTTCATTAAATAATGTAACTTTTACAATGAAAATTTTGATTGTGCCTTCTATAAGGCAAACATTAATTTTGGGGATGGATTTTCATAAACTTTTTGGGCTTAAAATTGATTATAAACAGTTAAATTTTGAATTAAGTTCTGAAATTTGTATTGTTAATACAATTCAACCATTTGATAGTTTATTAGACAGTCAAAAAGCAGAATTAAATAAGGTTATACAATGTTTTAAGGACATAGCTCCTCCAGACAAGTTAGGTCGAACACATATCTTATCTCATACTATTGATACTGGTGATACTAAGCCAATAGCACAGAGGCAGTATCCTCTTTCACCAGCAATGCAGGAGCATCTTAACAAGAATATTGACGAGATGTTAGAACTTGGGGTTATTCAACCGTCCAGGAGCTCATGGTGTAGTCCGCTATGGTTAGTTCCGAAGAAAGATGGAAAATATCGAGTATGTTTTGATGGCAGGAAGTTAAACCAGGTTACAGTTCCAGACCCATATCCAATGCCTTTAATAGACAGTATTTTGAATAAACTGAGAGATGCTAGATATTTGTCGTCGATTGACTTGAAGAGTGCATTTTTTCAGATACCGTTAGAACAATCTTCACGTCCAAACCGCATTTGCAGTATATGGTAGAGGTCTATTTGAATTTAATGTCATGCCTTTTGGTTTAGCAAACGCACCCAAAACAATGTGTAGATTAATGGATTCAGTTCTTGGACCATCCCTATGGCCTTATGCTTTTGTTTATCTTGATGATATGGTTATTGCAACTCCTAGTTTTGAGAAACATATTGAAATTTTAAAAGAAGTATATCATAGACTTAAAGAAGCAGGATTAACTGTAAATTTGGAAAAGTGTGAATTTTGCGTTCCTTCTCTAACTTATTTAGGTTTTGTCGTTGATCATAATGGGCTCAGAACAGATCCAGGAAAAGTTGAAGCTATAATGGAGTATCCAGTTCCGAAAAATACCACTGAAATAAAGAGGTTAGTTGGTCTTGTTAGCTGGTATAGGAGATTCATCAAAGATTTCGCTACAGTTTGTGCTCCAATTAATGATCTTCTGCATGGCAAAAAGAAAGGTCAGTCTATCACTTGGACACCACAGGCAGATGAAGCTTTCAAAGAAATTAAAACTAGGTTAACTTCAGCTCCTATCTTGGCGTCACCTGATTTTACTAAAACTTTCACAATACAATGTGATGCAAGCGACACAGGAGTCGGTGCAGTTCTTTACCAGGAGAATGATGGAATTGATCACCCAGTAGCTTATGCAAGCAAAACATTGACATCTAGCCAAAGGAAATATTCAACAACAGAAAAGGAACTATGGGCTGTCGTTTTTGCCGTAGAGAAATTTAGATCTTTTATAGAAGGTACTCGGTTCATTATCGAGACGGACCATTCAAGTCTTTTGTTTTTACACAAGTTATCTAACCCTTCCGGAAGATTGGCACGTTGGTCTTTGAGATTATCGCAGTTTAACTTTTGAAATTAAACATCGTAAAGGTGCTTTAAATGTAGTTGCAGATGCTTTGAGTAGATCTTTGCCGGAAATTTCTGTTATTGATGTAAGTTCTTTTATTCCTGATAATTGGTATAAATCTATGCTAACAAAGGTAGAGACTTATCCTGAAAAATACCCTTCTTTTAAAGTAGAAAATGGCATTTTATATAAACATATGTTTTCGAAAGTACCTATTGAAAGTAATGTATCTAATTGGAAATTTGTAGTACCGCGGAAAAATCGTCAAGAAATTTTCGAGTTATATCATGATAATCCTACAGCAGCTCATTTTGGCATTTCCAAAACGTTGTCTAGAATTTTAGAGCTTTATTATTGGCCAAACATTAGGAAAGATGTTTATAAATATGTAAAAAGCTGTGAAGTTTGCGCTGCTTGTAAAAGTTCAAACTTACCACAGGCTGGTTTAATGGGTTCTTTTAGAAATATTAATTTTCCTTTTCAAATGATTTCGTGTGATTTAATAGGTCCTTATACCAGATCCAAAAATGGGAATCGATATTGTCTTGTTGTAGTAGATTATTTTACTAAATATACGGTCGTTCATCCTATGCCTAACGCTACCGCAAAAAGTATTGTTAGATTCATGGAAAATCAAGTTTTTCTTATTTATGGTGTACCTCAAATAGTAGCTACTGATAACGGATCTCAATTTGTTAGTAGAGATTTTAAAAACCTAATGAATAATTATAACGTTCAAAAAATCTTTTATAATGCTTCCTATACACCTCAAGTAAACCATACCGAGCGGGTTAATAAAGTCATTGTTACAGCTATTCGATGTTATATACACGAAAACCATAAAACGTGGGATACTAATATTCATAAAATAGCACAAGCAATCAGAGTAGTTAAACATGATGTAACCGAGTATTCTCCAGCATTTTTGACTTTTGGTAGAAATATTCCTTTATCGGGGGATTACTATGGGAAAATCGCGGATAATGCTAATAATGTAGTTACTATTGGTGATAAGTTACAGTTACTTGAGGATATTCAAAAATACCCAACATTATATGAAGATGTTAGGAATAAATTAAAAGAAGCTTATGCTAGGTACTCAAAACACTATAACTTAAGGAAACGGGATCTTAAATTTCATGTAGGAGACAGGGTATGGAAAAAGAATTTTGTTCAGTCTTCTAAAGCAAATGATTTCACAGCAAAATTAGCTCCAAAATTTGTACCGTGTATAGTTACTAAAGTTTTATCTAATTTAGTTTACAGTTTGCAGGACATGGATGGTAATGACTTAGGCAATTTCCATATTAAAGATTTAAAAGAACATTTTTACAGTAATGATGAAAATTTACCTGATGGTGACGTATCGGATTCCGAAACAGTTGTTAGTGATATTTAGCTTGATTTACAGTAGTAGTTACCTGTCAGTAAAAACAACAGAATTTCTTGATATACCTTTTATATTTGAAGTGTAGAATCATTTTATTTATTGGGGAAATATTTACGCAAATGCATATTATTTTCAAACATGTAAAGTAATTAATGGCGTCTAGTTTAAGGACCCGGTTAATACAGATATTAGCTTTTATTTACTTTTGCACGTTCTTGAAAATTATGAAGAATTATTATTGTTTTTGTCTCGCTATTGAGAGTTACATTTCTTCATAATGTTTTTTATGATTTGTGTTAAATAATATGTGGTTAATGACACAGTATGTTGCTGTGTGACTTACCGTATTAAAGTATCGTATATTACAGTATCGTATCGTATTATAGTATCGTATCATATTGCAGTATCGTATCGTTCTTCAGTATCGTAACTTGCAAATTTATCGTATCTTATCTGATAAAATAGTTTATCGAATTTCTACACTTCTGTACATGTTATTAAACAGGAAATCTTCTGTTTATCGGAAATTTTGTTCCTTATCGATGGTAACACTTAGCTTGTTTGCAGGTTTTAGTTCAGGAAGTTATCTGTTAAATTTTTTCAACGGAATTTTTGGGATTTTGTTGGGTATATCGCTACTGCTGTATCAAGGTTCATGTATTGCTACATTGTTCTATAGTTTTTTATATTCCGTATATCGCTGGATAACATTAAAGTATTTAAATTTCATAATTTTCGTAACGTTAGGTGTGAAAACCTTTTCAGCTTTCTAGTGGCTACATACTAGTAATTTTTGTCTTGCTTTTGCGTATTTGTTTTATAGGGCCGTTCATTAGTGGGTGCGAGAGGGTTAAGAAATGACTATCTTAAATGGTAATAGTAATTCCAGCATAGATTCATGGGGGGTTTTAGGTCTTCGGGCAAAGTTATTCCCAAGGGATGTTGTCAATTATGGGGGCTTTCTACTACTGTGTTTTTATGAACATGGCTTTACTTGTCATTTCTCAAGATTTCTCGCAGTACTTTTGAAGGAGCACCCTCTTAAAGTTAAGTCGAATATAGAGTAATTTTAGTTTGGGACATACTATAATGTTCTAGGGTATTGCTTGGTGACCTTTTTTTCTAACAAACAAATTCTATTAAAAGAATTTTGTCAAACTGACCAAGAAAATGGGATGTATTGGTTTGGTGATGGTTTTTCATCATTACCTTCGGAATGAGCACTTGTCAGGCAAGTATGGTGTGAGGTTTCAGATATGGTTAACCACGACGCTTTATAACATCTTTAGCGAGGTCCATTCTGAAATTGCTAGGCAAGGATTCATTTCATTGGCTTTTGTTTGGGAACGCCGGAGTCAAATCAATACAATCCATTTGTAATACATTTGTAATATATCATAATATTACGGGTAGTTATAATATATATCTTTTTTTAAAACTTTTAAGATTAGTTACTGAGTATTGTAATAGTTATCTTTGGTTGGCTGTTATTGACTATGGGAGTTTGCGGAAAAAATTAACTAGTGTTAATTTTTTTCGGAGGGAAGGATGATGTGTAACGATAACTCGTTACATTTTATTGTTTATTTTATTAAACATAATTTTATAATTTGTGATAACCCATAGTGACGATAGCTAGTTGAAGGTAAGCTATAAATAATATAATGTAGGTACTTATTTTGTTTTAACAGGTGTTATGTGTGTTGTATATCTCTTTGTTCGATTTATCAATGCAGAATTGTTCTAGTTCAATAACATCGAACGCTAGATCGGAAATCGAACGTAGCAAGAGATTTGAACAATGCAGAGGCTCGCTGAGGTCGCTCTCTTGACCGGGACGCCGGTTGGATAGGTTGACTGACGAGAAGGGTTGGTTATGAAAAGATTGGCTTTTTAACAAAAATGTCGGTATCGTATTAAATCGCTATTTATTTATTGAATCATTATAGATTTGAATTATTTTAATGGCAATTTAAAATAATATATATTCAATTTATCGAATTCAATACATATTTTTGTAATCAGATGGATTGCTAACCTTTGATTAATATCTAAGTTTGTCTAAACAGTTTATCGTATTGAAATGTGATTTAATTACCGACCTTCTCAGTTTTTTTAAATCTTTTGTTAGATTGATTGGAAGATCTGCCTCAGTTACGACCTTTGGAAGTGATATAGAACTTCAGATAACTTTTACCTTACCACGAAGTGATCATCTCAGGATTTCTTTGGCTGCCGGATTGTTCACTGGAAGTTTCAGGATGAGACAGGTATGTACATCTCTTTATTATTTTAATAATATATGTTAATTGCATTTTTGCAATTTCTTTTTGGAGAGAATTACATACCTTGCTCGTTATTTTCAATCCGAGAGTTTGGGAAATCATCTGAGTTTTCCTAGCTGAGGTTAACTTATTCTTTGTCTTTTTATTGATTGTCTGTAAAGCCAATTTGACAATAACTGTACCTGAATCTAAGTGTCAGCACTACCATTACTATATTATATATTACTATGTTTTATATTTTGATTTCTATTCATTTTTAGTATGTGAATATCAGAGTTTGGTATTAAACAATATCTTGTTTGGTAACTGTTGTTTGAATTTATCATTTGTGTTTGATAACCACCTCTGGATATTCAATTTCAATAGTTAGTATAACTTAGGTTCATTTTTGTAATTTTTACATTGGATTTAGTAATAATATCTAGTTAAGCATTATTGTTTAGCATTTAGTTTCTGAACATGTTTAGCTCATGTTGAGCTGTTTTTCTTTTGTATTCAAAATTTATAGATGCATTAATTTTTTATGATCATTACTAGTTATATACTAGGGTTTGCGGGGATATCATATCCCTAGTAGCTGTTCTACTTAAGGAATTACTTAAAAGTAAAACCACATAATCCAAAGTTCATAGTGCTGGTGCTTAATAACTCTAATTACAATACTAATTATTTTAATCATATTTTCATGATATGGTCCGAACTTGAGTCCCAAGACCAGAGACGTTGAAACTCCTGAGTGGACACAAAGGGCTGAAGAAACCTGTCATCCCCAGGGATTAAACGGTACAACCAGTGCCCTATTACCGTCAGGAGCTGGTGAATAATCAGTCGGAACAATCAATGTGATTAAAATAAGGGTTTCTAACAAACGTAGAGTCAAAACTAACTTGTAAGTAATCTAATTTAACTTTTGAGTAATTTCTATTAATTTTATTTACATCATCATTATATATATTTACATTTAACTTCACATAATTTCATTTCAATAACTAGCTGTTATCAATTCATTATTTCAATATTAATATACAACCTTTGTCAAAATATCAAATCAAGATTGTTCATTATTTTTTTTGTAATTATTAAATTATATAAAATTATTTCTGTCTTTTAGTGTCACTGTACAATACCTTATCGAACATTATATCTTAACATTTGGTAGGATTGCACCTATTGTCGTTCCATTGTTTTCCTTGTTTTGTTAGGAGTAAAAATCAAAACATAGGTGGCGCTCAAATATTAAGATAAAGTGTGGTGTAACCTTCCCTAACCTACCCTTAGTAACACCAGCAGCGATCCCATCCCTGAGATTAGCCTGGAAGTTCTGGTTAAACTAATTTTTATTGCATCTGTTTCATTTAGCCAGTGTCAATAGTTCGCCACTTCACCTTTTTTGTGCTTGCATAAAAGGGGTTAAGTGTTGTTACACTTTTGGCAAACTTATCATTACACAAGATGAAAATATACAAAGCCTCCATTAGATCTATAGTTACATACGGAAGCGAAACAATGTGCCTGACAAAAAAAAGACGAAGAAAGACTGCGGGTTTTTGAAAGGAAAATTTTAAGAAAGATACTGGGCCCTAAAAGGATCCAAGTAAACGAGTATAGACCGCTGATGAACTTGGAAATAAAAGATATTTTTAAAGAGGATATAGTAAATTATATTAAATCGCAAAGAATACGATGGTACGGACATGTATGCAGAAGAGAACCGGATGCAGCAATTAAAAGGGTGAGCAACTGGAGACCAGTAGAAAGCAGACTAAGGGGCAGACCAAAAATAAGATGGGAAGACCAAATTATAACGGATTTAAGAAGGATGGAAGTACGGGACTGGACTGAAATCATCAAAGAGAGGAAGAAATGGAAGTTAGTAGCGGAGAAAGCAAAAATGGACAGCAGAATATAAAACGAAGGAAAAGAAAAGCGGAGTGATTCGCCGCAATCTATGGATCAGTAAGCTCCATTGGAGCGGTCCCAAGTCCCTCGGGAATGTATAACCTATATATATTGAGACGAAGTACAAAGAATAGGTAGATATTAAAAAATACATAATGTAATCAAGTTCATTTATCAATAATAATAAGAAAGTAAAATATGAGAAAGTCATTTAGAATTTGAATATTCATAAATCACAGATTTATGTTTATAGAACACCATGTAAGTGTTAAGAACATTTATTTATTGTACAAACATATGTAGAGACAGTGCGAACTAACATTCATAGGTGACAGACAATGAAAGTGAATGGAGGTAGTGTTTGGACTAATGAATTAAGCTTTAAAAGCCTTTTAAGGCATAAACAGTATTATACATCCAAACTATTTATATAAAAAAGGCAATTGAATAAAATTAAAGGACATTTATTAGTTGATACAAGTAAGAAATATAGTTTAGGTAATTTAATAAAATATGTTTGACAGTTTGTACAGTATTAGATGTTGGGATAGGTTATAAATATAAATGTATACGCGACAAAAATCTGTCACAAAAACCTAGCTTAAGAAAAGTAAACAAATATTTGCAGCATAACAAAATCTAAATAAACAATTGACTTTTGGGCCATAAGAATACACGTTAAATAATTCAAGATAGGGAAGGCTGGTCAGTTGTTGATTTATTCTATTTTTTTTAATAAACAAATAATCTATTTTGGGAACACGAAGAGAGAGCACGTTATTCTCGAGTGTTCGTTAAAAAATTAAATTTGTGAGGAAGCAGTCACTTCCAAGTCATATAGTTACTTTCAAAAGTTACGTTTAAAAGAAACGAATACATTCAACCAAAAAACTTCAAATTGTACCTGAATTTTAATTCATTTTGACGACTTCAAAACATCCATTGGGCATACGTGGAGAAGACAGCTAGACTTTAATCTTCAAGAAACCCAGGACATATGTAAGAATTTATTTATAGACATTGTAAATATTAACCGCACTGAAAATTGTATTGGCTTAAATTACCTTTGTACCTACTTTTTAAAATGCTGGCTTCGTTGACGTTTCTATTAATTTCTTTGCCACCTTTGGGGTACAGATAAAAGACCTAGCTTATTTAAATTCAAGGCAACTTAATTATTACCGGTTCGAATTTGTTGATTCTGATAGTGTCAATGTGTATTTGCTCTTATTTGCAAATACATTTTACTGCGAGAGTAACTTCCAAGAGATAATTTCAAAGCTTGGGAATATTTGATCGAACTTTTACCTGAAATTTCGTTACTTCCTTACTCTTGCAATATTTATGTAAATTTTCCAGAAACTTCAAAGACCGTATATTAGCAGGTGAAGTTCTTAGAACGTTCAATTTGGATTTATTTGGAAATTCGACGAATTGCACTATAAATAACTGTGTGAAGAACGAAACAAATTTTAAGTAAGTTTGTTATTAGCCGCCTAAAAAAGAATTTTACGAGCCAAAGGAGAAACAGAAAATCATATTAAATAAAAACATTCTTGTTCACACATTTCTTAACGTCGCGTACAAGTAGAAAAACGACCACAAAATTCTCGAGACATATAACAAAGGCAATTCAATCTTGGTCAATTGTTTCTCGTTGCGTGCTGGAACAAACTCAACTATTCTCTGCAGGCATCAAATATTGTTCTAGGCTGGCGGAACAATAGCGAAAACCGAATCAATTGGGTTGAAACATCCAATGTTCGTATTTAATGAATAAAGCGCTCTTCTCTATTCTGAAAGTGTGCCGTGTTCCAACTGCTCCAGAATGATTTAAAATTCCATTGTTTTTCTCTGTACGTTCTTTTATTTTTTAATAGAAATTTGATCGTCATCAGATTCAGATCGTTTAAATGCAAAGTAAAAAACGTTTATTCCTATTTAATTAATATACAATGAAAATAAATCTTGTAAGCTATCCATATCTCAAATGTGGGTTGAAACACAAAAAGTTCAAAGGAAACTCAAAGTCTATCATACAACTGTTTTATTAATTGTTGCAACTAGTTTCGGTCCTATAGGACCATCATCAGGTGGAAAGAATTACAAAAGAATAGAAAGAGGATCTTAAGAGTACAATATCAAGTTTTACATTCAATACACTTCCTTACAATAACAAACTGGTAATACAAAGAATAGAAAAGATTACATTCAAATGTCAAAACATATTAAAATAATAAACATGAGTAATAATATGAAACTAAAAAATATTGTGTAAATAATTAAGTAATTTGAAATAAGATAATAAAGTTAACATTGTTAAAATTGAGTTTACATTGAAAAAGTGTTAGAAAATGATACATTTTCAAAAATATCTATAAAATTATAATTAATACTGACAATGCCAATAAAAAAGTGGGGATGTTGTCTGAGGAAAACAATGGGTTGCAAATTATAAAATGAATAGAATAACTTTAACACGTAATTGATTTGTGAAAAAATACAGTTAAACTTTATACATAACAACCTATACATATTATCTAACAATTTTAATGTACAAATTACAATTTTGTAAAGTGCGATGACTCTGTAAAAATATCTATCGTCGAATTACTACGTTTTACGCATAAAATATTAATAATCTATTATTTTACGTTTCAGCCTTATTTTTACCCTTTTTACAGAACATAATATTTTACTTCGTTTTGCCATGGTCAACGGAGACTTATTTAACTAGTATAAATAGCCATATTCTCATGGATTTTTGTGAAATATCAAGTGGTTGTGATTTTATTTTTTCTAGATTAAACTATCAAATAGTATTTAGACGTTTAAAAATAAAGAGATTATGGTTCGGACAGTTTTATTTGCAAGAAATTATTCAAATTCCAACATCTCATTTCAAAATTGACGTAGTTTCGGCTCAAGGTCGGTCCATCGGGTATATTGGTTACAATGGGACTGGACATTTACGAATAACTGATTGTCTCTGTGTATTTTTATACTTTCTGGGTAGTTCAGCTAAAACAACAATTATTTGACAATTACATAAAACGAAAATGTCAAATGACCTAAACAGACTATTAGCAAAAACCCTGGAGAAAAAGGAAACTGTAATAGCTGTATTTATTGATATAGAGGGTGCGTGTAATATCGCATCATCCATATCAATTACTAAAACACTAAGGAGCAGAGACGTACCAGAAAACCTCAGTTCATGGAAAAAGGATAGTAATGTTCTCTCTGGGCAAAGCTAACCTGGTAGCTAAAGTCATCTTTTACCTAATAGCCATCTTCAGAGGATCACAAATAAATGTATATTTTCTTTAAACGTATCTGAGAATGTGCGAAAAAAAGTGGTTATATATACACATATTATAAGACCTATGGTGAGTTACGGCTCATTAGTATGGTGGCTAAAGACAGAGCAGTCTGGCGTAGTCAGGGTCCTTAATAGTTTACAAAGGCAAGGGCCATGAAAAGTACTCCTACAGCAGCTTTAGAAGTCTTGTTAAACTTATCGCTCCTGCAATTGTTTATTCACGTATCGGCTGACTATAATAAACCTATATGGATCTAAATATCTCGAGCTACAAAAGGAGTTGGACAGTGACTTAATGTCAATGCCATCAGATTAAATGGTGCTGAAATATAGCTTTGAGAAAACTTTTAAAACGATGATCACTGACAAGAATCACGCACCGCCAGTCCAAGCAGGGTTTGTCTCATCAAAGATGGCTGAAAACCCAAAAAAGGTGTAGAAGCTGGTTTATTCATTGTAAAAAAAAGAATAAAATTTCTCTTAATTTAGGGTGGCATGCCACAGTGTTCCAGACAGAGGTAGCTGTCATTCAATGCGGAGCCCGTGAAATCAACAGGCAGACGGTACAAGACAGCCAAGCAGCCATAAAGGCGTTATACGCAACGAAAGTTAATTCAAGGCTGGTCTGGGTCTGCCTAGAAGCCTTGGCAGAGGTGGGCAGCAAAAACAAGTTCATAATTACATCGGTACTCAGTCACAGTGAGCACAAAGGGAACGAAGAGGCGAATCATCTAGCCCGAAAAGGCGCACGGAAGTCTTTTAATGGTCCAAAATCCTTCTGTGGCTTAACAAAATCAACCACAACCATAATAAAATTAACCATGAATAAATCTAAACTAATTAAGAATAATAAAAAACTCTTCGATTGAACTTCCAAGTTTATTTGAAAAAATTATGTTTTAAATTACAATGACGGCCATTTTGCTGATTAGCATCGTCAGATTGACATTTAAGTTACATTTTGTTTGTTTGTAGCTAGGTACCTGAAGTTGTTTGGGTAGTATTAAGGCTAGACCAAGTATGGAAGTAATAAGACATAACAATATTAAAGCCTAGATGTTAATAGCCCTAATGGATTATCCTGTACGTATTTTCCTCTAAGATCAGTATAACTGTGCAATGATATAGAAAAACCAGAAAAAAACTATATCATGCTGATCGTTACAATAACTTAATATATTTGTGTTTCACAGTTACGTCTTATCTATGTATGAAATATAAACTCAATCAAAGTAAACAGTTTAATAGTGGAGAACTTCCAAGATT
This sequence comes from Ophraella communa, assembly GCA_035357415.1. NCBI lineage: Eukaryota > Metazoa > Arthropoda > Insecta > Coleoptera > Chrysomelidae > Ophraella > Ophraella communa. The sequence goes on along the minus strand of CM068984.1, from coordinate 28,398,505 downwards.
TATTTGTTGATTAACAACTTTAAATTGTGGATACTGTTAAAAGCAGACTCAAGAATAGTTATATTTTTTCACTAAATTTAGTGACAAGGTCAGTGGGAATGAGACACGCGAAGAAGTTCATAACAGATCCGACGTCAAAAATAACAGAGTATCTTTTAAAACTTGAAATACACAAGGCATAACAGGCTCAATAATCACAAGCACGCGCTAAACTACATATTCCTTTATGCAGATTCTCTTTGGAAGAGGAGAAAACTTCTAATGTGTCTCTTAGAAAACACCAGATTGGACCAGATTTGATAGGGTAAAAAGGCTACCACAATAGATCTGAAAAGTTCCTACATAATCTAATCTAAATGTCAAAACGGCGGTTATATAGTCGATAAGTCACTAGAAAACTTTTTTTACAGCTACAATATTATTACAAGTAACAGTTTTGTCTTAGACAAATTAATACTTATGATATTTGAGATAACAATAAAAAAGTCCCTTGACAATATCAAATGGTACATTAAAAAAACTCTCATTAGGTTGTTATTGTTCATTGAGACATATAAATGAGTTATTCAAAGATGCAGAATCTCCAAAGTTTCTAAGAAGTTCAATCTAATGCTCTTCTATGTGAATCTATGTGAAAGTTTAACATCGAAAGAATCACAAGAGTGACCTTCCAATAAAATATGATTTGCAAAGGCAGACGGAAGATTTTATTTTCTAAATCTAAATCTTTATACTTCCTAATATAATTTTTATGTTCTAGGATACGGTATTCAAGTCTTCTTCCACACTAACCAATGTATACTGCATTACAATCAACACAAGACAATTTGTAAACTCCGGATTTATGTAATAATGGTATTCTATCTTTCGTATTAATTAATCTTGAAATAGAATTTTTAGTTTTAAAAGGTTAGTATTAAACCCTTCCGTTATTATATTTCCTAAATGTTTTCCTCATTTTGTGGATGTTAATGGAATGTTAATTTGGAATAATGGAATATTTCATCTTTTTATTAATTTTTATAAATAATTTTTTTGATATAAGTAAACATCATTTTGCTACATGATTTATTCTTTTGAGGTGAAAAATGTACAATGTATTACAAATTTTAATAAAAAAAGGTTTTTAAATAAAATTAATATTCAGTTTTTCCTCCATGGGGCTGTATGCATGACTGTAGGCGATGTGGCATGCTATCGATTAAATGGTCGAGCTGGGCTTGCGGAATTCTCTCCCATTCTTCACGAGCAGCATCTTTCAGTTCTCGTAGAGTAATTGAGGGAGGGTTTCGCTTCTTAATGCGTGTTTTAAGAATGTCCCCAGCATGTTCAATGAAGTTCATGTCACGGGAATTTGATGGCCATCTTAATGTGGATATTCCTTCTTCTTCCAAAAAATGTTGTACTGCAGCTGTACGATATGGAGGTACATTATCATGCATAAACACAAATCCATGACATACCGCCCCCCGGAATAGACGCACACCAGGATGTAAAACTTTCTCGATGTACACAGCACCAGTGATTCTTCTTTCCAAAACCAGGAGAGGCGTCCGTGTACCCCTCATAATACCACTACAAACCATAATACTTCCACCTTCAAATGGAACACGTGGTTGGGCTGTTTCTAATCGGACTTGTCGTCCTGGGGCCCTCCAAACTAGCGTTCTTCGCGAATCAGAAACCAAGCCAATTCTTGATTTATCAGAGAACATCACGTAATTCCAGTTAAAACCATGGTGTGACATTTCTTGAGCCCATTGCAACCTTACAATTTTTTGTTGATAGGTTAGTTTGAGAACACGTAGAGGTCTTCTGCGATACAAATTTACCGCATTTAATATTCGTGTTTGCCTTGAGATATTAAGTCCTTCAAGTCTAGCAATTTCTCTGGATATGCCACTTGCAGCTTCCTGTCGATTTCTTCGAGCTATCAATTTTATCTGCCGGTCTTGTGCTGCTGTTGTACATCGACTTCTGCCACTTCTGGGACGATCCTTCACATCATTTGTGTCTTGGATTTTTTTTAAATTTTTGATACACCACCCTGAGTAACACCAACAATATTCACAATATCACTTTGACTAAAGCCTTATTTTAACAAAGAATAAATAGTGGAAGTTAATTCAACCTTTTAGTTGTTTATTGTTCTGAATAAGATGAACTTTCACATAGTAAGGGTTAGTATTTTTTTTAAACAGCTCAAATGAAATTTAAAAAAGCATTGGAATAATGTGAAAGCACCCAAATCAATTAAATATGACCAAATTAATACAAAAACGAATCAAATCCAATATTATTTTGATTTAAAAACGCTTTAAAGAGTTTTTAAAAAACCATAGGCGTAGATATATTATTTCTAAATATTCCAAACTTTTGGACATATGTGTATTTCTACAGCTGTTTATTTATTAACGCATGTTTTTTCTAAACCAATATTAATTGAAATTCTCAAAATTACTATTAAAACGATATACTTCTTAATAGTATGGTGACCAAGGACAAGACATGTTAAAGCAGTCTTTAGGTATCCAAGTGGTTATTGTTTTTAATATCAAAGCTTTTAATCATGTAAACTATAGATAGTACATTGTATTTTATACATTTAAGATATTTTATTGAATTGAACTTAATTCGACAAATGACAGCGTATCAATTCCTAAAATAGCTAATTTTAGATGCGATATCTCGAGTTTCACGAATTCCATTCCTTTTTAAATTATCCTAGATGGAATTGCACTACACACACATACACATACTTTATTACGTACTTCATGGCTACCTAAGTCTCCAAGGAAATCCGATGTCAACATAGTTTCGACGTTATGAGATCTCGGACAGAGGGGGCGCTGGGGAAAAAGTCTAAGCAACAACGGTCCCCTTTGTGGCCCTTTTGCTTATTCCTGACAGCGAAGAATGTAGAAAATTCCGACTGTTATTATTATTCCCTTATTCCGTAGTCGTTGTCGAATTGTTGGTATATTAAAGTTTGCTAAAAATAGGGACAAACGAAACACAGTTTATATTCTACAAAATGTTCTCCATAAAATCCCGTTTTGTTCTTCTAGTAAATACACCGTGAAAGTTAATTTAAATTTAAACTCGCGGTTTAATTCTAGCAGGATTCTGTACAAACTTCGTCTCTAATAAACTTTTTGTGGCTAAGTACTCATTAAAATTAAGGATAAATTTTAAACTTTTGCTAGACGTCTTACTTCTATTATTGTTTATAAATCAATAAGGATATGAGTTAAACATGGTTATATCCGAGATTACGTTTGCAGTTTGTCACTTCACTTCCTGAATATCCTCGTTTGGGTCGATCTAATGAGGTATATTATGAACGTTCTATGTTATATGATATATCTGCACCCTAGGCTAGCGTATATAGAAATGCATGTGATACAGAACATGCCGAGTCGGACATTATGTGTCATTGTTAATAAACTGTAAAGAGCATAAATACATTGTTCCTAAAAATAAAAGAATAGATTTTTTTTTCTAATTTAATTATAGACCAAAAAATGAAACTGAAAACTTATCGGACAGGTACTGGAGGGGGAGTCTTATCTTGTGAGTAAAAAAATGACATTTAAGCAAAAAACCTGTCCTTGCTTGCTTTTCAGGATACCTACTGTTACACTAGTAGTCCTAGAGGAAAATGGTCAACAGATGATTATATTTGTCCGTCATGAAATCAGATTTAATTTAAGACTAGGCATATTAAAATTTGCTAAAAAAAGTTATTGCAATATGAATTAAAAAAAGACTATTTTTTTCTATTGTTAATAACTTTTAATATATCGATTAAAACTATTCCATAAAATAGATTTTTTTGGTATAGAAAAGTCGCCGATTGTGGAATAGTGGACCAAATATGGAATACCAAGGTTTTTACTAAACGAACCTTTTCTTTTAGAAAAATGCCATCAAAAAACGTTCAAGAACATAAATGGGAAGAAGAGAATATGAGAAAAGCAGTGGATGGGGTGCGAAGCAGAAGAATGGGACATTTAGCTGCTTCTAAATGGTACAAGGTACCACTCTCTTTAGATACTCCAAGAGGGACAAAGAAATTGATAGCATTAAAAAAGAGCCTTTAGGATAAAAGCCTGTTTTGACTGAAGAATTAGAAAACAAACTGGTACAGTATATTCTAATGGAGAAGCAATTTTTCGACTTGACCAGGAAATATTTATGTTTCATGGCTTTTCAACTAGCCAGACAAAATAACATTTCAAATTCGTTTTCATTACTTCATCAATCAGCAGGAAAATATTGGCTAAAGCGGTTTCAACGTAGATATAAAGATACAATCAGTGTAAGAATACCAACAGGTACATCAATTGCTAGGGCATCCGGTTTTAATAAAAAAAAACGTGGACGAATTTTTCGACTTACTTGAAAAAGATATGGAACTAAAAACTTCTCTGCTAGTCAAATTTTTAACGTCGATGAGTGTGGATTTTTATTGTGCAGTCAAAATGTCCCAAAATATTAGCGTTAAAGAAAAAACGACAAATTGGAACCCTCACTTCGGCAGAGAGAGAGAGAGAGGATCATTAATAACTCTTTTAATGTGTATGAGTGCGGATGGAATTTTCGTGCCACCCATGATTATATTTCCTCGGAAAAACTCTAATGAACAACTAAAGAAGGGTGCCCCACCTGGGTCTATATTCAAGTTTCATCTGCCGGGCTGGATCCAAATAGATCTATTTACCACTTGGTTTGACCATTTCATTGAGAAAGTTCGTCCATCTGAGGATCATCCCATTCTGCTTGTCCTAGATGGGCACAATACTCATACCAGAAATCTCGATGTTGTGATAAAGGCCAAACAAAATTTCGTTACGATTCTGTGTTCATCCCCTCACACATCTCACAAAATGCAGCCTCTAGATATGGGGGCGTTAAAAACATTTTATAATGAAGAAATTAAAATTTTCTTAAAAACCAATCAACGTGTTGTTACACATTTCGATGTCTGTGAACTTTTTGGTAAGGCTTTCTTGAAAGTACAAACTGCTGAACAGCTGTAAAAGGTTTTGCTACCACAGGTTTGTATCCTGTTAGAAGAGATATTTTCAGCGAAAAGGATTTTGTGAACGTGACAAAGGCCAGCAGCTTAATTGCGTTGATCAAGAAAACGAATATGAACAACAAAAGGTTGCTGTTATAATTAATCCAGAAGACATCACACCGATACCCATCTTGCTAAAAAAAGGAAACTCGATGCAGAAAACCTGGAAAAGCAAAGATACTTACCTCCATACCGAATAAGGAAGAAGTGAGTTTTGTAAAAGTCATCTTTTTAGTATTTGTTTATTTTTAAATTTTAACTTCATTCAATTATTTCCAACTATGCGCCCTCATGTTAAAAACCCCTTAGCCTACTTATACACAAGAAATTATAAATTAATTTTTTCGTTTTCCTATTTTTATTTAATTAATACAAAAGGGTATTCCACAATCGGCGACTTTACCTACTTAAAATGGGTGCAAAATATAGGCATCTATTAATAGAGTAATTTCTGCAAAAATTGATTAACCAATTTTAATAGTCTAGTCCCAAATTAAAACTGGTTTCATGACCAACCAGTCATCCGTTGATAAATTTTTTCTGGGATAGGTGTGCTGTGAGGAGTTTACCAAAACACAGAAATACCAATGTTGCGTAATAGAGTCCTTTGGGGTAAATTGAAAAACTGTAATTTTGTTATTTTATGTGTAATGATTGTGTTTGATATAAAAAAAATGGATGGATGTGGTCATAAAACCAAAGGATGAAAAGGTTTTTACAAAAACATGAGGCTTGTGATCCTTCAGCCTACAAACCTCCTAAAAACTGAATTAAACTTATGTGCAGGTGAAATACGTAGGGAAAAAGCAATTTTAAATTAAAGTTTCATGTAGAAAAGTACATATTTCCCATAAACACTGTAGAAGAAGCAATAGCTATAGGTACCTAGGCATCACCAAAGATTACACCATAAATATACACTGCAATCATAAGAGCTATGCTACCCCACGGTGCAATAACCTGGGGTATCAAAACAAACCTGTTAACAGTCCTTCGCAAATTGGACCAACTACAGATAACAGCATGCTTCAACATTACAGGAGGCATGAGAACTACACCAACTAGAGGAATAGAGGAGACTCTAGGTCTCACCACCCTTTATATTTACATTAAGAAGGATCTTCTGTTCTGATGACCATGAAAAGGCTACTCCAGTATAATTTGTGGCGTTAAGCTGTGAACAAGCTTCTACTGCTACAAGTAAAAACAGAATTAAGCAGTCATAGTCCCTACAAGGCAAACATTAAAAACAATAAGAAAGAACAATACGAAAGAAGCAAGTATGAAGAAAGGAAAACACAAACAGGTTTCTGGAGAGGATGAGTAAAAAATAAACATAAATTATAAGGAAGAGTATAATGTAAAAGAATTTAATAGTATTATACGTTACAAGGTCAGTAGGTTACTTATTACAGTACGAGTTAGTTTATGGAAATAAAAACGAGTACTGTAATGACATCTAACGACCATGTATGTAACGCATTTGCGTATCGTAATGTTACTTTTGCGCACGCAAATTTTTTTTTAAATGGTTGGCGACATGAGTGAAGTATCTAATGACAAGACTATTGACAATGACATTTGTGGCTAATAGCAATTTATTAATTTTATACTGTTCTTTAAGAAAGCGTTTGTGAATATGATTATCATTTTTTACTTATATAATATATTATTATTGGTGTATTAGTCATTTTAAAATATTTTAAAACATTAACATTTCATAATTTAAATGTCAAAACTGTCAAATGTTATAAATAACACAGTGCTACCGACATACTTTTTAAAATCAAAATTTAAAAAATGATAAAATAGCAAAATATAAAAACTATTATAAACAACTTATTTCATATGGCTGTTGTGACACTCGTTCTTTAAAAAACTTGAACTCGTGTCATAACAGAATTCCATATGAAATGCGTGTTTTAATATACTATTATTTCATCCTATTGAATAACATTTACTTCTTTTTAAATATGGTAGTAAAAATAAGTAATTATTTTATTTTTATATAGTACTTTGTCAAAAATAAAAAGTTATTGTCTTCCCTTAAGCAATCAGAGCAGCGTGCTTGGCAACACATTACAGTACCTGATACCGTAATGTTCTACTTACCGGCGCCAAGTGAATTTACTGGACAGGATGAAATAAAGACTATTGGAACCAGTGTGTTGAGTGACCCAGTCTGTCTCAGAGGGATGGACTTTTATAGAGTTGTACTAATTAATTTTTATCTAGAAACAATGATAACATGTTTTGATTGTTTCATTTACTGAAATATCTATTAACTTATCTAATTTTTTTTCACCTTAATTGTTTCAATGATTACAGAATTTAATGTAGGATTAAAATTTTATTGCAAATTTACTTCATACACCCTCTACTTACCTCAAATAAAAGTTTAGTGTAATTTTTGTTTAACTAAAACAAATTTTAGCATTTTTATTATCTTCGAAAAAATATAATACAATTTAAAATCACTTGTTACAATTCCACCACGAAATATAAAAATATTTCAAACTACCGGAATAAATTTACTTGTAATAGCTAGTATAAACATAAATCGGCACTATAGAATATTTTTTCTCGAAAACTGTTGTGTCAAACAGATCCTATGTACGTGCGAAACGCACAGAAAATCTGTATAGTGTTGTTTCATCCGCCCTCATCCACCTGTGTCTCATAATATCCGTTCGGCAGACACGTGCTTACTAAATTATTATTCTAAGAAACCTCTTTATTCCTTAAGCTTTGTTAGATTAGAAACGGACTTCATATCGTGCAATTATACAGAAGCATTAACCGAAGATGGGTTGTATTGATGCATTATACGGACGAAATGGGACTATTACGTGATATACCGTAATTACACCATAAAATATGTAGGTTTGCATTTAAAATTAAGCCGCGCATTGATACGCAATGGTAAAACGGCCTCGGATCACTGAACAAGTTTATTTCATCGAGCCCGGTCATGTATTTTGTCAGTGTCAGGTAAATGAAGATGCTTGTTCTGTTTAATTTGAAAAGAATTCCGACTTAACTTGTCTTCTTAAGGTTTATAATTAGTAAAGAAGTTGCCACGTTTCTTGAGTTTAGTAAAGAAAAAAAGGTAGAAAAATAAATAAACTTGGTAATACTCAGCTAGCGGTAACTCTCTACTGGCAAATTATGCCCGAGCTCAGCCGTAGAGGTAAACAGTAAAAATACAAAAAAAAATTGAGTCCGCGCCACTGGCTTTACGGTTAAAGCCAGAAACCCCTGAGTCTTAAGGCACTAGCAGAGAACTACCAAGATAAACAAATAGTAGACTGATATGGTGAACCAGACAAATAAAACAAGATAGAAATAAAAGAAATAAATTACTTTACTTCACAATTTAGGTCTTCAATATCACAATATAAAAAAAAATAATAAACAGTAATAATTGTGAGCTTTGCTCATACAGTAGGGTTCGAACAATGAAATTGACACAATGGTTCAATAATTATAATTCAGTACTGGTACTGAAGGTACCAAATAATGAAATCAATGCTATAATAAATAAATATATAATTCAGTACTGGCACTGAAGGTACCGAGTATTGAAAACAACGCTACAAATAGATAAACATAAATTCAATAGAGAGATACAAAAAAAATGTTCTATAAGAGCTTATCTGTGATCCTGAGGTGTTCCAATCGGTGTTCAGACAGCTCTTCGGGTCACTAGTGTCCCTTTGAAGGAGGTAGAGACTTAGATCTCAAGCTATGGTAATCCTTCCAATATCAGAACGTAGGGGGTACCAAAACCCGTAATAAAAAAACCCTAGATAATACAATTCAATTAGAAAAGAGACTTAACAGCATTTTTATAACAATGCAAATTAGCAACACAGCATAAGTTACATGAAAATTTAAGTTGCACATGTTTTATGAAGCTATAAGAAACAATATTTAAACTAAAATATGAGTACAAAATTACAAACAAATGAACTAGTTACTCATAAAGTCAATTTACATACTATTTAAGTTGCAGATGTTATATAAAAATGAAAAGAACCAATATTTAAATCAAAGGTAAGTACAAAATGATTAACAATAAAATGGTTACTAATATAGACTAAAAGTAACAATATTTAAATGAACATGTGAGTACAGAATGGCTAATAAATGAGATAGTTGCTAATAAAGTTACTTTTCACATATTAAAAGATTACAGTAAAGTAATTTTAAAATGAAATGCATATATTTTAATAAAGATTTATACTACAAAATAGCTAGCGTTTCATCTATTCAATCAAATAATTCAAACAGTTCACAACTAGTTTTTTTATATCTTTCAAGTGACAAAAAAAAAATTAAGAAAAAGATAGTAATTAGAAAAAAATTAAAATCAAAATAGATCACATTTACATTTCTAGTAGGCACCAAAGCAATTTGATATCAATTATGCAAAGTCATGAACTCACCTTTAGATGTTAAGGGTTATTTCGAACACGTGGTGTGTGTGTGAGAGAGAAAATATATCTTCTTAACAAATCCCAAAAATGGTTAGTCAGCTGACAGAATCCAAAAATACATAAGGCAAATCACGTACGATAGTCAGACTAACTATAAAAATGGTTTTTCTTTTTAAATCCAATTAAGATGGCCCCAAATTGCCAAAGATAAAAATCCAAACCAAAGAAGAATAATATTTCTAAGCACTATCACCGAACAGGATGCGTTGAAAAATGACACACTCTCTCATTGACTAGAATTCTTCTGTCCAATGAGACCAACATAAACTTTGATAGAACTAATCGTCGATACCAACCGCAAGGCACCTATTGGCGACTACACGTACACAAATTTAAAGAGAGATCCAATTAAAAGACACACATGTATTGGTTTAACTAAAACAGCTAACGTACATAATACCTGGACTTAACCTAAGCAAAATTTAACAACGAAAGTACCATTCTCACTAAACCACAGAACAAACCCAGATAGACAACACGCTTTGCGCATTAGTACTACTGAGGTACGCAACACTCTTTTCATATTTTCTATTAGCAGATATTAGAAAAAAATATATGGAAAAAAAACACGTGACAAAGTATTGTGTTTCCCGTAGGAAATTTAAGTGAAGATTGTACTGATACTATTCGATAGATAAGAACATTTATCAACGCCGGGTAATACCAGTGCATTCATTGTGGCACCACCACTTAAATATTTAGCGTCGAGTCCAAGTTATAGTAAAGGTAAATAGCACCATCTTCGTCAGAGTCGAATTTACGTGTTTTCAGAAACTCTACCAGAACTGATTCTTCTTCATCAGAAGAGTCATTGTCAATAACAATTCGTTCTAACTTGTTGTTTTTAATTTTAGTTCTTTAACTTCTAGCGTGGTATTCAAATTACATTTTTCCACGTCTTCTGCATTTACATGTATCAAAGCCACCGGCTACAACCTGAGGAGAAGGAAAAATTTTCTTCTTCGAAATGTCAAGAGGATGAACCTAGAACCATCTTGTGGAATAGAAAATCTAAGAAAATAAATGGAGAGGGAAAAAAACTAAGTTCTGGAATCAGCTGGAAGGACTGAGGCAAGCTGATACTTCTGAGAAAATACGACCAGCAAATCTACCTCAACCTTAGTATAAAAGTATCTGGATCTTAATGGGAATATTAACTGGGCATTGTTGGTTAAGAAGTCACATATAAAAACTATGATGAGCAGATGAAGCAAAGTGCAGATTCTGTGTGGAAGAGGACAAAACCTCTATACACAAACTCTGGGAATGCCCTGACTTGCATATTTCTAGAGTCAGATACCTAGGAGCACATGAAATAGAAGAGAAGGATCTGCATGATTTGAAGCCTGATGCTGGCTGGATGAAAACAAATTAAGAGATTTAGATGGCTCTTGCATGAATTAAAAAAATGACCTTTTTCCACGTCTTCTGCCTTTTCGGTTATCAAAGCCAATGGCTGAGAACTGAGGATAAAAACAAGCTTTCATCTTCAGCAATTTAAATGGGACTATCTGTACCTATCCTGGTACAAACTTCTAGTTCTCAAAGATTAAAGATTGAAAGGTGAAATGCCAGTCTTTTTGAAGGAATTTATCGGCACAGCAATCTTTAAATAAGTTTTTTTTGAGAAGGCCTGCAATTTAAAATTGGTTTACTGCCTTGCTATTATTTACATCCATGCTTACCAATTTTAACTTATTTATGTATATGAAAAAATATGTGTATTATGCGCGGTATATATTTGAAAATACATCTACGTGGAGTATTTGTGAATTTGGTTAAAACTTACCTATTTTCAACCTATGAGAGCACAGTGGGCTTTTAAGGAGTGCTACTGAATTATTGGAAAATCCCGTATACCTCATGCATTAACGCTAGAAGCAATTACCTATTAATTAGATCAAACGCTTTGGATTATTCAAGTAATATTAGTATTTGTGGGAAAATTACTTTTTTGGTTTATTAAAACGGATCTATTAAACTCCATGAAACTAATCAATTACCCAGTATTGATCAACCAACATAAATAACTTAACAAAATGAAAAATTAATTCAACATTATAAATTATTGCTGCCAGGAAATAAATTGAAAACGATTGAGTACTCGGTGACAAGTGGATACTTTAGCCATAGTTAAAGGAATTGATAAATATCTTATTAGTTAAATTGATTGTACTAACCCTTACTTTTTGGAAGTACATCTTATTACTCTCTTCGTTAAATTACATAAAGAGTCAAAACCGATTAGACCAGTAGTTTCGTATGTTAACACTCCTAATACTAAGGTAGCTAAAAAATTAAATACTATTCTAAATAATTATGGTTACACATCTAAATATTCAGTACAAAATTCATTAGATTTGATAAAAAAATTAGATAAATGTAAATTACAAAATAATACTAAATTAGTATCATTTGATGTAACTAATATGTTCTCTAAAATACCTCCTAAAGAATGTATAGTTCTAGTTAAAAAGCTATTAGATGAAAGAAATATCCATCCAGAAATTAATATCAGATATAATTGACTTATTTAATGTATGCATTAGTCAAAATTATTTTACTTTTGATAACAAAGTATATATTCGAAATGAGGGTCTTCCAATGGGAAGTCCCTTTTCTCCAATTTTAGCCAATATTTTTATAGATAATTTAGAAAACAAAATCTTTAATTCTAGTTATAAAAACAATATTGTATTTTGATATAGATATGTTGATGATGTGTTAGCAGGATTTGTAGGTAGCGAACGACAGTTAGATATATTTTTTAATTATATTATTACCTTGCATCCTAAAATTAATTTTACTTTAGAAGTTGAAGAAAATAATTCAATTAATTTTCTAGATTTAAATATTGAAAAAGTTAATAATTTACTAAATTATACAATATACAGAAAACCAACACAAACAGATGTAACCATACCGTATAATTCAAATCATCCTATAACACATAAATTAGCAGCTTATAATTCTATGATACTTAGGGCATTTTCAATTCCAATGAACAAAATTAACTTTTATAAAGAAATTGATATCATAAAACAAATAGCTACATGTAATCGCTACCTAATTCATTTGATAAATACATTAATTAATAAGTAAGAACAGAAAGTGTAACTAAAACTAATATTTCCTAAACAAACTAAAGAAATTAAAAGTTATAAAAATATTACATATTTCCAATAAAATTTCAAAAATAATATCTTCGGCAACATCAGCATTAATATCATTTAAAACACAAAATAATATTGGTACAAAATTGTTAAATGTAAAAACAAAATTACCTAAATTAAAACAATCTGGTGTTTACAAAATTAATTGTCCAAAGTGTAATGCTGTATATATAGGTCAAACACAAAGAAATTTTGAAGTAAGATTTAACGAACATTTAAGAGCATATAGATTAAAACAACCAGATAAGTCAAATTATGCAAAACACCTACTTAAACATCCAACCTCACTCTTACACACCAATGACATCCAAATACTACACACTTGTAATAAAAAACAAAACTTAGATTTCCTTGCAGAACTTGAAATAAAAAGACATCTAGCAGATCCACAATTTAAATAATATTGGTACAAAATTGTTAAATGTAAAAACAAAATTACCTAAATTAAAACAATCTGGTGTTTACAAAATTAATTGTCCAAAGTGTAATGCTGTATATATAGGTCAAACACAAAGAAATTTTGAAGTAAGATTTAACGAACATTTAAGAGCATATAGATTAAAACAACCAGATAAGTCAAATTATGCAAAACACCTACTTAAACATCCAACCTCACTCTTACACACCAATGACATCCAAATACTACACACTTGTAATAAAAAACAAAACTTAGATTTCCTTGCAGAACTTGAAATAAAAAGACATCTAGCAGATCCACAATTTAAAGTAGTTAATGAACAAATAAATCTGGGAAGTTCTCCACTTTTAAAGTGTTTGCTTTGATTGAGTCTTCATTTTATACATAGATAAGACGTAATTGTAACACAAATATATTAAGTTATTGTAAAGATCAGCATGATATAGTTTTTTCCTAGTTTTTCTATATCATTGCACAGTTATACTGATCTTAGAGGGAAGTACATCCAGGATAATCCCCTAGAACTCATAACATCTAGGCTTTAATATTGTTATGTCTTATTAATTCCATACTTGGTCTAGCCTTATAACTACCTAATAAACATCAGGTAACTAGCTACAAACAAACAAAATGTAACGGCTGTCATTAAGGTTACAAAAGCAAATTTTTAAATGAATATTGGAAGTTTTGTTAAAATGAACAGTTTTCTCCCAATTTTATTAGTTAATTTGCAAGGAACAATAAACATATACTTAAACAGTATGATTTTTGTTAAAGTGAAATTAAAACAAAAAGCGTTGCACGTCACAGATTTTAACGTCGTCATTCGTCAGTGATAACAGAATATTTTAAAAATAAAAATATCTCTCATTTAAAATTATAATTGTATTGTTTAACAAGAAAGTACTTTTGCCAAATAAAAAATATCAAAGCAAAATATCGGATATACTATTTTTTTCTTCTTCTCCAAATATTAAACAAAGAAAACTATTACTATCTGAAATGGACAGGGAAAGTGTGACGTCAAACTTTGTGTTCCATGGTGTCGAACTATGAAATGTCAACGAAATGATTCCCAACGGCCACATTATAAATATCCAGAAGTAACTTTTGTTTGAAATATTTTATTAATATTATACATTAAAATATTACGCAAATATAATAAAATACATATAAGCAAAATATCTCAAAAAACCATTTTTTAGTAAAAATTTTTAAAATTTGTGAAAATGCCCGATTTTAAAGGTTACGTTATAATGTTTTTATGAAAATTGTTCGTTTATCTATTTAACTGTTATGTAAAAAATATAAATGAACAATTACCAATGAAAAAACAGTATTTAACTACCAAAAATCAAAAAAATAGAATAAAATAGTCAGTAATACATATAAAACACATCATCAACAAATGTTGTTTGGAACCATTTGGTTTGACATTTACGTCACTACTTTCCTAGTCCATTGTCCCCATCAGTGGTGGTAATAAAATTATCTCAATTGTTCAAAATTACATTAATATATATTTTAACTTGTTTACTATTTTTATTCTATTTTATTTTAGTCTTGCAGTCTATTTTAATATTTAAACTAAATTTGCATTTCTAGCCTTTTGGACATCTGTGTTAAATTTAAAAATAATTTCTAAGGTAACCTTAAAATTTTTTGATGCATGTGTGTTTCATTTCAATCTTTTTAGATCTGCAATCAATCCATTTATGATTAAAATAAATACTTTTGCATTTCTGGAATATAATTCTATTTTCAAAGTAATCTTCAAAATATTACCTCCTAAAATGTTGTTTTAATAAAATTATTGATAAAATTAGTCAGCTAGTATTCCCACACAGCACAATAGGTCCGCTGGACGTCCATTTGATGTCCATTTCAAGTCCAAACGTCCATGGATACTAAATGTACGTCCATTGTACGTACAGACATGGATGCTTATTGGATGTACCGAATAGTTCGTCCATTGGACGTCCATTTTATGTCCATTTAAAATCTAACCATTCATAGCCTTTGATGTACGTCTATTGTAAGTACGAACATGGATGCTTATTGGATGTACCGAATTGTTCGTCCAATGAACATCCATTTTATTTCCACTGAACGACCACTTCAAGTCCAAAAATTCATTGGTGTTTGAAATTGTACGTTCATTCCCAGACAACACAGGATATCCTTAGGACGTCCATATTGAGTCCTAAGCTAAATTCATACTAAGAATGTTGTATCCCAGAGGAAAATTCAAAAGTTAACAAGTTTTACATTACTAAAAGAAACAAGAAGGAAGAAACACGTGAGGAGGACATAAGGAATGATTGTAAAAAACAATCAAAAAAAGGAGAGAGCCATGACAGAGATTCGATCTCCTTATAATCAAGAAGACAGGTCGATCCTAAACCGTAAGTAAAGGTTCCTGTTAGTCTTCTCAATCTAAGCAGTAATTCTATGTATATTAGGATGAATAGCATAAAGTACATTTAAAAATTCGTCGAACCGGAAAAGTTATACCAGTGCACTTGAAGAACCTTATACGTATGAAGGGCAATTTAATTATAATTCGCTCTTTTTATAACTATTTTTGATTCTCCTGATACCATTGTTTTCTTTATAGCCTGATGATGGTCTGTTGACCGAAACATGTTGCACTAATTTTTGAACCTTACTATTAAACGTTGTGGATAGACTTTGAGTTTTATTACTACGAAAATATAATAGTATAGATCAGAATTAAAATTCAAAAACCAAAAATTAAGTGCTTATGAGTTCAAGAGAACTGTATATATGTTATCTATTAGTTTTCTATCAAAGCAAAATTACCAAGAATATTATTCACAAAAAATTCGATTATTTATTTCAACCTTAACATTTTGCATATGTTTTGAGGCACCTTTGCATACGGACAAGCTGCCTATCTCCATCACCAGAAAATTGTATAATTAATAAAGATTATAGAACTGGAACATAAATGAAATCAAGTAAAGATAATAAAAATGCCAACGCAGAAAATTTAAATTTGATTTCCTTTATTTTATTTTCCAAATTAGGGTTTTATATTATTGGATATATCGCCAGCTAGTCGGGTAAGTTACATATTTATGAATTATTCAAAGTTATTTCAAGGATCGTAACATTATTATATGGAACCCATTTTACTTTAAAACCATCCATAATAATAAATACAAACACGTCAACAAATACGAAAGAAAAAGGTATTATTATTTTTATTTAATTCTTTTTATAGTTGGTCCTCTGATTATTTGCATATACTATTCGATAAGGATTAAAATAATAGGTTTAAAGGATAATTTATTATTCAATATATTTTCCTTTCGAATCAATAAACTTAATGAAAGTTATTATATCAACCCTTACTTTGTGGAAGTCCATCAAATTGAGAAGACAAACTAAATAACAGTTTAACACAACTTCCTTTATTTAATTATAAAAAATATTTTTTTTTGTTAATGACAGCTGGTAAGAAGTGATGAATGTTAATTCGTTGTTTGCAATTGGAAAGTGAAAATATTTTCTGTTCCAAATGAATAAACTAATTCAATGTGCATTCAATTTATGAATCTCATTGTTGTAGTAGCTTTTTGGATGATCTGCAAAACATTTCCCTACGGCATTTGACGGATAACGATTTCTACAATTCAATTTTTTTATGTATAGGTATACTTTAGCTTTAGGCCCATCGCTTGGTAGTATTTTTCGTTATTATTTTCTTTTTTCCTCCTATTTCTGCTGTTAAAATTCTTTTAGGTAGTCTGGTTCGGTATGCGCTGGATATGTCCCAACCATCTCAACCTTTGCGATTATATGATCCCTATCATATTCGGTTCTCCTTACATCTTATCCACATTCCATTTCATATTTTTCTTTCCCACACTTGAAGCATTACTTGCCCGGCCTTATTCAACGTCCATGTTGCACTAGCATATAATACTTACTATGGGTCTTATATATTCTGTTCTTAGCCTTTCTAAATATTTTTTTCTTCTCAGTAATTTGTTTAGAGAAAAGAGAGAACGTTTACCAGCCAATACTGGAATGTTTTTACTTCTGCGAATTAATATGTTAAGTACATTAAAATAGAAGTTTCGCTAAAAACTAGCATCGTCAGATTGATATATTGAAGTTACATTGTTTAGCAAAACAGCTGTCATTGAGTTAAAAGAGCAATTTCTGTTCTGTTTTAAAAAGTTCTTAGTAAGATGAACTTCCATAAAATAAAGGTTACTACAATCTATTTGATATGTTCTCTCTTCCAGATATGGTCCTTGTAAATATTCTCGATTTGTCCATTCCATATATTTGATCTATTTGTTTTATTTATATTCCTTCCTTTCTTGCTTTTGCTCCTAACCTCATTGTTATTTTTTTAATATCTTGTTTACTTCTGGCTATCAGTACTATGTCTTTAGAGAATTCTATTATATTCTATTCTTCTAGGGTGCATTTTGTGCATGTACTGGAGCTCTAGGCTTACCCTGAAGTGATCATTCCAGGTTCGCTTGTCTAAGGGCATGCTCAGTAATTTTCAGCCTGTAAGCAGCTGCCATTGCTTCCCTTCCCACAATAAGATATAGTGGAGGTAGCCCCAGCATAACTTCCAGGGCTGCCGTAGGGGTTGTTCTCATCGCCCCGGTTCTGGCTAGACAGACTACTCTCTGTACCCTGCCTAGTTGTCTAGATGCTACTGAGCATCTCGCTTTATGCCTCCACACAACAGAACAGTAGGTTATGATGGGTGCCACTACCCTAGTATGTATCCAGTGCATCATACTAGGTTTAAGCCCCCACGTATTGCCCACAGCTCTTCTGCACGCTTTTAGGCCTTTATCTGTTGTATTTCTAATGTGGTTGGAAAGGCTTAGTTTGCTATCTAGAATTATCCTTAGATATTTAAATTTTCCTATAAACTTTAGCGATTGGCCCCACATACGAATTTCCCTCAAGTCAAGGTTCCTTCTGTGGGTGAACGCTATCACGGACATTTTTGCTGGATTAGTTGACAATCCCTTTTGTCTGCACCATTTTTCGGAATCCTCAGTGCCAACTGCATTCTCTCGGACAAGAGTGGTCCCGAATTTACCGTTTACAACTATGATGACTTCAGCAGCAAAGGCATGTCTTCACAGAATGCTAAGCAATGATGTTTTCGTTTTTAGTTTTGTGAATAGATGTAGGTCGTTAGGGACATAATCCGGTGATTACCATGAATGCTATAACAATTCAAACTTTGTTTATATATTTTAGTCAAAATACTTTTGTGACAATGTCCATTGAATGAGAGAAAGTATTTTCTAATTTAAACAGGGTCTTTTATTAAGATTTTTTTTTTCTGTTGGTCTAAAAGATTATAATAATATTTAGAATCTACTATTTTACCAGTTTTTCCAATGATCTACAAAGACCAACTTCTTCCTGGCCTGAATAGGAACTCATTTCGGAGATAAATATAGAAATTTATTATAAAGATTAATATTAATAAATGTTAATGATAGTGGTAGAAGTTATCTTCTTCATAATTTGCTTCTTTTTGACAATTTGTGACTTCATAATTCTGTAACTTGGGTGTAATTTGTTAATGAATCAAATCAATTATATTTAGAAAAAGTATTATGATTCATGAAGAATCTTGCTGTTATAGCACATTTTTCAAAACTAAAAAATTATTAAAATTGTTACTATTTAATATAAGGGTACTTTATTGTGTAGAGAATAATATGGATTATTTATAATTATTCAAGACTTTAGACTTATTAAGGCAAAGTAAGATGATGTTGCCATGTGGTGTGAACACCCCGTATATTTTGTATACTTAATTAAATTGTTTATTAAAAAATACCGATGGCCTAGACCACTGCAGCACGTTCAATGTCACATCGTGTTTTTAACAAAGATTGAATAAACAAAAGATAGACATAAATACACAGCAATGCGTAGACGACGGGTTCAATATATGATATTCACGATCAAGTTCACTATGTTGCTGATACAGCATTAATTTTATTTATTTATAGTAAATAAGTGTTGTACTCTAATTCATTCATAGAAAATATAGTTTAATGTCTTAATTGGCGTGGCTTTCACAAAGAAATGTTTTGTTCTATGTGTTTGAACTCCACAAAGAATTCCATATTTTTTGTAATGAACACAGAATAACTTTTAATAGAAAAAATATTAATAATTCCTTATTGTACCGATATTAGCTGCACATGGAACAAATTAGATATACCGGCACCAAGACATTAAACGTGTTTTGTCTTTTGATTTTCTAAGAAAAAGAAGCGCACCAATTTCGGTGTAAAAGTGGTAATACATTTTTATTTTATCTACCAAACAGTTCTTGGGGTTCAACAATTACGAAGCTTACAAAAGACACATGGCACACAACTTTTATCCATTGTTGAAAAGCGTTGTCTCGAATTTAACGCCGAAGTTAGTTATTGTATCGCTATATTCTGCGGACCGGAAGGGTTTCCAGTTGTTTCGAAAACAGCGGGGTCGTAATTTGCACTCCGGCAAGCGGAAATCTGCCAAACCTTTTTTCCTGCAATCTTAAGATAACTTTCAGCTTTTTATTTGAGGTTATCACTCGTTTCTTAATTCCTCTGTTTTTAGTTTATGTTGACAATAATTCAAGTATCAACCCAAATAGTTACAAAATTGCATTTTCAGTCTTTATGGCATCGGCGTCTCTAAAGGCCTTATTACGGGGTAAGTACATATATAGTAAAATTAATACCCGATTTCACCAATTCTTAGGAAATACTTAAAACCTCAGAGTAATAAGTAAACATAGAGTAGGCATATTCCCTACTACAGATTTGTTTACCAGCAGACCATTGCCAGACGTTGTGTTTTGTAAGTACAAAGTAGGAAACAAAAACATAATAGTGTAATTTGCAACAATTTTATTTTACTTTTAAGAGGAGACTTTTAGTCAAAGAAAATATTATTTAATACATTTTAATATTCACTTTCTTACCTTTCGATAATACTGATAAAAAAGCTCTGCACCAAATGTATTAAATACCCACACCGAAAATTTGGCATCAGTGCCTTTGTTTCTTATTGTCTAAAGGTGATTAGCAATTTGTTCGATTTTTCTTGAATTTCTGTGTATTTAAGTGAACTTTAGAATGTGTTTTTATTTATTTTCAATATTGAAAATGGTGAAAACCCGAAAAGCGTGTATAATTTGTGGTACTTCGCAAAATGATAATCTAACCTATCACCGGTAAGTTAATCACTTTATTGGCGTAGAATTAGCAATTTCAATTAAAATTTATTACAAATAAGAAAATTAAATTATTAATGAAATACATATATATCCTTTTAGATTTCCCTCCGATAAAAATATGTTAGAAGTACGGTGCCATGCCATAAGTGTAGATATAAATTCCTTACCAAAATATGCGTATTTGTGTTCCTTGCATTTTAAAAATGAAGATATTATAAAAGGAACTAGAACATATTTATTGAATTATGCAGTTCCCAATAGATGGACGACTCGGTGAGTTGATATTATTTGTACACAAATTTGTATAATTTTTTTATTATCTCTTTCAATATTTAGTTAAATTAATGAAAGTTTGACTAACATTTATAGATAACCACTGTACACCTCTAGATGTCAATTTTATTTTCCACCTCTCTGAATTATAGGTTCATTGCTATTGACTACAAACTGTATGTTATTGTGTTGTTGTGGCACCTCTATGTTTACTTATTACTCTGAGCTTAAACCGGATTTGGTATTTTCTAAATAAAATTTGGATTTCACCATGGGCTAACACTTAAAGGCATTAGGAACTTCTCAGGGTGAGGATGCCTTCCTACGTTGGTCTCATATAGATCTAATAACAATGCACGCTGCAAAAACGCAGGCCACGCTGTCCGAATGACATAATTGACAGTTGCCCTTACTAGCTTTATCTCTCTCAGTCATCCACAACATTACCTTTTTGTCTATACCGCGTCCAGTGTTATTAGGTCTATGGTCGGTCTCAATAATTTAACAAATTTTTTACCTGAAAAATATAGTTTGTTTTCCTTATATGTTGACTTTGCATTACCGTATAACTACTACTTCTAGCCCATTTTTCCTTAATTTTTAACATAGCTACACCTTAAAACTACATTACTTTATAACTCATATTATTTCTCAAACACTCGAAAATACGAGTGACATCAAATATGGGAATAATTTCTTGGTCATTTATCACAAAACCAAAATTTCTATTCTCTTCTTTTCTTTTTAAGTATTGTCCTTCGTTTCACTCATTAGCAGTCTAATAGCTCCGACATTATTTTCACTTTGGTCACAAACTGTCGATATTACCTTCAAACCTATACTTTGACATTTGCAGATTAGAACCTTCAGCAAATTTTTTAATGCCATGGATTTATGAGGTCCTTCACTAAATGTAAAAGCAAATGGTTGCTTCCACTGTTTATACAGTCCTTTCAGCATAAAAACGTTTGCATGATCTGCTAGTACAGGTTTTCTTTCTTTATAAATTACAATTTGATTTATTCACTTACCATTTAAATTTAAAGTTGAAACTGCTGTTCTTATAAGACCTCTTTTGGTACCTAAAACTTTACAGTTACTAGAAAAATGTTCCTCATAAACTACATATTTTTTATGCTGTATCTTTAAAATCCACTCACCAAACACACTTGGTTCATTTTTTGGAAAACGACGCTTTTTGCCTTCACGATTTGTACATGTAGGTACACATTTCCTTTTAGATAAGGGGGGTTAATAGTTTGAATCCATTTTAGGGACAGAATTATTTGGAAGCACAAAACCAAAGATGATATACACCAACAAAACTAAAAACACTGAAGACAAAACTCCTGCTCTTTTCCTGATTCTGAGAACTACTGTCTCTTTCCTGAATTTTCTTAAAACTGTTTCTCACCAAATACAGATTGATACAGATCTGTTAAATTAAAAAGTACTGTCGTTAATAGTATTAGTAGAGAGACCTCTTCCGAAAAATAGAACAATTAAAAGGAGTAGACGAAAAGATCAGCGCCATCCTATGGTTGTGTTAAAAATATTAATAAGTTTTGTCGAGAGAATATTTGCTTTCATTTCTATTCGTAGTTCCGTATTCGGTGATATCAAGTGTCGATTTTTAAAGCATTTGTGTATATTTTTTGGTACTTCGGATACTTTTCCATAATTTCGATTAACTTGGTTCTTATAAAAGTTGGGTTTGTGTTAAGTAGTTCTTAATAGTAGTAATTCTTGTTTTTAAATTCCCACCTTTATATTTTAATCCTTCACAATAGTTGTCATCCAAAAATTATTTTATTTGTGAGCCACTATTTGTGCATTGAAAGAAGAGATGATTTAGATCAGCAGTTTTATTATATAAACCGGCGAGGAAACTGTGCCAAATCTGTAAAGGTGTGCCAGAAAACAGTCATAATTTAACATTATCTTGGAAATTGTACTGGAGTAGTTTTTACTGATATTGGAATATTTATGGTGTGTGATTTTAGTTAAAAGCTTGGAATAAAAAAAATAGTAACTTTTATATTTTTTTTAAATGCTTCCTTATATATATATCCGAACATTATGATATAATTTTATTTTTATATTTCATTATGAGTTTGTTAATTTTAAAAATTGAAACATATTTTACATATAGCCAAAGAAAAATCTGCAACAATCAAAATAAAAATTAAGCGACAGATGTCACGGTCGTTCACCCAGTCGCAAAGAAGGACAGAATTAGCCACTTTTAAAAAAACATTTATTTCATCCCTTCTGAGCCGGAAAGTTGTGTCGTTAAGTCCTAAATGCATTTATTTCTCTCTTTTTTGTCGTCATTATATTTCAAGTGCCCGAGAGAAGGGTAAAACTTTTCTCATCATCCACGAGAGCTACAACTCTAATTCACTACTTTGCCAGTAGAAGTCGCTACTCTTGAATGCGGTTAGATAAACTTTACCACAAAATACCATAAACATGTAGAGCGAGTTTAGTGTATGTACCGCATATTTTATAGCTATGCACTGTATTGCCGACCTCCTTTTTATTTATAAAACTTTTCAATTACTTATTTAATTTCATTATTTTGATTATTCTTCAATATTCCTTCTTATATAATTAGATATTTAATTTGTGCGACTTTCATTAAAAGGACCGATTTTATCTGGTACTAAAACGCAGATTTCTTAAAAAATGAAACATTAACGGGTAACAGTTATTAATTATACATATTTCAACAGAAATTGTTTCATAAATTAGTTTGTATAAAGAATTATAAAATGCAAACATATTGTATACGGTCACTAATAAACTTTATTTCGACAATTACAGAAATATGTATATACAGTATGATGCAAATGTATGGAATAAATTCATTATTTCAGAAACAGACGAGTTTTAAAAAAATCTAAAACACGTCAATTTTAATTTTGGAATGGCCATCAACAGCTGTAGATGTGTACGTCATTAGTGATGGCGTAATGACGACATCGACGATTTTTTTAAATACAAACCGAGGTCACGTCACAGCTCATTTGAAAGGTCTCTTTATCGCCTTAGCAACAATGTAATCATTTAAATATTTATTTCTACGGGGTTAACCAAAATTATGAATTGTTAAGTAACATGGAATTACAATAAATATAGAAATGTTAATGCACTTGCACTTTAACTTTTTAAAAAGGACAATTTTTACTTATTTAATGAATACAACTACTTTTATTTAAAAATCAAAAAGATACAATTATAAAAAATGAACAATTAAAACTAGGATGAACCAACTGATCAAAGAATGATAATTGGAATGACGAATTTGAATCGTCGGACTTCCGTGGTAGCTTCTTCTTCTATGATTACGCTGAATCTGCAGACTTGCAGTATTGCGAGATAGTATGGGCGCTTATGGCTACATTTCTCCTCCCTCCTTTGGTGATTTCTTCGTCCTCGAAGATTTGGATATTTCTTCTATTAATTCTTCCAGTAAGTGAATCTGGGCTGGTTGCAGCTTAGGCCCAGAAAGGAATTTGGATATACGTTTTCTTTTCCATAAAATACATAATAAAAGCGGAACTAAAACAAATAAAAATAAAGCGAATGAAGTGGCGGTGAGGCCGGTAACTAGATGGGGTAGACTGTCCATCGGTTCGATTGGTTGAAGTTGACCATGGGTTTCGGGTATTTTTAATTTTTCGATTTTTACTTCATGTTTGGCAGTTAACTTGATTGGTATAACTTCAGGTATAGTAATTTCTTGATTTGTTTTAGCGTTGTATTGAATACCGTCTATTGTAATTGGCTCGTTTGAAATTAATATGCTGCTGGTTTTGACTGTTTCGTTTTGGATAGTTATTGGTTGTACTATTCCCAGCAATATCACCTTTTTTGTTTCTTGGAAAAAATTTTCTTTGGTTATGCTTTTGGTGCAATTTTGTACGTTTGGTATAGTGCATCTGGATTTTATTGGATTTTTGCAAATTATGAATTGGCTTTGTTCCACGCATGTTTCGAACCATTTATTGTTGACATAAAAATGTGCTGGTGGTAGGATCATTATTTGGTCTAAGTTTGGGATAGGGTAAATTTTGAAAGTATTATGTGAATATGCGGAAAGTATGGGTATTTTAATAATTATGAGCATTGTTTTGCTAGTGACGCAAACTAAAGTTTTAGATAATTCAATTAATTCGTATGGATGCTCATCACTGACTAAAAGGGTATTTCTAGGATATATTTTTAAAAGGTCGTCTTTTAAATTTTCCAGTTCTTTAAGAGTAAATAATTCGATGTTTGGAGTATCGAGATGAGAGAGAGAAATAGTTCTTACCAATTTCGTTAAAAATTCGTTAACATTTTGCATGTTTAAAATTTCGTTGTGTAAAGCAACGTAACCATCAAGGTCGGCAGATAATTTATTAATGGCGGCTGAAAGTATTAAGCTATTATTATTTATTTTTCTTATAAGTTTATCAAATCTTGTATCAACGGATTTGCCAAAAGAAATTTGATTATTTAAATTTTTAATAATTTCATTTTGTTTTTGTTCGATCGCAACAATGTGAGTTTTTAATAAATCTAAATCTGAATTATCGGGGTTTCCCGTGATATATTTTATAGTTGTACCAAGAAAGTTAAAAAGTCCGCGTTTTTGTAATCTTTTTCGAGTGATTTTATGTAGGTCATCTCTAGCTTGTTCGCGTAAATTATTATACTGAAAATATAAGGATGAAAGTGGGCTTTTAGTTAAGGAGTCTTTAAAATATTGTATAGGGCTAATATTTATGATTTCTTCTAACTTATCTAAGGAAATGTGTAGGATGTGTCTGTGATAATGTGAAATTTCGCGAGATTTTCCTATTTCTTCGGCGTAGTAACCGTTATTCGGAATCGCTTGTATCTTGAGTGGACGTCCCTGGGCGAGGATTGTCCTGTAAAGAAATTGTATGTGTAGCAGGTTTTTCAATTAGTTTTCGTGGTTTTTTCACATATTTAAGATGAGTACTAGTTTCGTTTTGTTTATCGGTTTTCCCTATTATTTTCGTTTTATCTTGTTTTTCTGGGTGAAGTGTGGAGTACGGTGCTTCTAATTTTGGTTTATGTTTTTTCTTAGAGACATATAGTGGTTTTGAAAGATCTATATCCGGAATTTGTTCGGCATTTTCTTTTCTGTTTCTGTTTATTATAAAGTTCATTAATAAAAGGTAGTAGTTCGTCTTTGTGATTTTGGTTATAAGTTTCATATACGGGGAGATCGAAATCGAAGTTTATTTCTTCAGCATAGGGTCCGTATAAGATCGAAAAAGGTGAATAATTTGTTGCGCTATGAATTGATTGATTATAGATCAAGATAGCATGGGTAAAAGTATCGTCTAGTGAATCGTGTGGATTTTGGGCACGTAACGTGCGAAGTTTCTCAGTGAGTGTAGAATGGAAGCGTTTGAAGAAGCGTTTGAAGAAGAACTGTTTACGGTCGTGAAATGTATTTCAATTTTGTGAAGATTAAGAAATTCTTTGATGACGGCGGAGTTAAATTCAGTACCTGAGTCGAACACAATTTTCTTTGGATAATTATGGTGAGAAAAATAATGTCTCAACTTACTTAATATAGAAATGGATGTTTTATCTGGTAGTTTATAGCATTGAGCGTATTTAGAAAATGAATCTACGATTGTTAAATACATATTTTTATTGCAATGATATACGTCTATGTGTAAGATATTAAAAGGTTTTTGTCCTAAAAGCGGACCTAATTGTGGCAACTTATAGGGGTGTCTTTCGTATTTGTTTTTTAGACAAATATCACACTGATTTATAAAATTTGAAATTGTTGTTTGCATCGAGGGCCAATAGAATTTTTGTTTAAGATGTTTATACGTTTCTACTATGCCGTTGTGATTTTCGGTATGGTATTTCTTGACACACTCCTTTTGTTTTTGTTCGTTTTCAATATCTTGTAACATCTTGTTGCAGAATATTGCTTTAACTGTCGAGTTTATGTTTTCTCTGAAAAAGTTGCAAATGTATGGTCTATATTCGTGCGGTATTTGTATAGCAAACCTTTGGTTGGGTTTTAAGATTTCTCTGAATGTTTCTTTTATTTCTGTCTCCCAATTGTTTGTTATTTTTACTGTGTATCTGTGTTTGTTAAAGATATTCGTGTATACTATATCGTGATTTTCGCAATTTGGTATAAAGATGATTTGATTGGTGGATAAGTTTATAGGTTCCTCCGATGTTCCTACTCCTGTGATAGGGTTTTCGATAGCCGTATGTTGTGTGTTGGTTGAATTTTGTAAATTGTCAAAGTCTTTCAAAAATTCATCTGCATCGAATTGGTCCTCGGGATCAGGAGGTTCAACATCTTCTGAGCTCGTACTTAATGCGTTGATTTGGATTCTGCTGAGTGCATCGGCAACCTGATTTTCTTTTCCTTTTTTATATCGGACTTGAAATTGATATTCTTCAAGTTTGATTCGTTGGCGGGATAACCTGGATGAAGGATCTTTGATTTTATTGATCCAGACGAGTGGATTGTGGTCGGTTTCAATAATGAAATTTTGTCCATATAGGTATGGCCAAAAATGTTTACAAGAGTCTACCATGGCAAGTAGCTCTCGTTCAATTGTCGAATAGTTTTGCTCTGCTGTATTTAGAGTACGAGAATAAAATGCAATGGGCCTATTATCCTGAGATAATACAGATCCAATTGCTATATTGGAGGCATCAGTGGTTAGAACGAAAGGTTTTGAAAAATCGGGGTATTGGAGAATCGGAGCATTGGATAATAATTGTTTGCATTTTTCGAAACATTCTAAGTAATTTGGATTTGTAGGATCGATAATTGCTCCTTTTCGGGTGCATCTAGTGAAAGGAGACGTGATTTTTGCAAAATTCTTGCAAAAACGTCTGTAGAAACCAATAAGACCTAAGAAGGATTTTATTTCCTTGACTGTTTTGGGTAAAGGGTACTTTTGAATTGCTTCTATTTTTAAAGGATTTGGCTTTATACCTTCGGGAGTCACTACGTGACCAAGAAAAGCGACTTCTTTGGTGAGGAATTCGGATTTGTCTAATTGCACCTTTAAATTGTTTTCTCGAAATGTTTTAAAAATAGCAGAGATATGAATAAGATGATCTTGTAACGATTTAGAGAAGACGATGACGTCATCCATATATACAAAGCAAAATTTATTAAGATAAGGTCTTAAGATATTGTCCATCAATCTTTCGAAAGTAGCGGGGCTATTTTTTAAGCCAAATGGCATACGGAGAAACTCGAAGTGGCCATGGGGTACTGAAAAGGCAGTTTTACTAATAGAATTTGGGTGTACCTCAATTTGATAAAAACCCTGGGCTAAATCTAACGTAGTAAAGTAGGTAGCTTTTCCTAGATTGTCAAGAATTTCGTCTATTTTTGGTATAGGATATTTATCACTGATAGTATTCTCATTTAACTTACGATAGTCGATTACCATACGATATTTTCTCTTTCCCGAAGCGTCCAGTTTCTTAGGTACGATCCAGACTGGAGCGGAGTAAGGAGAGGTTGATGGTCTGATGATTTTATTTTCTAATAACTCGTTAACTTGTCTAGTGATCTCCTCTTGCATAATTTTTGGATGTCGGTAGCCTCGTACGTAAATCGGTGTTTCGTCTTTCGTTTTTATCTCGTGTTTGACCGTTGATGTAAATGTCAGGTTTTTCGTGCTGTCGTAAAATATGTCTTTGTATTTTCTGCATAAGTTGATTATTTTAGTTCTCTCTTCGTCGTTTAGATGATCTGTTCTTATAGCTGGTTCATAGAAGTTGTTCGGACCGGTTGAAATTTCGTAGTCGTCAAGTTTTTCTACTTGTAGAGTATTTAAGTGAGCTGGTTCTTGTAAAGTAATTCCGTCGATGAATCCGTTTGTAACATTATGAATTGAATCTGGGAGTTCTAGGTTTGCTATTTTTGTTGCATTAATAAGAATTTGTCCTTGTTGTACATTAACAGGGATTTTATTATATAATGTGTTAAAATTAATTGTGACATTATAAGTCGTTAAAGTTAATATTTTCTTTTCATAGTTTAGTACTGCTTTAAAGCGTTCTAGGTCGTAGTTTCCTAACAAAATATCAAAATCGTTACTCCAATCTGCAATGCGCGCATTTATAGGTTCTTTGATGCCAAATTCAACTAATAAAGGTGTTTTAATATTAAGATTATAATTTTTTGTTGTATTCATAGATGTTAATGTAAACGGTTTGTTATAAATGTGAGTTGAATCGAAATGTTTTACAGCTTTAGGGGTGATAACGGTGTGAGAACCACCGGAGTCGATTAAAACTCTAAGATTCGATGTGGGCAATGTAAAAAATGGTAGTTTTGGAGTTATTTGAAGATTATTTAGATTAATTCTGGTGGCGGTTGTTCCTCTAATAGACGATTGTGAAAATCCTGAGAATTTTCTTCGACAAGGTCTTCTGGATTTTCGTGGAAATCTAGATTTTCAAGGACATAATCGGGTTCCTCGGTAGAGGCGGAATTTATGTTAAAACAATGGGTACGTCTAGTTGATATACTCATTGGTTGATTTCTTGTGGAAATGGTTTGAACACCACTCATAGGGCTAGAAGTATTTTTTGGAGTTTGAGGATTTCCGAAATTAGATCTATTGAAGCTTTGGTTATTTCGATTGTTATTAAAGTGATTTGGTTGTTGGCTGTAAGAATTTTGTTGTTTAAAATAATTCGAATTTGGTTGTGTAGAATAATTCGAATTCGGTTGTATAGAATTATGTTGGAAATTATTTCTAGAAAAATTCTGAGAAGTTTGAGAGAAATTTGATTGCCCATTATCGTTTCGGGAAAAATTGGATCTATTAAAAGAATTATGATTTTTATTAAGCATAGCGGGCTTTTGCCTAGAAAAGGGTGATTTCTTGTTTTGTTGCGTTTTTAGATAGTTCATGTATTGCTGTTGAGACTTATGGTTGTCGTAAACTATACATTTTTGTAAAGCATCTTCTAATGAATCGATTTGAAAGTGCGATAAATATTCACAGTATGGTTCATTAATGCCAGTACAAAAAGTTTTTAAAGCGATTGATTTAAAATAAGGAGTCTTAAAATTAATAGTCGCGGCATTATCGTTTAAGGTTATATGTTGTAACAAATCATTTAAATTTTTCGAAATTCTTTGATGGTATTGATCGTAGGTTTCGTGATCTTTTTGTACCGTGATAGATAATTGGGTGACAAGGATGTCTTCTGAACGTCTGTCCCCATATTTTGCCAAAAGGGCTGGACGTATATCGATCCAATTTGTTTTA
Source organism: Ophraella communa (assembly GCA_035357415.1). Lineage (NCBI taxonomy): Eukaryota > Metazoa > Arthropoda > Insecta > Coleoptera > Chrysomelidae > Ophraella > Ophraella communa. The sequence goes on along the minus strand of CM068984.1, from coordinate 28,368,502 downwards.
TTAGAGTAATTAAGAAAATCTCTTGGCTCTCCTTTGATACGCGAGATAATATTAGAATTAAGAATAAATTCTTGAGGTACGGTTATTTCTTGAGTTCGCAAAAATGTAATTAAATTATCCACCGATTTGATAAAGGTTGATAAACTTTCTTCGGAAGAGAATTCGGGTAATGTAGCACATAGGCTAGAAATGTCAGCGTTGGATATAGGCATTCTTATAGGTTTTTCTTGAGAATTTTTATTAGACGTGTTAGGAGTATCCAAAGTAAGATTTTCAAGTAAAGTATTTAAATTCTCGACACAATTAAGTGGTAAATTGTTAAAAGTGCTCATAAATATTAAAAATAAAAGATAGGAAAATGTACTCACAGTAGGATGATCGATAGGGATATCCAGCACATAATCTTCTCTTTAAGGTTCTTTGGAGTTCTTCGTTAAACAACTGAGTTGACCAAGGAAGTTTGGAATCTTCTTGTACGATGGTATCCTGTTCGCAGCGCCAGAAATGTTAATGCACTTGCACTTTAACTTTTTAAAAAGGACAATTTTTACTTATTTAATGAATACAACTACTTTTATTTAAAAATCAAAAAGATACAATTATAAAAAATGAACAATTAAAACTAGGATGAACCAACTGATCAAAGAATGATAATTGGAATGACGAATTTGAATCGTCGGACTTCCGTGGTAGCTTCTTCTTCTATGATTACGCTGAATCTGCAGACTTGCAGTATTGCGAGATAGTATGGGCGCTTATGGCTACATTTCTATATTCATTCACTGAACTAAAATACACTAAGGACCGCCACTGGGAATAAAACAAATTAGTGTTTATTGTTGGTTCCGAAAAAAAATACATTGATAAGAACAATGCTACATTATAATTTGAAATTAATTATGCAGTGTTATTCGGAATTATTATTACAAAAATATTTAAATCAATATTGTCATTGACTCGTCTTTATTCGTCAATGATCTGTAAATCTGTCAAATAATAGACGTCAAATTTTTACTCTTTTACATACAGCTGCATACTTTGCATTTCAATTGTTCACTTGTTCGATATAAGTTTGTGTTGGGACTAGAATTGTGGATGTTGATATGTTCATTTCTGTGGTTTTATTTTTTACCTCTAACTGGCTCTGCTATTACCAAGGTAGGAAGAGCAGTACACATATTTGTTGCCAGTTGATACAGCCATTCAGCAAATTCCTCTAATCCAATAGATGAAGGCAGAGTGGAACGATATATGGCCCAATTTACCTTGATCTGTGATGGAAGCTTATCTAATAGTTCATGCATTAGCATTGGATTGCTCAAATATTCTGTCAATTGAGCTGATTGTAGAGAAACACATAAATTCTTTACTGTCAATGCAAACTCACAAGAGTTTCAAGTTTGTCAGCTTTTGGAGGTGGTTGGCGACGAATAACATTGATATGAGCCTCCAAAATCTGATCTGGTCCACCAAAAAGCATCTTCAGTGTAGATATGATCTGTGGTACATATTCGGGTAATATAAGAAAGCTAGATACTACGGTTTTAGCAGTTCCTTTGAGAGCTTGTTGTAGCCTCATTAAGTTTTCATAATTATCGAAACCACATAACTGAGTAGACCTCTCATAACAACTAATGAACAACGGCCAATCATATGGATTTCCAGAAAAAGTTGGTAGTTCTTTTGTTGTAGTTCTTCGAGCGGCACACTGGTGTGAAGACAATGTACTATGTTCCAAGTTTTCAAATGTTGGTACGTTGAATGATTGGATCGGTTTCCTTTTAACAAAATTACTACATTCTTTGAAAGGAACTATAGGGGATCACCGAATACTTCGTTTCTTTGAACACCACTCTCTATTTGCAATGATAGTATTTTATTTTCTAATGGATCAGATGTTTCCACTTCATCCTTATCCAAACATTGACTATCGTCCGAATCTTCCTCAAGGAGTTGACGTGTTTGTTCCATTAATTCCCTTTCTTTTCTTAGAAGTTCTCTTTCTTCTTCTAGAATTTTCAGTTTCCATTTGCGTTTGCTGTTTGATGTAAATCTACTTTGCTTGGACCGCTCGCTTTGAGTTAAAGCAACCGATTTGTCGGTTCTTGAAGAGGTTTTTGGCATGACGTCCAATTTATCAGCAGATTGGTGTGATTTCGAAGGTTGAATGTTAGATTGCTGTGCTTCTTGTTGATAAATGGTTTTGCAAGATGGACACTTCCAATCTTCATCTGTAGCTACAGTTTCTGTTACATCAACACATTCAAAACAGTACCATCTCAAACATTTGGTACATTCGACCATCCGTTCCTCACGATATGGTCTGTTGCATACTAAACAGTGGTCTTTTTGGTTCTTTCAATTGTTTTTGGACCCATTTTTAATAGACCTAATCAAATTTGAGAAATTTGTTGGATAGGATTTGTAGCATTTACAAAAATGAAATTAACAGAAACAGAACGAATCGAGATTTTAACCATGATTGGTTATAGAGATAGAGTGAGAACTCAAGCAGAAGTTCGTAATTTATTTAATGCTAAATACCCCAATCCCGATCTAATTACTAAATTAACAGGAACATTAAACGGGCCATGTTAAAGATCTTCCCAGAAGTGATAGAACATCAATATCCGGAGCCAAAAAACTGAACGTTGTACTGGCGTTTCAAGAAAATTCTCATACCAGAACTGGGCAGGTCGCACTAGATAATAATATCCACCAATCAACTGTTGTAAGAGTGCTTAAAAAAGAGAAGTGGCATCCATACAAAGTACATCTGGTTCAGGAGCTATTAGCAGAATCGAATTCTGCGAAATCGTTATGTAACAATGTAACAGAGGGTTTCATATAAAAGGTACTTTTTTCAGATGAAGCATCTTTTATGCTGAACGGTCACGTAAATCGCCAGATATGTCGATATTGGGCAAGTGAAGATCCACATTGGATGGAAGAGTATAGGACACAATATCCCGAGAAGATCAATGTTTGGCCGGCATTATAAAAAATTTTAGGTCCATATTTTTTGAGGAAAACCTAACTGCTGCTAGTTATCTGGAATTTCTTCAAAATTATCTGTTGCTACAACTTAATCAGCTATTTCCAAATAGAAATGATTTATGGTACCAACAGGATAGGGCTCTTACACACTATGGCGTTGAGGTACGAAATTACCTTAATAAGGTTTTCCCAGGAAGGTGGATAGGTAGAAGGGGGCCTATCGAATGTCCATCAAGGTCTCCAGATTTGACTCCGTTAGACTTTTTTTGTGGGGATATTTGAAGAGTAGAGTATATTAAAATCGATCGAATAATGTTAAAGAGTTGAAGCAGCGAACAGAAATTCCACAAATAACATCTGAAGCCCTCGAAAATGTTAGGAAAGAATTTACTGCTCGCCTTTCTCATTGTATCATTGCTCAAGGTCGGCAATTTGAATATTTGTTGTAATTTAATTATATTTAAGTAAACATTTATTGTAAGTTAACCTAACCTAACCTAACCTTTATTTGACGGGTGGAAATTCTTTATGAACAGTGTCTACGGATCTATCCTTCGACACTAGTGTGGGACTCCCGGTACTAGTGCGTTACCAGTTTACCCTCTAAAACCACCTTTGTGTGCCAGTCTGACATAACGGAATTATCTGTGTGTGATATCCAACATTTTGTCAGTGGTACCAGATATTCCTTATCGGTTCCTTTTCTGCTTATCCTCCATTTCCTTAGTGGTCATAATCTCCTTTATAAAGCTGTGTATAGCCTCCCAATTATTCTTACTCTCCATCATTTTGCCTACCATACTCCGTTTTGTTATTTCCCCTCCTATTTCTAGCTTCATCTGGTTTCTTCTGTGATTCCATCGCGAACATATAAAAAGAGTGTGCGCAGGGCTGTCCACTTCACCACAGTACATACAGTTGTCCTGTTCAGTTTTTTAATCTAACCTAACCTATCCTAACCGTACCTAACAAAAAGTTTTGGTTAACTCTGTAGAAATAAATATTTAAATGATTACATTGTTGCAAAGGCAATAAGGAGACCTTTGAAATGAGCTGTCAAAAAATCGTCGATGTCGTCATTACGCCATCACTAATGACGTAATGTCCAACACATCTATAGCTGTTGATGGCCATTCCAAAAATAAAATTGACGTGTTTTAAGATTCTTTTACAGTCGTCTGTTTCTGAAATAATGAATTTATTTCATACATTTAAAATACACAATAAATTTAAAAACAGTAAAATCTTTTTTATTTAAATTTTTGTTTTGAGATGACTCTATCGTTATAATAAATATATTGTTAATAATCAATTTTTTTTATTTACCTATTACCAACAAAAACATTCGATAAATGTACACCTGAGAAAAAAAGAGCTCATGCTAAATAATTCAAATAATTAAAATTAAATTTTTCTGTTTATCATCTTAGTCCTAATTTATTTTAGTTTTTTGATTATACAATTAAAAAAGATTATATATTATAATAATTAATATATAAACATATTTTAACTGGCAATCGGTAGAAGTTTCAATCCAAGAATTGATCATTATACAGTCCGATTCACATCAATTCGATTAAAGAACTCCATAAAGCACTTACCGCCTCTGTGTGAATAGGGTGGGTGGCGAACAGGAGACCAGCCATAGCTGCAAACGGGGGCCGCAGACCAGCCACGCACAGACACACTCTGGTGAATAGGGAACAGGCTGCGCCATGTAGCAGCACGTTCGTCAAGTGGAACCATGCGGGTTTCAAGCCGAAGATCAAATAGTTGGCTCTGAAATAAAGAGGTATTGTTAGATTATGAATTACTTCAGCGGGAGGGAAAAAGCTTGAGAGTTGATTAATACCGCTCGTCTTTCTTTTCTCCTCCTTTTTTTCAGTTTTATTTCAATTTTTTTCGGAAGAGAACCAGAAAGAAAGTACGAATCTACCGTTGGAATACTAATTACTTTTCTCGTATTTTAAATTTGTAATATATAAAAGTATGCGCCGTAGAGTACATTGAAGTCGTTTTTACACCGAGCGAAATTCAATATTAAAAGAAACTATTGCAGACAAGAAATTGTGATTATGACGGATAGTCAAGCGTTGAAGAAATCTTAAAAAACTAAGAAACAAAGTGGAGAAGCAAAAATCCAAGTACCAGAATTAGCTGGAAGGATTGAGCCAAGATACTTCTGGGAAACTATGACCAGCAGGGATCTCTTACCTGTCTTAACCTTTGTTAAAGAAGATTCCGGATTTTATCGGGAATATTAACCGAGCATTACTGTCAAACAAGTCGCTAACTCTAAAAAATTGCCATTATCTCCCCCAAATTTTGCTAACTCTATGTCAGATCTAAGTGACATATGTACAGCAAGATAGGCAACCGCAATACATAATAGAAATTGAATTTCTAATTTGTATTTCATAATTTTAAATCGACTATTTCTATTGTGATTTTCATAGTGAAAATTCAAGAATTAAAATTATGAAATACATAATAGAAATTCGAAAATAATTACGAAATTAAAATTTTGAAACTAAAGATTATTTGGAAGAAAACAATACAAGAAATAAGTTTCTATAAGGTGCAGTCAATAAAAAACTGAAAAAGTGGAAAATTGTTTCTACCTGCACCCAGAGTAAGGAAACTTGACAGTTTCTATACCATGCTTGACCGTTTTCTATAAAAAAAAACAACTACTTCCTGGACTATATGCCCCAACGGACATTGAATTACATTCCAATAGAAAACGTGATGGCGACCGACTTTGTCGATACTTGCAACCATCTCTATTGATTTGCAAATTAACAGGAAGAACACTACTCGTAGACCGGTTTCGACATTATTATTATCGATTATTTTTTATTCTTGCTTTTTAAATGTTGTTATTAAATACCAAAACGGCACGCCATAATATACTCATATTAAATATTCTGAAAATGTTTTAAAAATTATGCGATACTTTTTGTGACGAATTTATTATATTTATAGTACATCTCTTCATTGTTTCATCACAACAAAGTATAAATGACTAAGGCAAAAGTAAAGCACTTCAGTAATAGGCTAATGCAATTACGATTTTTAAAAGCCAAACAAATTTACAAGAAAACCACCAGTAGGAACTTTTAGTTTGCGGTAAAAATAAGAGAAAAAAAAATAAACGAAAGACGAGTGGAAATGCTCAAATCGGGGTAGTTTTTAGTAGTTTAAAACAATTTTTTACAATTTTCTAAAGAAAATGACCTCCTGACGAAAAACGTTTGATATATTGTAGATAATAAAAATATGAAATTTTTTTCCATAAACATGTTTTTACAAATCTTTAAGTTTTAGGGGAAAATCGCGAAAAACCGAATTAATTGTCGGTAAATTTTACCTTGTATAAGAATGATTTTATATTTTATTCATTTGACTATTTTATAAGGGATATTTATAATAATCTCTATTTTTTTTATGGTACTAACCCTTACTGTGTGAAAATTCATGTTATTCAGAACAATAAACAACTAAAAGGTTGTATTAACTTTCACTATTTATTCTATAAATTGCAATTACAGCTGTTTCGCTATAACTAGCATCGTCAGATTGACATATTAAAATTACATGTTTGTTTGTAACTAGGTACTTGATGTTAATAGGTAGACCAAGTAAGGAAGTAATAAGACATAACAATATTAAAGCCTAGATGTTATTAGCCCTAAGGGATTATCCTGGATGTATTTCCCTCTAAGATCAGTATAACTGTGCAATGATATAGAAAAACCAGGAAAAAAACTATATCCTGCTGATCTTTACAATAACTTAATATATTTGTGTTATAATTACGTCTTATCTATGTATAAAATGAAGACTCAATCAAAGTAAACAGTTTAATAGTGGTGAACTTCCAAGATTTATTTGTTCATTAACTACTTTATATTGTTGATCTGCTAGATGTCTTTTGATTTCAAGTTCTTCGAGGAAATCTAAATTTTGTTTTTTATCACAGGTGTGTAATATTTGAATGTCATGTATGAGTGAGTGTGGATGTTCAAGAACGTGTTTGGCATAGTTTGACTTATCTGGTTGTTGTAATCTATATGCTCTTAAATGTTCATTGAATCTTATTTCAAAATTTCTTTGTGTTTGACCTATATATACAGCATTACATTTTGGACAATTAATTTTGTAAACACCAGATTTTTTTAATTTAGGTAATTTCGTTTTTACATTTAACAATTTTGTACCAACATTATTATGTGATTTGAATGAAATTATTGCCAAACACGTTCTTGAACATCCACACTCACTCATACATGACATTCAAATATTACACACCTGTGATAAAAAACAAAATTTAGATTTCCTTGAAGAACTTGAAATAAAAAGACATCTAGCAGATCCACAATTTAAAGTTGTTAATGAACAAATAAATCTTGGAAGTTCACCACTATTAAACTGTTTACTTTGATTGAGTCTTCATTTTATACATAGATAAGACGTAATTATAACACAAATATATTAAGTTATTGTAAAGATCAGCAGGATATAGTTTTTTTCCTGGTTTTTCTATATCATTGCACAGTTATACTGATCTTAGAGGGAAATACATCCAGGATAATCCCTTAGGGCTAATAACATCTAGGCTTTAATATTGTTATGTCTTATTACTTCCTTACTTGGTCTAGCCTTAACTACCTATCAACATCAAGTACCTAGTTACAAACAAACATGTAATTTTAATATGTCAATCTGACGATGCTAGTTATAGCGAAACAGCTGTAATTGCAATTTATAGAATAAATAGTGAAAGTTAATACAACCTTTTAGTTGTTTATTGTTCTGAATCTCTATTTTTATTTATTTTGTTAATTTTTAGTTTTTAAAAGTTTTTATATTTATTTAATTATAATCTATTGGTTTTGTTAATTTACAATTCTCCATTGTTTATGATTTACGTCCTTTCGACAAGGCTTGCAATTGTTATTTAAGGGTATTAATCAACAGTATCAATTTTATATTTTTAATTTTAAATTAAGGTATGTTTTTTCTTTCTTGCACGTTTGCGCGATTAAATATAACTCTTTTTTATAGCCTAAAGATGGCCTCCATGTTAGGCCGAAACCAGTAGCAAACAATTTTTGCCCATCAATAAAAATCTGTGACATTGACTTTGTTTTCATTGCGAGAATGGAATACCATTTTTATAATTTTACGTATGAAATTATATCTAAAAATATTATCGTTGTAATGAATAAGGACATCTTAGTTTGTCAAGCTCTTCAAGAAAAAATAGTGTGATTATGATTTTTATTCAAAATGTGTAATACCTATTTCTTTTTATTAGGTTTTTGTGTCTTAGTATTATTAGACTTTTTATTAAATTGATTGTACTAACCCTTATTTTGTGAAAGTCCATCTTATTAAGAACAATAAACAACTAAACCTTTGACCGAATCTTCCACTTTTTATTCGACAAATGGGCTTTTAAAATGCAGTTAAGGCTGCTTTGCTGAAATAAGCATAGTCAGATTGACATATTGAAGCTACATTTTGGTTTTTTGTAGCTAGGTACCTGATGTTAATTAAGTAGTATTAAGGCTAGACCAAGTATGAAAGTAAAAAGACATAACAATATTAAAGCCTAGATGTTATTAGCTCTAAGGGATTTTTCTGGATGTAATTCCCTCTAAGATCACTATAACTGTGCAATGATATAGAAAAAGCAGGAAAAAACTATATCATGCTGATATTTACAATAACTTAATATATTTGTTACAATTACATCTTATCTATATATAAAGTGAAGACTCAATCAAAGTAAATAGTTTAATAGTGGAGAACATTCCAGATTTATTTGTTCATTAACAACTTTAAATTGTGGATCTGCTAGATGTCTTTTTTATTTCAAGTTCTTCAAGGAAATCTAAATTTTGTTTTTTATTACAAATGTGTAGTATTTGGATGTCATTGGTGTGAAAGAGTGAGGTTGGATGTTCAAGTAGGTGTTTTGCGTAGTTTGACTTGTCTGGTTGTAAAATCTTTTCATTGTTTTTCATTATTTGATCCATGTATACAGCATTACATTCTGGACATTTAATTTTGTAAAAACCAATTTTTTTTATTTTAAGTTATTTTAGTTTTACTTTTAACATTTTAAATGAAATTATAGCAGATGTAGATGAAATATTTATTACTGAAATAGTGAAAGTTTTGTCAAAAAGTAATTTGTTTAGTTTTAATAAATAACTGCTGTTTATAAATTGTTTTTATAAGAGTGACACATCATCTTTTGTTGTTTTGATATAACTATTATGTACCCAAATTATGTTGTATTTTAAATGAGAAAATGTCACTACAACTAATTTTTCAAGCTCAAGTCTAACTTTAAATAGTTATCTAGTTGCCAATTAAGGCATGTTGTTGGTTAAAATGTAGATGTGTGAAATTTTCTTTATTATTTTTTTTTAAATCGCTTTGAACATAGCATAAAGTGGTTCTATTTGTTTTTTTTACAAGTAGAACTAACATTTCCGTAACAAGTATCTGGTAGTTGTATCTCATTAAAATGTTTTTTGATCTCCGGATTACGGATGTCGATTTCTTGTTCTTCGTTCTATTTTGATTTAGTGAAAAGCCACATTTATTATTCAGATCCAAACTCAATAAGCAGAAGGAGCCTTCGAGCGTTCTCCATCCTTTTATTAGATTCGTTCAGCGCCAATGGAGTTTCGTCTATCTTAACATGTACTAAAAGGTACGTACGTCGAGCAATTTAATTCCAGGAGTTCTTAATTATTTTTGTGGAAGTTGAGACCGAGTTCCTAAATCCATTATACGATGCTCATAAAATTCGCACTCAATTCGAATACCGAAGGGTAATGTCGATAATGTCTGTGAGAAATTCTAAATTGCATTCGAATAGGGAGACCGTCTGCGAAAACTAAGTTTGCCGACTTGTCTTTAAAAGATGAAAAGACATGGATTCGAGGACGAGCAGTTTTTTACCGCCAAATACCCACAGGACGCATCGCTAACGTAATTCACTTTTTGTAATAAATTATTTGCTGTTCCTGTAGGGAATTCGAGGCCTTACGGATTGTTATAATATACGTTCGAAAAATTAATATATCAAATTGAAAAAGTTTGAATTCATTTTTTTTAACTAAGTTTAAATACTGATTCTTGCTGAAATATATTGTACACTGACGAAAATGATTGTGTTACTACTAAAAAGTTTACTATGAATGAGAATTTTTTAACTGTCATTATTAGATTGTCTAACAGCTGGTAGCCGTATTACTAGGACTGTAAGATATATTTTACAGTCTAAATTTTTACTGTGACAGTAATATTGTTTTTCTTCAAGCGTATAATAAAAACTGTATTATGTTCTTCAACACAAACAGTAGAAATAGCTTATTCTTTTACTAGTACAATAATGAACTCTCATTATTGTACTAGTAACAAAATAATAAGAAACGGTAGCAACGTCTTATGGGTGTTATAATCAAGAAGGCAGGAACTGTCAATTTCCTTATTTAATTTTGATGTTTTGTTGTATGTATGTATGTATGTATGAATGAGTTAGGGGTGATGATTACACTGCGACCCATAGGATCTATTGTGTCCCCCCTTACTTGCCATGATCTGATGTTTTCTCAGATTTATAGCAGCTCTTCGAGTCCTATTTTCCTGAGGAAGTTTAGGACATCGCCGGGCTTCAAATCAGGTAGATCACCTTCCTCTATTTCATGTGCTCCTAGGTATCTAGCCCTAGAATTTTGCAAGGCAGGACATTCTGAGAGTATATGTATTGAGGTTTCATCCTCTTCCTCACAGAATCTACACTTTGCTTCATCTGCTAACCCTAGTTTCTTCATGTGGCTTCTTAACCGGCAATGCCCGGTTAATATTCCCGTTAGAATACGGAGCCTTTTTTTACTGAGGTTGAGGCAGCTAAGAGATTTCTTCTGGTCATAGTTCCCCAGTAGTATTTTAGATTGCCTCAATCCTTCCAGCTGATTCCAGTACCCGGATTTTTCTTTCTCCATTTCCTCCCTTAGTTTTCCTAAGATTACTCTACTGCTGATCCCACAAGATGGTTCTGGTCCCGAATGTGGGGTTTCAGCTCCTTTTTTTTGCCAGCTTATCTGCTGTTTCATTCCCCTCTATTCCTATGTGTCCCGGGACCCATAGGAGGGTGACAGTGTTCTTCTGGCCTAGTTCATTTAGTTTTCCTAGGCATTCCCAAACCATCTTCGAACTGATTATATTTGAACTCAGCGCTTTGATGGCTGCTTGACTATCCGACATGATCACAATCTCTTGTCTGCGATAGTTTCTTCCAATATTGAATTCCACACATCTTTCGATGGCGCGGACTTCTGCTTGAAAGATGCTCGGGTATGTGCCCAAGCTTTCTGAGTATTTGGCTCTCGGTCCAAAAACTCCTATCCCAGTTCTCTCGTCTAGCTTGGAACCGTCCGTATACCACTTTATGGTATTCTGGTTTAAATTCTGTATGGTGTCTTCATCCCATTCAGATTTATTACTCAACTTTGTGATGAATTTTCTCACAAAGTTGAATTTCTTTGGCATATCATCTTGGGGCATTTCCCAAGTTTGATCAAAGTGAAGTGATCGAGGTTTTTCCCTGATAATTCCTTCTTTGATCATTCTATATATTGTTTTCTTCCTTACACTTTCTAGCAGAATGTGCAGTGGGGTCAAGTTTAAAATCACCTCCATTGCAGCAGTGGGGCAAGTTCCCATTGCTCCAGTGATACATGAACAGGCTAGTCTCTGAATTTTCAAGAGGTTTTTCCTCGTCTTATTCAGATTAGCCCTTACGCCCCAAGCCACTGCCCCATATGTGATTAATGGTCTCACTATTGCTGTGTACATCCATTGCAGGATACGTGGGTTACATCCCCAGTTCTTCCCTGCAATGTTCCTACACACCATGAGGGCCTTGGTTGCTTTGTGTATTACTTCGTCTTCGTGTTTGTTCCAGAGTAACCTGCTATCTAGGATTAGCCCTAGATATTTTACCTCTGTTTTCCACTCGACGATGTTCTCCCCTATTTTTATGATTTTTAGATTAGGTTTCTTTTTCCTTGTAAAGGCTACTAGTGTGGTTTTGGTGGGGTTGATGCTGAGTCCCACCGAGTCACACCATTGTTCCACAATGTTCAATCCTCTTTGAACAATATCACAGAGAACGTTTTCATACTTCCCTTTTGCCAGGATAACCATGTCGTCGGAATACCCTTGACATGGTATGCCTTCCCTAGTCAATTGACAGAGCAGACTGTCCACAGTGAGACTCCACATAAGCAGGGATGCAACTCCCCCCTGTGGACAGCCTCTGGTCACATTAATGGAGATAGTGTCTTGTCCTGCCTCCATTTCTGCGATTCTTGTAGATAGCAGTTGCGACATCCAACTGGAAGTCGTTCTATCTACTCCTTTCTCAATCAATGCTCTTTTGACTGCCTCATGTGGCGTATTGTCAAAGGCCCCTTCTATGTCTGGAAAGGACATACCACGGTCTCTTTTTTGTTCAGTGCGTCTTGGATTTCGTCCGTCAACTGTGTTAAAGCGGTTTCCGTGGACTTTCCCGCTTGGTACGCATGTTGACGAGGGTGCAATGGCACCTGTTCCAAGATTTCTGTTCTAATGTAGTTGTCTACAGCTTTTTCCATCGTTTTTAGAACAAACGATGTAAGGCTGATCGGTCTAAGGGATTTGGGGTGCGTAGTGTCCCGTTTCCCTACTTTTGGGATGAAGGTGATTTTGGCCCTTCTCCACGCTTCTGGTATGTATCCCAGTTCAAGACTGCTCCGACTAATTCGGATCAAGTGTGGAATTATTGCCTCTTGGCCCTGTTGGAGTAGGGCAGGAAATATTCCGTCCGTTCCAGGGGTTTTGAACGGCTGGAAGGTGTTCATAGCCCATCTCAGCCGTTCCTCACTGCATATGTGTTTTGCCATTGCAGTGTCTTCCCTGGTAGGTCTTTTAGTTTTCTCACTTGTTGTTCCCGAAGGGACAATTCCTCCGGGAAAGTGAGTTTCTAATAGGAGCAGAGCTCGTTCTTTTTCGCTTTCTGTGAAGCTTCCGTCTGGCTTCCGTAGTGCCATTACAGTGTCTACTTTTCCTTTTGCCAAGACTTTGTGTAGCCTTGCTGCAGAGGGTGTAGCGTCTATTTCTTCGCAGAATTTTCTGAAGCTGTTTCTTTTAGCTTTTCTAATCTCCTTGTTATATGATGTAAGTTTCTCGGTGTAGCTCTGCCAATCTCCATTACGTTTGGCTCTGTTGAAGAGCTGTTTTGTTAGTTTTGAAAAGTGTCAGACTCTGAAAGTGTTTCTACCTAATTCAAACTGCAAAATTGTCTCAAGACTTACAATGTACGCCTCCGGAATTAGTTGAAATAGCTAATTCCAGTATTGAAACTCTAATTCCAACGAAGTCGCGTAAACTGTATGATTTTGCACACGAAAAATTTCTAAAATGGTGCAATGAATATAATGTACAGCAATACTTACACGGAAAACGTTATGCTTGCATACTTCACGAATTTTTCCAGAAAGTTTAAAAGTTCTACTCTATGGGCACAGTATTGAAAATGAAAATCCACCAGTGTTGCTGAAGGGTACTTAGATGATTCCGTTTCCAGTAAAACACAAACTGTACAAAAAATACTTAAATGGCAAGAACAACGAAGTAATAGTTCTGGAATCGCTGACACAATAATCGACAATCAACTTACTAATAATATGATGTATACCAATGACAAAATTGTAAATGTCGAAGCTGAAAGCGGTGGCAGTGGCTTAAATTTAAACAACTGCAGTATACAAAACTGCACATTTAATATTACTGTTAATAAATAGGTAACACTTTATGTAATTTTTCGTTTGTATTAAATAAATAAAGCATTCTATATTTTTTATAAAATGCATATTATTATTACGCTTGAAGAAAATATGGTATGTGTTACTCGGAGCAGAAGGCCCATTATATGTTTCGACCAGTTTGCACAGCCTCGGCAGTGCAAGAACCTGGGCTCAACAATAATGTTGGCCTTCTACTCCTAGTAACATAATATACTATTACTGCAACAGCTAGAAATCAAATAAACAATATCTATATTACCATAACAGTAAACCTTTCTTACTGCATCAGTAGTTTTTATCGCTACCGCAGTTTTACCTTTACAAGTTTTATAACCACCTCTGTAAAACAAGCGAATTGAATTTGCGAGATAGTAATACTTTTTAAACTATGGTGGTAAAATAGTTTTGCAAAATATCCCACGAACACTTACAATTAATGCTGAAATAAGTCCCGCTTCGCTAATCGGTTAATCAACCGGGAAAAAATTATTGTCTTTGGTGGTGTGATTCAGTTGAGACGAGGCACATCACATCAATATTTTTTCGCATTGTGCACGTGCAGTACAAATATTATTGTTTATTGGGAAATTTGGTTAGGTTAGGTTAGAAGATAATGATGTTTCAATACATCAACTGTAGTAGTAAAACCGTATCATTGCATTAGTAAGACAAAATTGCCACTTCTGTAAATATATTTTACCACAGAGGAAACAGTCAATCACATTTTTAGTAGGTTATTCAAATATTAGTAAATCCTGTGATACGGGCACAATAAAACCTTCTAGCTAAGGCATGTACAATATAATTTTTCCTACTGCCGGAGTTAAATTTTTTTTTTCGGTGTAGCTTTTTGTAATATTATAAATAAACTAGTTATTTTGGTATCCATGATAAGGTATACAAAAAATTCGTTTAAAACAGAAATTCTCAGGATAGTTTCTCAATTAGTGTGCCATGTATAAAAAATTTAATTAAATCTCGAGGTATTTTAAAGGCTAGTCAAACTTATTTCAAAAAATTTGTTCATAATATTCTAAATGAAAACAGAGAAAAAGAGTTCACAATTTATGATAGTCAGTTAATTTTGCAAATTGAAGTTAGATTAGAAAAACATGAAACATTATTGAAAGACTTCGACAATATCCAAATAGAAAATTTAACTGATGATATTGTAACGGAAGTATATACTAGAGAAGAATCTAAATATTTAGGTTACAAGTTATTAGCAGTAACTAAAAATATAATTGCACACTTTTATAAAGGACGCGAGCAACAAAGAACTTTAAATTCCAATTTTGAAATTTCCCTTAATTCAAACAGTGGGAGTAAAGAAATAAAACTATATGACATAGAGTTAGCAAAATTTGGGGAAGATAATGGCAATTTTTTAGAGTTAGCGACTTGTTTGACAGTAATGCTTGGTTAATATTCCCGATAAAATCCGGAATCTTCTTTAACAAAGGTTAAGGCAGGTAAGAGATCCCTACTGATCATAGTTTCCCAGAAGTATCTTAGCTCAATCCTTCCAGCTAATTCTAGTACTTGGATTTTTGCTTCTTTACTTTGTTTCTTAGTTTTTTAAGATTTCTTCAACGCTTTAATGGCTGCTTGACTATCCGTCATAATCACAATTTCTTGTCTGCAATAGTTTCTTTTAATATTGAATTTCGCTCGGTGTAAAAACTACTTCAATTTACTCTTCTAGTTTGGAGCCTTTCATATACCTCATTATGGTTAAAATTTTTGTATAGTGTCTTCATCCTATTCAAATTCGCTTAAACATTAATAATTCCTTCTTTGATCATTCTGTACATTGTTTTATTTCTTACATTTTCTTACTGAATGTGCAGTGGGGTCAAATTTAGAATTAGTTTCATAGCAGCAGTGGGGCAAGTTCCCTAACAAGCTAGTCTCTGAATCTTCGAGATATTTTAAATACATTTTTGTTTACCAATGTTCACTTCCTATTTTTGTAAGAAAAATTAAAGAACAATGTACAAAACTAAAAGCATTCATCGGAGCTACTGTAACAAATAAATTATCAGCAAAAAAATTTAGTGCACAAATTCATGCGGTTTTTATACAACTGGCTATACATTGAGACGGATTTTGAAATACTTTAATTTTATTATATTTTATGGGGTTTCAGAATAAGCAAAACTTTTTATCAAGAATGACATTTTCCACTAAAACTGTGGACACGCTGTAATAATATTCTTGTGCTATCTAGGTTGTAGTAAATATTATTTGTAATTAGCATATTTTATTAAAGAATTTTGTAAACCTCCTTATTAATTCTCTTTGATTTGCTTTTAGTTTATTTTAGTCGCACCAGCAAAATATCTAAAAAAAAACAGTTATTTTGGGGAACAAACTCCCTCAGGAGTATATTACGTTCGCTGGAAAGTCAATCAATGGAGCATACCCCGAAAAAACCTGTCGGCCTTCTCTATTGTGGAGAAAATATTGTTATAATAATTTTACACTTTCTTTGTACATCCTCTCTTTCTACACACACATTGAGAGAGTCTAGTATTCTCCAAATAATAATATTTCACCGCACTCGACCAGACACACAAAGGTGAATCTCAACCACTTTTTTTTAGGTTAAGTGGAAAAGCGTTATAACCCCGACGTAAAGTGTAGGGTCGCGGAGACTGGTCGCTCCTTTCTACAAATATCGACAAAAGTTTCAAATAATAAAAAACTTTTCACGTAAATGCAATTTTGTACTTAATGTTGGATCGGGGCCGCTATACGAGATGAGAAACTTCGAAATTTCTTTCTGCCCTTACGACGTCCCTTGGCTTGGTAACTTTAAACTTCAAACTCTGATACATTAACAAACATTTAAAATGCCATTACCAAAGAAGAAATAGATAATTTGATGATTAAATGATTTTTAAACGGATAGAAAATTAAAAGAAAACAACATAAAAAATGGGATGCATAAACCTTTTAAAAGTAAAAGATAAAAAAATAAGAAGTAGAAAGATAGAAGAAGAAATAGAAGTAGAAACATAAAATGTGGGATGCATAATAGGGTATGCAGTTGATCTTGCTCTACTTACAAGAAGCAAAAAAGCTTAGGGAAACTGTTACTCAAATTACCAATAAAAAGGTGGAAAATTTAAAATTAATAAACCATAAAATAAATATATGTTAGTAAGTAAAATATAAAAAGACTGTTTTTCACCCGTTAAAATATCACAATTTTGTGATTTCGTCCAATGAAAACGCTTAATCTTTATTGTTTTGTGCTAAATGTTAACCAATCTTTCCTTTTTATACTGACCATTTCACTAGACTATTCTTAACTGACAAAACTGCATAGCAACGGCACATTTTATATTGACACAGAGTATATAATACAAACCAGAGTATCGACTCGCTGTCGGCACCTTTGATGTTTATAAGACAAGAGCGGCCATTTTTGGGAGAATAAACCACAAAACAGAAAATTGATTAGTCTGTTTTGTGGTAACCAATATTCTGTTTTGTGGAATAAGCTCAGAGTAGTACTAAAAAAATTTTTATTATAAATAAGACCCGTACTTGAAATTTTTCTTTATTGTTGAGATAATTGTTATTTTAGAAACATGGAATAACTAAACGTTGATTTATTTGTTTTTAAAAAAAGTAAAATTGGTTTTTTAGGTTAAATAATTATATAAATAGAATTTCTACGCAAAATAAATGACCGAATATGTATGTCTTGCACGCAATTTTCCTCGTTAGTAAGGAAGGATATCAATAATTGACAGTTTGCCCAATCAATTTTCTTGTTTATAAGTACCTTACTATAAATCAACATTTATTTATATTATCTAAATATTCTGAAATATATTTTGTTATTATTATTATCAAAATTCAATTCATCTAAACGATAATGAAAAACCAAATATGTAGTAATTTTATAACTAACCTGCTTCCTGGTTCTGTCGTCTTGTAGGTAAACTTTCAATAGATATACCTAATAATTTTTATTTTGGTAATTTTCTCTTTAATAATATAATTGTATAAATAGGTATAAAAATGAACATTTATTCAAATTATAACTCTGTTTCTGTTCTCACGACGCTCACGACATCTGACAACTGTCAATACCTACTATCTAGTGTACCTATAGGAGGGGTAACGGCATTTGCGAGAATACATCCAGCGCCGGATTCCGTTATGAGGCTAAAATAGGCCAATAGAAATATTAGTAGGTGTGGCTTGGATATTTGGCGCACTTTTTTAATTTGTGCTTTCTAGGCTAGAAAGTAAAAAAATATATAATTGCAGTGTAAAAATAAAGGTGTATTTTTTTATTATGCCAGGGGATAATTTCAGGTTTTTTTTAAATAAGTTTAATTTAATTAATATACATGTTTTGGTTATCAGTAACTAAATTAAGGGTAAAAATACTGAGGATTTTTTATTACTTATTTTTTATTTCCATCCTCCAATCTCCGAGAGTTGAAATATTTCATAGATTTGAGGAAATTATTGTAGTTTTAATCCATAATTAAATCCAGTTTTTATCAAATATTTATAACTTGGGCATCTATTCCTATCTGCTAAAGCTGTGTTGTAGTCATCACAAGTTAGCTGGATATTGCACTTAATCATTTCTAATGCTGTTCCTGCTGTATGTCCATTCTTGTATAGACGTAATAACTGATCTCTTACATCATTACTAACTTTCCGAAACCGCAAATAATCTGAATTGCCTGATTGTGTGTTACAATAAGAGTTATTTCACAAGGTGCTTCTTGTAAAAGTTGTAATTTTTCTTGTATGCCCATGTATTTTTTTCTAATAAGATGAATTTTTACTGTTAATTTTGAAGGGCAGTTGGTATTTCTCGTTTTAATTTGTGAAGATGGTTCGTAAGTTTTTGAGTACCGAGTAAAGTGGTGACATCTAAAATTAAATTTAAATTTTATATGGTAAATAAAACTTTTTAAATGTTTACTAAATAATTTTAATAATCTCAAAAATTCAATATATTATGTATAGGTACCAATATATCATTTAAATATTTCACTTAAGTTTAATCCGTTCTCTATCCTCAATAACCGTATTATTTATAACGTATGATGAATTGGTTAAGTTTTCAAACTCTCTTAACCATTTACCAAACACTTTTTTGTTCGTGCAATTAACAAAAAATTGCAACTGAACGTTAGGGAACTTATCTTCACATTCTATTATCTTTTTCTCCATAATTTTTGTTCCCCAGTCAGGTGGCAAAACAGACTAAAAAATTGGTAGATTTAATTTAATAATTGTTCTTATTACTACCTATACGCCAAAAATAGATATTTGATTTGATACTCACATTAATGAATTTTTCATTTAACGAGGAAGACACACAGTTTTCCATTTACACGTTAGTTAAAATTTTCTATGACTATGAAATGAAGACAAGATCAAAGGAAAACAATCATAAAATAATAAATACCTGCTTAAAACCTTAAAAATTACTTTAAGTTATACCTAGTTTAAACGTCACGTAAAATATCAACGGTAGGAACTCCGCCCACAAGCATCATTTTAATTGGCTTATTTTAACCTCATAACGGAATCCGGCGCTGGATGTATTCTTGCACGGCATTTCGTGGACCATATTGATTACGTCATTAAAGTCGGGCTTGTCAAATTTTTTATTAAAGTTATTAGAAGATCAAAAGATTTTAAGTATTTTCCCTTATAATAATAATATATTTATTAAATATTATTCTGTGTAAACCCACTTCCTTTCTTTCTCTTGATTATTAATTTGTTAATAAATTAGATCATAGGTAGGCAACACAAAATACACCTATCCTAGTTAGCTTGTCAAATTTTTTATTAAAGTTATTAGAAGATCAAAAGATTTTAAGTATTTTCCCTTATAATAATAATATATTTATTAAATATTATTCTGTGTAAACCCACTTCCTTTCTTTCTCTTGATTATTAATTTGTTAATAAATTAGATCATAGGTATGCAACACAAAATACACCTATCCTAGTTAGCTTGTCAAATTTGTTATTAAAGTTATTAAAAGATCAAAACATTATAAGTAAAATAGTAAAAATTGGTAAAAAGATAACGATAAATTGTTAAATAAAGTGGTTTTTGTACAGAATGGTTCAAAAAATAATCTTCTCATATACCATTCGTCCTGTAAAATTTTACTAGATAAATTTTTATTTTCTAGACTCAAACTTTTTTATTTTAGGCAAAACTACTCAAACAAACTGAATGAGATAAAATCACTCGTCCTACGGACTCGTCCTACGGACTCGTGATTTTATCACATTTCAGTTTGTTTTCGTATTTTTGCCAAATAAAAAAGTTTTCGTCGAAACTAAAAATTTATCGATAAAATTTTAAGGACTCGTGGTATTACCTTTGACAATACGTAATATCTCAGCGACAAAATTATGACAGATCCGTTACTAAGGTGTATGGTATTTCTATAGTTGTCACTTTCAGAAACGTTATTGAAGTGTCTTTATAATTTTGAAAAGAAAAAATGAATCCAGAAATATCATGAAAGGGTGCCGGTCAGGCGAAGAAATCAGAAAATTGGTTTTGGGAAGATGTCCCATTGAACACGCAGAAGTCCAGAAGCTCTATTTGGAACCAATTCTCGGAGTTCCTACGGGTGAGAAATTTTACACTTGAAAAATGTACTATCATAACGGAACTAGCAAAAATTCTTGAAGATTACGCCTTTAATATGAAAAAAGGCAATGCTGAAGACTTATGGAGTGTTTTGTAAATTCAATATGGAATACAACAGCAAAAATGGTACAAGAATGGTACAAAAAATGGTCAAAAAATCAATAAAAATATCAAACAAATAATTTTCTTGTAACTATAAATCAACATTCATTTATATTATCTAAATATTCTAAAATATATTTTGTTAATATTACCACAATTCAATTTTCATTTTCATTTTTGCTAATATCTGGATAACTATTTATTCAAATTTTAACTGTGGTTTTACAGTGCTCAAACCAACTGACAACTGTCAATACTATCTAGGACTGTTTTCTTTGAAACCAAAAATTTATCGATAAAATTTTAAGGACTCGTATTTTAACAAACACAAAACTTCAATTATTAAAAATGAACAAATTTTAAATCCATCTCTAATATGGTTGAATACAATAGAGAAGATCAAAGTCAAATCACATACTTTTATTGAGTAAAACAATTAATGCAAGTAGTCTTGATCTAAATCAGACCATCATCAGGTTGTAAAAAACACAATGAAGTGGTAAACAAGAAAGAATGAATGTACAAAGTAGTTAACTGTGATAAAAAAATGTAATATTACAGAGATCAAAACTTATACCAAATATAATCATTTGAACATAACAAGCCAAATTAATATTAGTTTAAAAACTAAAACATGTAACCAATACAATTAGAAGATCTAAATAGTTGGGAATAAATTTGAATGATAAAAATGGCATTAAATAACAAAAGGAATAAAATCAACAAAAGAATATTAGCGTTCTAATTGAAAAAAAAAACGATGAAGTCATGTATATTGAAGTCCTCACTGTATGTTTAAATCCTTTTATAATTTTTTTAATAACAAAACAGTAACAGAAAGTGCACAAGTCAACAAAATTACCTCTGACAAAAGTACAATAATAAAAAGCTTTTACATATATTCAATTTCCTTATTTTCATCAATTCGAGCAGTAAGTAACTGCGTTTTCACCTTCTTGGGATGCTTTTCTCAATAAGTATACATTTAAATCGATGTCGAGTCCTACTCTGTGTTTTTTTGGGTACATTACAAGAATTTAACGAAATGGAATTCGCAAATGGGAATACAGATAATTGACTTTCAGGAGGTGGATTACATTTTGGTGTCCTATGGGTCCTGGGTCTTTTAAAATCTTAAATAGGAGTCTTGCAATCAAAGCGAATAAGATATCGAGTAACGCGAGGGGGTAAATTCGCATCACCGTTATTATAAAACGAAATAGATAAGTTGAGCTCTTTTACATTAATATTTAGAGATTAACCATCCGGAAATTCTCATTATCTACGACAATGTTGAATGTTTGCTGAATGTTTCTGCTGTGCATTTGAATAAATAGGATAAAACGAAAAACTTAATAGTTATTTATTGTACAAGACAATAAAATTGTACTTTATCTTCGAGAGCGTTTTTGAGTTTTCTTCTATGGCAAGACAATCTGTCAAATTATTCTCTCTCTCTTGTTATATTATTACTGAAAATTGTAATTTTGGGCACAAAAATCGCAATTGTGTTGCTCCGTTGCTAGGGATATGCTACGTTTTGGTTTTTGTGGAGAATATTGTCGCGTTTTGTCTACAAAGTAAATAAATACGAAATGGACGGAAAATAATTGACGCAAAAAAAGGAAAACCTGCCATCAGATGTAGAAAATGAAGTGTTGGAAGCAAAAAGTATATTGCTGCCACAAAAATCTAAGAAGATGTATGAAAAATACCAGTCCTTTAAAAAGTGGAAAGGCATTTCACTAACGTTAGTGAAAAAATATTTCTGGCGTATTTTTCTGAAAAGTCGAAGAAAGCAATGCCATCGTCAATAAGGTGATATTATTCGATGCTGAAGCGTATACGTTGTTGGTTAATGAAAATTGTGACATTTCTAAATCCAGCAAGTTAACCACCTTACTAAAAAACTTGAGTGAAGGATAAAAAGCTAGCTTCTGATGACATCTATTTGTTGATGAAGGTTATTGCTATTTTTGGTGTGCATGGAGCGACAAAGTCAAATGAGTTAAACAAATTGGAAGTGTTTAATGTGGACGCCAGAAAATCGGTGATAAGTAAAACCAAGCAAAATGAGTCGTTTTGTATTACTGACAAGAAAAGTGGAGTGAGTTTCTTGGCAATTTTATGGCCGACTGGAATTTGTTCTGCTGTGATGTTGCCTGCTCTCCATTTAGGGTAAGAGATCTGTGACTATAATTGAATTATCTATAATATTTATTGATTACATTTGCAAAAATATTATAACCATAATGCTCTCTCTTATATAAATATTTTTTGAATTATACCACCTAAACTATACAACAAATTTTATGGAATGAATAACCATTGAACTATTTCATTCGGGTAGATCAGAGAAATTAGTTGCTCAATCATTGTCATTGTCAATAGTCTTGTCATTAGATACTTTACTCATGTTGCCAACCAAACAAAAATTTGCGTGCGTAAAAGTTACATTACGATAGGCAAATGCGTTTTATAGATTTTTTATAAGTGCAAAATACAAAAAAATCACTTCCTAACTAAGAACAATAAATAACTGAACAGTTAAACTAAACTTCCACTATTTATTCGAAAAATTCGCTTTAAAATTCAATTACAGCTGTTTCGCTATAACTAGCATCGTTAGATTGACATATTGAAATTACATTTGTTTGTTTGTAACTAGGTAGGTACTTGATGTTGATAAGGAGGTAAGGCTAGACCAAGTAAGGAAGTTATAAGACATAACAATATTAAAGCCTAGATGTTATGAGCCCTAAGGGATTATCCTGGATGTATTTCCTTCTAAGATCAGTATAACTGTGCAATGATATAGAAAAACCAGGAAAAAACTATATCATGCTGATCTTTACAATAACTTAATATATTTGTGTTACAATTACGTCTTATCTATGTATAAAATGAAGACTCAATCAAAGTAAACAGTTTAATAGTGGAGAACTTCCAAGATTTATTTGTTCATTAACTACTTTAAACTGTTGATCTGCTAGATGTCTTTTAATTTCAAGTTCTTCTAGAAAATCTAAATTTTGTTTTTTATCACAAATGTGTAGTATATGAATGTCATTGGTGTGTATAAGTGAGTTTGGATGTTCCAGTAGGTGTTTTGCATAGTTCGACATATCTGGTTGTTGTAATATATATGTCCATGGAACAATTAAATTACATAAAGATTCAAAACCAATTAGACCTGTAGTTTCGTATGTTAACACTCCTAATACTAAAGTAGCTAAAAAATTAAGTTATTTATTGTTCTTAGTAAGATGAACTTCCAAAAAGTAGAGGTTAACACAATCAATTTCAATAAATCATTTTCATTTTTTTTGCTTTAAAATGTCCATTTTGTTTGTTTTTTAAGCAAATTGCAATAATGTATACATTTAATATAATTTAAGCTTATTATTCTTGGCTTTAAAATTGACAATAAAATAGTGAAATTTAAATGTGGCTATATTATTTTATTGCAGATTAAAGTTTTAAGGGTTTGGCCTCTAAATAAACAAAAACTCGGTATTTTAAAATACTTCCATCATTTAAATTTATATTCCATTTAGTACAAAATGCATATGTAAAAACGAATTAGAGTTGTTCGAAAAATTTAAAAAGCATTTCTCTCATTGTTTTTATTATTTGTTTTATTTTTGTGGTTAAAAACAATGCAAAATAACCGAACCTATTTCATAGTCAGAATATTTACAGTGTGTAACTGGAATATTGTTTAAATTGGATTCGTTTTAACTAATAATGTAGGTGGTAAACTAGCTTATTAGACAATAAATCATTTTATAATAAAGAAAGATGAATAATATAGTACTTTTTCTAGTTTAAAAAAGACAGATAATATAAAATGAAGTTAATAAAAATTCCAAGCACTAGTTTAGGAATCTTTTTAGTAAGATATATTAAAGAATATTCAAGGTATGCGACTTGAGACGTCTCTTTTTCCTTCTAAACCACATCAACACTCAATTCTTCTCTTGTACACAAACTGCATACAAATTTACAGTGACAAGTCGAATCGGAACTCTATAAAAATGCGCAAACTCAAAACCGCGCTGCATTTTCTCCAAGTTACATCAATTTATGCATTATAAAATGCAAGTCTGCGACCTGCTTTCTGATTTTATATGTGTAAAAAATGGATATCAATGCAGAGAGAATATTGAAAAATGTTTAACAGTCGTGGTGTTCTGGTTATCATTTCAATTAAGGATTTAGTACAGCATTTACAGCAGTTATAATTAAATATTTGATATTGATAATAATAACTACTTAAAATTGTATTGGTGGTCTTTCAACATCAAAATTTTAGCCCAAATTGGAAAATGTTTTGGTAGTAGGTAATGCACAAGGAGTCGAAGAAGTATGCTTCATTTGTAATCTGCACAAAGCTGAGTATATAATTATTCAATGCCCAATTAATAATCCATTATGAGGAGCGTTTTGATAGATAATCTAATAAATAACCTGTCTCATGTGCTTAATACTGGTACCTACAAACTGTAAAGTCAATTACTATAATAAATATAATTAAATTCATTTACCTTATAAATGAATAAGTACCTACACACATGTCTAAAAGTTTGGAATATTTAGAAATAATATATCTACGCCTATGGCTTTTTAAAAACTCTTGTTGTTATTTATTTTAAAGCATTTTTAAATCAAAATAATACTAAATTTGATTCGTTTTTGTATTAATTTGCTCATATTTAATTGATTTGGGTGCTTTCACATTATTCCAAATCTTGTTTAAATTTCAATTGAGGTGTTTAAAAATGCCCAGAGACATGATATTATATTTTAATAGATCTAGAATAATTGCTTTGTTACAACAGGGCTTTGGTCAAAGTGATATCGCGAATATTATTGGTGTTACTCAGGGTGCTGTATCAAAAATTAAAAAAAAAGTTCCAAGACACAAATGATGTGAAGGATCATCCCAGAAGTGACAGAAGTCGATGTACAACAGCAGCACAAGACCGTCAGATAACATTGATAGCTCGAAGAAATCGACAGGAATCTACAAGTGGTATATCCAGAGAAATTGCTAGACTTGAAGGACTGAATATCTCAAGGCAAACATTTACACGAATATTAAATGCGGTAAATGTGTATCGCAGAAGACCTCTAACCCAGATAGCACAAACGTTCTCAGAATATTACATTAAGGTGCAAAACTTGAATATTCTGAAATATTCTAAAGAATATTTATAGAATGTTCCAGTAATATACCAAATATTCATGGAATATTCTGAACGAATATTCTAATGACATTTTTAAAAATAATTCTTAAAATGTTCTGCAATCATATTATTAAAACATTTTATGAATAATATTCCTAGACTATAATTATAAGATAAAATAATATCTTTATGGTTAAAATTATATCTATAGAAGATTCAGAGTAAATATTCTAATTACATTCTTTGCACAGAATATTTTTACAATATACTAAACCAAAGTATACTCAAAACTTCTATATCCACACTAACATTAAAAAGCTGAAAAGTTTGTTTGTTCGGAACTACTTATTGGAATGGAAACATTTGTTTTGTGTTAAATATTCTTTTAATTGGCTAAAAATAAAAAAAAACATCTACTTCTTCCTATGATATTTGTAAATATTAACACAAAACGTACCTCAATGATCGAACGAAATTTTTGAGTGGACGGTAAACCTAGTTAGGCCACATCATTCGACACATTATTCATGTCTTCAATCCCCGCCTTTTAGTACTTATCACCAAAACAAAGTTGCAAAATCCTTTATAAATCTCGGCAACCAATGAAGCTACAAAATCGTGGATGGGACAAGAAGATGCATCTCTATGGTTGCTGTAAGATGACACATCGTTCATGTCTCCACTTTTTGCCTTATAGAACTTATTATCAAAAGAAACTGGCAATAAATTTATAAACAATAACATTTTTGAATAGAGAATGGAGATACATTTTAAACGATATACAGTATGAAGCAAATTGTTGCAAAAGCAATAAGGTGTTTTAAGATTTTTTTTAAAAGTCGTCTGTTTCTGAAATAATGAATTTATTCCATACATTTGCATCATACTGTATAACAAGCTCATACTACCCATTTAAAAAAATTGGGGGTTGTAACTGTTACTCAAAAGTAATTAAAGGTTGGGATCAAATTTATGCTTTAAAGTATGTCATTTTATATTTTATGTCGGACGTACAGTAATCGAAATAATTTATTTATTCCATTTGGATTTTCCACACTGTATATAACAAGAAAAGGGACATACCTACCCATATGATTAAAAAAAGCAATTGTATATTGATGTACCTCTGTTTGAATAGTCTAATGAAATTTGACGTGATATTAGAATTCAAGTCCCAATATATTACATTTATACGATCGCATCTTCGCATGGTGGAAAGCAGAAGGATTTCACAGCAGGATACACATTTACATATATCCTGCTTCCGTGACTAAACTGTAATAACAATATACAAAGTTCGACAGATATTTTGATTCGCTATGGACTTCCCAGAATACCGAAAGGGCCTTCGTTTGTGTTGATAGGCTAATGTAAATGGACCGTTCATGTTTTACCCAATATCCGAATAGGAGCGTACCTCAGATAGATACTGTATATATAATATGAGCAATATGCTTCTCAACAATTCCTTCTCAACTCAACGGTTTCTGCCTATAAATATTTAGATAAGTTTCATGGAAATACATGTATAAATGTATGTTATGAATTCCAGAATAATACCAGAAAATATTAAATGCGCATAAAAATATATTCATAATTTGAAATAAATTTTGTGTATTATTATACACTGAATTAGTGAGTTCTAAATAAAATATTGTTAACATTGCACTCAAGTAAAATTTATATAAAAAATATTTAAAATAACTTTCTTTTACTATTAGCGTATATACCAAACTTTATTGACTTGTGTTGAAGTAGTAAAGATGTTCAATATTAAACATGGTAGAAAAATACAGGGATTGATTAGATCAACATCTCAAACCATTTAACAGAATGTGAAGTTAACCGTTGCAAAGGCAAAATTAAAAAATATTTTCCTTACTTATTCCACCTACTTATTCAAAATGAAAATCAACTGATATATCCATCTATTTTTAAAGCGATATTTTAACACAATAATTATTGGATAGTCTGGCTATTAAATAACGAGACTGCTTATGAAAAAACCTTTATTTTAAAAATTATTCTACAATCGAATGCCCCCCTTCAATATACTCCCCTTCCCTTGCCCCACACCGTTCCATTCGTTTTTTCCATTGGTCAAAGCAATGCTGGAAGTCTTCTATTGTAAGAGCATTTAGGAGCTCTGCCAATTTTCGCTTCACCTCTTCCATCGACTCGAACCGGGTTCCTTTTAAGGCGGACTTGATCTTCGGAAACAGAAAAAAGTAACAGGGTGCTAAATCAGGCAAGTACGGCGCGTGTTCTAGCACTGGAATGCCTCTATCGGCTAAATAACGCTTCGCAGACAGCGCTTTATGGGCAGGTGCGTTGTCCTGGTGCAAGATCCACGATTTGTTTTTCCACAACTCCTGCTGTTTCTTATGAACTCGCTCTCGCAGCGTTGCCAAAACTTTCAAATAGTAAGTTTGGTTTACAGTTTGAACCTCTGGAACCCATTCAGTCATCACGATGCCGTTGATGTCGAAAAAACACGATTAGCATGGCTTTAAATTTTGATTTCGACATCCTTGCTTTTTTCATTCTCGGCGATGCAGGAGTTTTCCAGTGCATGGATTGGATTGACGCTTAGTTTCAATATCGTATTGGAATATCCAGGTTTCATCGCAAGTGTTGATGTTTTCCATCAATTCAGGCTCTTCATCTAAACTCTGAAGAAGATCTGAGCAGATCTGTTGACAGACAAGCTTTTGGTCAGGGGTCAAATGTTTTGGGACCAACTTCGCACAGACTTTCTTCATGTTGAATTCATCATGTAAAATTTTTCTGACAGTTTCTTTATCGGCGCCGGCGTTTACAGTATCAGCAATCATCCGAAAGCTCATACAACGATCTCCGCGCACAATTTCTTTTATTTTGGTCAATGTTTGCAGAGTTCAAACAGAGACAGGTCGACCTGGACGTTGGTCATCTTCAGTGCTTTTTCGAAAACCTTTTATGCCAATCGAAAACACGCGCACAAGATAGAGAATTCTTACCATAGGCCTCTTTTAACAACTTATAGCACTTAGTCGAAGATTTTTTTTTGATCATTGATCCGTTACTCGTGTTTTTCGTCACACATGGTTTCCGCACTAGAAAAAAACACGTTCGTTTCTAACCTCTACAGAAAAAATACTCCTACAGCGACAAAAATGTGTTTTCGTACTGGAATAGTAGACACTTCCAGCTATCTAACGCTGCATTCGTTTGCCACCTACCCCTCTAGGACACCTTCTGCGCGCGCAGTCTCGTTATTTAATAGCCAGACCTCGTATTGTCACCCTCATGTCATGTGAAACGGGAGTGACTGATGACCCGTCCAAAATTTTCATTACTTTTAAATACTAATATTAATAAAAATAGAATGCCAGTAATAACAAAATATCCAAATTACATGAAACAGTATAAACAAGGTTAGTATTTTTAATAGACTATGTTTAAGTGTACCTAGAAAAGTGAACAAAAAAATATTAAAAGCAAAAGAGTTGTGAATACATAACTATATATATCGGAACTTTTTTAATATTATGGCTCTAAACCACCTTTATTTTTTATTGCTTAGTAGTATGCTAAATTCATTTAGAAAATAGTCCACAAAATGATTTGATATTTTGATATTTTTCTTAAGCATTTAGGTACTGTCAATTATAATAACAATGTAATATTGACTTTAACCATATTGTATATTTTTCAAAAAGTGGAAGAGAAGAGCTTTTATTCAGAAACAAAAGACTGTATTACAAACTACTAAGTCCGAACATCTTATTTTGTGGAGAAAAAGAGAGAAACTTGTATTTTTAATAAGTGTGTATATTATAAAATTTAAAATTTGTTAGCTAAGCGCTTTCAACCACAAAATAGGCCATCTTCAGAGCTTAATGTCAAGTTAAATATTTCCCAAGAGAGATCATCAAAAACACACTAACAAATTTGACATTTAGCTCTGAAGATGGCCTTTTTTATAGTTGAAAGCGCTTAGCTAACAAATTTTAAATTATTAATATACACAATAATTATTAAAAATACAAGTTTCTCTCTTTTTCACCACTCTATCCAAAGTGTGTAATAGGTACAACAGTCCTTTACTTAATTGAACATCTTATATTGTTTATTAAAAATTTAGATTTCTTTTGTTGCTGCCAATCCCTAAATTAGTAAGACTCATTATTTCTTTGCGCTAATGTTAATTGCATAATTTGAAATTTAAGTAGAAGTATTATCCTTCTGAATTTGGATTCATTTTATTTTATTCAGTTACCTATTGGTGATGGAAAGAAATACAAAGCATAGAAGAAGCAAGTGTTTTTACAATATTCTAAAATGTGTTCATGTTTTTCCAAAAATTTAATAATATAATTTTATGTTAAAAATAAGATTGACCCACTTAATACTTTTAGTTTATCTTATCTTTCAATATTTAAAACCAAATATAGTTGACTTTAGTGTTAAACCCTGGCTGTTCGAAAAACAGTAACAAAATATTTTAGACACGCTTGGAAAAAACTATTCTATAAAGGAATTCCGAATATGTGTCTCCAAGATTTTATTCACGTCTTTTCAAAGTAAAAAATAGTAACACCAAATTTAATTTAAAAAAATGGATACTATTTTAAGATTGACTGAAATTCATTATATAAAGCCTTACTATCTGAATGTCCATCTTACTAAGAACAATAATATTAAAGCTTAGATGTTATTACTGCCCTAAAAAGGCAAAAGGCAGTAAGTGAAAAACTATCAAGTTTGAATAAATTAAATTTTAATCAAATTTGTCAGCCCTATCGCCGCAAAAACACAACAAAGTTAAGATGATGCGCAACATAAGTAAAAAAATAGTACATTTTTGTTCAATATTTATGAAATACGTTACTTTTTAGTTAAAGCAAAAAAATCACATACTGCCTTTTGCCTCTGTTTTTTGGTAATATGTTTTTATTAACAACCTTAGCAGTAAGTGAAACAAATTTGTAGATTTTCTTCTCAAACTTTTATTTTATAAAAAAAAATAACAAATCTGAAATTAAATCTGGAACTTCAGCTTCTGCTATATTTTGCCAAAATATTTTTCGGTTTTCTGGCATCAGGGGACCGAGTTCTGACAATATGCCCCTTTTTTTTCTTTCTAGATTCCGCGTGGCCCAATACGCAGTTTTTCTGGTATATCTAGCTTAATTTTTTTCTTTAAAAAGTTACATTCTTTAAAGTCTTCTTTGTCTGACAAACTATTTTTGTAAAACATATTACGCGAGTTTCTTCGAAATTGAACGAGAGATACATTGTATAGAAGGGGCCGATTAATTTTTTTGACTGTGATTCTCCTGATTTCCAATTTAAAACATTTTCATTTTCTAGGCATATCACATTCATTTTTTTGCTATTGGAATTTTCAACAGCATTAATAAAGTCATTAAAATCATAAACATTGCACATATACTTCATGCTTAATTCAACACCATAATGAACAGAGTCTGCACTCATAAGAGTGTGCCCCGGTTCAAAATACTTTAATTTGATATCTTCAGCCGCAATGTGGCTGGAATTAACCAAAATCACCAATGCGGTATACAGTGTCCAATTTTTATTTAGCCCTGAGCAGTTATCTACCCAATAGACATAATGTAAGGCATCTCGTTCTTCCATTAAAGCTTTGTGATAACAGGAAGAAATTTCTTCAGCTTTTCTACCAACAAGTGCTTCGTGCCACTAAACTGATGTATTATTTGCTTTAGTTGTTTTAATTTTTGGGTTTCTCATTAGAGCAAATGTTTGATGAAAAGCGACTATTCTCCTTGTAAAAAAGGTTTTTTTACTTCTGGAAATCACTTAAAGTACATTAATTTATTCACCGTTATCAATTTTTAAAAAATGAAAATGATGTTCTAAGGTAAATCGGAGTAAGTGATTCTCGGCCACATACTGCCATTTGCCTGTAACTTTTACAAAATAATGTCACTAACTGCTCTTTGCCATTCCATTTTATTCCCTTATACATAGGTATACAAGGGGTATAATTTAAAAGCTGTATCACTTACTGTTCTTTATGGTTCAGCAGAAATGTAATTTTTTACTTTTGTCACTTACTGCCCTTTGCCTTTTTAGGGCAGATTGGCCCTAAGAGATTATCCCGGATGTATTTTCGTCTAAGATTAGTATAACAGTTTAATAGTGGAGACCTTAGAATAATTTGTTTATTAATTACTTCAATATGTTGATCTGCTAGATGTCTTTTTATTTCGAGTTCTTCAAGGATATAAAAAGACAAATTATTGTTGAAAGTTCTCTACCAATAATAAGTTTACTTTAATTGAATCTTTATTTTTTATTCATATATTAGACGTAAATAAAACATAAATATATAAAGTTATTGTAAAGATAGGAATGCTATAGTTTTTTCCTGGTTTTCCCATATCATTGCGCAGTTATACTGATCTTGGAGGAAAATACATCCAGGATAATCCCTTAGAGCCCCTTAGAGCTAATAACATCTAGGCTTTAATATTGTTGTGTTTTATTTCTTCCAAAGTGGGTCTAGTCTTAACACCTCTTAATAAACATCATGCAGCTACCTTCAAAAAACAAAATTCAGTTTCAATATGTCAATCTGACTATGCAATAAGTAATTAAAACTATGATACTTTACTATTTTAACTAATCTGATAATTTATGAAGTTAAGTATTTTAAAAAAATGTTATTTTATTAATTGGTTATCACTAAGTACTCATCTTTAAAAGTGCTGTACGTTTATTACCTTTTTCATTACGAATAAGTTTATATATTGCATCGAAAAAATATTTAGTAAATAAACGTATTATCATAAATTTTGCAAATATCTCTAGACATCTTTTATTGCAGCATTATGCATTGTTTTGTTTTCCCTAATTACATGATAATAGTCTGCTGCTGTATCATTTTATATTCTTCATTAAATAATGAATAGAATTCCATACAATGAAATTGTAGATTGTGTTTGTTTATATATTTTGTGCATATAATAGATATTGGGACTACTAACGAACAATGATATTATACAAATTAACACTACTGATAATGCCGTGAATTAAATAAAATCATATATTCAATAAAGTAAGCTTTGTGTTATTGTTTACGAGGTTAATAAGGGATATTCGATATCGTTTTCATGGTTTAAACCATCAAATAGATATTATAGGAATAATTAAACAATTTAATGTAATTAAAACCTGGAACTTTAGTAACAATAGCTTTTTTAGAATGCTTTACAATCATGATTAATACAATCAAAAATTTACTATAATCCAGTATGACTAAACCGTCTAAGAAAATATTAAAATTACTTCAATTCAATTTTTCTTAAGTTTAAGTTGTAAATTGTGAGAGAAAGAAATAGTTTTCCCGGTATTAAACCAGAGTATATTAGAATCGGCTCATGATTATATGGTTAAAAGATTCCTGCATACAGTAGAATGTCCACTTTTCTTAAAAAAATTTTTTTTTTACTTTTTGGAAGTTCATCTGACGATTCATCTGACGATGCTAGTTGTTAGCGAAACAGGTGTAATTGAATTTTAAAGCAAATTTTTCGAATAAATAGTGAAAGTTTAGTTTAACTGTTCAGTTATTTATTGTTCTTTCCACTTTTCTTGTCTGAATAACTTTAGCTGACACTCGTATAATGTGCAAATAGAGTAACTTGTCAACAATATTTATGGCAATAAAATCTTTATTAAATAATGCGAAAAGAATTGGACCCGTAATCGAGCCCTGTGGTATACTACATTTAACCACAAGCTTTTAGAATGTCCGCTCCAGTTGTTCTCTTTGTGACGTAGGTATATTATGTTAAAGCACTAAAGTACCCTCTAAAGCAGTATCACATAGCGGAATACAAATTTTAGAGGTGGGAAATTTGAATTGAAATGTTTTTATATTATATAATAGCAATCTAAACTAATTTAAAAATTATAATAGTTATAATTAATTTGAAAACTTTTTATTAATGTTTATTTGCATGAAAAATACATAATAAAATACAAATAGTAGTAGTAAACAAAAAACAATGACAAACAAATAAACCAATGTACCCACTAAGGCAACCGCCTGAGAGTGGGGAAATCGATGTTTACTTAGATGCTTAACTTACATAATTTCCATATATATTTGTACATAAGATAGAATATTAAATTAAATTAAAAAAATAATTTAACATGAATATAAATTATCAATATTAAATATAAAGATAAATAATACAGATAACATGCTGATAAAAATTAAACAAAATGAATAAAAATTTAAAACTAAATCACCGCAAATATAAACAATAATTTTGAAATTGATCTGAATTAATTCGACGAGTGAATTAAAAAAATATTAAATATTAAAATTTTCACTATAGACAGTAACCGCATACATTTTTTTTTTATTTTTTTAAGCAATGGTACAGGTAAAAAAAGTCAAATAAAACTACAAAATGCAAAATGGGGATAAGTGAATCACCCATAGCACCAAAAACGCTTTAAAAATAATAAAAAGTGTATAGAAATATTCTAAAAACAATGAATCATGCCTTTCACTTCAAATTATATTAATGTTAGTTCATATTCTACAAACCTTGCAATTGTTGATAATTCCTCCAATAATGCACCAGTTTTTCATTTTAAGAACTGCACAAATATAACTATTAATACAAAATAGAATGATTCTTGAATTATTGACTGTAATTATTTTTTGTTCGGTTATAATGAAAATTCCTGACATGGTAACTAATGGTTGGGGTAAGGATGCTATTGGATTTTTTTTCAGAAGTTTTGTATTTGTTCTAGCATAGAAAATTCGGTGCAAAATCGAATTAATATAGGAAATAATCTAGTCTCATCAGTTATTGGATCTAACAATCACCAAAGTAACCTAAACTAATTTAAAAAACATTAGTTATAATTAATTTAATGCTGCGAACCTCCCTTTGCTCGGCACGCAGTGAGTCATTTTTTATAAGTCAATTAACTTTAAATTTGATATTATTATAATTGCATCACTTAGCACCAAAAACATTATATATTTCAAACATGAAACGTATGTCATTACATTCATTGAAAAAATATCATTTATTTTTTAAAATATACAGTGTGGCGCACCGAAAACGAAACAGAGGCATTTACTGGCAGATGATTCTTTTTTTGAAAAAACGCTCGGACCCGTCGATTTTGTTTTCGAGGGGGACACAAAACAAAATTGGCATAAAATCACTTTAAAATTTGCAGCCCCTTAAGCGGGGGTGGCATCATCCCTAAAATCTTAAATGAAAAGGGGTGTCGAATGATCCATTATTTGAAAGGTCTTTTAACTCCCTTTATAATGATGTAAAATTCATGTATTCAATTCAGTAGTTTTGGAAATTTATTGATTTAAAGTTTAAAGTAGACTTTAATAGGTACATCAAATTAGTTTGTACTTCTTTCAGAAGAAATTTGAGTAAAAGCATTTTCTTGATAAGTAAATGCTTTTATTTACTACGCCCATGGTTTATTAATAATAAACATAGCAATTGAAGTGTCCTTTGTGACAAAAAAGTTGTTTCTTGAAGAAAGATAAGTAGAGAATGCCACGTACTTATTTTAAATAGGAAATAGTACATTAGTTTTGTTATGTAAATATTTTACTATATTGTTTTATTTCCATTATTTATTTATTTTTAATCTGCTAGTCCCAATGGTTCGAAATTAAAACCAATCCGTACGACTATGACTGCCACCTCGTTGAAATCCATTAATAATTAATTTAAAGATATAGCTATCACACAAAATAATAGAATTTTAGGTAAATTTAAATATAGATGTCCCAACAAGTCCACTGTCGTCATTTAAATTTTTGTTACTAACTTTATCGAAGCTAGATAATGAGTTCTGCCAAATTTTTCGTTCTTTTATGTTAAAATATTCTGATAGAAAAGTAGTGGGTTTATTTAAAAGTTGTATTGCCGTTGTGCCTTTTCAATAAATTGGATTATTACACCACTATTTTGTGTTAAATAATTTAGGCCGTGCTATGCACCCTAATTATACTCTAAAGAGGATTCAGCTATCAAAGAAGTCCATCTTGGTTTCATTTAAGACAAAAAACCCTCTTTTTTTTAGAGGTAAGATTTATAAATTTACTTTAAATTTTCAAATATTACAATTCGTCGTTTCTCTTTCCTTATAGGGTTCTTTTTACTGGTTTCTTCTTACTGGGATTTCTTTATTTTTTTTATTTACGGAGCCAAATACACATTTGGCTAATTTATTCTGGTTTGGACCACTCTTACAACATTGGAGTCCGGGTTCAAGTAATTGGATGGTGCTGGAATTTCCGGTTCAGTCTTGGGACTACCAGATAAGCATTTCTAATATTTTATTATATTTTATTCAGTCACTGTTATTTGATTTCTACTGTGGTTATATCTATTACGGTAAAGTTTGCCTGATAAAAAATTACAACAAAACCATATTATTGTATAACTATTTAATATTATCCTGATACATACTGATATTCAATTTTATATATGTATCTCGTTACGACATTATAAACAAATTAATTTACCATCATTGGTTATTATACATTTTGTGGAGCATTAAATGTAAACTCCACGTGTACACGTTGAGGTTAAAGCTTCTTGCCTTGGTCAATAATTGTAATTGGTTCTTGAAGTTTTTTTGTCCTTGTTAAATCTATTTAATTATATAGGTATTGGGATAAATTTGCGTTTTATTTTAACTAAACTTTTCTTGTTACTTTTGGGTGGGGAAAAACCAAAACCAATAACAGCCGGAGGCTTCCTGACTTGGGCCTGTGGATTCAAAGTCAGTGGCGCCCGTTAAAAAAATTAAATAATAAGCGTACCCACGCCCATACTGAGTTTAGCCGAGCATTTTGCTCGTGCTCCACTTCTGGTTATTTCCCTTAAAAATTCAATATAAAAAAAAGCACGTAGCAGTTTGTGATTGATTTGACCAATCTTTGTTGTTAAAATATCATTTATTGCTTTATACATAAAATAACCATGGTATATTCCACGACAGAAAGGGTTAAAATTATTGAAATATTTTTCGGAAATAATCAGTGCGCTAATAGAACAGCACAAATTTTTAATGAGCGACATGAGAACAATAATGTGCACTAAAAATATGTTCTAGAACTTGTAGCTAAATTTCGGGAAACTGGATCAGTCGCCAACAAAAAACGTAATATTTAAAATCCTATAAGGAACGAAGCAACAGAAGTGGGGGTTTTAGGGCAAGTTATTGTAGATCCTACATTAAGTACCCGCAAATTGCAAACTTCGTGTGGTGTTAGTCGACGTACTATCCAACGGATCCTAAAGGCCCATAATTTTCATCCGTATAAAATTCACCTTGTACAAGAACTTAATGAAGACGATTTTGATAAGTGATTAGAATTTTGTTATGAGTGAACGAATTACAAACGATGAAGAATTTTTATTTAACATTTGCTTTTCCGACGAATGTTCCTTCGAAGTAAATCGTCATAATTGTCGATATTGGTCGGACTCCAATCACAGAATTTACCATGAGATACACACACAGCAGCCACAAAAATTAAACGTTTGGGCTGGCATTTTTGGCGATCATTTGGTTGGTCCTTTTTTCTTACCTAGAAATTTGACTGGTGAAATGTATTTGAAATTACTGCAAAATGCCATAGATCCTGCGCTAACAGATATAATTGAAAATCAGAATGATGGTCGATACGTTGAGAATATGTTGATGTTCCAACAGGATGGTGCCCCACCACATTACGCATTAAGAGTTCGGCATTATTTAGATCAGACCTTTCCAGGTCAATGGATTGGTAGAAGATTGCCGTTGAATGGGCCCCAAGATCGGCAGATTTATCACCTTTGGATTTCTTTTTGTGGGGTTAAAAAGGCAAAATCTATGCTAGTCAGCCAACATCCTTAGAAGATTTGCGACAAAGAATAATTGTGAATGAGTGCCATCAAATTACTCCTCAAATATTGCAAAATGTCCGGCAACATTTTCAGCAAAATCTTTATTATTGCATGGAAAGTAATGGTGGTCATTTTCAACATTTACTCGGCTGACAGGTCAGTTCATTCTTTATTTTTTAACAACTTTGCTGCTATGTATTGATCTCCTCTTACGATAATGTATTTAAACTGTAAATCAATAAATCTCCAAAACTACTGATTTGAAGTACATGAATTGTAAAGGGAGTTGAAAGACCTTTTAAATGATGGATCATTCGACCCCCCCTTTTCATTTAAGATTTTAGGGATGGTGCCACCCCCGCTTAGGGGGATGCAAATGTTATTGTGATTTTATGCCAATTTTGTGTCCCCCTCGATAACAAAATCGACAGGTCCGAGCGTTTTTTTTTAAAAAGGAATCATCTGCCAGTAAATGCATCTGTTTCGTTTTCGGTGCCCCACCCTGTATATAAATTGAACACTAACTTTACTGTATAGATATTTAGTATCCACTTCTTACAATTTTCTTTAACAAATTTTATTTGACACATATGTTCTCTTTCACAAAAAAAGGGAAATATATTAAACTTATAACATGACAAAGTTCTCTCAAATGTTTCTTCACAGTTTCTTGACAGTGAATGTATTTTAGTTAATAGTTAAACTTCTAACTAAAGAAACTTTATAAATTTATAAGTTTCTCGAAGTACTGTGCACATTTGGTGCTGTTTCTTCCTCTGAGTTGTCTCACTTCTCACTTGACCAAACTAATTTTCCAAGAGATCTTACTAAACTAATTTCGAGAGGAAATTGTTCTTGAAAATAACTTTTCACTTAAATGAATAAAATCCCTAATTGTGAAGAGTTTTTTTAATATAGGTGGTGTTATTTTATTGAGTCCCATCTTTACAAAAGTAAATTTTGCTTAACAGGTTAGTGTTTTGGCTCATATCTCTCTTCTACAGTTTATACCATCTTGCCTGTAAACCATGAAATCAATAAGTAGTTTTAGAGCTGCTTACAAACATATCCTTCACAAAATTGACTAGACCCAAAGAGCAAGATAAAATTTTAGTGTTCCATCCCTTTAAACAAAATAAAATCACGCTTAGTGGTTCTGACATACCTTATTTTTTCACCATTAAAAGTCGAATCTAACGCATAATTATTTAACATTAATTAATTGATGAAATAATAGCCTCGACATTATCAGTTTTGAATCCAATTTCATCTGATCTATTTATGAAACAAGTTACCAAGCTAATTAAAAATAGAATTTGTTGACTCGTCTTTGTTGACAACTAACCTCAATAAATCACGAAATCTCGTTTCTTCCTTCCTCGATGGAAAGTGATACAGAAAATGAATTTCTACCGCCGGAAATTGAAGAAGCTGCCAATAAAGCTGCTTTGAAA
This sequence comes from Ophraella communa, assembly GCA_035357415.1. Lineage (NCBI taxonomy): Eukaryota > Metazoa > Arthropoda > Insecta > Coleoptera > Chrysomelidae > Ophraella > Ophraella communa. Next base: position 28,329,301 of record CM068984.1, on the reverse strand, counting down.
GATTGCCTAGTAAGTCAAAGAGACAGTACTAGTTTCTAGTACTAGTTTCTTGAAATGGTGTGATCAAAAAAATATCAGTGGCAAGGAAGACAGTGAAAAAGTACTTCTTATATACTTTGAAGAAAAATTCAAAATAGGGAAATCGTCAACGCTTTGGTCGAATCACTACTTTATGTTGAAGTTAATGATGAACTTAAATAATAATGGCATAAGCAGATATTACAAGATTGTGGTTTCTTTGATGCGAAAGGCTAAAGGATATCAACTAAAAAAGTCAAAAGTATTGGCAAGGAAAATTTCTCCCAGAAGCCCCGGATAAAATAAATTTAACGCAGAAACTTGCTGGGATTTTTGGTGTTTTTGGAGCCTGTTGTCGAGAGGAACTATGCGATTTAAAAAAATCAAGGATTCCCGAACTTTACTAGTTGTACATACACCAGACATAAAAACTAATGTGCCACGCACCTTTGTTGTAAGTGGTACCTTTTATATAATAATAATAATAATAAAGTTTATTTGCAACTTATACAATTTTAGCAGAATACAATACAAAAAAAATAGAATGTTGTAATAAATAATAGTAGGAGTTGCAAAGGGGACTGATAAAAAGTAAAACTGATTAAAGCACCAGTCCTTGTCACTACCGCCATATACAGCAGAATAAAAATGAACAAAAAAGATGACAATAGGAAATCGTAGAAGAAAAAAACGAACAATATTTATTTTAATATTTGTATAAACTACTATAAAAAAGACAAAGCCCTTCGTCTAGTGGATATTAATCATTTAATAGTTTTTCTAAAACGCATTAGAAATACATGTGCCAGGAATCCAGTTAAAATTAACACATTTGGTAAGATGCCTGTCAAAAAAAAGACACGCTGGATGTCCAGTACAGTAGCAGAGAGTTATTTATAAGACGCTTCAAAGAAAATAGGATATTGCTGATCAAATTTTGTCTAAAACTTTGGCGGATAATATTTTTCTCTGCCTTGATACAAGCTTCGCCAAATAAATTCTGTAATATCTACCAATGAGACTAGCCACGGAGTTTCTTATCATAATTGTAGTTTCACTAATAATTGTACGATTAAAAACACTTCATTTTAAAATATGTTTATAGATTTTCTCTACAAATAAATTACTTTTAGCACTAGTGCTACTTGTAACACCAGTGTCATAAAATGGCATTCACGCACATGGCATTTTAGACACTGACAGCATGCGTCAAAAATTTTTCCTAATTTTTAATTTTTTTACAACATGAAATTTAGTGCTTTTTGTAAGATATCTTATACAGGATGTTCCAAACTTCTGACAAGAAGAAAAAAAAAATAACTTGGAGAACGCAAGTTTTATCACAAATCTGTGGTATTTAGATGTCATTGGTGTGTATGAGGGAGGTTGGATGTTCAAGTAGGTGTTTTGCATAATTGGCTTTTTATATCTATTTGCTCTTAACTGTTTATTGATAAAAAACCAATATTTAAATTTTCTTGGAGAACTTGAAATAAAAAGATCAACAATTTAATGTTGTTGTGGTTAATGAACAAATAAACTTTTGATGTTATCCACTATAAAACAATTTACTTTAATTGAGTCTTCATTTTATACATAGACAAGAATAAAAATATGCAATAAAAAATAATGAAGTAATTGATAAAATAGCAAAATACCATGTGCCAACGCGAGAATCAACTTACAAATATTTAGTGTATGATACGATTAAGGTCTCAACGCAGATGCACTAGGTTAATACTCTCACTATTAATTGCTGTAACTCATTGATAAGGTAAGTAATCATACTATACAGAACCCTAAACTCCAGGAGATTTCAGGTTAAACAGCCCGCCAAACCCATGAAATCCTGTCACCATTTCACAGGGCAAGAGGAAAATTATGCTTCCTACAGTTATATGGTAAATGGTGTTAATCACAACATACAGTGTGCGAATAACTTCACCCAGGATCGTAGTAGGTTAACCCTCTCACGGTCAATTGCTACAACCCTCTGTGAAGTAACCACAAACTGCAGTACCTCTAAAATATATAAAAATAAAAGGTCAGTTTTTCAAATTATCCAATCCTATCACAATTACTCGGACAAATCGAAAAGCTGTGTAATGCATTCTATATGGTGTCTGATAAATTAGATGATGAAAATTTTTTGTTGAAGTAAAAATTAAGAATATTGCAATAAATGATGCTTAAATTATTTATGTCTGAACGTTTATTAATTGATAGTGGTTCGTTGTTGATAAAGACCACCTCTAAAAAGTTTCTTTTGAAGTAGTTATTTTCACATGCTAGTATTTTAGAATCATCAAAATTAAAACTATGACCTATGTCTAGGTGGTGAGTAGTTAAAGCACAAGACTCCTTTTTTAATTTCATATCACTTTTATGAGAGTATATTCAGTTGAGGAAGATAAGAGTTATCAATTAGTAAACGGTAAAGTCTACGCAAACTGTCATCTTTTAAGGAGGGATGATAAATATTAGTAATTCTATGTTTAAGGGTCTGTATGAGGTTTATTTTCATTTTATGAGGATGGTAGGAATGGAAATTCATGTATCTACCTGAGCTAGAAGGTTTTGTGTACCAATCTAATGTTATTAGGTTATTGTTATTTCTAATAACTTTTGTGTCAAGAAAGGGTACACTTTTATTAATATCTTCTTCTTCTATTGTGAAGTTTAAGTATTGGTTATACGAGTTAAAAACTCTCAAGAGCTCATCATCAGTATTGTTGGTATGATACAGATAATATCATCTACATATTTTTTAAGGAAGGGAATGTTATATATAAATCTAAGACAAAAAAATATATATGTATTGTTGTGCGAGTACGCCCCTGGCGCTATGACCCAGACGCGAAGGAAACAGATGATGCGAGAACGTTCTGGAATATACGACGTCCGATGAGCGAAGCATCTAGACTCGATACGATTACCAGAATAGACTGGAACAATATTTACCTATATAAAGGACCGATTCGAATATGTTAGTTAGTTAGTAGTATGTTGTTAGATAAATGCGAATAGAAATATTGTCTTACATAAATTAAAGTATTGTAAATAAATTGTGTTATATAAAAAAAAAAAAAAATAAATAAATAAACGTTACATTGGTGTCAGAAGTGGGATATTGTAAATAAATAAGGTAAAAAAATAAAATAAATAAATATGTCGAAAAAACTTTGTGACTTGAAAGTGACAGAATTGCGTCAAGAGCTGGAGGATCGTGAATTGGAAACAACAGGAAGGAAGACTGAGTTGTTGGAGCGACTTAAGCAAGCATTGGAAAATGATGGTTTGGATCCAGAAAATTATATTTTTGTAGACGACTCTTCTGCTACAATTATTTCTTCCTTAAATAAAGTTTCTTCCGATATGTCTTCCTTGAAGAGTGATATTTCTTCTTTGGAAAATAAAGTTTCTTCCAACATGTCTTCTTTGAAAAATGATATTTCTTCTTTGGAAAACAAAGTCCCTACTGATATGTCTTCTTTAAAAAATGATATTTCGTCTTTGGAAAATAAAGCATCTTCTGATATTTCTTCTTTGGAAAATAAAGTTTCTTCTGGCATTTCTTCTTTGGAAAATAAAGTCTCTACTGATATGTCTTCTTTAAAAAATGATATTTCGTCTTTGGAAAATAAAGTATCTTCTGATATTTCTTCTTTGGAAAATAAAGTTTCTTCTGACATTTCTTCTTTGGAAAACAAAGTTTCTTTGGATATTTCTTCTATGGAAAATAAAATGTCTTCATTTAAAAAAAAAATTGAAGAGAAAATAAGAGAAATGGAAAAGCAAATGGAAGAGATGGAAAAAGGAGGTAAAGAAGATATGGAAGATTTAGGAGAGGAAAACGAGGACGAAATGAGAAGCTTCAAAGTGGAGCGGAAACCGAAATTGGAAGGCAACGAAAGTTCTGTTCGTGTTAAGGCCCCAACCTTTGACGGAAAGATGTCTTGGGAAAATTATCTCAAACAGTTCGAAACAGCTGCAAGAGCGAACGGATGGTCCCAAAAAGAGAAGGCAATAAACCTCACCATCGCTCTGAGAGGAGACGCTTTGGATGTTCTTCAGACCATACCAGTGGAGGACACAGATGATTTTGAGCAACTGAAGAAAAGCTTGAACATGCGATATGGTCACGAACACTTGGAGAACTTGTACCGATCGCAGTTAAAGACTCGAAAACAGAAGCGAGAGGAGACACTTCAAGAGTACGAAGTAGATATTGCCAGATTGGTAAGATTTGCTTACCCTTCAGCTCCAGAACAAATGATGGAATGTTTAGCTGTTGAAGCATTTCTTGATGGACTTCGTTACCACGAAATGGCAAAGACACTCCGATTAGCCCACCACAAAACATTAGTTGACATCTTGTCTGCCGCGCTTGAGTATGAAGCGGCTTCGAAAGCTTGTGGAGGATACAGTAAAGTAAGATCCGTAACGGAAGAGGAAGATGAAAATAAGTTAGACCAATTAGTAAACATGATGAAGAACTTTACTGATAAGAAAAAGAAGAAGACCATCAGGTACTGGAATTGTGGTGAAATAGGACATGTTCGCAATTCATGTAAACGCCCTGGGGTCACTACGAATCAAGAAACTACTCCACAGGAAAAACTAAAACGGGCCGGCCTAGAGGGGGTAGCTTCGACCCGGAACGTTTCCAAAGAGTACGACTTTAGGATCAAACATCGAGCTGGGATAAATCACAGAAATGCAGACTCCCTTTCCAGAAGACCGTGCCCAGAAGAATGTTCTCACTGCAGTAAGACAGAATTAAAAGAAACTGCAATACTACGAACAACTGTAGTTAACGACGACTGGGCACCTACTAGAATTAAAGAAGAACAAGATAATGATCCTGTTTTAAAGAAAATGAGAGAATGGAAGATAGAAGATCGTCGACCTACTTGGCAAGAAGTGTCAAAATTCTCTACAGTCCTTAAATCATATTGGGCTCAGTGGGAGTCTTTCATTTTGGAAGGCGATTTATTAAAGAGAATAATTGAAAATGATGACGGTTCCGTTAACAGTAAGCAATTAGTTATACCAAAGAGTAGAGTAGCCGAAGTACTACGACAGTTACACGACAGTCCATCAGGAGGTCATCTTGGTGTCAAGAAAACCCTGCAGAGAGTTCGTGAAAGGTTTTATTGGATGAATAGTTCCGATGATGTTAAGGACTGGTGTAAGAAGTGTACCATCTGTGCTGCTAGTAATGGACCTCAGAAAAAAGGAAAGGCTCCCATGAAACAATATAACGTTGGTAGCCCATTTGAGAGAATTGCTTTAGATATTGCTGGACCGTTCCCCACTACTGAGAATAAGAATAAATACATGTTGGTGGTGATGGATTATTTTACGAAGTGGGTTGAAGTATACGCCATTCCAAATCAAGAGGCAGCAACTGTCGAAGACGTGCTAGTGAAGGAGTTTATTTGCCGATATGGAGTGCCCTTGGAGATTCACAGTGACCAAGGAAGGAACTTCGAAAGTCAACTCTTTCAAGGAATTTGCGACAATTTAGGAATGAAGAAAACAAGAACTACAGCATTGCACCCACAATCGGATGGAATGGTAGAACGCATGAATAAAACCATTGGCAAATATCTATAAAAAGTAGTATCCAATCACCAAAGAGACTGGGACCAGTATATTTCGCTCTTTGCAATGGCTTATCGATCCGCCGTCAATGAATCAACAGGTCAAACACCAGCAAAAGTCTTGTTTGGACGCGAGATGAGGTTACCATGCGACCTCGAGTTTGGATGCCGACCTGGAGAGGATATAGCTGGAGAAGACTATGTAATCCAGTTACGAAGAAAAATGGACGACATGCATGATTTGGTTCGCTCCCATCTTCAAGTTGCCAGTGACAGGATGAAGAAACGGTATGATACCCAAGCTATAGAGGGATGTTTCCAAGAAGGTGACAAAGTGTGGCTCCATAACCCGAAAAGACAGAAGGGGTACTCACCAAAGCTACAACAATCTTGGGAGGGACCATACATCATTAAGAAAAGAATCAATGACGTCATATACCGTATAATAAAGACTCCGAATGGAAAACCTAAGGTAGTACACCGAAACCGACTGGCGAAATTTGAAGGAGATCATAACCAGGAAGAAGAAGTCGTAAATCGAGTCCAAGATACACCTGACCTTGCTTTCGAAGAATTTATGGGTGCATATGGAGGTACTGGGAAAGCTAGATACGGCGTGACTATTGAGAGAGAGCAAGACCTGTTCACACTTCCTGATGACTACTCATTGGCCCATAGCGTTTCCGCCACTATCAGCGACGGCCGAGGATTAGCGTCTGTCTTTCGAAGGAAGTTTGGTCGACTGTCAGAACTTCGAAATCAGTTACCAGCCACTGGGAAGGCTTTGATACTTCGAGATGACTCCCGTTGCCTCTTCTATCTGATTACCAAGAATACCTACCAAGACCAGCCCACTTATCGAAATATATGGGAATCATTACTTAACTTGAGAGAGCACGTATTGGAGTCCAACATACAGAAGCTAGCCATGCCGAAAATAGAGTGCAACCCATTGGATTGGAGGGTCATCCGAAATATGGTGGAAGTAATCTTTCAAGATACCGAAGTCCAAGTGTTGGTATGCAGCCATTCGCCCCGTGTCCAGCTGACATCAAAGACCATTCCATGTTATTTCCATGCAACTGGAAATTGTAGACGAGGATTCAGTTGCAAGTATCTCCATCCAGTCTCAATTCCTTAAAAGTTCCAGGAGGAACTATCTCTTAAGGAGGGGGCAATGTTGTGCGAGTACGCCCCTGGCGCTATGACCCAGACGCGAAGGAAACAGATGATGCGAGAACGTTCTGGAATATACGACGTCCGATGAGCGAAGCATCTAGACTCGATACGATTACCAGAATAGACTGGAACAATATTTACCTATATAAAGGACCGATTCGAATATGTTAGTTAGTTAGTAGTATGTTGTTAGATAAATGCGAATAGAAATATTGTCTTACATAAATTAAAGTATTGTAAATAAATTGTGTTATATAAATTAAACAGTGTTAGTGATTTAAACAGTATAAAAATAAATTAAAAAGACTAGTAAAAAAATAAATAAACGTTACAGTATAAATATAAAAATAAAATGTTCAAGTATTGTATAAGTGGAAAAATTTGTAAATATAGATTATATTTTAGCTGGTCGAAATCTCTCATTAAATTATTAAGCATTCAGTATTACATAGGTATACAAACATAAAATAAAATAGGCTAATAGCCAATGTCTGCAGTCAAAAAATCCAAATTCACACACATTGCACAGTTATACTGATCTTATTGGAAAATACATCCAGGATAATCCCTTATGGCTAATAACATCTAAGCTTTAATATTGTTATGTCTCATTACTTCCATACTTGGGCTAGTCTTAACACTACTTAAGTAACCTCAGGTAGATACCTGGAAAAAACAAAATGTAACTTAAATATGTCAATCTGACGATGGTCGTTGTAGCGAAACAGCTGTCATTATAATTTAAAAGATAATTTTTTAATTAATCGTGATAGTTCATTTTAAACGAACAGTTATTTGTTATTCTTAATAAAATGGACCTTTTTTTTTCGATACTTTTGGTGTCTAGTAATAAGTTATTTTATTACCTCCTTTATGAGGTAGAACAATTACCGCTGTTTTCAGATATTCTATGAAAACGTTCTTTTCAAATGAATCATTCATTATTAAAGTTTATTGCCACTATAGGAATATTTAAAATAATTATAGCACAAAACTCGAATAGTAAATAATAAAATGGTACAATCCAAAGTTTAAGTCTCCGGCAAAACTAAGGAAATATTAGCTCTGTGGTTAAACGATTCATAAAACTTTATAATAACGTATATTTCAAATCTTCAAATGGATGATGCACTTGAAAATTGCTTTGGTAGTCAACAGAGAAGCTGTTAAACTACAATGTAGGAAATTTCCATGAAAATATACTGCACCAAACCCGTCTGTGCCTATTATATTTACGGCTGAGATGGTCTCTTGGAGCTGTATTTATTTTCTCCAAGATAGACCAGATTTATTTTGTTTGCAATAAACCTACGAAAGCTATTCGAAATTTGAGTGATCCTTAGCGGTGAAAAACAAAAATTTGTACTTTTAGTAATAAGTAATTTTAATTAAATTTGGCATTTTTAACGTCTACAGTTTTATTTCTGTTAATGGTTCAAAGGAGAAAGATAAAAAATGTTTTTTTTCTGTAGATTTTGCTTAGAGCACCGAAATGAAAACTCGCTCAAACGTGACACTTCCCTAAAGTTTTCAGTCAGATACGCTCCAATTAGATTAATTCGCGATTTTTTTTTTGTTATTTTCCAACCTGACATTTCATTAAAAACACACAATTTATCACCGAATACGGAACTACGAATAGAAATGAAAGCAAATATACTCCCGCCAAAACTTATTAATATTTTTAACACAACCATAGGATGGCGCTGATCGTTGCGTCTACTCATTTTAATTGTTCTATTTTTCGGAAGAGGTCTCTCTACTAATACTATTAACGACAATACTTTTTAATTTAACAGATCTGTATTTGGTGAGAAACAGTTTTAAGAAAATTAAGGAAAGAGGCAGTAGTTCTGAGAATCAGGAAAAGAGCAGGAGTGTTGTGTTCAGTTTTTTTTAGTTTTGTTGGTGTATATCATCTTTGGTTTTGTGCTTCCAAATAATTCTGTCCCTAAAATGGATTCAAACTATCAACCCCCTTATCTAAAAGGAAATGTTGTGTACAAATCGTGAAGGCAAAATGCATCGTTTTCCAAAAAATGAACCAAGTGTTTTTAGTGATTGAATTTTAAAGATACAGTCTTTAAATTATAAAAACTTGTCAGTTGAAGACAAATCGTGAAGGCAAAATGCATCGTTTTCCAAAAAATGAACCAAGTGTTTTTAGTGATTGAATTTTAAAGATACAGTCTTTAAATTATAAAAACTTGTCAGTTGAAGACATTTATAAAAAATATGTATTTTGTGAGGAACATTTTTCTAGTAACTGTAAAGTTTTAGGTACCAAAAGAGGTCTTAAGATCCAACTTTAAATTTGCCTGGTAAGTGAATAAATAAAATTGTAATTTATAAAGAAAGAAAACCTGTACTAGCAGATCATGCAAACGTTTTTTTATGCTGAAAGGACTGTATAAACAGTGGAAGCAACCATTAGCTTTTACATTTAATGAAGGACCTCATAAATCCATGGCATTAAAAAATTTGCTGAAGGTTCTAATCTGCAAATGTCAAAGTATAGGTTTTAAGGTAGTATTGACAGTTTGTGACCAAAGTGAAAATAATGTCGGAGCTATTAGACTGCTAATGAGTGAAACGAAGGAGGAATACTTAAAAAGAAAAGAAGAGAATAGAAATTTTGGTTTTGTGATCAATGACCAAGAAATGATTCCCATATTTGATGTCCCTCATATTTTCAAGTGTTTGAGAAATTATCTTTTGAAACATGACATGTATTTTAAGCAAAATAAATGATCATTTTTTGATTGTAAACATATATATTGTGGGGTTAATTTTTGTTAAATCTATAAAATTATATTTTCTCAAAGTATTTGTGTGAAACGTGTTGCCTATAGCGGTACGCCTACGACAACAATATGATCTCCCACAATATTTTCTTAAAAAAAATATGACGCCAATGAAATTAAATTAAACCAAGCTGCTCAAAGCAATGAGACTCTTAAAAATTTTTATGATTAAAAACAAATAACGAAAAAGATACTTAAGTAGTTCCTCCGGTCACTGTATGACGTCACCCGCTCAGGTTACTGGTGTAGGTTCAAGTTCTGCGATTATTCCCTCTAGTCAAATTCTGTGTTTTGTGAGGTTAAAGTTCTGAGACGTTACAGCTGATTGAAGTAAATTAAGAAGTGATCGTTCTCGTTAAATAAATTTCCAGATTAATTTATGTTTGAAATAAACAGAAATTTAAAAGAGATATTTATTGTTCAATGTCGCTAAAAGAAAATGTATTAGAAAGATTCCAAAATGAATTGGTGTTACAGGTGAGTACAATTTATACTTTTATTCCTATGGAATGTACCTTAAATAAATATATAGTGTGTTCTTAGTTATAAAACCGTATTCTTTAATTGAAATGTATGAATGTGAAAATTCCTGAATATCCTGTTTTCTCTTCCAAGAACAAACTACATCAAAGTTGTAGCACGTGCTAATTTAAATAAAACCTTTATAATACGAATAAATTTTGACAATAAATATGGATCTTGTACAAATGAATTAGTGATAAAACAAATTAGTATGAAATTCTAAAGTTCATCGAAAATGTTAAACATTAAAATAGATCAATAATAATTGTTGAAATTCTAGAGTTTATCGGAAATGTCAAGTATTAAAATAGAACAATAATAATTGATATCACCTTAAAAATGTTCAGAATTTGGTCCATACGTGGATGTTGTGGAGTCCTGGTACTTAATTCTTGCTAAATATGTGTTGGAGCAAAATTGGCCCCAAATACCTCAAATGTAGAATCCTTACAACTGCTGTCACCTTCAAATGGACAGGAATATGTTCCTTAAGGCTTAAATAACTTGCTTGCTCTCCTGGAACTGCTGGTATTGGATGCCAATACACTTTGGCCCCAATTTCTTGTCAGGTATGTTAAATTTTTTATGGAAATACACTTTTATATCACACTTTATCGTTTTAAGTATTTATCTTGCATTATTATGCGTTAATTGTTTAATTTTACTTATAAAAATTTTAATTTTATCAGGACAAATTTCTTACCCTCCTTTCGCTTTCAGGAACAAAAAACAAGAGAGTGATTTTAGATTCAACAGAACCATGGTTACCGAAAATTCTTTTGTTTTCCCAGCTTTCCTTTTGAACAAAAATAAATAAATTTATGTTGGCAATGAAAGCAAAGTTACTAAAAAAATATCAGTTTTTTATGTTGGTGACTGGTAAGCTCAAATGATGTTTATTGGAACCTTGTTGTACAGGGTGATTTTATTTTAGTGAGATTTGGAATTCTAAAATTATTCCTACTGATTTTGGGAGTGATCACAAATTTGTCCTTAACATCTAGAAATTAAAACTAATCAATTATTTTCAAGGTACAATTTAAGAAATTTATAAAATTTATGGAATAATTATCTGGAATAAATTAAACTCAACTTGTAGTTTTGCTATGATCTTTCTTTCTATTAATTTAGTTGCATAAAAAAAATCGAACAAAGACTTATAATGATTTTTAATTATTGTTTCCCCCCGAATGTTGTACACCAATTCAGTATCTTTTTCATAATATTTATAAATAAACATGCTCATTTGTATACTACTTCTAATGCAACCGTAACAATTTCCCTGAATTTTCTTGTAATTATTATAATTGGCTTTGTCAATCTAGAATAATTCAGGAAAATTCAAACCTAAATTTATTTTATATTAAATCAAGTTAACAAAAATTAATTAATGTGTGTTTTTCTCACAGACCAAACAAAAGTAATAGATATTATTAACATTGCTTTACCTAAAACATTTTTTTTTTTAAATAAAACAAATTAGTTTTCCTTCTTTAACATGAGAATTTCCGTACTGTTCATGATTTTTGGTACACTTTGACTGGGTATTACTTTTTTTTATTGAACATTTTACATTAAAACTCATTTATCTATCAATATTCATAATAGAATCGTTACATACGATTCCTTTTCTCATTAATATTTCGTTATGTGTCCACACACAAACGTGACAATATTTAAATTATATTATTATTCTCATATCTTGAAAATTTTCCTGAGATCTTTTCTCTCAGAGAAACAATTTTTCCTTAGCTCACCACATGACCTTTGACAAATATAGTGAAGTCACATTTACTTCATTTTATTTGAGGTACTTCCTCAACATTTATAAATCTCAAAATATGTCCTTAATGACAAATACTTTGAAAATCTCTTTATCTCTTTAAGTTCATTAGAATAGAACGTTCCCACATTTCACCAGTCATGACACCTGTATCATTTTAAATTATGAAAGAAAACAGAAATTCCCTTAAAAATAATTTTAAACAAAGTAATTAACATAATTGTAATTGTAACATAACTAAATAACCATTAATAAATTTTATGTTTTAGGTAAACACACCGAATTTTCATCAGAAGGATTCACATATCTAAACAGCTGTGTAACATTGAAAATTCCTCTAATACTTTTACCAAAGGATTTTTATGTGAATGCAAAATAATTGGAATACTGACCAGTATCTTACCATCTTGAATTTTATGTGTTGAACATTTTTTACTAGCAAATATAATTTTTTTATAATGTTGTTTACCAGGGGTTTGGAAGAACTCAGAAATTGGTTCCCCAATTTTTTTGTTATTTTTAACCAGTACCATTTTGCAATAAAGCGTACTTGCCAATGTGGAAATATCTTATTGAGAGGTGCATTTAAATTTTGTCTAGAATATGTATACCATACTACAAGTAGACCATCATCCGATAATAAGCTGTCGATTGTTAAACTCTTTAAATCTTTATTAAACATCATGTTATAGCCATCTGATGTTTTTTTTCTTTTCCTCCAATTATATTTATTCCACCAAGGAGGATCTCGCAGAGTTAGGTCAAATTTTCTTTCAGTTAAATATTTGTTTATTTCGCACACATCTTTACTGTAGAATTCAGTGTTTTCTGGAAAGATAAATTTTGTTTCATTTATTTCTTTGATCATAGCTGGTCCAATATTACTTCCATGAACACCTACAACACTAAATTTTTCACACATAGAGTTGATATGATCGGATCTTTCAAAGGCTTTTTTATTATCCAAACAACTTCTCTTTAAATTTTGTTCAATCTGTGGAAAGAAATGGCTAAACTTTTGTTTAATATCTTTTTGTTTTATTATTGGATTTTCAAATTCATTGTTTGGTTCTACTATTTTTAATGCCGATTTGAATTTTTTGTGTTTTTTATACAATTCATTGATATTTAATAGATTTGAGTTTAATGTGTAATCTCCATATGAATTACACAAGTTTTTGTATTGTTCATGAGAAATGTATAAACCAATCTCCTTTCTTACTCCTGTCTCCAACTCCTTGATTTCCCTTATGTTTTGTTGTGTGATCCTTGTTGGGGATTTAATATCCTTTTCTGTCTCGCAACCAATTTTTTCTTGAGCCTTCTTCACAAATACCTCTGCATTCTTTAATAATTCTCCCTGTATGTTCTCCTGGATGAAATGTATCTTCTCCTTCTGGTTTTCCATCTCCACTTCCAAAATGTCCTGTCTTCCACTTAAATCCTCTATGTTTTTGTCAAGTTTCTCTTCTATCTTCTGTAATTTCCTTCCAATATCATTTGTAATTTCTGTCTTCATCTTAATAAGATCTTTTCTTAAATCTATCATGTCCTGCTTCCTTTCTTCTTTTTGTTCATCCATCTTCTTAACAAGATCTTTTTTTAACTCTATCATGTCCTTCTTCATTTCTTCTTTTTGTTCATCCATCATTTTAAGAAGATCTTCTTTTTGTTCATCCATCTTCTTATTCATCTTCTTCATGTCTTCTTTCATCTCTCTGAGGAAATTCATCATCATCCAATTTTGGTCTTGATTGGTTGCTCCCGGTGTGGCTTCTCCACCTGCGAGTCTGTCTACCTCTTCTGCTGCGTTGTCCGAGACATCATCCCCTAAGGTTCTCATTGTCTGATTTTCTGTCTCTTCCCCTGTTTCCGAGACATCATCTTTTTCATGGTCCATCTCTTGGTTTGAGGTTCTTTCCTCCAAAAGAAATTGGAAAGTTTCTGGATCCTTTTCCTCCTCGATAAGAGCTGTCTTAAGTCTATTGAAAAGAGTTAATTTAATCCCTTCACTGCTTAAATTTCTTTTTTCCAATTCTTCTTTCAATTCCTTTACTCTCAACTGGACTATAGTCTTACAGGACTTGTTTTGTTCCATTTTGTTAGATTAAGTTGAAATAGAGTTTTGAAATCAGTTTTAAGTTTTAATTTAAGTAATTAGACCTAGATATTACACCCAATAACAATGATGTTTCCCTATTTCAGGAATTGTACTGAGTTTTTGTATATAGTTAAATATAAAATTTTTCAAAGAAAATCTTAGAATTATTTTTCTCAAGCAATGTTAATATGATTCAAGAAAAATACAACTGAGCATTTGTTTACTAAACTTCTAATTGTCTCTGAGTAGTCTGGAACAATCTATAATTATTACTCTTGTTTTTATTTTTTTTGCAAACAATAATATTTAATACAATAAATCTTTAGAGATGAAATTTATATTAATTTTATAACGCCCCACGTTGGGATCGACATAAATATTGTGGGGTTAAATTTTGTTAAATCTATAAAATTATATTTTCTCAAAGTATTTGTGTGAAACGTGTTGCCTATAGCGGTACGCCTACGACAACAATATGATCTCCCACAATATTTTCTTAAAAAAAATATGACGCCAATGAAATTAAATTAAACCAAGCTGCTCAAAGCAATGAGACTCTTAAAAATTTTTATGATTAAAAACAAATAACGAAAAAGATACTTAAGTAGTTCCTCCGGTCACTGTATGACGTCACCCGCTCAGGTTACTGGTGTAGGTTCAAGTTCTGCGATTATTCCCTCTAGTCAAATTCTGTGTTTTGTGAGGTTAAAGTTCTGAGACGTTACAGCTGATTGAAGTAAATTAAGAAGTGATCGTTCTCGTTAAATAAATTTCCAGATTAATTTATGTTTGAAATAAACAGAAATTTAAAAGAGATATTTATTGTTCAATGTCGCTAAAAGAAAATGTATTAGAAAGATTCCAAAATGAATTGGTGTTACAGGTGAGTACAATTTATACTTTTATTCCTATGGAATGTACCTTAAATAAATATATAGTGTGTTCTTAGTTATAAAACCGTATTCTTTAATTGAAATGTATGAATGTGAAAATTCCTGAATATCCTGTTTTCTCTTCCAAGAACAAACTACATCAAAGTTGTAGCACGTGCTAATTTAAATAAAACCTTTATAATACGAATAAATTTTGACAATAAATATGGATCTTGTACAAATGAATTAGTGATAAAACAAATTAGTATGAAATTCTAAAGTTCATCGAAAATGTTAAACATTAAAATAGATCAATAATAATTGTTGAAATTCTAGAGTTTATCGGAAATGTCAAGTATTAAAATAGAACAATAATAATTGATATCACCTTAAAAATGTTCAGAATTTGGTCCATACGTGGATGTTGTGGAGTCCTGGTACTTAATTCTTGCTAAATATGTGTTGGAGCAAAATTGGCCCCAAATACCTCAAATGTAGAATCCTTACAACTGCTGTCACCTTCAAATGGACAGGAATATGTTCCTTAAGGCTTAAATAACTTGCTTGCTCTCCTGGAACTGCTGGTATTGGATGCCAATACACTTTGGCCCCAATTTCTTGTCAGGTATGTTAAATTTTTTATGGAAATACACTTTTATATCACACTTTATCGTTTTAAGTATTTATCTTGCATTATTATGCGTTAATTGTTTAATTTTACTTATAAAAATTTTAATTTTATCAGGACAAATTTCTTACCCTCCTTTCGCTTTCAGGAACAAAAAACAAGAGAGTGATTTTAGATTCAACAGAACCATGGTTACCGAAAATTCTTTTGTTTTCCCAGCTTTCATTTTGAACAAAAATAAATAAATTTATGTTGGCAATGAAAGCAAAGTTACTAAAAAAAATATCAGTTTTTTATGTTGGTGACTGGTAAGCTCAAATGATGTTTATTGGAACCTTGTTGTACAGGGTGATTTTATTTTAGTGAGATTTGGAATTCTAAAATTATTCCTACTGATTTTGGGAGTGATCACAAATTTGTCCTTAACATCTAGAAATTAAAACTAATCAATTATTTTCAAGGTACAATTTAAGAAATTTATAAAATTTATGGAATAATCATCTGGAATAAATTAAACTCAACTTGTAGTTTTGCTATTATCTTTCTTTCTATTAATTTAGTTGCATAAAAAAATCGAACAAAGACTTATAATGATTTTTAATTATTGTTTCCCCCCGAATGTTGTACACCAATTCAGTATCTTTTTCATAATATTTATAAATAAACATGCTCATTTGTATACTACTTCTAATGCAACCGTAACAATATTTACTTTAGTTTCGTTGAAATGTAGCTGTCTATTTTATCGCAGAGTACTTCTTATTGACAGATAGATGGCACTAGATATAAATTTAAGGAATCTGTATTATCGACAATACTTTTTATTGTCGTTGCTACTCGATGTCGCATACGGATCTAGACAGTAACTAGGTTCTTGCCATTCTATTCGTAGTTCTGTATTCGGTGCAATTTATTCTGAAAAAGCAGCAACTGACGATTTAGTAACAGATATATAGAAACTTTGAATTTTCAATATAATACTGGATACTTTATAAACTGCTCCACAGGAGTAAAGGATATCAGTGTTTTCTTGGGAAAGAATATATAAGAATTCTAAAAATGCTTTTTTTTCAGTTGCTAAAGATAAACTTCAATATTTTTTAATAAAAAAAAAGGATTTTATTGAAAAATATAATTTTTACCAAAAAATTTTAATTTAATTTTTTTAATTTTAAATACAATTTTAATAGGTAGTATAGCCTCCATGTGCAGCTTGGCAACGTCTTTCCATGCTGTCAATCAATCAGGTTGTTAAGCATTTCTGGAAGAATTTCATTCCAAAGTTGAGGTAAGACGGTCCTAAGCTCAACCATAGTTTCGACAGCGGGTCTGTCTCCATCTAGCCTTCGTTGCAACATGTCCCAAGCGTGTTCAATACAACCAAGGTCTGGAGATAACAACGGAGGGAGTGTAAGATGCGGAATTCCATTGGTTTCTATAGCATCAATAACAGCTCTAGCCCTGTGAGGTCTGGCATTATCATCTAAAAAAAGGAAGCCTAGACCGATAGCAGCATGAAATTGTGATACAATGTTATTAATGACATGCTGCCTGTATTGTTTTGCGTTCATGTTTCCATCGCAAATATTAAGGTCAGTCATTAAAATATATGCCACCCCACACCATTATTGCACCTCCCCGGAAAGGGTAGACAAGTTGAACAGGACATCGATTTCTAGGTGTTCTAGGTAGGGCCCATACTCTAACTCTTCGACCCAATTTACGTGATCTCTTGCCCACTGTAATCTTTGCCGCATGTGGTTTTGGGTTAGTGGAACCCTCCTTAATAGACGTTGAGATCTTAAATGTACACAATTTAATCGCCGCCTTATTGTTTCAATTGAAACACTGGTTCTGTCTTCTGCGTTTGTGGTTTTCCTGGGGCCACTAATCCTTGGTCTTTCTAACACAGAACTGGTTTCATTAAATCGATTATTTAATCTACTTATGACCCTTTGCGATACATTAAACAAATTGTTGAACACTACCACTTTGGAACATGCCAATAGCTCGATTTGCTTCTTCAATTGTTAATTTACATCGCATCATTATATTGAAGAGATATGCATGATAGAATATTGCCAAAGACATAATAAACCATACATTTTTCAACTTGTTTCATTTTGATAACAAAAATGTAAATAAACAAAAAATGCATTAAAAAGAATTGTTTACCAAAATACCAATGTAAGTAAATGTGTGGGTCTATTTTGTGGTAAACTGGTCACCAGTAATTTATTTTATTTATATTTATTTTATATATTTATATATTAAGAAGGTATATTTAGGGTGATAACAAAATTTATTTTAGTTTTATTATTTTCGGAAACGTCATAATTTGAAATAAAATGTCAAAGTAAAAAAAAAGTTATTAAAGTTGGTTGCTGAGTTCGGTTTGACAGTTGGTAATGAATAAAAAGTCAAGAGAGTTAAAATTACTTTTTGGATGGTTGAGTTACAAACGTCAAAGAGTTGAAATAGATAATTTAAGACGTAAAAAGTCTAGAAGAATAAGTTTAATCAATAATAAATAAGAACAACCTAGTTAAGGTAAAAGCACCATATTCCGTCGTAGTTTAGGGTTTTTGAGTATGATTATAAATATCAGAGGAACTAATTAAGTTATATCATGCCTGGTATTTTTAAGGCTTATATTGATATATCCTGAATGATAGGCATCTATTTTTTTACAAAATGAAATTTTTAGTAAACAAAAATATTTATTAAAAATTGTCAAAATCTCCTAATTCCGACGTATATTTTTATATTGTATTATTTAAATAAAAGTGGTTGTAATTAATACAAAAAATATTAAACAAAAATATTTATATAGATTATATATTTATAATTATTTATTTAAGTAATAACAATATTTAAAATTAATAATGTTATAAAAAAACAGAAATTTGTAACTTTGTAAGAAAAGCACTTTGGTACATCATTGGTACAAAAAAGAACATTTACAAATTTAAAAACTTACATTAAATAAAAAAAGACTTTGCATTTAAAACTTAAATTTATAGATATCATTAAAAAAATATGGCACTTTTACTCTAAACCTCTTATCTCAGGAACAGAGTAAAACCTCTCTTATTTATAAGGCTGGGAGCACTTATGCAAGAAAAAATTTTTTTATCATACTCAATGGTTGGCCATTTCCAATATATTCCAATTTTTTCCATTGCTTTGATAAAAAATTTACCAATTTTTGTCAATAACTTGGCCTGGAAAATATTTATCTTCATTAACTACTATTACGTAATCATCCTAATGATAATCGCTCTTTTTTTGTAATCACTTTCTACCTGTTCCTCTTTTCGTTTGTCAGAAAAAAAATGGGTAGGCATAAAAAGATTGTAAAATGTACATATTTATTTGTTTACTGTTAAAACAACCAAAACAGTAACTAAGTATACGAGTCGGAATTACTTTTTGGACTAGATAAAAAGTCTCCTTATGCCGACGTAATTTTTATAAAGGTTTGTCATATTTGTATTATTACTAATTAAAACACAAAAAATGCAATTTCAAACATACTTTGCTTCTATTTTAAGAGTATTTTTATTATACAAGAGTTTTTTTAGTATAATTGCAAACATAAAGTTTGTTGTAAGTATAACTTTTATCTACAAACATCTTTTTCAAACATTCTTTTAACATAACATTGCTTCATGTTCTAGTGATAAATGTATAGAACGTATTTTGCTCATAACTATTGTTAATGCCTAACTTAAAGTTTACATATATTTTTTGTATAATTGCAATTTATTTAGATTTTAAATTTTGATTTGAATACAACAGAAGAAAATCCTTACTTCGACGTAATACGGCGACATTAGCTCTGGTAACAAAAATGAGCCCTTATTTCGACGTATTTATTTATACGTATTTTTAACAAGTTTATGTCACAATAATATACCAAAACCAATCAGAAATTATTTCTAACACCTTTTCCTTTACATAAAAAAAATGAAACCCGCTCAGATAACAGAATCTTTTAATTTTCAAAATATTTTAAATAATCACATTCGATCTACTTACCAAAATGACGACGTTTTTCACTCAATGTCATACCTAGACTGACCGGGTTAGAACTAAATGCAAACTAGATCCAAATAATCGTGGTTTACTTCTTTAATTTTACGTAGTTGTGCAATCTGATAAACACTGTAAAGACTCACGTTGATTGCGCTTAGATATTTTTGGTCAGTTTAAAGAAATTGACCGACTAAGTTTACCCTAAGAAATACGGCGGGATTAGGGCTCGATTCAGCATACGTCGGAATAATATGGTGCTTTTACATTATAGAAGTTTATTTAAATAGTAAAGCAGTTGCAGTTTATGGAGAGAGAATTATTTTTGACATTTCGGTAGGAGATTTAAGATGAGAAAAGTAAAAAAGTAAAATTAATATTGAATTGAAAAGTAAATGTGTTCAGAAAATAAATAATAAGAAGATAAACTGATTAAAACTAAAGTGAGCAAATAAAAAAGGAATAGGAAGATAAAAGTGTTGAAAATTAGACCTATGGTAATCTGATGTTCACAGAATAAGTGAGAAGAATAGAGAATTTTTTATTATTTTTTGTCAACTTACTTTTATTAAAAAATAAGCCATCTTTATCGTGTAATCCTCTAAAACTATTTAGTTACCTACGTGATTATTAAACATAAGTAAATTTACTTTTGTTATCGATATTGGATTTAATATAATTTACGGTAGTTCCGTTAGATGACGACAAAGTAATCGATTAAATTCCCAAACAACGGGAATAAAACATGTCCCTAGGGAAATTAACTTACTGTAACAAACTCCTGTCACGTGTAATACAACGGGAACACTTGACGTGTCGAACTTAATTGAATTGGATTATCACGACACGGTGATAATTCAATTCTAATGATTTATATCTACCTTAGATAATGAAAAAATGGCTAACCCTTACAAAATTAATAGGTTGTCTATTAGTCTCAATCCTTTACAATCATGCCCAAAACATAAAACACTTATGTCATGGTGTTATCCTTCATCTTTCTCGAATTTAGTTATATTTCGACACCTGATATGAAAAACATTGTAACTCACTTTTGTTTTGCCGTTATATATCACTTCATCGCTAAGGTTCCGGAAACATTATTTCAATGAAGTTACAATGACAATTCTCTTAAAATATTAAGATGAAAATCATTGTAACTGTTTAATTTTTATTTTAATTTTATTTTTAAAAATTAGATTTTTAATCCCAATGACAGCCGTTTCGCTTAGATTAGCATCGTCAGATTGACATATGTCAACGGCTGTCATTGTGATTAACAAGCTAATTTTTTCAAATAAACTTGGAAGTTACGTTAAAACGAAGAGTTTTTTTATTATTCTTGCAGTTACAATGTTTTTTATATCAGGTGGCGATTTTATTACTTTACCAAGATTTATAACCATTTTTTAGTGATAACTTTTTTATTTTAAACGGCTTGTAAATAATTTAGTATTTCTAAACCTCAAAGGGTGTACCTATGTAAAAATATTATGCCATTCTTTAATTTTCTCTAAGAATTTTTTAAAGTTGTTACTTTTTGAAATGCAATAGACGTTTAAAGTGTATTGTTAAAGTCTGTCTAGTATTACATAAAGAAGGGAATCTTTACACATATATTTTAATGTTCTTTTTTGGATCATGTTAAAAAGATGTAAAGAAAAGGGACCCCGAAAGCATATATGATATCTCAAATGTGACACGAAGTGAAAAATATACTCTTTTAAGAGTTAGATTTAAAAAATATATGGATTTAACAAAAAAATACAGAACTTCTTTCTTAATTTAATAACATGGTTACTAAAATGTAACCATGTTATTAGAATTATGGAAAAATAGAAAAATGTAGATCTAACATGACCTAACTTTCTTCTAAATAATTTTATAGTCCTGTCAATGTCTTATTTCACAGATTAAATATTGATTCTGTGTCATCACAGGATACTTTTCTATTTCGTCTCCATGCTGTGGTTTCCGTTTCCGACATTCATTCATTTATTTGGTGTGTTGCCTTCATTTGCTTTCTCTAAGTGCAAGATTAAAAAGTTTAAGGTTTTATGGTGCTAACCATATTAATCCCTTTAATTTATATCCTCTTGTTACTAAATTGGATGTCACCCATCTGGTTTGGTGTCATTTGTGTTGTTCTGATTGATCATGGCTGCAATTTTCCATGTTCGGAAATAAGTCCATGTGTTGGAGCAAATTTCTCCTATCACAAAGGGCTCAATCGCCTTTTCCTGTTTCTAGGTCACTACATTGACCAACGATCAATTTTTTCGTTCCTTTTCCTGGGTTTTTCAATTATCAAGAAGTACCCTTATTTTCTTAGTTTCTGATGGAAACCAAGTGTTCTCGCTTTTTGAGAAAACACATTCTTCTTGCTTTTCTATTACCATATAAATTTTAAGCCACTAACCATATCGTGCCCTTAACATTATGTTTCTTACTAATTTTTTGAAATATTTTTATAAATTTTAATATCATTCTTTTTAATATTTTCTTTCCCCAATTTTTCATGTTTCTTATTTATTTAATAATGTCTGCTTAAGTGCTGATGTTCCAAGATTTATGGTTTTTCTCCTGATTATTCTTGGTAAGTTTGAAGATGTCGGTAATTGTTGAATTTGATATTTAATAATAAAATTTTTTTTATATTTTGCACTGCTTTGTTTAGTCAAGTTAAAATGTTCACTTTTTAGATCAGTATTTTGTTACTTACTCATCTTGTAGAAACCACATATTTTGCCTTATTGCAATATTCACATCTTCCAAATAACCTTGAAAATCGTTTTCCAAAAAATGCAAATAATTACGACCATTTAAATTGTTGGGAAGAAATACTGGACCTATTAGATTGTTATCCACAATTCCTGCCCAAACATTAACTTTGAAAGTCCTTTGGTGATGAGTCGTTTTTTGGATTGGATTTTCGTCGGCCCAAATGTGCTCGTTATGATGATTTGTTATTCCATTTCTATTGAAGGAAGCCTCGTCAGTAAACAAAATATGCCTAATAAACCAATCGCAAAATCCATTCCTTTTAGGATAATCTTCAACCAGTAACTCTTGAACCGTTGTTAAGTGATAGTTAAGTGATAGTTAAGTGATAGTTAAGTGAGGAACATTTAGTTGAGCAGCTATTACCCTTGTACTTGTTCCAAGCATTTAATCAATGATATGTCTACATCATTTGCATCCACTTTTGGACGACCACTATTGCCAGCAACTTGCGGTTTAAATGTACCTGTTTTCCGTAAACGATGATCAATGGTCAGAAATAATCGTCTATCGGGTGTATTACGATTTGGGTATTTCACTGCATAACGCCTTGCGGCTGCTGCACAATTTCCTTGACATTCACCTACGAAATTCTCCATAGTTTCTTTAAATCATAATTTGATCTGATACAGCTTACCCAAAGGTAAATGCATATCTGCCATTTCCTGAAACGTGTAGGCCATTGTAGTATCACAATTTTTAATATTAATCTTATTCACACAATAAATAATAGCTTCCAATTATTGACTATTACTGTTTTTAATTGTATCCGTAGAAACTAATTGATGGCCAACAGGAAAAAACTAGTTTTGCGAAAAAGTGATAAGACGCAAAAAAGTTTTAAAACGATACCGAATGTGTATTGAAGAAAATGGGGGTCATTTTGAACATTTATTGTAATATCATATTAACAGAGGTTATAGACATTTTTTGTACTTGTTAATTCATTTAAGCCATTATTATTAGTTGCACCGTATTTTTTAAAGGTTAATTAATAAAAGGGCCGTATCTCAATAAAAACTGTTTTTTGACAAAAGTGATAAAACGCAAAAATTTCTAAAAATAATGTGTTAAACTAATGATGCCACAATAGTATATTGTTTTATTAGGAGTAAAAGTATAACTTTTTGTGGCGAGTCTGAATGTTTGATGACCGAACGTTAGTGAGGCCGACAATTTCAGACGAGTCACAAAAAGTGCTTTTGCTCCGGATGAAACATGCTAATTTTTCCGCAAACGGCATCCAGACTATAGAACTAATTAATATTTAAATAAAAATTCAAAACGATCGCAACGAAGTTGATAAATTCAGAGAATAATAATTATAAAACTGCGCACTACATTTCCGTGGTTACTGGTTTTGTGATTGCCAAGTCAAAAACAAATTTGACAGTTCAATAATATTTTGTTGATGAACTTTTTCAATTCTGACCATTAAATATGTGCGGTGCAACCATAAATAGCTGTAATTTTACTATTAATAATTATTATCGATAATAAAGTTTAAAAGTTCAACTAATAATTATTTTCCCTGTTAAAAATTCTACTTTTTGTACGGCCGTCAGCGTACAAAAAAGTACTTTTTTGTCCGCTCACGGCAGTACAAAAAAGTGGCGTCTGTGAAATCATACTTCAACTTCATGAATTGACGTTAATAATGTCTACTTTTTTTTGAACATACTCAAAAGTTTGGGGGGGATTGCACACCCCCTTAAAATTTTTCTGAGCTCTGAGATTTTGTTTTTTCTTTTTTATGAAACATGCTTTCAAAACAAGAAAGTAACGTGTCTATTTTTATTACAAAATGTCAAGCAGTTTGGGAGAATGTAAAAAATAAAATTAAATTTGTAATTTCAAAGGGCTATAACTTTTTTTGTGTACACTTTAGTACTAAGGTAAGTTGGATTCAATCCATTTATTTTGGTGCCTAGAATGCGTGATTTAATTTATGACATACCTTTTTGAAACACCCTGTATTCATGCATCATGAACATTTAAAATAATAAGCGCACTTTGTTTGTGCTGGAACAAAACTCGAACTTGACGCCATTTTCACTACCTAAAATATTCTTGGAGTAAAATAACAAGAATATAGATCACAATATAAACCACCAACAATAACGAGTATTTATATTCTTATGTATTAGGATATAAATAAATTCTCAATTTATAGACTAATAACGTACCTATTTTTGCTATTATACACATAGGGTTACCTTAATCCCTTATCACCCCTAACGACCACAATTATTCTTGTTAAAATCAAAAAACAAAATATTCTAAATATCGTATTATAACTACTTATCCCACACCTAAGAAGATTAAAATATGATAATTAAAAGAAATTTCTTAATACCGATATAAAAAAGTACGTGCGCTACTGATTTAGGGTCTTGTTTACAGCATTTTACGACTTATTGACTTTTCTTAGCTGCAACTCCAAACAAATAAACTATAGATGATGGTATCATGCTTAAAATTTGTGGGGGATTAATATAAAAGAGGACAGTTTAAAAAAATCCAAATTAAAATATCTCCATAAGCAAAGAAATAATTTATTATCTAACAAATTAAGAATTATAAAAACAATGCTATTAAACAAGAAGATGCAGTTTATTGCACTACATCTTATTTTACATATTTGAAAAAAAGAATAAGCAACCGCTTAAATTTTTTTTATACTATGAGAATTTACTAGAGAATATTAATAATTGTTTTTTTTTAAACAAATTTAAATAATTCCGGAAGGGCTCATGTAACACATTTGTTTACTTTCTTTGAAATGCGTTTTGTAATAACGCTCTAGTTAAGGCAGGTGAAATATATGTTCTGCGTTAAACCTTCTTCCACAAATGAATAACTCAACAGTGGGGATTTGCAAATATGTGGCCGACTAGCTTGCTCCTATCGGAAATACCATAAATTTCAAAGAGATTTACTGGAAACCTCGCCGTATTCCCAGATTCACCGGTTCCTACATTATGGACATAGCAGTTCACGTACAAGGGGAATTCGTTATCAAAATGTTTTTTTTTCCTTTTCTATTTAAATTTTTAAAATTCTGTTTACTGCGTTAATAGAAGTAAGCTCTTAACGAATAAAATACATTTCTTTTTTTAATATAGTGAACTTTTTTTAGATCCAGAGGGAAAAAAATACTTTTATATTTTAGGTGATTTTTAGAATCGTAATATCCGTTAAAGGTTTCGAAAACATTTTATCTGCATAATTCTTTACTTTTATGATATCGTTTAGCATAAAATTTTATAATGACTATTTTTCAATATCGAAGCCCATCGAAGATGCTGCTCTGATTTGAGAACCTCTTCAACGCTATCGTTTACTGCTCGTAGCGCCGAAACATTTTAGAGAATAGTTTAAAAACGGAAATAACTCGCTGCATAGAAAGTAGGTAAAAGCTTTACATGCAAGCTACTACAAATTTACAATTTCATAAATTATGGCAAATTTTACCTTAATAACATTTGTGATCGCTTATCGGTAACTTATTTTTTTTTAATTCTCTTCTAAGTAAAAAATACATTTGCATTAACCTTTTTACTGTCTAGTTATTATGAAATGTAATGTACTAATCCTTACTCTGTGAAAGTCCATCACATTATTTTATTATTTATGTATTTATTGACTATAAATCAATGAGATTTCCTTAATTTATTAAAATAGACCAATTAAGGTAAACTTCAAATAGATATGCCTATTATTTTGGTAATCTTCTCTTAATATCATTATTTAAATGGGTATAAAAATATATATTTATTCAATTTATAACTGTGTTTTTACAGTTCTCACAACTGACACCTATCAATACTGTTTAATGTACAGGTTAAATCAATAGGAGGGGTAACGGCATTGATTACGTAAAGAATGTTGAAGAATGAGATAGATTAATAAAACTGCCATAAAATGAAAAAAATGCATTTAAAACATTTGCGAGTTCTAATGCCAGCTTCCTTCCTTCCTTCCCTTACCTTCTCCATAAAAAAGCCGAATGTTTTTGCCCTTCCCATTTACTTAACATTTAGAAGACATTATTTAACAAGTTCTTCTCAACAGCAGCAATATATGTCATATGTTCAAAAGCTTGGAATAATGAAATATTTCATCTTTTTATTAATTTTTATAAATAATTTTTTTGATGTAAGTAAACATCATTTTGCTTCCACCCCAAACCAATACTAAATAAGTCAGATAAACATACCAAAAAAATGATTTATTTTTTTAAGGTAAAATGTACAATGTATTACAAATTTTTTAAAATAAATTAATAAGCAAAATCAGGTTTTTAAATAAAATTAATAATCAGTATATCCTTCATGGGCCTGTATGAGTATGCATGACTGTAGGCGGCATGCTATCGATTAAATGGTCGAGCTGGGCTTGCGGAATTGTCTTCCATTCTTCACGAGCAGCATCTTCAGTTCTCGTAGAGTAATTAGGGGAGGATTTCGATTCTTAATGCGTGTTTTAAGAATGTCCTAGGTATGTTCAATGACGTTCATGTCAGGGGAATTTGATGGCCATCTTAATGTGGATATTCCTTCTTCTTTCAAAAAATTTGTACTGCAGCTGTTCGATGTGGGGGTGCATTGTCTTGAATAAACACAAATCGATCACCACCTTCAAATGGAACAAGTGGTTGGTCTGTTTCTATTCGGGCTTGTCTTCCTGGGGCCCTCCAAACTAGCGTTCTTCGCGAATCAGAAACCAAGCCACTTCTTGATTCATCAGAGAACATCACGTAATTCCAGTTAGGACCATGGTGTAACATTTCTTGAGCCCACAGCAACCTTACAATTTTTTGTTGATAGGTTAGTTTGGGAACACGTAGAGGTCTTCTGCAATACAAATTTACCGCATTTAATCTTCACATAAAATACTTAATTTATATACAACCGGTATACCAGTGCTAATTTATTTATACCACTATTTATATGCACTTACTTAACTTTTCGATTACGTTCCGCGCACTAATTCTTCTATGTTAACCAGTCGAAAAATAGGAAACAACGGAAATTATTCTATTATTATTATTAAAAAAATTAACTTTTCTGACTTCATATTCAACATATTGTAAATTATAAAGCTGGAACAAATAGAAACGTAGACGATTCAAAAATTGCGGACAGCAAAAAAAGACAGAAAATCTTAAAAAGGATTTCAAGCTTGTAATGGCTTTATTTGTAACAATTATTCAAATATTATTATTAAACAAAAATACTTAAATGTGATTACTTCAAGATAGTAAACAAGTAATCTTTTAAAAATTAATTAGCCTAAGATTTAAAACCTTAGAATATTGCATAAAATTTTACAAACAAGGAGTAATGAGAAAAATCGAATTAAATCCATTTTAATAAAAATTCGTCTTCATAACGACGAAATTAATTAGAAAATTTAACAATTTTCAATTAACAATGTATCTCTTTGTGCTAAAAACACTTTTGAATCGACATTCGTCTCAGTACAAACTTTTAAAATAAAATAGTATCATCGAGTTTAAGTGCAATCTGCCTTGCTGAAATTCTATGAAAGCTATTCAAGTAAGTTTCTCGATTACATTGCTCGGGACGACCGACCTCGGCGGCGGCAGCTAGCAGTGCAGGCATAAATGACGGCATCTCCGGAATATAAAGTGCAAACTGCACCGGGATTAGTACACGACCTTGCAGAAGCAATACGTGGAGATTTTTCACGAAAATATCTCTCAATGGTAACAAATGTATTTTATTCATCTTTAAATAGTGAATTTGTTAAGTGAATTTGTTAATAAAGCTGTAAATCATAATTTATTGTTCGGGTCCGTTGAACAATCCGGTAATTATGACAGTTAATGGTAAGGGTTTTTTCTACTTTCTTTAAGTAACTCGTACATTTCAGCCTTTTGCTCGCAATTCTATTGCTAGCTTTTTTGTGAAACAACTGCGCATGCGCAGACTTTTGACTGCAACAAAAAGGCGCACAATATTATAAAACCATTTCTATTTGTTCAAGGTCAAATCCGCGCAATCTCGCCTGTTTTTAGGGAATTTTTATGGAACAACCCAAAATCTATGTTGGCAGAAATGTCAGTATACGTCAGCTGATTCTATCGTGTCATCCTATTACCCTAATAATCATTGAAGTATATTATGATAATAATTATATATGTATTCCAAAGTTCGTGTGTACTTACAGTTTGTCTTTGTATAAAAAGTTGTTTTGAAAATGTCTAAAACGTAACCTCAAATATTCAGAAACTGACAACACTTGTCAAATGACGAAAAAAATCTCTCAAACGTTGCGGCAATGTACGAAGGCATGGTAAAAATTTTCGTAATTGTAAAACACAACTATATTAAGTTATTGTAAAGATCAGCATTATATTCTAGTTTTTTCCTGGTCTTTCTATATCATTGCACAGTTATACTGATCTGGAAGCACATCCAGGATAATCCCTTAGGGCTATTAACATATAGGATTTAATATTGTTTTGTCTTAATGCTTCCATACTTGGTCTAGCCTTAATAATACCTAAACAACATCAGGTACCTAGATACAAACAAACAAAATGTAACTTAAATGTCAATCTGACGATGCTAATCTTAGCGAAACGGCCGTCATTATAATAATTTTTCAAATAAACTTGCAAGTTACGTTTAAACGAAGAGTTTTTTATTATTCTTAATGTGTTTGCTTTTTTTCTTTAAGTATTTACAAGTACCTATATTGTTAGGGTAAAAACCAACACCATAAAACTTGGGTTTTCTAGTATATAAATAGATGTTATTAGCCTTAAGGGATTATCCTGGATGTACTTCCCTCTAAGATCAGTATAACTGTGCAATGATATAGAAAAACCAGGAAAAAACTATATCATGCTGATCTGTACAATAACTTATTATATTTTTGTTTTACAATTACGTCTTATCTATGTATAAAATGTAAACTTAATCAAAGTAAACAGTTTAATAGTGGAGAACTTCCAAGATTGATTGTTAATTAACTACTTTTTTTAATTAGATGGACTTTCACATAGTAAGGGTGAGTACAATAAATTTCAATATTTTTAAAAATAATATTACTTTTTTAATTACATTCAATAATATGAATGTCTTTTTTGTTTATGGAATTTTACTTTGTACTTTTAACAATTGTATAGTAAAAAATAGAAGGATTTTTAGAAAATTGTACAGCTATTATATATAATTTAACTTATGTAATTTATGCTATAAGTTTATGTTTAAACTACTATAATTTATTATGTAAATGTCTGTGTCAGCATTCCAATGGTGGGTTTTCATCATTTGTGATATTAAATTTGTGGAAATGTGTTCAAATCACCTTCAATATTTGTTTTATCATCACTTGAATTCCAGCATAATTTTATTCGAGCTTTTCTTATTTTTGGGGGAAATTCGTTTTGGAACTTTTTATTTTTATAAACCCGATGAATTTTATGCGAAATCGTCGAAACGGAAAATATTCAAAGTATTTCTTTGTTTTACAAATAAATGTGGTATACTATGGTTTTTTACTTCAATAAAAATGGAATTTAAAATATATTTTTGACTAAAAATGTACATTGGAATGTAATAAATTTGTTTATTTAAAAGTACTCAAATAAATGAACAATTAGTTATTTTTTTATTAAAAACAATATGATCTGGTTAACAATTAGTTATTTTTTTATTAAAAACAATATGATCTGGTTAACTTGGTCCCTATATACACTGCTCAACAATTTAAGTGGATATTTTTTAAATTTCAGAAAATTGCGTAGAAGAAGGTTGCATGCATGTACTTTAAGAGCCGGAAGGCGTAGTTCACATCCAAAGTTGACTGCGGATCAGCGTGCATGCAGATATCGGTGGGCAAGAGAACGCTGTCGTTGGAAATTTCAGATCTCGAGGTACTGTATCTTAACGGATGAGTCCAAATTTCAGCTGAATATGGGTGATTGTTTTATTATAACTAATTTTTTTCATGAAAAAATTTGTTTATCCCATTTTTTTGAGTAGGGGAGACGCGTACAAAATGACATAGGCGGGTAAAATAGCATATTTACTTTTCTCCAAAACCACAGACTTAGTAGTTGTTATAATGGCCTGTAAAGGACCGCTTAGTGACAGGTCGGAACCTGCAGATGAAGCAAAGTGCAGATTCTGTGAGGAAGAGGATGAAACCTCAATACACATACTCTTAGAATACCTTGCAACATTCTAGGGCTAGATACCTAGGAGCACATGAAATATAGGAAGGGGATCTACCTGATTTGAAGCCCGACGATGTCCTAAACTTCCTCAGGAAAATAGGACTCGAAGAGCTGCTATAGGTCTGAAAAAATATCAGAACATGGCAAGTAAGGGTGGACACAATAGATCCTATAGGTCGCAGTGTAATTATCTCGCCTAACTCATACATACATACTGATATGGTTTGTTTCGAGTAAAAAAAAAATTAAATATGAAATTTATGAAATTATTAATTTGGTGAATTCTATTTTATTAAAAAAAAAATAATAATAATAATTTTTATGTGTCAAAATTTATTTTGAGTGAAGTTTTTCGGAAACGTCAAAATTTGAAAGTTATGTCAAACATAGGATGTTAGTTTTTCGGAAACATCAGAATTTGAAGTTTATGTCAACCATAGAATGTTAGTTTTTTCGGAAACGTCAAAATTTGAAAGTTATGTCAAACATAGGATGTTAGTTTTTCGGAAACATCAGAATTTGAAGTTTATGTCAACCATAGAATGTTAGTTTTTCGGAAACGTCAAAATTTGAAAGTTATGTCAAACATAGGATGCTAGTTTTAATAAAATTTATGTAATGTTTTGAAAAATGTATTAGTTTTAAGTATAGACAAGAAGTGTCGGAGATAGTGATGAGGAAGATTCGTTGCGAGGTGATGAGAGTTTTTTTGACAGAAAGGGAATTGAAAGAAAAGTCAAAGATAAAAAGTTAATTTATACAAATAAAAAGGCAAAAAGCAAAGTTTATTGAAATTATAAATTAGAAGAAATCAGTTAAATTATTAAATTCAAACAGCAACAAAAATTTATAAAGCAAAATTAATACATTTTACTGATTAGTTGTGCAACGGACGTAATAACATAAAATAAAAACCATTTAGAATAAACAACTGGAGGATAAAGGACGAGGACAACAACTGGACGACAAAAGGAAAAGGGACAATAACTGTATTACAAGAGAAAGAACAAATATAAAGAAAACAAGAGTGAAGGACAATAAGTGTAGATAAGGTTAGTTAAGTTAATTAAGGTAGTTAAGATAATAGGGTTAGATAAGTAGTTAGGTATTTGTCTAGGTAGAAATTTGTTTAAATAATTTTCCAGTACAAAAATTAAAATAAATTTGAGTTTAAATCCAGAACCCTAACATCCTGAAAAATAATTCAAATAAATTCAAAATTTAAAAGTTATCTAAAGAGCATACCATAACAAATTGGCGCCCAACGTGGGGCCCCATTAAATTCAATTAAAAAATTAATTAATAGTAGGGACTTCACAATATTTAATTTTGGATTTAAAAAAAAAATTATAATTTTAAAAAAATAAGGTATTAATAAACTGAAAATTAAACTTTTTATAACATTTAGATAAGAAATAATTTAACATGGCAGACAAGAAGATGATTCTTAGGGATGGGAAGCAGTTATGTGAGGTCAAGGAAGGACAGGTAGTGAATCAAAGAGATACAGATCAGGCGGAGGTACAGGTTGACGAGGAGAGGAATAGAAGTACCGGAGATTTTATAGCAGAACAAGAGACAGATAGGAGACAAGAAAGGCAAGAAACGGCAAGGAGTGATTATTGGTTAAGGGAAATGTTTATGGAGTTGAATAAAAAATTGGATAGAAAATTTGATGAAAATAAAGAGGAAATGAAGAAGAATTTAGATGAAAATAAAGAGGAAATGAAGAAGACTTTAGATGAAAATAATGAGAGATTAAACAGAAAATTAGAGGAGAAATTGGATAAGAAATTTTTAGATGTAGAAAAAGAAGTTTACCGAATTGAGGACAGAAATGAACACAGGCATGGAAGAAATACGAAAAATAAAACATGAAAACACAGAATGTAGAAAAGAAGTCGAAGGAATTAAACGAAAAATTGAAGAGACAAAAATAGAAGTTAGAAATGAAATGATAGGAAGATTGATGGAGGTGGAAAATCAACAGTCTACAGAAATTGATAATTTAAAAAAAAGTAAATGAAGAAATAATGGATTTAAGGGAAGAGTTAAAAAAAGAAAATAGTACACTATTAAAAAAGGCGAGGAAGAATATCTGAAACAATTATATGAAGAACAGAGAAAGGTTAGAGAAGAAATGGAATTACAAAGACAAAATATTGATAAGGAAGTAAAGAAAAAATTAGAAGAAAAAAATGTTATAATGCAAGTGCCAACGTCTATGAATTATTATATTGATGACAATTTAAAATTTGATGGGAACACGAAGAGATTGCATCCCAAGACTTTCCTGAAAATAGTGAAAAACAAGGTTAAAATCTGGGATAATTTTGATGACAAAAAAGAAATCATTAGAGGTTATCTGAAAGGACAAGCACAAACCTGGTTTACCAGTAGAGAAGAAGAAATAAATAGTTTTACAAAATTTGAAGAAATGTTGATGAAGCAATATTGGGGTGAAGTCAACCAAAGTTACACCAGGGAGAAGCTGTATTTTGGTAAATATGACAAAAATAAAACTTCTATGTCAAATTATGCTTTATTGATGTATACACAGGCAAAATTTCTGGATCCTATTATGAAAGAAGAAGAAATTGTTACTTACTTATCGAGACATTTTAAACCACAAATTTCGGAAACAATAGTCACGAATAATATTAGGTCTTTTGAACAATTATCAAATTATCTGGTGAGAATAGAAAGAAATTTGCAAAATGAAAATGAGATACAACAGAGAGAACAACCACATGCACAAGTACAGATATCACAATACAGACGAAATTATACTCAAAATACAAATAATTACAATAGATATAATAGTAATCAACAAAATAATCCTAGGAATTCTAGAAATAATTTTAATGATAATAATAATCAATTTAATAACAATGACCACAGAGGACGTAATAACAGTAATTACATTGGGAATAATCAACAGGATAGAAATGGAACTAGGTATAACAATAATAATTACAACAATAGACAAGATACAAATAATAATCAACGTGTAAAAGAAGAAGAAAGAAGAATTCATCATATTCAGAGAGATAGAGAACAAGAAATTGTTGAAGTACCAGAACCAGAGATTATAAATGAAGAAATGGAAAATCAAAATTTTTTATCCAGCACATACCAAATATAAAAAATTCAATTTGTACATACGAACATCCAAGGGAATATATTAAATTTGGGGAGGAAGGAGATACAAACAAAATTTTGGATATATTGTATATTTTTGGACATATTAGGGGAAAACCAGTAAAAATATTAATAGATACAGGATCAGAGGCATCAATCATTAAAACGAGTATTATTGAGGAAAATTTGCAGCAATGTAAAGATAACATTATTAAAATACCAAAAACAACATTATTGGGAGCGAATGGAAAAAAGTTATGTGAAATAAATCATTCTATAATACAAAAGGTGGAATTTATGGAAGGAGTTGAAATTGAAATGCAATTTTTGATAATGGATAATTTAGAAACAGACATAGTTATTGGAATTGATGAGCTAGTTAAATGTAGAGCAAAAATAGATTTGGAAAAAAATGGAATTGGAATTGAATGGAAATATAATTTTTTGTTTAAAAGAAGATAAGAAAAACATTCGGTTTGAACGAAGTGATAAAATATTACTAACTATTAACAAGGAAATAAAAAAAAAACAGATATAGAAATAGAATGTGACAATGAGAAATATGAAGAAAAGGTTCGAGACATTCTTATGAAATATAAAGGTTTAGTAAAAAATGAAATGAGAATGGCCAATAATTATGTACATAAAATAGAAGTTAAAGGCATTGATAATTTCAAGGTAAGAACATATCCCATACCTTATAGGTATAGAAAATCTGTTGAAACAGAGTTACAGAAAATGCTTAAAGATGGTATTATAGAAAGAAGTAATACCAAATATGTAAACCCTCTTGTGGTAGTTAAGAAAAATAATGGAGAGCTTCGACTTTGCTTAGATGCAAGAAATATTAATCAATTTTCAATACCACAATATGAGGCTCCTATGAATGTTGATGCAATTTTTGGAAGAATAACAAATACAAAAATATTTTCAAAGATAGATTTAAAACACAGTTTTTGGTTAATACCTTTAGATGTTAATAGTAGAGACTATACTGGTTTCTCTGTGGATGGAGTATTGTACAGGTTTTGTGTGGTGCCATTTGGTATACAAAGTGCATGCTCAGCCTTGGTAAGAGCACTACATCAAATACTTAATAAATATGAGGATTTTGTACTACATTACATTGATGACATTTTAATTTATTCAAATAATGAAGAACAACACTTGGAACATATTAAAACAGTTTTGAGAGAATTGGATGAAGCAGGATTAAAAATAAATAAGGAAAAATGTCAGTTTTATAAAAAAAAAAATATGTTATTTAGGATATCAAATTAATAATGAAGGTTTGACAATGGATGAAGACAGAATAAAGGCAATAATAGATTACCAAAGACCTAGTAATTTAAAAACGTTACGTAGTTTTTTGGGTATGATAAACTATTTTAAGCGTCTAATACCTGATTTAAGTAACAAACAATTACCACTGATACAATTATTAAAGAAAGAAAATAAATGGAAATGGACAGAAGAAAAAGAAATGGCTTTCATACAGTTAAAAGAAATGTTTAAAAAACAGTTAAAAGTTTATCATCCTGATTACAAGTTACCTTTTATTTTAAGAACAGATGCGTCAAAGGAAAGATTTGCTGGTGTATTATTACAAATTCAAAATAATTTGGAAGTGCCAATTGGTTTTATATCGAGAGTCACTAAAAATCATGAGAAGAATTATGGAGTAACGGAATTAGAGTTAGCGAGTATCATTTTTTGTATCACAAAATTTAGATTTTATTTATTGGGAGCAAAATTTGTAGTAGAAACTGATCATTCATCTTTAACAACTATATTAAAAAATCGTTTTGGAAATAGCAGAATTCATAGATGGGGGTTAATTTTACAAGAATATGATTTCGAGATAAAATATATTCCAGGAAAACAAAATATTGTAGCAGATGCGTTGACCAGAGAAGATTATACCAAGATCAATAATAAAAAGAATAATTAAAGTTGGGATAAATATTATGAAAAATTCAAAAAGGATTATTTTCAATTAAACAAATAGTTGATGATCAAAGAAATTTGTCAGAAAAAGAGAAAAATAAAGGAATATTCAAAGAAGGAGTTTTTGTTAAACTTGTAGGAAATAAAGAATTATTTATTATTACTAAAGAGTTAATAAGAAAAATTTTGAAACAATTACATATAGAAAATGGTCATTTAGGATCTCGAAAATTATGGATATTATTTAGAGAAAATTATATTGGCAAAGGAGATCAAAATTTGGCCAAAGAAATTACAAAAACATGCCACTTATGCCAATTAGGAAAAGAAAAGAACCATAGAAATCAAAAATGTTATAAAAGTTATTCAGTCAAAAAAATGTGGAGAAGTTATAGGAATGGATTTTTGAATAATTTAATTACCAGCAGATTGGGAAATAAACATATTTTAGTAATAATAGATATTTTTTCAAAATATATTAAATTATATCCTACAAAGTCTACTAAATGTAATATAATTAAAAAAAAACTGACGCAATACTGCGAAGACATAATAAAGCCAGAAAATTGTATTGTTGATAATGCAACATATTTCAGAAATGATAGGTTTAAAAGTTTTTGTAAAAAGAAAAATATTAAGTTACAATTTACCAGTATCAGACACCCAGCAGCAAATCCTTCAGAAAGATATATTAAAGAAAGTAATCAAATTTTTAAGAATTGTGTTAGAAAATAAAAATCATCAAAATTGGGAAGATTATTTAGAAGACATAGAAAATTTTATAAACAATTGCCCAAGTACAGTTACAGAAGAAAGTCCTATTTATATTATGAAAAAATCAATCCATGTAGAAATTGGATAAATCAAAATAAGGAAAGTTATGAAAAATATAATAGCAAAAATAAATAAAAATTTGGAAAATAATGCTAGAAAATATTTAGATAGAATGGGAAAGAAAAAATAAAGTGAAAACAAAATTTGAAAAAGGAGATTTAGTAATAGTAAGAGCATTAAAGAATTCAAACAAAAATAGAAATGTTTGTGCTAAATTAACATTACCGTTTGAAGGTCCATATGAAGTTGCTAATGAAAATGGTGTAAACAGTTATGTTTTAAAATATGTTAACAGTGATCAAATAAGGGGAATTTTTAATATTCAAGACTTATATAAATATTATCAAGAAATTTAAAAAATTTAATTTTTATTAATTTAGATGAATATAAAAAAAAATATTATTTGTAGAGTTGGACGAAATTTATAAACAAATTTAAAATTATATGATATATTTATGGTTAAATTTTGTTATTATAATTTATTGTAAATAAATTTATAAAAACAAAATTTAGGGGAATTTGATATGGTTTGTTTTGAGTAAAAAAAATTAAATATGAAATTTATGAAATTATTAATTTGGTGAATTCTATTTTATTAAAAAAAAATAATAATAATTTTTTATGTGTCAAAATTTATTTTGAGTGAAGTTTTTCGGAAACGTCAAAATTTGAAAGTTATGTCAAACATAGGATGTTAGTTTTTCGGAAACATCAGAATTTGAAGTTTATGTCAACCATAGAATGTTAGTTTTTCGGAAACGTCAAAATTTGAAAGTTATGTCAAACATAGGATGCTAGTTTTAATAAAATTTATGTAATGTTTTGAAAAATGTATTAGTTTTAAGTATAGACAAGAAGTGTCGGAGATAGTGATGAGGAAGATTCGTTGCGAGGTGATGAGAGTTTTTTTGACAGAAAGGGAATTGAAAGAAAAGTCAAAGATAAAAAGTTAATTTATACAAATAAAAAGGCAAAAAGCAAAGTTTATTGAAATTATAAATTAGAAGAAATCAGTTAAATTATTAAATTCAAACAGCAACAAAAATTTATAAAGCAAAATTAATACATTTTACTGATTAGTTGTGCAACGGACGTAATAACATAAAATAAAAACCATTTAGAATAAACAACTGGAGGATAAAGGACGAGGACAACAACTGGACGACAAAAGGAAAAGGGACAATAACTGTATTACAAGAGAAAGAACAAATATAAAGAAAACAAGAGTGAAGGACAATAAGTGTAGATAAGGTTAGTTAAGTTAATTAAGGTAGTTAAGATAATAGGGTTAGATAAGTAGTTAGGTATTTGTCTAGGTAGAAATTTGTTTAAATAATTTTCCAGTACAAAAATTAAAATAAATTTGAGTTTAAATCCAGAACCCTAACATCCTGAAAAATAATTCAAATAAATTCAAAATTTAAAAGTTATCTAAAGAGCATACCATAACAATACATATAAGTATTTTTTACGTTAATTTAGTATTGTATTTAGCATTGATTTATTGTAGTTTTACTAAAGAGCTTCCAGAATGTGTTGAAATCTGAAAATTTTAATTATACTTTTAGTTATTGTTTCCAATGTGGAAGGTGATGAAGTGGACAAAATGGCATACACCTTTTTTCTTTTTACAGATATTCTAGAAAAAAAAAACATTCTAGAAAAACAGACCGGCAGGAATGGGATAAAACCTCCATGCACAAGGCTATTAAAGCTGTGATTATTTATTTGAGCCTGCTGAGACGACAAGTATCCCCATGCAAAAGGATCGGATAGAGCTCGAAGAAGATTCAACGGCAGCAGAAAACCTATGCATACCCTCACGAGGTAGCAAGAGCAGTTCGACATCACTCATAATTGCAAGCACGTCAGCCGCAGATAACCCACGTCTAATTTCAGCAGCTCGATCTAGAGGCACAGCTACTGCAATACCCACGATACCCATATCAAATAAATCAACACTGAAAGACATAAATATCAATGTTTCAGTCAGAGTGCTATCTCCAATGCCGAAAGGAACATATATGTGGTTAGAGAAGGTTAAAAGAAACCAGGTAACAAACCTACAGTAATGTTATTAACTTCAACGCCAAATATAGAAGAGGCAAGAGCAAAATCAGCTCCTCCACCTATTCCAAAGAAAAATACGAGAAAGGTTACAAAAGCTTTGGTTTTTATTTCCGACAGTAAAAATGATATATCTTCTTTTTAAGGTTACACTGAAGCCGATGATGATGTATTTATTGCAATAACCTCTACGCCAGGTCCAAGGCTAAAGTGTTTGAGCTGTAAAAAAAGGGTACATGCAACATGTGTGCAGATGTTCCGAAAAAAACAAAGCTTTTTACGTGTGAACTATGTATGTAATCCAATGATTTTCATGAAAAATTTCGTATGCCGTTTTGTCCACACCAAGTGTGTCATTTTACCCGCCTAAGGTGGACAAAATGGTTTTTGTTTAAATTTTAAAAAGTGTTTAATAATTCTATTGTTTATGTATAGAGTTAACTCATCTCTATAATTCTGACAGGTAATAAACCAAAAAATACATAGTTGCTTAAAGTGTTCAGCATTATCAATAAATAAAGATTTGACCATTGATTTTATATATAACTAGTATGTCATTTTGTACGCTTCTCCTCTATATTGTAAAGACAAAAAAGTTATGTCACTTCAATTTTTGAGCAATGTATTTTTGAAAATAAATAAATTTTAAGACGTAAACAATTATCAGCTTTGGCTGCAATATCGGATAATTAATTTTAAATTAAATTTTGATACACTGATTTCTAGGACAATATATATTTCCTGACTTTTTACGTATTATCTGCCCGATTGTTTTTACACGAAAACGTGAAAGGAAGTCACGATCTGCGACCGAAATTCACGAAACCAAAATTAATTTATTGCTCCAGGAAGGATGCAAGTATTTTTATTTTACTTAACGGAACAGTAGCACCAGCAGCGGCAGCAGCATCAGCCGGCGAAGTTTGAAACTTACTGAACTACTTTTTGTTTGTTTTGACTGTCGAACGAGTTGTCGACTTAAACTTGCAACGAGTTTACTAATTTTTTAAGTAATCCAGAAGAACATAACTTCTTTTATTCCGCTTTTTTTATCAACGACAAGAAAACCGCACCGAAAACTCCAAAGACGCGAAAAAATACAATTTTTATTGTCGATAACGGTCAACAAAATAAAAGACTTTTGTAGTTTTGAAATGAATTTTCCATTCATGACCTAAAAGTTCTTTTGCACATATTTCTTACAAACCATTTATGATATCAGCATTAATGGCAGGCCTAAAATTGTCATAAAAAGATGGTTTTTATGTGTCGGTTAGAAGGTCTTTTTGTTAACAACAAATGTCTTAAAAAGGTGACCAAAATCGATAAAAAAACGTATGAGAATTTCAACAGATGTGAATGTGTTCCTGTAGTTATAGCTTCGACAAATGACCAAATACTTACACTGCAAAAATTCTAAACCGATGTGCATGTTCAAATATGTTATTTTTCATCTTATTTAGATTTAAGTGTGAGAAAAATAATTTTATATGTGATAAAATTAAGCATTAAAATTAGAACTTTTTAATTAAAACTTTCCCTATTTGACATATGGAAGTTACATTTTGTTACAAATAAAATGTAACAAACAAAATGTAACTTTTGTTCCAAAAAAAATGTAACTTCAATATGTCAATCTGACGATGCTATTTTTTAGTGAAACAACTGTCAGTGAGTTTAAAAAGCAATTTTTTAAATAAATAGTGGAAGTTTTGTTTAAAAAGTTCTATTTTTAATGATCTTAGTTATATAAAAGGTGTTTTTTCCTGGATCTTGTTGGGTTTTGGTTAAGCAGACTGTATGGTATAAAATATCAATATCAATACCTTCGTATTGACCTTTCCAATAAAGCAGCTGTCTTGCACGTCTGAGACAACTTTGTATACCAAGGTGTCCAGCATGAATATTAATTAACATTTTCTTAATTTGGGATTTCGGCACTATAATTTTGTCACCTTTAAAAATTAAATCTTCATAATAAGCAAGTTCTTCTCTAAAGTTGAAGTAATGACTAATATTTATGGTACTAACCCTTACTGTGTGAAAGTTCATCTTATTCAGAACAATAAACAACTAAAAGGTTGAATTAACTTCCACTATTTATTCTATAAATACTTTATGTCAATCTGACGATGCTATTCCGATAGCGAAACGGCTGTCATTGCATTTAAAGTATTTATAGAATAAATAGTGGAAGTTAATTCAACCTTTTAGTTGTTTATTGTTCTGAATGACTAATATTGCTTGGCAACTGGTCTTTATTCTCTGGAAATCCAGTAGCGATAAATTTTTTAAGCAGCTGTAGTTTTTCATCCTGTTTAGTTGCTTGTTGTAATGCTATTCTCGACTTTTTTGACATCGATAGAACTATTAGAATTTCCATTTCTTCATCATCCTGTTTTTTTTCTTCTTTTTCATCCTTTTTCCATTAATTTCGATTTTAATTTTTTATTTAATATAATGACTGGGTTCCGACGAAAAACAACCCGAGGAAAAAAATAACGAAGTGACAAAAGGGATCTTTTTACACTTTGAAAACATCTTCCACATTAGCTGTATTTGAATCGGCTTACAATTTTTTTTCTTTATATAAAAAGACACCTATTACAACCAATCTTTTTGAAAGATCAAATTTTATAGGTGAATGTGAAATGATATAAAATATTCATGAAATCTATACCAGCGTTGAGCGGGAGGAGTGAGAAAAAGAAGTATATAAAAATGAAACACAGAGGCAAAACTCATAAAAACACATAATCCGACATTCAGATTAAAGATGCGAAGAGAAATTTTATTTGAAGTTTTTTACAAGCCCTGCCTTTATATTAGATTGATGAGCAATAAAAGTTGGGTAAGACTCATATACGTTTATCATAAAAATTTAGCAAAAACAGCAGAAATATATTAAGGCTGATAAATAAAATTGACTTTATTTTTTATTATTTTATTTTTATTCAGTCGATGATGAAAAGAATAATGGATCAAATTAATAGTTAAGATAATTTCTTTTCCATTTTTGTTTTTCCGTATAAAATTGACACAGACAAGTTTTACCTGATGATGTTGCTGTGCATTAAAATGACAAATATCGAATATAGCCAGGCAGAAGACGGAGGAGTGCTATCAAAATTAGATACCGATGCAAATTGGATCCGATTTGCATATTTATACGTGTCACCAGTAAGCCATCTTTTAAATATCAGATGTTAGGCCGTCACAAACAGGATTGCTTTTTATAACCATTAGAATGGGCTTATCCTTTTACATTATAAATGGATGCGCTGATTTATGAGGATATATTATGGATTGCCCCTTTCGTGTTAGTTATTTGCGGGTTAATTTTACATAAAGGGAGGAAACGTTTGTTATGTCGGTTTGCGAAAATTAAATTGATTGTTTAAATTGTTAAATATTTTTAAATAATTTAAGCATCTCGCTTCAAGTGTGTTATCAAACATGAATAAATAGTTTTTGCCATTACATTATTATTTTTAACACTTATTCTTCAAGAATGTTTAAATTTTAGAAACAAAATAGAAGAGTACTTACCACTACCTTTTAACAATGAAGACGAAAGTTTTTGGTCGACAGATAAAAGTAAATAAATAAAATCATCTATTTATTGGGGTTTCAGTTAATTTACACTAGCTGTTAGATTAGATTATGTACCGACTATCCGGCTAATATTCTTTCCTTATCCCGATCTTCTTGAGATCTAGTGTGTAGTCTATGTAGACGCTATAGGATATAATGATGATGATGATTTCTTCTACTACATAGATAACCAACAATTCATTGCCTTGTCTACAGTTTTTTTTTTTGAGTTTAGATAGAAAAAACTGATGTTCGAACGAATCCTCCTCAGAACACTCATCACCGCTAAGATGATGCCTACCAACCAAAACCAATTCAAAACTCGGAATAACTACCCTAACATACTTCAAGACGGGCGGTGGTCCCTTACAAACTCTGCTTTTACTCTGCTACTCAGAAACATTCTCTTCTCCTAAGCATAATCTCCACTTCTTTAACACTTCATGTGTCCCACATCATTCTTCTTTTTACACCTTTCACAACTTTCCAACTTATTTTCATTTCCTTCTCCATCCAATCC
Organism: Ophraella communa; assembly: GCA_035357415.1. Classification (NCBI taxonomy): domain Eukaryota; kingdom Metazoa; phylum Arthropoda; class Insecta; order Coleoptera; family Chrysomelidae; genus Ophraella; species Ophraella communa. The sequence continues at coordinate 28,286,657 of CM068984.1, read as the reverse complement.
ATAACTTCCCGCTCATCGCGTCCTTTAACTGTAGACTCCTGACTCACATCCAATGGAAATGATCTCACCAGCATAGCTGCTGCTAACCCTCCAACTGTCCTGCACAGTTTACTCTGCTCAATCGTTCCACCAATAACTTTTCTCTTCCATTCTTCCGGTCCTTTCACATTACACATACACCTAGTCATGCAGGCCGAATTTTCGCCTTCTACGCTGCCATGTGGTTTTTGAACGATAGTTGGCTATCCAAGCACAGACCTAGTTATTTCACCGATTCCTTCACATTTTATCCCACAAACCTCATCAAACACGCATTTCCAGAGCGTCGTCCCAATACCGATCCCTGAGGCACTCTCATCTCCGTCCTTTACCTCCGACGTCGAAGAAGTCATCACTCTGCGCAGAGCAGAGATACATGACTTCCCCTTCATAAACCTATGCTAATTTTCCCTAAAGCCCCCATTTCTTTCCACTTCCCCCTCAATTCTATTTTTTTTCCTTATTATCCCCTTAACACTTTACCTATCCCGCACAGCAGACCTGATGTGCCTGTAGTTTCATCTCTATACCCGCCTTTGTCTACAGTACCACTCTGGATTACTTTCCATGCTTCCGGAAACTCTTCCTCGCTCAGTACCTTGTTGGAAAGTTTGTAATATTAGTTGGGCGTTGGGCGCCAATTTGTAACCATATTATTACGTTGGACGCCAATTTGTAATATGACTTACATGTTGATAGTGAATTTATAAAAATATTTAGTTAACTTTTTTAAAAAAATAACAATATACCAGAAGAAAAAATGTAATTTACAATAAAACAACTATTAATCTTAATTTCGTCTTTAATTAGTTGTAAAAGATACTTCAATAGATAACAAAATTTATAAATGTTTGTTACAGCAAAAATTATGATAGTTAAATACCTCGGCTAGGGGTGAGTAAGTTCATTAGCTCTGACTATAGTACAATATTTGTTTCTTTAAGAAATTATAAGGGCGCCACTGAAATCTTTTTATTTTTTATGATACTACTGAAGAAAGTTGTTTTAAGCTGAGTTATTTAAATAAGTATCATAAGATGACAGAAAGATGTCAGAAAAAACTGTCTATGAAGATAAAAAAATGATATTAAAATGTACAAACAGATAAAAGATAAATAGATTTCCTTGGTGCTAAAATGAATGAAGTTGAGAATACGTTACAAAAAAATAATCCGAAAACAGTTCTTTAAAAATACTTATTCTAATACAGTTGACGATATAGATAGATATAAACGGAGATAAAAGAGAAAAAAAATATGGGAACAGTAAACTTGTTATATCACAATAAACTTATCTGTCAACAATAGTGGACGATCCTTCGCCGCACCTTGGGGTCGCTACGGCACTGTCTAGGTGGTTCCAAATGATTATGGAAGATCACGAGTGGAGGAATGATCTGCCCCAGTTGTAGAGATGATCCAGTTAAAAATGTGCATACGAGAGCTTAAAGCTGTTTAAGTTTACCGAATCTTCAAATTAAAGAGATGCTTTTAATTTACTGAATCTTCAAATTAAAGAGATGCGTCTAATTTACTGAATCTTCAAATTACAGAGATGCTTTTAGCTTACTGTATTATATTCCAACTTTCTGAAAATTACCAGTGTCAAACAAATGTTACATTTACTTTTCTGGCACAAAAAGTACAAATCAGCATAGTCCGAAATCTACAGTTAGATGCTAACGTTTTTTAATAAATTACAAAAGATACATTTTTACATTAAATTTACTTTTTAACAACCTTACACACTAATCAAAATTCCAGAAATGTACTTTTACTAGCCTTTTTATAAAAAATTATCATTAATACTTTTAATTACCATAAAAAGATTCTTTGAATAATAATGAAATATGATGAAATTCTCATCTGATATAATAAAACATAATATAACTTTCAATATTTTATAAATATTTTAACAAAAAGGAATTATAAAATTGGAAAAAAAACATACCTCTATATGACAGTAAACCAATAGAAGAAATGAGACTGGGAATAATTATTAAAACCTCTTAAACTCGATAATGCCAACTCATTAGTACACCTCGTAGCGTAGCTACTTTGAACTTCCAATTATACTTATAGAGACCGTATTCATTATTTTATTATTAAGAATTTTTTAGGAAAGATGGAGCTAGCGGTACTAATTGAATTTAATATTTAGGATACCAGGTGCTTAAAATGTTAACAGGTACTGTTACAAGTTCCAAGAAATACTCCCCATTATCGCCCAACAGTCTTTTTAATAACTCCCCTGGGGCCTTCCTATCCATGATATCCTTGCCTATAGTAAAAATATTTCTCTTCTTGTTGACAGTGTCTGAGTCCCGTTTAAAGACCCACTTATTTTCTCTTTTCTCTATTACCTTGGACGTCGGACTAGCTATGCATTTCCGCTGTGGCTGTTGCCCATTTTTAGTTCCAGGCCAGCATTGAAGTCGTGGATGAAGTATAGTATTCTACTCGCGTATAATGGCTATTATACGCTCGGTGATTTGGACACCTCGCCTTTGCTTCGTGGCCGTAAACTTCACCACGTGAATAATAGTCATCGATATACGCTCATTGACATACTATTATACTGTTCCAAAAAATTATAAAAGATACAGAAACGACACTAGCTAGAAAACGGAACAGTTTTACAGTACCCAGTAAATTCGAACTGCATGATGTCATAGTAACCACGAAAGAGATTAAAATGTCTTAATACAACGGATCCCGAATGCAAGAATTTTGCGATATGCCTATCAACGCATGAACTAATTCTAACCAGTAATTTCAAATTAACCACAAAATTATTAATGGAGAACTTTACTTTTCTTCTGAAGCTCTTATAATAAAAACTTTTTGTGAAAATATACATTAATAGTTATGATCGAGAAGTTAGTGGAGACGCTAGTTATATTCGAGAAGATAGTATTTTTTCGATTTTTTCGTCGTGTGCAATTCAACATTTTTTTCTATAGCAAGACTTCAAGTACAGGTGAAACATAAAATTTCAAAGAAATTTTTTTGCTCAATTAGAAATCCAATGAAATCAATTAATTTGTGGTCATCTGATTGAATACAACCAATAAAATCAACATTATACTGAAAACAGATACCATGGGCTGTTTTCACTCAATCATATGGATACCTATATTTCGTTTCATTTCGATTTTGACATTTCATATATTCAATATTTCGAAACGTTACGATTTGGTTGTAATACTGATGATAATATTAATGAAATTATCTAATCAACTATACCAAAGAATACCAGCAAAAAATTTTCGATCCGAATAACCCTCGAACATTGATAAATGCTCAAAAAATTTTATAACAACTTTCTCAAGCTTATTACTTACAGGCAACAAGCTTTCGAAATCTGTTATAAAATTTTTTCCAACAATTATCAATGTCCTTGGGTTATTACTACTGAAAATTGTAATTTTGGGCACAAAAATCGCAATTGTTTTGCTTCGTTGCTAGGGATATGAATTACTCTGTCAACAAATGTCAAACAAATGTTACGTTTTGGTTTTTGCTTAGAATATAGTTGCGTTTTGTGTACAAAGTAAATAAATACGAAATCAACGGAAAATAATTGACACAACAAAAGGAAAACCTGCCATTAGATGTAGAAAATGCAGGGTTAGAAGCAGAAAGTTTATTGTTTTCACAAAAATCTAGGATGACGTATGAAAATGAATACCAGTCTTATAAAAAGGAAAAAGCATTAAGAATATCAATGGCTTGGGTTAAAAAATACTTCTAGCGTATTTTTCTGAAAAGTCGAGTTACTCGATGCTGAAGAGTACGTTGTTGGTGAATGAAAATTGTGACATTTCTAATTTCAACAATTTAACCACCTTACTAAAAAACTTGAGTGTAGGATACAAAACTAAAAAGTCCAAAATCCTGGAGTCAGATGACGTTATTAAATTTCGGACAGAAGCTCCTAATGACGTCTATTTGTTGATGAAGGTAATTGCTATTTTTGGTGTGCATGGAGCGACTAGCTCCAATGAATTGTACAAATTAGAAGTATTCAAAGTATTTAATTTTTTTTGTTTTTTTTTTAAATGAATGCTTAATACTTTAAGAGTATTGTCTCAAAATTTCAAGTGGATCGGAGTAAAATTGACCAAGTTACGAATACTTTTATACCTGTCGGATTTTAATCCCTACTCGACCCAAGCGCTCTATTGTTGCCTGGCAGATTTAGCTCTCTACTATACTTTTTCTTTTCCCCCAGTTCCATTTATAGAAATTCCGACTTAAGTACAAACGTCCTTATGCCTGTACTGTATGTTTTGTATACTATATATCTGAGCAAAGATGCTTCACGCAGAACAACAATGAGAGCTTGAACCAACTTATTTGGAAAATCTCACCAAAGCACTTGAGTGGAACCTCTGTAATCGTTGAAATTGCAGCTTATGTGGCAACCAGTGTCTTAAATGAAAGTTCTTTAGCTTTACTAACCTTCATGGAAGGCATGGGAATTAGTAGTGAACCAAGTGCTCATGACTGGGCGCGATCAACTGACTCCATACGTATAAGCCGAGTCGATCAGGAAGCTTAGAGACAAACCAAAGAAGGCAGGATTCTTCGTAGACAGGCGCAAAAAGATGCTTTAGACATTATGGATGATAGCAACATCCTTTATGGACCTGGCATTGATGATTCAGTGTGAGGTAAGCCGATAAAATTTGCTTATAAACGTTTTATACAAGATTTTTTAGTGTTCAAAACTTTAAAGCGTTTTTCCCACAAGTCACTTTTTTAAAGTCCACTATTTCTGTCCATCATTTAAGAGGCCCTGACGAAATTTTTTTTTTTTTTTAATTTGTTGATAATTGTTATTTTACACTAACAAATTAGGGGGCTTTTTTCACGAAAAATCGCGTTTTTTCCTTCAAAGTACTCCAAAAAAGTGAAAAATTTAAATTTCAATAAAACCCCACGTCACCTCCTGGGGAAAACTGTCATCTAACGAATGAACTTTGATTTTTTGATTTCAGATGATCCAGCACCAAGTTATGATGTTCACCGCAACTCTCCCTTTTTTTCGAGACACGTCGGAATACTTGCTGCCATTACCGTATTTGTTAATATTTTTTTGTGAAAATTTTACAGAACATTCTTCAAATGTTATACTTCAATGTAATGTGTAATGATTTAATAAAGAAATTTCAACTGTTTCCTCACAAAAAATTCATAAAAACATGCCTTTTTTTCAACGAATTAACTTTATCCCCCCCCCTTAATGTGGAAGACAGAAAATCGATGATAATCGTTTCATTATCTGGTATTAAAACCAAGGAGGATAGGTCGTTTTGTATTACTGACAAAAACGTGGAGTGAGTTTCTTACACATTGTGAGAAAGTGAAAGTTTTGTTAAAAAGTTTTATTTTTAATGTTCTTATTTTTTATTAAGTTTATAAAACCTTTTAATATAAAGACTCCAATTAAACGCCATTTATTTTTAAAAATGTTTTTTTTGATTATACGATTTTACTTGTGTTTTAAATTCAATACTTCTGACTTTACTATTGACGTAAATTAAATTACATTTTTTCCATTTATTGCTTTTACACCTAAAGTATATTTAGGTGTACTTGTCTTTAATACTCAAGAATCCGTACTTACAATCCCAAATCAAAATATTAATTCCGTATATCATGGAGAAGAAAGTCCTTTAAAATTTATAAGCTCCAGAAATAATAATTCTCCACTGAGGACTTTACTTTATTGTTTAGTGACAATGGACATAAATAATCTAACTTGCGGATTTGTTGCCCGTGCAATCATGTCTTTTTGAAAAAAACATATTTATTTAATCTTTACAAATTTTTATTTCATTTATGTACAGGAAATGTACAATCAAGAGTTGAACTCGAACTTAAAATGAAAGGTAGTGAATTATCCCGTCAATTTGTGGAAGTACAATAATTATGTGGCTGGAACTTTTATGAAAAGTAGTCTGGAAGTTTGAAAAGTTACCGTTTAGTTTAATTACAGTTGGAAACTACTACAGATCGATAGAAAGTGATGAATTCACAGGCGACTCGTTGGAGCTTTATCTGCGAAAATAACTACTAGCATTCATACCGTATAGGTTAAAAATAGCAGGGATACAATTCTACCAGTGTACCCCAAAGCTAAGTTTTAGGACCATTATATTTTTACTGATATCACATCAATGTAAGGAATTATTATATTTATAATTTGCTCTTATTTTCACCTTCAAGAAGCTTACAAGTTAAATATGGACTATATTCCTAGACAAGAAATGGTTTATTTGCCTTTTTCTTTGCGAGTCGCTTTACTTTTTAATTCCCTATTATCCCTTTATAACCTTTTGTGTCCCTTGGTCCCACTACTCTTACTGTATACCCCGCAAGTAAAATGTTCTCCCAGTTTCCAATAACCACTTTAAATAGCATACTAAATACATGTTTTACTGGCATGGGTCATTGTAGAGTCGTCAATTCCAGTAAAATCGCTTTTATAATTTTTAGGTGACTAACCAAATTACCAGGTTTTTTGCATCAGCTTCAGCTTTCCTGATTATGTAATATTGTTAAAAAGAAGACTCTGCATTGCCTCTAGGACTGCTTTGGAGTATGTGGTCCTTTGTTCCTGTTAATTTTGACTAGTTAACATTGTAACTAAAAAAATCAAGGGAACATTGGAGGCACGAAAGTAAATTACAAGTTTTTAAAATTAAGTACTTCAGATAAGTTAGAAAGGTGGCAAAAAGGAATCGAATGAAAGATACAGATATAAAAGATGACTTACAAATAGGATAGAGTAGAATCAAGATAACCAAAAAGCTGGTGACAGTTACAAATATTTACAATATTAATAAATACAAGAGCAGTTTTTAGGCTAATATGAAATATAAATTCAGAAAATTACTAAAAGTGGACGTCTCCGAAATACATGGGATAGCGTAGTAGGCAAAATCCCGGTGCAAAAGTACAGCATAGATATAGGCGAAGAATCTAGTCAAAAATTAAAAGAAATGGTAACAACGAATAAGATTTGACTACCTGACACGTAAATACTGTAAAAGGTTTCGATACAGGCTACAGAGTGGGTTGGCTTGACAGCCTGATACACTGCGACCTTTACAGATCTATTGTGCTAACCTTGTATTTTCAAAGCACCTTTTCTACATGAGCCTGCTGCTTCTGGTTTTTCCCGTCTCAGTTCTAAAAACCTTAGTTTTGTCAAGCCTTCCCATTTGCATAGGAAGTGGATTGCGGCTTCCTCCTCTTTCAGACAGAACCTGCATATAACCTATAATACTTATGTGTTTATTCAGACTGCAGTTAATGGTCCTACTAACATCCTAGTAGGGGTACAAGAGACTTTCTTTGCACGTATTTGCTGATGGCTGCTTTTTTAAGTGTATTTGTTAAGTGTAAACCTACAATAGAACGCACCTGAAACAAAACCCTTACAAAAACGAACGCAACCATCCAACCGGAAACTATTGTCAACCCCCTTATAAATTAAGGCACACGCTCTGTTTCGCCCCTTTCCTTCGACGAAACTCATAGTGGCAAGTAACATTTTATCTGTAAAATCTAGACAATCATTTTTCTGGCTGTATTACAGCAAGTACTTCATTATTTCTTATTCTTTTCATTTCATGATTATTCTAAAGTGAGCAATTATATAATATTTCGTTGTTTTGAGCCCAAAATGAGCAATTTACGTATTAAAATCTAGGGCGTGGTCCCTGTAAAAATGTTATTGGATACTATTTCCAGGTAAAATCATTCAATGTAACTAGTAAATACTAAATGCAGTTTATTACTTATTAAAATATCATTTTCTTTTGTTTTTTCAAAACTAATTCAGAGAATTTTTAACATGAAATATATAACTGAGTCTATGTAAAACATAATAAATTAGCATACTTTTTTTAGAACTCTTTTATAATAATTAAAAACCTTTTTTGAATAACTACCACAACTACTTTTTTTATTTTATTTATAAAAAATAACTGATTATATCAGCTTATTACTTTTTGATTGGTGCTAATAATAAAACTCGTTAATAATCAATCATACAGAGCCGGCTTCACCGCTCTGAATTTCAGTAAATCATAAATTTATTGTTTTTATTTCATTTTTTATTGAATATGGGACATGGATGTTGGAAAGTTTTTATTTAATACTAAGTAACTTTTTGATGTAAAATATTTGCCGTCCTTTCTGAACTAAAAGCTAGTACGGAGAGATATATCCGTTAGTACCACACAGTTATTGTAACAGTCCTTTTGACGAAGAAGCGTCCCACATCTATCGCAGCAGTCCTTTTGACGAAGAATATCACCATTGATTGCAGCAGCCTGTTGATTAGGTCTTTGATGTGAAGTAAAAGCAAAACCCGAGACCACCGGACCACAACAGTACTAAGTCTAGTCCATTTACTAAGTTTCCGTTCATACCTCCTGTGCCAAATTATAATTTTTTTCAATAAACAAATATTGTTTTATATAAGTTCGATTGACATACCCACTGACTATAAGTCTTAAGGGTGTAGCGTGTTCGGTTGTCATTAAAAATAGTTTTTTTGCTTTCAAATTCAGAATAACTTCAAGTTGTTTCTATCCGTTGAACTTTAGTTTCTTTGTGAACTTTTAGTTGTTTAATCGTAAACGTATAAAAAGATAGTGGCACCCTTAACCCTTATATACCACCAATCCTTTCTATAGTAAGCATTAACTTGGAAACGAACCACTTCTTAAGAGAGTCTCATAGCCGGGATCTCTTTTGGGAACTAATATTGTTACAAATTGGCGCCCTGTCTATTTAGAGAGCATTATTGTTACATTATCCATGGATGTTCGCTCCTTTCCGTGCCAATTTATCAGTCTTCTGATGACCATCAGAATGGATTACGCAAGACTCGTTTTCTACCTTTTAGGTAGTTCCATGGCACAACAATGCACAGCTGCTATTTCTGCTTGATATACATTTATGTACTTTCCTAGGCATAGCTGGAATATTTTTCTTTGGTTTCTGCCTTATGCCCCGGCTTCTGTACTCACAACGGTTTTGGAGCCATCCGTGTAACAAAAACAGTTTCCCCCTTCTACAGACGAACCGGTTTCCCAGTCCTCTTTTTTCGGTATCGTTAAGATATTTAAGTAGACATTTTTGAGAGTTTAAAAGTTACTAAGAACAGTAAACAACTAAACGGTTGAACAAAGTTTTCACTATTTATTCCCAAATTACGTTTTAAATTCAATGACAGCTGTTCTGCTAAAATAAATCGTTCAACCGTTTAGTCGTTTACTGTTCTTAGTAATATGGACTTCCACAAAGTAAAGGTTACTACAATCAATTTAATTAGTTAAAAAATGTTATACGTGTGATCTACAACCATTTAATAATATTATGTTAATAAATATTGTACAACTTTTCGTAACGTCAAATTTAATAAACTGTTTTATGCACTTGATTTTGATTTTCAGGATTTATATTTTTAATTTCTGGTGAAATTACTTGTTCATTTTTCTATCATATCGTGAGATTTCTTTATAAACTTAAACTCGATATAAAAATAATTTAAATTAATAATTTTCATTACTAGTTAATTTCTTTGGTATTAAATTCACTGGAACTTAGGTATGTAATTTACTGCTATATAAATTGCCTTATAATGTCACTCCTTTATTTCTCTTTTTGTATACAAAATATGTTAACAAAAATTCAACGACCCCTTCTTAAACTAAAAATAAATATTGCTTTTAACCCATTACTCACCATTGATGTCAATAATTATGTACTAACATACAAAACAAAAATTTTCGAATAATGATAGTCAGAAACTTTGTTTCGTTTTAGATCCATACAAACATTAAAGTTTCAACCCTAATGTTTTCATTTAAAGGGAAAATTTTATTGAAAAACATTTTAATACAATCGACGTGTGAAATTATTGTCCCAGTTGCTCTCCGTCAGGTGACGCTTCTGTTTGTGGCGTGTGTAAGTAGTTGGCAATATCGAGTTGTATAAGATGATCGACCACATCCGCCGTTCAGGCCTTCTAGACGCAATATTGGATTTCTGCAAAACACGCTGCTAGCAATAAATCGGCCGAGACAACGCCAACGCCTTCGTGGATTCCAAATATCTTCATTTTGTTTAATAGATAATTCCGGCATCTAGTAGCCTTACAAACATGTTCTACAATCGATGATTACATCTTCTGAAAAACAATTATAGTAGGGAAATATTCAATAGGTTTACTAAAAGCTTTAATATGTAAAATTGTTTTATTTAGTTAATTTTTTTTTTCTAAAATATGTTATATTTTTATTAATAAACTTTATATTTCTGAACAACTAAATAATGCTAAGAATAATAAATAACTAAACGTTTGAACTAAACTTTCATCTTTTATTTAAAAATTAGATCCTTAGATACCTGTTTCGGTAGAATTACCATCGTCAGATTGACACATTGAAGTTACATTTTGTTTGTTTGTTAGTTAAATAAATAGTATTAAGGATAGACCACTGGAAGTAATGAGAAATAACAACATTAAAGCCTAGATGGGATTATCCTGGATGTATTTTCCTACAAGATTAGTATAACTGTGCAATGATATAGAAAAACAAGTAATAAACTATATCATGCAAATATTTACAATAATTTAATATAATTGTGTTACAATTACGTCTTATCTATGTTTAACATAAAGTCTTAATCAAAGTTAACAGTTTAATAGAGGAGAACTTCCAAGATGTATTGGTTCATTAACAACTTTAACTTGTTGATCTGCCAGATGTCTTTATTTCTTCAAGAAAATCTAAATTATTTTTATCACAAATGTGTAGTATTTGGATGTGTATGTTCAAGTATAAAAATAGATCTTTTATTTATTAAAATTTATAGAATTATCCATATCTTAAATGTGGCGGACAAATATATTGATGAAACACCAAGACAAATCATAATGTTGAAGGTTACTTAATTCAAATTAAAAGAGAAACTAATTTCTGTCTTAGACCACCATCATGCTAAAAGTAAAAGGTAAAAGTCAAAATTATGTAAGAGCTAGAGGTAAGGCAGTGAAAGGCTGTCCACAGAGGGGTAATATCACCTCAGGGATCTATACAGGCTACATCGATTTAAGTAAGGCATTCGACTCGGCGAAATGGAGAGCACTATGGAAAATCATGGGACGCCTTGAAGTACCCAAAAAATTCTTAGCAGTATACAAGAGCCTCCATACCTACAACACCGCTAGAATACAGAATAATGGCTCTACAACCGACCATTTAACCAACTCTGGAATAAAACAAGGCTGTATGTTAGCGCCTTTACTTTTCAATATTTTCGCCATAGCTGTCTTGATAATTGCTGACATGAGTATGCCTGTAAAAGGTGCTGAAATAAGATGCAGATCTAATGGAGGCCTATTTAACCTGAAGCGCCTCAGAGCAAGAACCCGTACAAAGTTTTCTGCGGGACTCCAATATGCAGACCACTGCGCACTTATCGCTAGTTCAGAGAATCTACAGACAATGGTGGATACCTATAAACATATATATCAAGCTTTAGGCCTTAGACTAAATATCGACAAAACCAAAATCATGGTAAATCCGCCAGAAAACATTCAAACAGATATCAACCTGGAGAATGAAACTCTGGAACAGGTCGAGCAGTTCAAATACTTGGAAAGCTTCATAAATACTAGGGCTAACCTGGACACGGAAATACATAACCGTGTCAATTCAGCATCACGTGTATTCTGGAAGCTAAAGAACAGAGTGTTTCAAAACCACGACCTCAATCTGAAGACTAAGACAGCTATTTACAGAGCAGTGGTCCTCCCAACGCTTCTTTACGAAAGTAAAAAGCTGGACACCCCACAGGCGACATATTAAACAGCTCGAACAAACGCAACAACGTCATCTAAGACAAATTATGCACATCAGATGGTTCCACAAAGTTTAGAATGCAGAAGTCTTGCAGCCCGCGAGTTGTAGAACAATTGAGACTCAAGTAACGAGCGCCCGACTCAGATGGAGTGGCCATGTTCTGAGGATGCATGACACAAGACTCCCCAAAATAGCTTTGTATGGCGAATTCACAGAGGGAGCCCGGAATACCAGGCGGCCAGTATAAGCGGTTTAAGAATATACTACATCAATCCCTAAAATCAGTTAATGCCAATCACAACTGCGAATAACTAGCGTTAGACAGTTCACAGTGGAGGTCTTTGGTACATAGTTATAATGGGGATTCGAAAAGGATACAGCGGCGGCCAGCTCTGGTTGTTGACTATCCATGCCCGGAGTGTGGAAGGATCTGTAGGTCACATCAGATCTACAGTCACATCAGAGCACACAGTCGCAAATAGCCTTAAGGATTTTTTTGTTTTCTTTTTTGTCCTTTTGTCTTTTTGTAGATTTATTCCCGGTAATCGGGTTGCAGCAATAAAATAAATGAATGAATATCACCTCTATTGAGAAACATTATGCTGGACAGCCTTAAAATATCCACAAACTTATACATAACAACCTACGCTGATGACTTGGTCCTTTTATTAACATGCAAATACAAGGGCACTCTTTGTCACATTATACAGGGGTGAAGTGAATTAAGCCTAAAGCCAAACTAAACTTTTTATCATAGGTAAAATACATTGGTATTTTCTTCGATAGTAAGTTGACATGGAATTCACCCATAAAAAGTAGAATCATTAATGCATATATTTTTTATCAACAGTGCCGACGTATCATGGGTCAAACCTAAGGTTTCTCTTTCTTGATGTAAAGATCTATACGGCAATAATAGCTATGCTAACAAACGGAGCTATTGTATGGTTTACAAAAACAAATCAGGTAACAGCCATACAAAAATTGGAACAAAAACAAACAGTTGGAGATAAGGTTAAATCTGGCATTCCTGAACATATTTGTAAAGAAGGTGGCGCTTATGGCGCGACAACTTTTCCTTACGGTTTTTTTAAGCCCGGTGTGGTAATGTATTCCTTGTGAAAGGAGGCGGCAGATAAAAACCCACGTTTGAAGGAGAATATGGACTGTGTTGCGCTAAGGTTTAAATTATTTAGTAAAACCTACGTCATATTATACGCTAAAGAAATAAATCTGGAAGGCATAATACACGGACGGATCTAAAACAAAATATGGAAAGAAATGTAACCTGTACTGAGAATTCCTTAACATACAAATTCAATAGGCTATGCGAAAACATGGAAATGAAGGTCACATAAAGCTGATTTGTATAGATTACTAAGGAGCATACAAGTTCAGAAGGTAACCACATCGCTGACTCTGGTCAGAGAGATTGACGTTCCATGATATTTAGACTCGAACCCTCAATAGGCCCAACAACCCAATTAAGTCACATCTATTATTTAAAGAGAGAAGACAGTACACACTCAAAAAAGTAACTTGGCTACCCAAATGAGTACACAGCCAGAATATTTCTTGAAATCACCAGAAAACAGCTCACACTAGTGACAGGCATTATAACCGCTCACTGACGTCTCCAAAAATAGCTACACAGGATAGGGTGTGAACAAGAAGAGGAAGCTTCTCTGTTCTCTCAACTAAAAGGAGTACTGGCCAACACTAGCCAACATAAGAGAGACTCCCCTGAAGAACCTGGTCGACTACTTCAAATAAGTAGGTTAGAAGGAGAACTGAAGGAGCAGGCTCAGGAAATCCTAGCTATTTGAGCAAATCCTTTTAGACAGGTCAATTTATCTCTTAAAATTGCGTATCGGTCAGTACAATTTGAAATACTGACGACTTCACCAATTTCAAATACATGGAATGCTAATATTATTTTTTCTTTCTTGAAATCTGCATTAAAAAACTAATTCAAAAATATAAGACACTTTATGTCTTCAATGTATATTGTATATAGTTTTCATTCTTGGATGTTTTGATAACAAAGGATTTGAGGCATTGCTCTTTTGATTTTGATGTCTATAGAAAACCCACTACCACTGATTGCCTTATTGACTTTTATTCTTGCCATCCACTTTCCCAAAAATTAGCTTCTTTCAGGTCCTTCTTTCACAGATGTTTCTCTTTACCCTTGTCCGGGGATTCCTTTAATAAAGAGATCAATATAATCAAATAGTTGGCGGTTAATAATCACATTTTTCGGGAATTTCCAATAGTATTGTTTATTTAGCTCATAAATTCGTTATTTTAAGGACGCACTGTACGGTATCCGCCAAAATAAACCGTACCGAAACAGAGAGTGCTGTGGAGTTGTTTATGTAATACGGTTTTGTCTTATTTGACTTAATTGTCATTAGTAGATATATTAATAGTACGCTGCAGTTAAATTTGATTTAAAAATGGTTCTAACAACGGAAGAAAAAGTGTTTTTGGTAGAGCATTATTTTCGTTCATACGGAAAAGGTCGTAATGATGGTCCAAGCTTAGAACAGGTGTCAATAAAATATCAACAAAAATTTAATAAAGCAGCTCCTAGTAAAAGTGTGATGTTAGCTGTTGTTAAAACATTTCGTCGCACTGGTAGTGTATTGTGTCAATTTAAAGGTTCTTCAGGTCGTCGAAAAACAGTATTCACTAACGAAAATCAAGGACGTGTTTTTAACCAAGTTGTGCAATCATCTAAAAGAATTCTCGTAAGAACTGTATGTAAACTCAACATTAGTAAAACATCTTTACGTCGCATGTTCAAATCAATTGGTGGTTATGCGTACCGTATTCAAGTTGGACAACGACTAAATGCTGCGGACAAACGTGCAAGAGAAATTTACTGTGGTCGCATGTTGAGTTTAATTTACGAAGATCCCGAATTTTTGAAAAACATATGGTTTTCAGACGAGAGTCACGTTCATCTTAGCGGCTATATTAATCGAAAAGCAACCAGATTCCTTAGATTTGAACGTCCTGATGTCATTGTAGAGAAACCACTCCACAGTCTTCGAGTTACCGTTTGGTACGCGGTATCTGGTAATGGAATGATTGGTCCTTAATGAAGATAATAATCAGAATCCACTTACTGTCAACCAAGAACGTTATAGAGAGAAAATTATTATACCTTTTGTGAGAGATCTAAATAAATTTTGCCGTACACGAAATCTACAGTTTCGCATACAATGGTTCCAACAAGATGGTGCAACGAGCCATACAGCTGGGCGCACCTTAGACTTACTCCGTCAGCATTTTGATAATAGAATAATTTTTTGGGGGAAAATCCGCCGGCGAATATTGCCGAACTACGGGAAAGAATACAAAATATTTTTCGGCAGTTCCATCAACCACTTTTTATAAATAATGAAACTTGTTTGCGTCGAAATGGTGAACATTTGGAACACTTACATTACAGAAATTAAGAATTAATATTTATTTTTATTTTCGATACTGTTTATTTTGGCGGATAATGTATATTTAATTATTTTAATGTAAATGTAGACAATTTAATCAGGCAATGTTTGTAACAAATGGTGTCAAAATTTTTGAAGACGTACTAAAATATACAAACCTTGTTTACTAGTGTTTAAATACTAGTACTAAATAAGGAATCAAATTAAAATCAGCTTGGTAGAAATTACAAAATAGCAGGTGTTTAAAGATTGTAATGGCAACAACACCTACACACCACAAGCGCTCTAGTTCAATTTCCAAATACAAAACCTCATCCGCTGTTGATCATATAATAGATAATATGGTTAATGGGAAATGCATGTTAAAGCAACCAGGAGCATCACTTTAAAAGAACATGCAAACTATGTTTATTATTTGGGGTTAATAGTGAAAAGTATCGATTAAGAAAACTGTTTCAACCGGATATAACCTTTTCTGGTCATGTAGGAATTATGTAAAATAACCTAATATTTATAAAAATATGCAATAGTTAAAATATAATTTTTCTACTAGCGTACGGAAAATTCCGGTTTGCGCACTTATTTCACAAAGTTTTTTCGCACTAAAATGAGTGCGGAGAAGAGTTTTCCGCACGTTAGTGGAAAAAAAAATGTTTCCAACACGTGTGTAAAGTATAACTTTTCGCACTTGTTAGATAAACTACTTTTAACTACGACCACCCCTCTCAACCGTCAATAACACACAATCTACAACCTATGTAATGTATTTCTTTACGCACGGTAAAATAAACGCACGGCTTCCCTAGCAACCACTTAGCAACAATAGACGTCGCTATTTTATTCAAAATTTCGTATTTACATATTTATAGGTGAATTTTATAGTACATACCCAACTAGCATAGAAGGTCGCAGATACCCTTTATCAAGTTTACATAACTTTAATTTAGGTTTATAGTGGAATCTGTCACCAAAAAAATATCTTTTAAAGTAAATTACCTTTTAAAGTAATAATTTAAGTTGCTGTAACAAAACCGCCTCTGAAATATTGCTCTTTGAAGTAAAGTAGCGCTTTAAACCCAAAGAAGGTAACTGTATTATATTAATATACTTGCATATATTCAATAAAGTTACATTTACTTTAAAGTAACTACAGTAACGTGGCAATTACTAGAAGGAGTAACTAAAATACGTTGGTAATGTAACTGTTACTACAAAGTAGCATTTTAAGTAACTGTGACTTAATAGGGTTATTTAATGGGACCTTAAAATTAAGTAACATATAAGTTCCTTTATAAGTTACAGTTTAGTAACAATTTCTTTCTGTAAATACTATAAAGAATTGAAAACTTTCAGTGTCCTCTTCTTGTGACTATAGAGTCCCACATACTATTGAAAATTACTGTAATGTTGTTTGCCTCATTATATGCTACAGTCTAAATTTAAGGTTAGGTTAAATCAAAAGTTCCTCCACTTATTCAACATTCAAATATTTTTTTCTGTTTAAAAATGTCTAAAGTCACAAAAATTAAAAAATACCGACATTCTTCTACATTTTATAGAAAGCTTAGAAAAAGGTTAAGTGATACCGAAAAAAGCCAAAAAAAAGGTAAAGAAAAAAGTCTCCTGGAGACGAATAAATTTGTAAATGTTACAAAACATCATGGACAGACTATTCAAGAACATGGTGAAAATGTTATAGACAAATCAGAGACTGAAGATATCAGTGATAAAGTTTATCATGTTTTACCTTAACCTTTACTGTGCGCCAACCGTCATATATTTTAATTCTTCTTTTTATGCGATTGAGTTTACTACGGCTCTCCAGCCACTTCTTTTTTTTTAATATAAGCGCTGAACTGTACGTGTGAATTTCGCATTAGTTTTTTTATTAAAAATTTTTGAGGTTAGAAGATAAATTAAACTGGTTTTGAACTCTGTAATGAGATGAATAATGAATAAGTATGAGACAATTACAAAAGAGTGAAAAGTTACTTTTATCGTGGCAATTGGGTGTATTATGGATTCTTGTACAAGTTCCGGATTTGTAACATAGGGGTACATAGTATAGAATGCGTTGATAAAACGGACGGAAGTTACTCAATTTTTATGTTTTGTATTAATCTTATCGTTACATCGTAGTAAACGGGTAGTTAAAGTAATTTTTGGGTAGTTCCGTAAAAAGGAATTTGTAGTTACAGCTACTTTTAACAGTAAATTTGAAAGTATATGTTACTGAAATAGAGGTGACTTTTTTTTAAAGTAGCAAAAAAGTATTTATAGTGAAACTCTTTCATATCCACCATTTTTATTCATTTTAATATCAACGCCATTTGCCGATTTGATTTATTAAAAATGCTTTTTTGCTTTTTAAAGACAGTTATAAAAAAATGTAAAATTTCATATCCTAAAATAAAATTTTTAATACAATATGCTTTATGTAATTAAAAAACGATTTTTAAAATTTGTTAGGTATTTTTTAAGAATAAAATTTTTAATAAATTAAAGAATTTTCTAGGCCCATACATTTTTTTGGAAGTATTTTTTGCATGTTTATCAGTAAAGTAAGGTTTGTTAATATTTTTTGGCCAAGGTTCGGGAAAACAGATTCACAACATAAACCAACGAAACATATAATAATTTCACAAGTGGCCATTTTATTAAATTATTTTAACACCCAAAGACTGTTTATATGCTTATTTATAGTAACACGACCATTGTATATAAATAAAACGTTGGAGTTTTAAGAGTAGCTGAATTTATATCCGACAGTCACACTGACTACATTGCAACTAAACGGCATATGCCCTATAACTAAGATGCTACTTAGACTCAGTAACGCTAGCTGTTACAGGAACCATGTTGCTACTACATCTCTACCCCTAAATCATTCCCCATTTTGGTAACCAAAACGTTGCCACATAGTTATTTGCAACGTGGCCATGTCAAGTGGCCAAACACTTTATAGTTCCTATGTTAGTCACGGATCCGTTCCAAAAACGAAAAATGCTAGTTGGGATATAAATGGCAGATAACATTTATTAGATATAAGATTGCATTTAATATATATATTTAGAGATTTGAAAATATATATTTGATTCGTTTCCATTAACCCTACTTTCTGTCTGTATAACATTTATAAAACTATTATTACCGAGATACTTTTTAAAAATACTTACAAAGCTGTTTCTACTTGTGGATACAATCGTAACATATAAAAGACACTTTTTACTCGTTTTGTACTATAATTTTACTTCAGTTACTATGCGAAACCGTTTTAAATATTAAGAATGCAGTAAATGTTAATATTACGCGAGAAACCGATCAGTAAAACTAAATTAATCACTCAAAAATGACGAAAATGAGTTTTACTACAATAAGGAGTACATTAAACCGACATATTTAAAATCTTTTACACATTGAGCGTCTGCGCATGCGTCTGACGTCTGACCGCATGCGCACACGTTATTATTTATCAAAAAACATTCCATTTTTTATTGTTCTTATAATTTGTTTATATGCGTGAAGTTTTATACAATTATTAAAAAATGTCAAGTGATAGTAAAATTAATTTAACTCCACCCAATATAACTAATGTTAAGTATTTAATTATTATACAATAAAATGATTAAAAACATCTATTGTTGCTCTTGTTCAATTATTATTAACAAAAAGATTATTAATGCAGGTACAAGTAGGTCGTAGGTATAGTATAGTACGTAACTATTGCTGTAAAGCATTTTACGCACTCACGGAATTACGAATTACTCGCCGCTACGCGGCATCGTGCGCAACTATTCCATTCGCGCGTAAAATGCTATTTACCGCACACGTTATGTAATATACTATTATGTAATAAACTACAATAAAATAAACAAAAAACTTTTTTATGAACTATTTCAGTGGTTTGTGAGTTTAATAAATTATTATTCCTTTTAAGTTAAATATAAGTTGTCAGTTTAAGGTTAGATTATTTTTACCATTCTAGCTAAGTACTAGTTGTCAGTTTTATAATAATTAGGTTAGATTCTTCCTACCCTTCAGTTGGTCTGCTCCCTTTCTGTGATTTGGTATACTGGAACGTTTTATGGTTTACGAGAACATTCCACGACGTTCGAGAAAATAAAAATAGTATATTGTATATCTAGTGCGTAAAAGGTCTTCACGCACGTGGTGCACACTATACTTTTTCTACGACCTTTTTTACCTAGAGATTGAGTTAAAAAAAAATTTTACTAATTTTTTGTATCACAACAATTGTTATCATGAACAGATATATTGCAATTTTGTAAATTGTCAAATGTACATTCACTTTCTCTTTCTCTGCAAAATTACTGCTGCTTGTACTGTTGGTATTGACAACACAACTACGATTATTCTCAGTTGTTAAGATCTTATTGCAGACATCTATCTTTTTGGTTAGAGATCTTTCCACGTAGGCTTCTCCCACTGAGGATGATTTCCAGCCGCCGTGTTTTTTTAGCGTCAGGAGATCTTCTTCTCTACTAATAAAGACGCAGATGAACGCCGTAGGCTGTGCCCGGTAAATTCATTGGGATTGGGGAGTTTCAAAAATATGGCAACTTTCCTTTCTTATTTATACCAATCACATGTAGAGTACATTTCCCTCGTTGATAATAATAAAGAATTTATTTTCGGTATAATCTTTGGGACGAAGAGCCACGTATTTGTGATATATGTCCAAGTATTCAGTAAGAGTAAATGTTCTAGAAACCTTAGTCTTCGTATCATTAACTGACACAATAAGAACTGTCCACAAGTTTTGGATGTCATCCATTTTTAATTTATAGAGCTCATCTCTGCGCAGGGCTCCAACTACCCCAAACAACAAAATTGAAGACGAAATCACAATAGTATGAAAAAAATAACCAGTGTAAAAAAATTGATTGACTAGCATTTAGCACAAAACTGTGATATTTTGACAGATGAAAAAAATAATTGAAAATAATTGAAAGGCTAATTAAAAATCGTTTAATTAATTTAGTCTAACTATTATTCTAATAAAAATTCAAAAGTCTCTAAATAGAAAAATCTCTAGCTAATACTTTCAATTTGGTATTGACTATATTTAAATAAAGTTTAATAAAATAGCGGGCTTTTTTTTAAATCCTGATGTTTCTGATTTTCTAAGCAAGTAAAAAAGTATGTTAATTAAGTATGCATTGACATATGTTTCTCGAGTATATTACCCTACTCAGACTTTGGCGTTGATAGTAGAAATGAAACTTTTCTATTACTGTTATTAACTTTAATTAACCTTAATAAAAAAGATGTTACTTAAAAATATTACCAGACTTACCTTACTTATTTCACCCAATTATACGGTTACATGCGTTATTTAAATTAAAACTAAATGAAGGGTCTCTAGAGAACGAAAAAAGGGGAAAAGAAATTTCTCCAGTTTACATTTTATTACGTGGATAAGCAAGGGATGAAAATACGAAAAAAATTGATGCAAAAGCGTAGTTGTCGTGAAAATTGTTTAAGAGTATAAAATGACCTTTAGCTCGTTATTTTTTATCCCTAGTATCATTTTCGGGGTGAATAAGGGAGGGTTAATTAGCTTTGTTAACGAAAACAGGCCCTTTCGTGTCGTATCAGATTCTTAACTAGTTCACTTTCGGGTCTAAAAGACCTTGGGTCTTTTATAAATTATAATTTTCATTAACGGCAACACTGATTTTTGTAAATGTTTTTATTATCTTTGCTCCTACAGCACTGAATAAAGAATAAAATATAAAAAGAGCCATTCAAATGAAATAAATATCCACGATCAGTATTTACGATCAGACATGCATTCATCCATAGCAATTATTCCTTTTTAAAGCTTTATATCGCCCTTCTAGATTCATTTCGACCAATTTAAAAGCCATTTAAGGAACATCAGCGTATATACAAGCAAAGGGAACAGAAAACAAAAGCTATTCGGCGTATGCGCTCTAAAATCCTGTTGAAACCCATTCATTCTAGCCTAGTCTTGTGTTAAAAGGTATTTCATAAACATATGAGAGGCTAAAACACTCTATATATACGAAAAGAATCTTTGGCAAAGATTTGTATCGCCGATGGCGTGGTTATCAAGATAAACTTCATGCTTTAGGAACATTCAAATAGTAATATTACATTTACAAACGTAATGAAAATTCCTGTGTTGTAAAATAATCTCTTTCAGCAAGGGTTAGCACCGCAGCAGGGAAAAGTAAAAACCAAACAAGGGCTCGCTTAAATTGGATTTAAATATTATATTTACTTATTTAAGTTTATTTAACCGATTCCAAGTATTACTTAGGGACTTTTCAGTTAAAATATAAACAAAAAGAAAATTTCATTAGTACCTACCTAATAATATTTTTAAAACGGTTGTATTTTTAGTCAAATTTTAAATAAAGTTTCTAATACCAATACTTTTTTCTCCAAGTTCTTAGCCAGCACCCGTTTGGAATAATGCATATTATTTACGTGAAAATAAACAGAGCAGTGGATTATATAGATATTGGCCTGAATGAATATTTTTTACTTTATGTAAATGTGTGTTGATTTTTGGGAAACTGGGAATACGATTGTATTGTGAATCAGTTTATTGGTTTTTTAATGCAAACAAACTGTTCAAGAATCTAACGTTGAGCTTTTTTTTTGTTTAATTAACAAAAGAAAGTAAGAATAAATAAGTGAACAAAATAACCTTCTGTCTCTTTCATACAGCGTGTCCAAGTATGGGGTATCCTACAGGTGAAAAATGTATAAAAATTAGTTTTAGTGAAAAACTTCATTCTTAATAAATAGTTTTGGTTATTTTTAAACCCCATAAAATGTAATCAAATTAAATGTTTTTAAAACCCGTCTTATTTTACAGCAACTTTTGTGAAAACCGTATGAGTTTTTGAATAAAGTTTAAAAATAATGTATAAATCTAGTCATTGATGATTACGATGTGCCAAGTAACTGTCAACTTTTACAAATAATCTCCAAATGTTCATTGGTTAATAAATAATAAAGATAAATAATCAAGAATTAAAAATAACAATACAGAATCAGGTGAACAAAACATCCATTCAATATATTATCCTCCACGCAGCTTTAAAACATATTTCACAGCATTTCTGGAGTAATTTCATCACTGTCATCATTGTTAGTTTTAAGTCTTCAATCGGGACGGCAAAAATATTTAAATTTATTGTACTAACCCTTACTTTTTGGAAGTCCATCTTACGAAGAATAATAAAAAACTCTTGTTTTAACTCAATTCTTGTTTTAACTCAACTTCCGAGTTTAATTGAAAAAATTAGGTTTAAAATCACAATTACAGTTGTTTTGCTAAAAAACCAGCATCGTCAGATTGGCATTTTGAAGTTACATTTTGTTTGTTTGTAGCTAGGTACCTGATGTTGATTAAGTAGGTAAGGCTAGACCAAGTAAGAAAGTAATAATACATAATAATATTAAAGTCCAAATGTTATTAGCCCTAAGGAATGTATTTTCTTCTAGGATCAGTATAACTGTGCAATGATATAGAAAAACCAGGAAAAAACTATCATGCTGATCTTTACAATAACTTAATATATTTCTGTTACAATTATGTCTTAAATATGTATAAAATAAAGAGTCAATCAAAGTAAACAGTTTAATAGTGGAGAACTTCCAAGTTTTAGTTGTTCATTTGCTACTTTAAATTGTTGATCTGCTAGATATCTTTTTATTTCAAGTTCTTTGAGGAAATCTAAATTTTGTTTTTTATCACAAATAGGTAGTATTTGAATGTCATTGGTGTGTTGTAATTTATATGTTCTTAAGTGTTTATTGATACTTATTTCAAATTTTTTTTTGTTTTTGACCTACATATACAGCATTGCATTTTGGACAATTACAAGGTTTTTTAATTTAGGTAATTTTGTCTTTACGTTTAACAATTTTGTACCAACATTATTGTGTGATTTGAATGAAATTAATGCAGATGTTGCGGAAGATATTATTTTTGAAATTGTATTAGAAATATTTCCACAATATGTAATACTTTTATAACTTTTAATTTCTTTAGTTTGTTGAGGGAATATTAGTTGTACTGACATTATTTTCTGTTCTTTCTTATTAATTAATTTATTTATCAAATGTAATGACATCCGTCATGGTCAACGTCTTTGCTCTAAGGGAACATTTCCTAATTCAGATATTAAGAAGTTGTTGAGCAAATACAAATATACCTTCTGATTTATTGTATCTTCCAAACATACGGTCCCATTATTCGATCCGATAAAACCGCACACCTTTTTAAGCAAATTAACTATTATAGTTAATACTGTAGCTCGGGCTTTTAGTAGCCCAATATTGACAATATGGGCAAAAAACGACTACGTTTGTTGTAAATATTATTTTGAAAGAATCACAATAAAGTCTAACCTTATGGCAGAGGAAATACCTTTCTGTAATTTTTAATAAAAATAGTGTAAAACCACCAAATCTACCACGTAGAATACGAAAATGCCGTCCAAATTTCAAGATTCCTAATAATTCCCAACAAAATTGACTTCTTTTTAGTTTTGCTGTACTACTTCACCACCGATACATTCCCACCCAGAGTTAGCAGTGTTCTGTACATCCTATCGATCAACTGATTGCACCGGTCAGCAGATTAAATTTCTTAAGAACCCAATTCTATATATTTTCAAACATTTTTAGAAAATAATAATAATTAGTAAATAAGTTAGGTTAGAAACAGTAAATTACTAAACACTTCCACTATTTATTAGAAAAATACGTTTTTAAATTCAATTACATCTGTTTCGAATAAATAGTGGAAGTTTCATTCAACCGTTTGGTTGTTTACTGTTCTTAATTAGATGGACCTTTACATAGTAAAGGGTAGTACAATAAATTTTAAGTTAGGTTAGGTTAGACTGCGACTTAAAAGAACTATTGTGGCTTAACCCTAGGTTACTGCTTAACAGGGTGGTTGACGACACTTTTCTGAAGTCTGTGGGTTAGAGTTGATTCAGCCTAACAGAACCTGCAGACTGTAGGTACTCTGTTCTATTACAATTCGTGGGCTCATCTGCTCATATTTAGAAGGTCAAACATGTGAGATAAAGACTACTCGGACGAAGAAGTAAATTAAGCCTTTACACGAAGTCTATCGTGAAGATCAGGAAAGCTCTGAACGCTTCCTGGTATATAACAAATAAAAATATACACAGACATAAAACCAAAGGTATTAGACCAAAATTAAGGAGTCATCCAAACAGACAGTTAGAGACGAGAGTTAGAGACCTTGTAAGCTTGCCTCTTCCTATTAGGGGTTGGACAAGGACTAAATTCTCCGGATGCGTTCAAGGGTTCTCTTTTAACAAAATCACAAATATGTACTGTTGTTCCTTTTGTATTTATAATAATTAGAGAGGTTAATATAACTCAAATATAACTGACAATTTAGCTGATGTTATAGCGTTCCCAGTGAGAGGAAGATATAAATACGTATTTATATTTACAATTTTCCGTTAAGCACTAGTTGGTAATTTATATTATTTTCATTAAATGCTTGTAAATGTAAAGTGAAATTTATGTGATAATCTGATTGTTAATCTAATAAGATAATTTATATAATACAGTAAAGAACAATTAATAAATTTAGACTTATCTTCTGGTTTCCAGGTAAATTCTGATGGGGGTGAGCTCCTTAGGATGTAGTTGTCTCTTAAATATGGATAAAACTAAGATTTCCAAAGCACATACGGCAGTAGCGTATGAGGTCATCTACGATGTTGGATATTGCCAATGAGGTGGTCTAGTGATGGCGAAAAAGTCCAAAGTGTTAAGCTAGAGGGTACGTCTCAGCTGAAGAAGGAGTTAAAAAAAAAAGAAAGAACGATAATCTATTCTTTGTTCCTAAAAGATGAACAGCGAATTAGGATAAAGGTAAGTAGTTAATATCGAATGAAACTAAAATTAATAATAATGTAAAACTTACCACTCTTAAAGTGGAACCAATAAATGGTTATGAAAATCGATTTCCTAATTTCATTCTTTCCACATTTGTAGGAAGAATCAATCTACAAAGGTGATTTTTGTTACTTAACAAATAGAAATAATCTTTCTACAAATGGAAATTTGGATAGAAAATGAGTAAAATGCGGAGTCCACAATGTGGCTATTTCCAAAAAATAAAAGAAATCTAAAAAAGGAACCGGTTTTTAAGGAAGTCACTTAGCTTTCAAATTGATGGAACAATAATTTTGAGTCTAGTTATAGAGGAAGTTATAGAGGAATTATACACTAAATGAGTTTCAATATAATAATAAATATGCACTATTTATGTCAGAAATATGTTTAAAAATCATATAACACTCAAGGTAAGCTCATTTTTAGTAACTTTACAGTTTGGGCTCGTAACAACCTGATGGATTACACAGCTGAAGACTACAGAAGATATAAAAGACCCAAACCACAAGTAAAAAATGATAAGGCCGCAAACCAGAAGAAGCCCCACAAGAAAAAATAGTAATAAACAAATTAAAAAAAAAACATACAAAACCAAAAAATAAAGTCAAACAAGGAAGACAACTAAAATAAAGGACAGATCTTCCGCGGATCCAAATTTTGGAAAAGCCTGAATTCTTTCGGGGACAGCTCTAAAGAAAGCAAAGGATGTAAAGCTATTCTTAACATAGACGGTAGGATGTGATTTTCTTGAAGAAAGAGAAAAGCACACAAATACTCTCGCCGACAAACAGACAATCGCAAAAGACACGGGAATTAACTCAGAAGATCTACCCTTTAGAAACAAAGAAAGTGATGAGGGCCTGTTGAAATTACCCGGGGAATGTCCTATCTTTATATAGAAAAGAAAATATGGGTGTGTATGGTTAGTGAGAGGGGATGTTTCCTGCATGTGGTTGCGCTCTGGAGATCTCTTTTATAAAAGCTTTGGGTATATTAAACCATCTATCCCAAATTAGTAAGAACGTCTAATGCATTCTTTATTTATTATTGATAGAAGTAGATAAGGATGTGCTAATTATTATATTTCATGTGAATTATTTGTGCAAACAACATTGGTGAAATTTTCTCCCTTGGCGACTATAAATTATCCAAGTTCTAGTATTTCAACAAATTAATGTATAAAAACCCGATATCGCAATTAAAATTTAAGTCCACCCAACGGGCTGATAATTCTTGTTTCATATTTTAGACATGAAGGATTACCCAACGTAACTTGTGTGCGATTTTTTCGTCGTTCGACCCATAAAATATTTTAAGCGGCATGTTAAAAATGTAATAAAAGATAGGTATGCATGCAATAAATGTTTTGTAGTCGCATTCACAGAGAACTTTTATTCTAGAATTATTTCATGTGTCCCTTTTATCTTCTCTAAATAATTTCGAGCTTTGTTTATTTTTTATCTTATAAAACTATAAAACAAGGACAGAAGGGTTAATACAAGACGCACTATAACAGTTCAACTTATTTTTTGAACTCACGGATCACTTCCACTATTTATTCAAAAATATGTTTTAAATTCAATGACAACTGTTTGACTGACTGAAAACTAGCATCGTCAGATTGACACAGCTGAAACAGCTTTCATTCAAGTTTTATTCAACCGTTTAGTTGTTTACTGTTCTTAATAGTGCTGTAATTCCTCTTATAGAACACTTATAGAGAAAATTACCTCAGTGTTATTAAGTTTTCCGAAAAGTTTTCGAAAGGCTCTCGCAGAGTTCACTTGGTATCGAATGAAAATGCTGAGAACCTTACTATAGTGGCTTGTGTTAACGCTCTTGAACAAGTTTGCCTCCAGGTTCCACAGTAGCTATGGCAGAAAAAGGAAACATGACGAAGGAACTTTGTAAAACTTGGATAAAGCATTTCGCGAAATTTAAACCGTATGGCCGAGTTCTGCTAATCTTTGATGGCGCTTCTTGCCATCTAGATATTTCAGTTGTTGCTAAAGCAGGAAAATATGACATTTTTTTATACTGCTTATCATCAAACACAACGCATGAGTTACAACCTTTAGACAAGGCTGTATTCAGAGCATATGAACATTATTGGGACATAGAGCAAATGCGATACTGGGAAGAAAATCCGTCTGCCCAAAGGTCTCTTAAAAAGAAAAGATTTGGAAAAATCTTCTCCCCAGTTTGGAACCAAAGTTTAACCCCGTCAAATATCCAAAGCGGATTTCGTGCCACTGGGATATTCCCATTCGATCCACAAATTATACCAGAAGTGGCATTTGCACCATCCACGGTTACTCGTAAGGACTTAAAAAATAAGAAATCCGAATCACAGGCTAGTGAAGAAAGCTATAAACTATAAAGCACAGTTGCAGAAAAGAAATATTTTTAAGCCGCAAGCAAAGAAAGAAAAAATGGACAAAAAGAAAAACGAAAAATTAGGCACCACGAAGAAAGACAATTGGATGTGCCCACTGTGCGACGTGGTTGCTGATATGCGTAGATGTGTAACTTGTAACGTTGGGTCCATGAAATGTGCGTAGGCCTTACCAAGGACGATTTGGACGATTTTCAGTGCCCAAACCGCATGCTGTAGATATGGGCTATATTTCCGCCTGACCAAAATAATCTGGGCCATATTTAAGGGCGGAATTACGGCCCATTTTAGATGTTTTTTAAAAATTATTTTTTTACAGTTTTAAAATTGTTTTAATTTTGTTTCTTTGTGCCAGAATTATTGTTTATGTTGTACCTGTTTAAAAACAAAGATTGTTTTTATTTCTTTTTATATGTGTCATTTTTATTAAATTTTCAAGTAAAAAGTAGGCCATATTTAGCGAATGTACTGATCAGCCCATCCTTTCTCCACCGTTGCATGTGTGTTGTACCAGGTTTCATCCAAATAATAAATTGGTCCGCCGCATTTTTTATATTTTATGACGGTTTGTAAATATTCGTTTCTCCATACATCCAGTCTCTTGCTCTTCATAATAGACTGACGTTTATCGATAGTCTTAAATTTAAATTCGTTGTTCTTCAAAAATCGCTACAAAGTTGTTCTCGCACAAGCTATCACTTCTTTCCTTTTCAATTCGATTTGAATGCTAATAATAATTAATAAATAAAAACACAACATCAGAAGTGATAACCAGACCGTCGTTAATCCCTAATAAAAATAAGATAGTTCCCAGAATCTTAAAATGAATAATACCTAATAAAAATTGCAATGTACTTCAGCAACAGCAATGCCGATGGCTATAATCGGTAAAACTTATAACAAAAAATGTTTAAAAAACTTCGTTTTACGGATAATTAAATGAAAAATAAGTTTTGATCAAACTTGTTAGGAAATAATAAGTACCTCGTCTAAAATTTTATTTAAATATGGATAACGAGTGTAGTAAATAACAAATAAAAAAAAAACGTTATGTAAACTTCATAAACTTCTAATGCTCATTTAGAGTTTGTATTAAAAATTTTATTGTAACGTAATATTATAAATGGATCGCCGGCAAAGTAGATTTTAAAGTTGGGATTTTACAAACTCTTATTAAAAGCTCTTAAATGTTGAAGTTTTTATAACAGTGCAGTAATTTACTTTTATAAAAATAATGTTGGTTTTTTTAAATAGATTTCTGTTCCTAAGGAATGTAAACGATTTAAAATCTAAATATCAATGACAGGTTAAGTTCAAATACCATTTCCATAAATTTTAAAGATCGCAAAAGAATTTGTTCTGAAATTATTTCTGTGGATTTATAAAAAGATTATTAAAGAAACATTTTGAAAATGATTTGTCTTGGGAAAAACAGAATTTAAAAAAAAAATTTCATTTATATATTGTACCATTGATCACTGACGAGAAATTTCTAATTTTACACAAAAGCCAGACTACAAATACAAAAAAATTGCATTATAGTCTATATAGAAGGGACAAGGAGTAATAACTCAGAGGTAACGGAATGTACTAATTTTAATAAAAAAAAGTGATAGAGGTACATAAATTTTAGTAATTTTGATAAAGAAAGGCAACACAGTTTATTTATAATAGAAAACAAACCAATCTGTAACAATAATTATTTTATATATTTTTGTTCTTTTTGTAAGAAGATTAATTCACTTTGAATATTGTCACAAATAAATTACAATGAAATATATTTTTAAAAAATTAATTAAAGTCAAGATAGCAAGATATCGTTACAATTTTTATTAAATTCAAAGAAGCAAAATGAATATTTTTTATTTGTATTACTCCTATATATAGTGTTTGGGGAATTTTACTCAAAAATTTTAAATGGCAAGTGGCCTACTGTAATCGGCTTAATACGATTACACCTATTTACAGATTATTCGATTATTGAGAGGGATTTTCCAAACAACCCAGTTTTCTTAGCAACATTATCGGGAATATTATTTTAAAAGAAAGTAGGTACATTAAATCAGTACTTAGTATTAGTTCTTTGAGTAAAGTTGTATGAAGTTGTGTGGTTTTCATAATATTGTAAACAGTTGAAATATGTTTAAAACATTTGTTGAATGTTAATTGTGCAAGTACCAAACAATGTCGATAAGTCAAGGACAATCTAAACGACGAAAAACAGGTCCATTATCTTTAAATGAAAAAAAAAAATTATAGATTACTAAAAGAAAGCAAGAATGGAACTCTTCAACCCCCTAAAACTCCTTCAGACCGAAAACCAATTGAGATCGATGAGTCATTAAAGCAAAGACTAAGGCGTAAAGTCCATGGATTTTACTTACGAAAGGAAATTCCAACACTTAACAAAATTATGACATCAGTGCAAGAAGATACGGACTATACAAAATTCTTCAGAATGACATTATGCACTTTTAAAAGATGTGGGTTTCAGATATACAAAACATAATAGAAAATCTCTCTTGAGAGATAAACCGGAAATAGTTTTTTGGAGAAGAGCCTATTTAAGAAGCATTCGACATGCCAGAGAACAAAATTTGAAAATCTTCTACTTAGACGAAACATGGATAAATGCTGGATATACATTTTCCAAATCTTGGCAAGATGAATACATTAAAAGCGGAAGGCAGGCATTCGTGGAAGGTTTGTCGTTAGGTTTGCAGTCACCATCTGGAAAAGGAAAAAGACTTATCATTGTCCATGTTGGAAGTTCTGAAGGTTTTGTTGATGGTGGATTATTAACTTTTATTTCAAAACGCACGGGGGACTGTCACGAAGATATGAATGGGGCTGTCTTCGAGGAATTATTTGTTCAAATGTTGGATCTGATTCTAATAGGGGCTGTTATTGTTATGGACAACGCAAGTTACCATTCACGGTTACGAGAAGCATTGCCCACAAGTCGTTGGCGTAAAGCAGAGCTTTTGGAGTGGCTTATTTCGAAAAATATTAAGCTTCCAAAGTCCAAAAGTCAAACTGTATCGAGCATGTTATCAAAGTAGAGGCAAATATGTGGAAAATGGACAATATTTGTGATGATTTAATCGACCCTATTATTATTAATGTCAACAACGATTCTTCCTCTTCCGAGTCGGATATAGAATAAAATGTAAGTAATAAATGTATTCCAATAATTATTTCTTTTCATTTTTTATTATATTATAATTTAAAACGTATTTTTTTCCCAAAATACACACCACTGCATTGCGTTATTGCTTATCTGCTAATCCTTTAACAATGAAGAAACCCTAAATTTTGCTACATTTATCAAAAATTTCATGGTGCTCCCTGTAAAGGTTTTGCATACTTAATTAGGGTTTATTACTTCTCGTACTTTTTGTACATACTATAATTGTTCGTTATAAATCTAAAAACTTTTATTTAAATCGCTCTTAAAATGATGTAATATTATAGATATTATAAGGTTTATCATAAAATCTAAATTTTTATCAATTAATGCTTTTTGAAATTTGTAAATTATTTCTTTAAATTATCATGATTAAAAAGACATAAATCAATATTTGTCTCTTTTGTAATAACGAAAGCATTAATAGAATTAATACTGACGCGTCAATCGGATTTGTGGGCTATTATGTTCTCTTTTTCCTTTGGTAAAAATTTCTATACAATTCTCTTCACTTAACACCAACAAAAGTTATTCTCCATCCTTTTACTTTTATTCGTTCGTATATATATTCTGCGAGTGAAGTTGTACAAAAGATGATTTTTTTTTCTATTGGAATACCCTCCGCGTTGCACATACAAAAAAAAAAACTTTTATACACAATAAGAAATTTAATTTTTTACCGAATTTTCCAAGCTTTAGCAACAAATCTCGTATGTGCTGTTCATTTCAATTAAATTGCTGTATCGTATCGGCTATTATTTTAGTTAATAGTGATCGAATAAGATTCGATTGGGCAGAAACAGTAAATATAATTCATCCGAAGTAGTCCCTTCTAACCTGGTTGGAAGACGTCACCGACAATAATCGGAAAACCACTAAAACAGTCCGTCGAAGCGGGTAAATGGTTCGTGATTACAGTTAAAGCCAGCCGACCCAGAGATTTCGGCCATTGAATATTAATTGAACGACATAAATGAAAGTATAAACTAGAAGCTTTCCAAAACAAACACTTTTATTTTCGTTGAGAAATTAAAATTTATGTTTGTTGATTACGGTTTTATTTCCATTAATAAATATTGACGGGTACATAAAAGTGCCCAAAAAAAACAAAACAAAATTCTTTAAGTATCAACTGAAGTTCTTAAAGGTTTTATAGGTTTGGACTTAGTTTAATTGCTATAAGAGTTTTTTAGCTTTAATTAACATGGTAGGTATCTTCTTATTTCAGCAGCCCTTTGTGGTCTACTCCTGGGAATATGCCCCCTCTTTCAAAATTACCTTTGATATCATTCAGACAGCGTTTTTGCGGCATACCGGCACTTCTTTTCTATAACACTTTCTCTTCTAACAAATTTGATTAATTAGTCGTTCCAAATTCGTATTTTTCCTACTTGTCTTAAGACACCCATAATGATAAAGATCAAGTTTCCAACTATCGCCCAATCGCGCTTCTTCCTATGTTATCCAAGATCATTGAATGGTTGGTAACAAAAAAAGGATTCTTTCATTTGTGGTTAAATACAACATTCTAGTTATCAATTTGGATTTTTAAATGATGCAATGTTTTCTCTTTTTAATAATGTCTACTCCAGGTTAAACAAACACTCTACAGCTACAATATTTTGTGATTTCTCAAAAGCTTTCGATTGCGTGGATTATAAAATACTACTTAAAAATTTGCATTGGATTTAGAGGCACCTCGATCAAGTGGTTTGTCTTGTCTTAGTGAGAGACTGTAGCTTGTACGAGTTGATGAAGTAAGCTCTTTATGTAAGCAAATAGAATATGGGGTTCCACAGGGTTCGTTATTGGGTCCTATATTGTTTTTGCTATTTATCAATGATATTGCTAACTTAAGCATCGGCGGTAAAATTTGTCTATTCCCAGACGACCACCCGGATATCACCGAACTTCATAGAATCGTTTCACATGACTTAACCATCATGATCCAAAACAAAAGTCCATTTCATCAATAATTGCATTTCGTAACGCTTTAAAATATATTTGGTAGAGAGAGCTTTGTATGCAATTGACGACTTTTTTACAATATTTAAATTTAAAATAGTTGGGACCATCTCACACACTGGAAGATTAATTTATGATTAAGAACAATAAACAACTAAACGGTTAAATTAAACTTTCACTATTTATTCGCAAATACGTTTTTAAATGCAATGACGACCGTTTCGCTATAGAATTAGCGAAAATAGTGAAAGTTTAATTCAACCGTTTAGTTGTTTATTGTTCTTAATAAGATGGACTTTTACATAGTACGGGTTAGTACCATAAATTTCACTAATTTATGATATTTATTTTGTTGTTTGTTGTTTATTTTTTGTTGTTACTTTGACTAAATTAAAATCTTAAATTTTTTAATATAATTCCTTATTTATTTTTCTCATTATATAATGTATACATAAAGTATACATTTATTTTTTTAACTGACCTTTTGCAATGTTTATATTGTGAAGTTTTATTTGTTTGTATTGTACCATTTAAAAATCTGGAGGGTTAAAATTTAAGGGTTAATTTAGATTCCATGTACAACAACTTTTATTCTTCAATGTAAAGTTTTATTTGTTAGGCTTACCTTTGTAGACTTAGTATTCTTTCACAGTTTGTTGGTATTTTGTGGGTAAATTTAATTGTATTTGAAATTCATAAACATATTTTGTTTACTATATTCACCGTACATAAACAAGACTAGTAGAACAACTCACCCTTCGGCACTTTGATGTCTATGCTTCAAAGTAAAGTCGCTATCGTACGAAAACAAGCACGTTTCTCCTATTTACGTACATAAGCTGTGGGCCGGACAGTCACCGAAATCGGCGACGGGGTAAGGAAGGAACGTTTATGGGCGTGCCCTAGAGTTGGAATTCTAGTCTTTGTTAATGTTCGGTGCTATATTTGTGGGCTTAGAATTCTTCACCTTTCTACAATGGATCATGTATCTGTGACAACGATGTCAAATGGGATTGAGACGACGATTGAAAGGGAGTTCTTTTGGGTTAACGTTGACATATAAACCTTATTCTATGACGTTGACAGCAACTGAACAGGAAGCCGCTTTTGGAATTGAATTCCTGTTAACTTTTTTAGAAGTCTGCCACAATTGTGTGATTAACGTACTTTTAGAATGGTGCTGTGCCAAAATTTCGTTTTCATTTCTATGAAATGTCTTAATTTTGTTAAGATTTGTGATACCATCACAGGGAAATCGGTGAATTTTTTGTTAGCCACGTATTAGAAATTTTTGGAAGCCCTTTTAATTAAGGGTTTTTGGGTAGAATCTTAACTCTTAAAATGGTGTTTTATAATCGAGATAAGATGGCCATTTGTTTTTCTGGTAACCGGAGTTGGAGAATAATATGCCGGTGATTTTCTTTTTCATTGGATGTCTACTAGCCTCCAAGATGATTAGGTTGGGTGTCCAGTTATAGTCCAGGCAGCATTGTTGGGAGGAATTTCATTAACACTGCGGTTCCAGCTCTTACATCCTCTGAGCTTAGAATTATTCTAGCTTAACCTTTGGGAATGGGATGTATTTGTCAAGTTATGTCCAGGATTTTACTTTCAGTTATTTCCACCAGGAAGGAAAGTAATGTGTCACCTTTTTAACTAGTGGTAACTAAACTTTTTATTTTTGGGTAGGTAATGTTTAAATATATATAAATTTATCTGCTATAATCTACCTTTTTGCCTTGTTTTATATATTACACATGTCAAATGGTATAATAACATACTTGTTATGTTTATTATGTACACCTTTCGATACAAACAGGTCAGTTTAATAATTTTTCTTCATATTTTTTTATACTGTCACAAATAAGTTCAATAGAATTTGAATTTTAAATATTTTAATAAATTATTAGGGGTATCTTTAATATTTTAGTACCAGATTTGGCTAGAAGTCTTGAACTTTCAATTTCTAAAATTGTCATACAATTTCTGACAAAGACTTCCATACTTTTAATTTTTTGTAATACTAAACATAACCTAGTGAAATGAATTTTGTTAAATAACTCTAAATTTTACTATTAACTTAAATAGTTTGCAGACTAACTTTTATATATTTCTTTAAATCTCTGACCCTGCTGATATATCTTCGGTTTGTTTTTATTGTAAATATATTTTTTTTAGAGGAGGGACAAATAAATGTATAAAGTTTCAAGGTTTGTTTTATTTATAAGTGCAGTTTAAAAAATTTTAACATTTCTAAAACACTTATGGCGCCCTTTTGAAATTTATTTTTCAAATAAAGTTGAATTTAAAATCGTTATTCAGCGCCGGAGCAGTGTCCTATTTTATTTAATTATTTTAAACTAAAAAAAAATAGGTTACACATAAATTGGCAACCAACGTGGGGCGTCAATTTATTATGTTTTATTATTATTTATGTTTTGTTACTTTTGTATATTACTGTTTTAATATGTTTTGTTATTTTGTTTGATTTGCTTTTTTTTAAACAACTTTGTCCACAAATTTTAAAAAAAATTTTCGACAATAAAGTTAATTATTATTATTATTACTTTTGTTTAGTCACGGTTTTCATTATATTAAACTTTTTGTCCACCTTTGAAGGCGACATGTCCAACCCTGCTCCACTTCAACTGAGCTATACGTGCTATGACATCTTCTTTAGTTCCATACCGTAAGTCATAACGGGGAGTATACAGGTATTGTAGACCTTTCTCTTCACATTAATTGGAATATCTTTATTTCTCAATACATAAGACAGTTTACATATAGCTGCCCATGTTTGTCGTACCAGTCTATTAATTTCAGAGGTTTGGTTGTCTTTACCCAATTTAATAATGTGTCCCAAGTAAACATAATATTCAACCTTTTCTATGCCGAGACGTATGTTTTGATTTTATATTCCAATGTCTTGAAAATGCCTTTTAATATAAGAGTGAACAACTTTGGAGAGATAGTGTCATCCTGCCTAACTCCTCTTTTTATTGGTATTCTCTTAGAGACAAGGAGTTAACCGGAGAAATATAATTTAATTAGTTTTGTCAGACTAACTGTCAGATTAAAATAAAGTTTTTTTTTTATTTTATAATATAGTGTTATTTTTCTTAGTGTATATAACTGTTTAAACATAATTAACATTGGTTTTAAACAAAACTTTCACAATTTATTGTAAACATTAACCTCCACCAATCAAGTGTTAGTACAATAAAGTCCATAAATAAAATTGTTCCTTTTCAAATAATCTACTGTCAAAATAAATTTAACCACCCAGAAATTCAATTCAATTCCGCCGTTCCACATAGGCCATTCGTTTTCATACCATTAATTACTCAAAGTACTTCTCTTTGTGATCCATTAGCATTGATTTCGTTTTTAAACAGTGTTCCAACAGGGCGAAACCGACATAAATAACAATACACAGAAATTCAAAAAAAAAATCCAATGGCACATGACAAAAAGATTTTATAATCAACAGGGCACAGGTTGGGTGCGTGTCAATGTGATTTTGTCCTTGTGTTCCGATTAACATGCCCGATAAAAATTTTATCTTAATTTCCCTATTTACACTTGCTTAATAAAAGTTGATTAAGGTTTAAAGCTAATTAAGCTCTTTGATGAGCAGAGCGCTTCTCATCTATATGAACCCTTTTCGCGTTAACAGGGGCGGCTCGCGAACCTTTTAATAATTTAAAGCACTCTCCTCTATGGAAACACTAATTTAAAAGTATCCCCTAGACATATAACATTCTAATAGATCTATTTGCCCTTTTACAAATGAGTTTAGGCAATTTTTAAATGAACTGTTTTCTTCTCAATTATTTCCTATTCACTGCTTTTTCTCCTGTTGCTTATTTTTAATGTTTTGATATCTTTCAGTATATCTTGAATACGTTTTGTTCTAGGTCATCCTAATTTTCTCTACTACTTAAAATTCTCATAGTAGGTACTTAACTATTGTTAACAACATTCTAAGGTTATGTGATATTGTCATATGTTAGCACACAGCAAGGAATAATTGAGTTCGCTATGTGGGTTGCTGGTTGCTCGATTTTGGTTTTAAATCACACGATGTTCATCGCATTGATACTATTCTCGTGTAATAAATAAGAATAGATATTTAAAATGGCTACATTTGTTTTGGTTAACTTAATGATTATTCCTGTTGGTATGTTGTGTGTTAATAATAAATTCCTAATAATAAAAATAAACACATTTAAACCATTTTTATCGATTGGTATTTTTTTGGCAAACATAAATCCCATATTTAAATAGTAGTTAAAATAGATTTAAAGTATGAAACAAAATAAAGTTAAAAAATTTATTGTACTAATCCTTACTTTTTGAAAGTCCATCTTATTAAGAATAATAAAAAACTTTTCGTTTGAACGTAACTTCCAAGTTTATTTGAAAAAATTAGGTTTTAAATGGCTATCCAATTCATTTAATAAATAAACTAATTAATAAGAAAAGACAGAAAGATTCACTACAACTAATATTTCCTAAACAAACTAAAGAAATTAAAAGTTATAAAAATATAAAATATTTTTCCAATACAATTTCAAAAATAATATCTTCGGTAACATCAGCATTAATATCACTTAAGACACAAAATAATGTTACAAAATTGTTAAATGTAAAAACAAAATTACCAAATTTAAAAAAATCTGGTGTTTACAAAATTAATTGTAAAATGTAATGCAGACACAAAGAAATTTTGAAGTAAGATTCAATGAACACTTAAGAGCAAATAGACTAAAACAACCAGATAAATCAAATTATGCAAAACATCTTCTTAAACATCCAACCTCATTCTTAAAACCAATTACATCCAAATACTACACACTTGTGATAAAAAACAAAATTTAGATTTCGTTGAAGAACTTGACATAAAAAGACATCTAGCAGATCCAAAATTTAAAGTTATCAATGAACAAATAAATCTTGGAAGTTCTCCACTATTAAACTGTTTACTTTAATTGAGTTTACATTTTATACATAGATAAGACGAAATTGTAAAACACAGTTATACTGATTTTAGAGGGAAGTACATCTAGGATAATCCCTTAGGGCTAATAACATCTAGGCTTTAATATTGTTCTGCCTTATTATTTCCATTCTTGTTTCATTCCATTCCATTCATGTTTAGTCAGACCCACACACTCTTCATGCACGTATTGATCACATGCAAGACATAATCTCATATCAGGTTGGTGTTCTTCATTACATACATGACAGAACCATGATTCACTACTTTTTAAATTCTTGTTTATTAACTTTGTTCAGATTGTCTTGTTCTTTTTGATGTTTGTTTATTTTCTTTTCTTCCTGTTCTTTGTTCTTGTCTATTGATTTTTCTTGTTGTTTGGAAGGTTCTTTATTACTTTTACCGTTGGGTGGTTTTTCTATCGCTGTGGAAAATAAATCCTTTGTAACCTCTTGAGCTTTACTATTAATTGCTGGTTTTCGCTTTGTAGCAGTTATCTTGTTATCCTTACCTTTAAAAGAAGTGTCTAGTTCTGGAAATTTCTCGGGAGTGAATGGTACCATATTTTTATCTTCGCTGTTTATATCATCAGATGCACTATATCATGAACACTGAAATCTGATCCAGAATGAGATTACTCGCTATATAAACGAAGACGTTTTGTTGATTTTTTTTATTACTTATTCCACTTGTGCAGAGACCGTTTTTATCAACTGTAGAAGTTGTTTGCTTATTTACGTTGTTATCGTCGACGGCGACGTCTAGTGGTTCTAACACATTTTCTTCACTATGCGTTATAAGACAGGGTGCAATTGCTGATTTAGGTATTATGTCTGGGTTAAAAGGAAATATTCCAGTTGCTTTGAACCCAGAGATGATGTTAGCTGGTCTCATCGATTTTAACCAAACTTTACTAAATATTTCACTAAATCGTATTTTGGTTAAATTTTTCCCAGGTTGAGTTATCAAAAAATTTAAAACCTCCTGATCCCAAAAAGACTCATAACCTTTGAAGACTGCTTTATCCATAGGCTGCAGTTCATGCGTGGTGTTACTTGGAAGACAAAATAAAGTAACACCATAATTGTCTGCAGCTTCAACAATACTTATGTCCAGATGCGATTTTGCACCATCGAATATCAGGAGTGTGGGTCCTGTTTTCATATATTTTGCAAAATGTGCTAGCCATGAAATAAACGCCTCATTTGTTATGCTTCCTTTCTGTGTCATCATTACAGTTGATCCTGGGCATGGCAATATTTGGCGCACTTACCTTATATTGTTTTACCTTATTAATAATTAGTCAATACATATATGTGTATTGATAGAAGAATAAGTAATGTGAGTAAAATTTAAACTGACTTTTCTTTAAGTTCCAGTATTCTGCTTAAAAAATATAAAATTTATTGACAAAATGTTATGCTTCAAAGTATCTAAATATATTTAAATAATAACATAATAAAACAAGATTTCTAGTTACATCTGAGGTCTGAGGTATAGAAACATTAATAATTTTTTACCAGGTCTAACCGTTTTCTAAAGATTATTTCAGTAGACTATATTTAACTGACAAAACTGCATAGCAACGGCACGTTTTATATTGATTATTTTTTTCACCTGTCAAAATATCACAGTTTTGTGATTTCGGCCAATGAAAACCCTTAATCTTCAATGTTCTGTGATAAATGCTAGCCACTCATTCCGTTTTATACTGATACAACCACTAGTCGTTTTACCAGGATCGATAACATCGTAGAACTGTCAAAAATTCAATAACAATTAAATAGTGAAAATTAGTGAAAAAGATAACTATAAATTATTAATTAAATTGGTTTTTGTACAGAATGGTTCAAAAAATAATCTTCTTAAATACCATTCATCCTGTAAAATTTTATTAGATAAATTTTTATTTTCTAGACTCAAACTTTTTTATTTT
This sequence comes from Ophraella communa, assembly GCA_035357415.1. Taxonomy (NCBI): domain Eukaryota; kingdom Metazoa; phylum Arthropoda; class Insecta; order Coleoptera; family Chrysomelidae; genus Ophraella; species Ophraella communa. The sequence goes on along the minus strand of CM068984.1, from coordinate 28,246,840 downwards.
AGGCAAAACTACTCAAATAAAATGAATAAGATAAAATCACTCGTCCTAAGGACTCGTGATTTTATCACAATTCAGTTTGTTTTCGTATTATTGCCAAATAAAAAAGTTTTCGTCAAAACTAAAGATAAAATTTTAAGGACTCTTGGTATTACCTTTGACAATATGAATATGTAATATCTCAGCGACAAAATTATGACAGATCCGTTATTAAGGTGTCTGGTATTGCTATAGTTGTCAGTTTCACAAACGTCATTGAAACGTCTTCATAATTTTAAAAAGAAATAATGTTTCGTTGATATTGCCTTGTTTTTCTCGTGAAATAGTCTTGTCGAATACCATTCGAGAGACAATTTTTTTCCGGCCAAATTTTCTTTTGGTTTTATTCAAGTTTGTTGTTTTTGGCAATTTTAATTCATGAAATTTTGACAAAATCACTCGACTGACTGAAGTAAATTGCCAGGCAACAAACTTTCATAACAGTCGAAAATTCTGCGGCAAAACTTTCTCTTTTATGATATTATATACGAAAAAACAACTACTTTCTTTGCTATATGCCTCACCAGATATTAATTCAATAGAAAGCATGATGGCATTTGATCTAATCGATACCTTATACAATTTCTGTTGTTTTGTAAATGAAGTAATACTACCCGCAGACCGGTTTCGACATTTTTGTGTCATCATCAGTACATCTTCTCATCCCGCAAAACAGGATATTTCTTTTATGACAATACCTATGTTGTAAATATAAGATTCCAAAATTAAGAAGAAAATGACTTAAATGAATTAAATTAATAGACGACTTGAACAAGATGTCGCGGCTTAATGAGAAAAAACATCTAAACATTAACTTTTCTAGTTTATACTTCATTTTAATTGTTAAACAACTCAAAAACTTTTTGTTGTGATGCACAAATGATCTTTTATTAGGCCTGGTGCTTTGCACCAAAAAGCAACACGTTTTCATAAAATTGAACTGTCATGTCGTATACAATTAACAGTGCCGATCCAATTCTGTCGTTTTGCCGTTTTTGTTTCATCGTTCATTAATAAACTTGGAAGTATCTTCTAAAACAATCGACGACAAGCGTTGTAATTAGGAAATTATTCATCGTTGGTGTGGCACCACTGAAACTACTGATTGATTAACCGATCGCCTTTCATGGCATTCGCGTGAGAACAACGCTCGTTAATTGAATCAGGCGGTATCAATGATCAATAATAATTTAGATGTTTCAACATTTCGATGGTTTATAAACGTTGTTGGTTAGTAAATAGCCCGAGAATCCACATCACCGTCTTCTGGATCTGTATAAATCTATAAAAAACATTTGTAATCAGTAAGTTACAACAAAATAAAAACAATAATCATTAAAATAAGTTCAAATGTATTCAGTTTTTTTATATTGTTGGTTTCGAATTGATTTTTTAAAAGATTTTTACAAATCAAATAAAATTGTTATATCAAGATTAATGGTGGAATTCTGAGCATTTCCTGTAAGCTACAGAATCTGTAAGTTTGCAATGTTAATATTTTTTATTTCTATATTAAATAAGCTGTTACAATATAGTAAAATATATTCATTAATTTTTAATATGTTTCCTAATTTTTCCTTTGGTAGTATGAAAGTTTTTTTAAAGTATAAGAAACAACTACTTCACGGAATAAATTGAATAAATTTCCCCCTGGACAATGAATCACACTGGAATAGTAAACCGACAGTGGGGTAAGTATTCACACTTTTATTTGCCAATAAAATAAGAAAAAAAAAACTGTTAGTGATTATTAGCATTAGAATTTTACTTTTAACTATACAGCATCCCAACTTTTAAGAAAATCAAAAATAATTGTAATTTTATAATTAACGGAAGCTATATTGAAGAAACTAGAATCATTTGAGCTGTGGATATATCGCCACATTCTTCGGATATCCTGTACTGACCGCATCACCAACGTGGAAGTGATGCAAAGAATGGGCAAAAGAAGTGAAATAATCTTTACCATGAAGAAACGAAAGCTTAAATACTTCGGGAATATCATGTACCGCCTGATGTAGTTAATAGTCCAAGGAAGAGTGGACAGTAGTTGAGGACCGGGAAGAAGACGACACTCATGGACTAACATCGACCGAACTGTTAAGAGGCGCCCGAGGAGGCACCGTAAACAAAGTCAAAATAGCCTTGTTAATAGCCAACGTCCAAAGCAGATAGGGCAAAGGAAAAAGAAGAAGAAATAACTGTATTTACACATTGTTTGTTTCAGAGTTCCAGAGATTACAAATCACCTTCTGCATCTTCATGGTGTCTAGATGCCTAGGATCTCCCGGATCTACGGGAGATTTTTCCAGATGTTTTTTCTGAATCTTTTTTATTGTCTTTAGCTCAGATATGTAAATATTATTACCTATACCGCAAAAAGGTTTTGGTTGTATGAACTGGAACCCTTGAACCATTGCTTGCCAGGTTGTTTCCTTTTTCTTCTTTATTGTTTTTACCTACCTCGTAAAGGTTTTTCTGACAATCTCCTACCATCTTGGCCTTGATGACATATGGGCTTAGTGTTGATATGACCGTTTGTCTGTGTATCTATCAGCAATGTTTCTGCACGTCATAATAGCTTCCAGGGCGTTGTTAACAATGACCTCTAGATTATTTCTCCAGTTAGGTTTTCTGTCCAGAATCATACTTAGATATTTTATTTCTGTTGTTTGTTTTACAACTTTTTGCTGTAGATAGATGTTCTTGGTGAGTTGCGCTTCATTTTCACGAGTAAATGGTACAATGTTGTATTTCATCATTTCAGTGCAATAATTAAACTTCTTTGTTCTTCAATTTTTCCATTGGAGGTCTATTTTGGTGATTTTAAACCGTTGTTTGATGTGCTGGCTTCTGGATTACTTAAAGGATTACACTTAAAGCCAGTAGTTGATCTCTACAATATTAGTGTTCTTTTGATATTATAACTTTCACTTTTGCTACAGGTTAAGCATTATTTCTATACTGACTCCAGTGCACTTTTGTGTAAAACTATTACGTTAAAAGAACTTTAAGTACCTAACCTAACTTTTACATTTTTTATGGGTCTAAAAATGTTTTTTTTTAAAATGTATATAGGCATTAAATAGTGTAATGTTATTAAGAACAGTAAATAACTAAACAATAAAACTTTTTATTCGAAAAATAGGTTTTTAAATTCAATTTAAAGCGCACCCTTCTAATTGGAATACGAACTAAAAGTTGGCGGTCCGCTTAAATAAAACTAGCGGGAAATTAAATCTCTTTTTATTAATACTTTAAATTTCCAAAGTTGTCAACGATTTAAACAATAGAAAATTTTTAATAATTATTATAATAAAATGCTTTATTTAACATTATAAAAAGTAATACTCACATTTATTTTCTATAAAATATACATTTATAATTGAATCGCATTTTGTTTATTTGGAATTTTTTAAGTTAAATTTTAAGTTAAACACTCACAAATTTAATTTACTTAAATGTCCTTAATTTCCTTGCTAATAATCCTCAAGTCGGTATGGCAAATGGCATTATTTTTGAAGCATTCCATAGAAAGATATTTAACCTAGAAATGCAAATAACCATCACTGTCTCATTTTGCTATACAACTTTTTGATATAAAGGTAAATTCAGAATTAAATTACTTCTTAGCACCTTAAAAAATGTATACCAACGAAGTCAGAACAGTAGATAAATACTGTCAACTGTCAAAACTACATCAAACAATAACCGATGTCGATCTAGTACATATTTGTGCAACACGATTACTAATTTTCATAAGAAAAAACCGAGGTGCGCCATCTCTTAATTGGAATAAAAAGTTTGACATTATGACAGTCGTCGGTTTAGATCTTGGTAACTCACGTGAAACCTCTATAGTGACGATGATTTGTGACTGTTTCGCTAAAAACTAGCATCGTTAGATTGATATATGAATGATACATTTTGACGATGCTAGTTTTTAGCGAAACAGCTATAATTGAATTTAAAAACTTATTTTTCAAATATTTTTCAAATAAAAACTGAAAGTTTCATTCAAACGTTTAGTTGTTTATTGTTCTTAATAAGATGGACTTTCACATAGTAAGGGTTAGTGCAATAAAAGTGTTATGTTACCTAATAAATATTTCACCATGTTTAATAGGGTACATTATTTTTTTAATTTCAATCACAATATGACAAATTATTAACAGGCCTGTTAGAGTCACCATGGTTTTGGGACAGGGACTTTTTGACAGGAGTTGTCACTTTAAAGATAGAACATTTTGTCAGTTACTTATATAAATACATTTTTACTAGTTATTGACCACTATTTCATTATACGGAGATTGATAACAGTTGGCGACGAGGATAATGGATTCTGGGGCGTTAGCAAAGTTACTAGAACAGCAGAACAAAATTCTAGAAATGCTCGTACTGAAGGTGAATGATAAGGTACCAGAATCAAAATCTGAAAACACTGAGTTCATCATCGAATCACTAGCGAGAAACATCGTAGAGTTTGTACCAGATCCGGAAAACCATATCACATTCGACTCTTGGTATAAAAGATATGAAGATCTGTTTCTTCTCGATGGAAAAAAGTTGGATGACGCAGCCAGAGTTCGACTTTTACTACGAAATCTCAATACTTCCAGCACATGAAAGGTACACTAACTTCATTTTGCCAAAACATCCCAGAGATATTCAGTTTGAGGAAACAATAAAGATTCTCAAGAAAATTTTTGGAAAACAGTCATCTATATTCAGTACTCGTTACAAGTGTTTACAATTGAACAAGGTCGAATCCGACGACTTTTTAACATATGCTGGTATTGTTAATAAACATTGTGAAGCTTTTCAATTAAAGAAACTGAACGAAAATCAATTCAAATGTCTCATGTTCATAATTGGATTGAAATCTTCCAAATATTCGGATATTACAACACGTCTCTTATCAAAGATTGACAAAGATGAAAAAGACGACATCTCCTTAGAAGATTTAGTGGATGAATGTCATAGAATTTCGAGTCTGAAGGAAGACACTGCCCTCATTGAACATAGAACTAGTCCGACGGTTCATGCAGTTTTCAGCAAAGAAAAGAATCCACATAACAGTTTCGATAAAACCAAACCACATAACAGTTCCGATAAACCCAGAACACCTTGTTGGCAATGCGGCGAAATGCATTTCAAGAAGGATTGCAGTTTTTCACAACACAAGTGTGGAATCTGTTACAAAATTGGACATAAAGAAGGTTATTGCTCTTGTTTCGCAGATAAATCAGCAGAAAAACCACAAAATAGAAACAAAAATGGTTTTAGAAAGAATAAAGGTCAGAATAAAACTACTACAAAAAGTATATTCATACACCGAATAAATTCTTCACGAAAATACATTAACTTGACCATTAATGGTGTACAAACATCACTTCAGTTTGACACTGCGTCAGATATCACAATCATAGATGAAAATACATGGACATCTATTGGTCGACCAGAAATCATTAAAATTAATGAAGTTGCGTTCAATGCCTCCAGACAAGAGGTGGATTTACTTGGAAAAATAAGCTGTCAGGTGATACTGGGTGATCATTTACAACCGGTAGTAAAGACATGCTTTGTGACATCAATCAAAGAGTTAAATATATTGGGAATCGATTGGATCGAGGAATTTGGACTATGGAACATTCCTATTAATTCAATCTGCAAGAAAGTTGATTTGTTTTCCCAAATACCGTCAGAATTTGGTTTAGCAGATTTACAAGGCATTTTTCCAGAAGTTTTCAAAGATGGTTTGGGACACTGCACCAAATCAAAAGTGACACTTCATATAAAAGCAGGAGCGAAACCTATCTTTCGACCAAAACGACCGGTGGCTTACAATGTTAGGAAAACAGTGGAAGAGGAATTGGACCGATTAGAAAAACAAGGGGCAATTACACCTATCGATTTTTCTAATTGGGCAGCACCGATTGTAGTTGTTCGCAAACCGAATGGAAAAATTCGCATTTGTGCCGATTACTCAACAGGCCTCAATGATGCCTTAGAATCACATTGTTATCCATTGCCAGTTCCAGAGGAAATTTTTTCAAAAATTTCGAATGGAGTTATATTCAGTAACCTTGACTTATCTGATGCTTATCTACAAGTCGAAGTTGACGATGAATCCAAAAAACTACTAACGATTTCAACACACAGAGGGCTCTACTTATACAATCGTCTTCCTTTTGGAGTTAAGGTGGCACCAGGAGCTTTTCAGCAGTTGATGGATACCATGTTAGCAGGTTTTGGATATGGTAGCTCCTTATCTGGATGACATAATTGTTTCTGGTAGAACGGAAATGGAACATAATCAAAATCTCTTCAAGGTTCTACAACGTATTCAGATTTATGGTTTTCGCTTGAAAATAGAAAAATGCAAGTTTTCCATGTCACAAATAAAATATTTGGGACATATTTTAGACAAAAATGGAATCAGGCCTGATCCATCAAGAATTGAAGCAATTTCACGAATGCCACCACCGAATGATCTCACAACTCTTCGATCATTTTTAGGTGCTATCAATTATTATGGGAAATTCGTTAACAACATGAAGCAGATTCGTGGGCCATTAGACGATCTTCTGAAGAAAAACGTAGAATGGAATTGGTCAGTCAAATGCCAAAAAACATTTGAAAAGTTGAAGGCTGTTTTATCTTCTGATTTATTGCTCACTCATTATAAACCAGAACTACCTATCATTGTAGCAGCTGATGCATCAAGCTATGGTCTTGGATCGTGTATCCTTCATAAATTTCCTGATGGAAGTGTAAAAGCAATATGTCACGCATCTCGTTCTTTGACTTCAGCAGAACAGAAATATAGTCAAATAGAGAAAGAAGGTCTTGCACTCATTTTTGCGGTAAGAAAATTTCATAAAATGATTTTTGGAAGAAAATTCACACTTCAGACAGATCACAAACCACTTCTGTCAATTTTTGGATCAAAAAAAGGTATCCCTGTGTACACTGCGAATCGTATACAAAGATGGGCTCTAACTTTGCTTTCATATGATTTTGATATCGTGTACACATCATCTTCGGTATTCGGACATGCAGATGTTTTATCGAGACTGATAGATCGCGAATCGAAACCTGATGAAGAATTTGTCATTGCAGCACTATATATGGAAAATTCTGTCAAGCAAATCATCGAGACAGCTGCAAATTCTTTACCAGTAACAGCTGAAATGATAGCAAAGGAGACGCCAAAAGATACAGTTCTCAAAAAAGTATCACACTATATTTCCCATGGTTGGCCTAAAGAAATAGATGAACCAGATATTCGACAGTTGTACAATAGAAGGGAGTCTCTATCTATAGCCGAAAATTGTATTCTTTTGGATATCGAGTGGTAATTCCCACCATATTTCGAAAGAGGATCTTGCAACAATTACATAAAGGACATCCTGGAAGAGATAGAATGAAGACTTTAGCGAGGAGCTATGTTTATTGGCCTTTATTAGATAAAGAAATCGAAAATTTCGTTCATCAATGTGATTCCTGTCTACAAGCTTCCAAATCACCTCCAAAAACCGAACTTTCATCTTGGCCAATACCAAAAGGACCTGGACTAGGGTACATATGGATTTTGCTGGCCCTGTAGAAGGATCCAGTTTTCTCGTCATAGTGGACGCTTACACCAAATGGCCGGAGGTTTTCAAAATGAAAACAACTACTGCTACAGAAACCATAAAGAAACTAAAAGGAGTATTCTCCATTTTTGGACTACCAAGAACCATAGTTTCAGATAACGGCACCCAATTCACTAGTTCATTTTTCAAAGATTTCTGTCAAGCCAATGGAATTGATCATATCCGAACACCAGTTTACCATCCTCAATCAAATGGTTTGGCAGAACGGTTTGTGGATACTTTCAAGCGTGCACTCAAAAAAATGAAAGGAGAAGAATCTACAAATGATGAGGTGATAACTACATTTCTACAGACTTATCGTTCGACTCCGAACAAAAAATGCTCCAGAGGGAAAATCACCATCAGAATTGATGTTTGGAAGAAAAATAAGATCACTCATGGATCTAGTTGTACCTTATCCAAAAGGGGAGAACATTGATAATTCGAGAATGGGACATCAATCAAATGGAAAACATGGAGCGAAGAAAAGAAATTTTGATGTTGGTCAACTGGTTTTGCAAAAATCCATTCACACGACAATGTTAAGTGGGTTTCAGGTAAAATCATCGAACGCATCGGACATGTTATGTATAATGTGTTTCTAGAAGAAGATCGTAAATTAATCCGATCCCATGCAAACCAACTAAAATCAAGATTTGTCAGTACTGAAGAAGATTATCGCCAAGATCAAAATGAGCTTCCAATTGATATATTATTGGATACATTCGATGTTACTTCTAAGAGAAAATCGTCTGAAACTAATTTGACTGAGTCATCACAAGGAAATAGTTCTAGTCAAGAAGAGAACAATAGAAGTCAGGATCATTCTAAACAGTCAGATCAGCCTGAAGAGTCAGATGAATCAGTCAATAATATTGGAAATTTCCTGATTCAGAGACCAAGACGAGAAACTCGTTTACCAAAAAATTGGAAAATTTTGATGTAGAACATTTCAAAAGGGGAGATGTTAGAGTCACCATGGTTTTGGGACAGGGACTTTTTGACAGGAGTTGTCACTTTAAAGATAGAACATTTTGTCAGTTGCTTATATAAATACATTTTTTACTAGTTATTGACCACTATTTCATTATACGGAGATTGATAACAAGGCCATATACGGAAAATATGCAACTAAACAAGGAGTTTAAACAATATTTATTTTTTTTTCAGCGATCTGTGAAAAATTAAAAACGTAATTGTCTCCCGTGGCCTGTGAATATTTCATTTTATACGGGTATGTAATTTTGCCTTTTTTGAAGCGCTAATTGCAGAGAGAAATTCTTGAAATTGGAATAATTGAGATCTGTGCTCGTTATTAAATTTTGAACGTTAAGGGCTAATTTTATATCTGCAATATTTTCAAGTTTATTCCTTTTTATATACATTTTTTTCCAGACGACAAATCATAAATATCACCCAGTTTTATTAAAAATTATAAAGAAGCCGTTTTCGCAACTTGTTTAATGAAAAAAAAAAATTCAAAGAAAAAATTAAACTAAATCAAACCCAGGAATTTAATACGTGAACAGAACAACAACCAATGATGTTGTAGAGATTAACATAAAAAAATAAACTGAATTTCTTTATTGATTATTTTGCTATTATTTATAAAAAAAAAATTTACTTTTACCTGTAGATAGAGAATTTACAAATTAATAAATAATATTAATATTAAATAATAAAAAAATTGATAAATTATAAAATAAGAAAGATCATGTTTACAAACTTAATCATCTTTTATTGTTAATTAACACGCCTTATATTAGCTTCGGTTATAAGTCTGTATATAATATGTATGTAACGGAATTTTTCAGTTTAACTTTCATAGCTTTCTAGAAGTCTGATAGATTTCAAATTTTGCATACGTATAAAGATACGATGACAATGCAATAATTTGATAACAGTTTTTCATTATCCTTATTGGTACCGTCAGAATTGATAAATTTTCAATCAGAAGTTTTAATTTAAGTTATTGACAGTTTAAAATAACAAAACCACGTGGTATTTTTAGTTTTAGTAAGGTTTAAGTAAAATTTTAAGGTTCTCGGGATAGAAAAAGTAAAAAATAAAGATACAGGGTGGGTGGGATCACTGACAGCTGATCGGTATATGAGAGAGGTTTTTGAGGAAAATGTAGTGCCATTTGTTCCAATAATTGGAGATAATTTTATTCTAATGGTTGATAACGCTCGTCCGCACGTTGCCAGAATAACAATGGAATACCTTCAAGAGGTTGGTATGCAATTGAACATGTTTGGGACTACCTGGACAGGCGCATAAGAACTCGTACTATCGCTCCAGACATCCTTGATGAGCTGGAAAAAACAAAGTGTACGGAGGGAGAAAAATTTAGCAATGATATTTTTTGTTTTAGGAAGGTTTAAGTGAAATTTTAAATTCTCGGAACAACTAAAGTGTATAATAACTATTCAGGTTAGGTTAAAAAAGATATATTGTAACATTTAAATAATTAATAATAGTATAATAAGTTTAACATCAACAGAAGTTATTTATATTACCTTAATCAAATAATTTTTGTGTATTTGTAAAATTAAATTAACTTAGAAATAATTCTGATTATGTAATGTAACAATATTATATTTTGTACATAAACATGTTATTTAAAACTACCAGAAATTTCGAGAAATTAATTATATAATATGAAAAAGAAGACAGATATATTTGTACGATATATGCTCTAGAAAACTCCACAAGTAGACGAAGTAAGGATGTCTAGTTATGCAGGGTGTCCAGGAACTTAATGCCAAAAATTCGGGAGCAAATAGAAGAGGTGAAAATAATGTTAGAAGTTCAAATAAATTTTTGTCATACGAGCCTTCGTTTCCCAGTTATAGACCTCTATTTCGAAATAAAAACCTTTGTTTTGTCATAATTTCTAAACTATACATTGGAATACTATAAAATTCCAGTGACGGATTGCATACATCCATGTCCTGTGTTTGACGGTATAAATGAATCTACATTACGTACAGATAAGCAGAGACGGCTTGTGCCCATTGGTTAATAATCCGTAATTTTAATAGGGACCATCTGAATAATATTTAAATTTCAAAAATAAATTTTCCAATCCATTTACTAATGAAAATGTACTCTTGTTTGAACTCGATAAAATTAAGGGTTTAGGAGAAATTTGAACTTTTAGATCTTAAGGAATTTTTAATTATAAGTTGTGACAATTATTGATAGTTCTCTTCAGAATGTCTGTCTTTACAAAATATGGCGATCAGATCTAAAAGTTCAAATTTCTCCTAAACCCTTAATTTTATCGAGTTCAAACAAGGTTGTATCAAAGGTCAGATAACTTTGTAAACATTTTTAGTTTTTGTAATAGTTAGTTAAGTTATATAATTTAAAACAAAAGATTTTATTTGATACTTAATATATTACTGTTTTAATTTAACTCTTTTATAATAAATTTGTAATTATAATAAATTTTTTATTCATATACCTACCTAATTGTCCAACTAGAAGCTTGCAGATCATAACAACCCTGAGAAAAAAAGATCTTGCTACTTTAGAACATTTAATTAATATCAAAAATAAACCAATTTAAATTTATAATTACAAATCAATTAATAATCATTAAATCATACAATTCATTACAATATATACAGTATACAGGGGGATAAGTCCAGCAATGACTTTTCTTAAATATGATGAGATTGTGAAATTATTTGTAGAAAATACCACTTGTCCACACAAAAGAAATAGATACATCTAAGTAAAAACTGAAAAATGCATAATAGTTAAAAAAACAAGCTTTTATTGCTAATCGATCTAAAAAAATAATTTTCTATTACAAACATGTTATATAAGTAATATAAGGTCGAAAAATCATAATTACTTACCACGAGTAATTATAAAAAAATTTAAATTTTTAAAAAAATAATTCAATTCATTTTCTAGTGATGAAGAAGATCAAGGAATAGAATACTATTATTAACCTCTATTTTTATGATATAGTTTTTTCTAGAGTAAATGTTGTTTATTTGACAAAATTCAGGACATAATCATTTAAATTGTCATTTAAATAACGTTGATAAAATATATGGACTAAGATTTCAGCCTTCGGCTAAAACAGTTGTTTATCTATAGGGCTTATTGTTAAACTGGAAAAAGTCTTGATCTAGAGCTAACTTCGACAATGATACATCACCAAAATATGCCCAACCCTTTTGAAATCAATGGATCTTCAACAAATTAATTACATTCAGAAGGGGAAAAACTAAAAATGTCATGAATTTTTAACAAAAAAATTAGTTTTTTAAAATAAATTGTTCAGGAAAAAAAGTTTTGAAATCGCACATTTAAAAAAATAAACCACTGCTCTAGTAGGTACGTTATTCTTATGTATCATAGGAAGTCCATAAAAAACCAAAGTAATTGAGGCAGAAAGTAGTCGCTGATTTTAATTCATTTTGGTTTTAATAAAAATCTGTACACTGACATTTTTTAGTTTTTTTCCATGTGATATTGAAAAAAGGAATGGTTTACTTCTTTTAAAAAAATAGTTTTATAATCAAAATTATAGTGAAACAATTACAGAGAATAATCTTTATTGGGTATTCAAAATTTAATAATCAAAGCGTTCTTAAATAAAAACTTCAAAATGATTAAAACTGTATTCTCATGAAAAATTATATTTGACGAAGTTTTAATCATACAGTTGGTATTTTGTGTATTTTCATGTAAAAATTTTCAACACTTCCTAGATCTAACAAACATAAATATGTCTCTTTGAAAAAAGAAATTCTAATCCACTTTACCTTATAAGAACTTCCAAAAACAAAAATATAATTTTGAAACTTTTCATTTGTGAAACTTTTGAAAGTCTGGCGAAGAGATCTAGTTAAAACAAAGTTACAGAACAAATAAACATGAAAAGGCTGCTGAGAATATTTCGCAATTACATGGAGTAGCTACGAAAAGTTACAAAAATGTTTTATTTAAATTTTGTTAACATTCTAGAAATGTACGAATAGAAACTTGAAATGTTTCGATGCTTGAAATTAGAAATTTATTTAAAGACGACTAAGGCTAAGTGATATTTTTTTTCTAATAATAAAGGATGTTAGAGAAAAATGTCTTGTGTTAAACTGAGCGCGTGCTAAGTACATATCATGACACGTATGGGTGGAGGAAGTTAACCTTAATATCAATAGCTTCGTGTGAATGCATTAAAGTGTTTACTCCGTACATATACCTCTCAATAGTAGGTAATTATTCATTCTAATTAATTACACTAATATCTCACAATTCCATACTAAATGTAATTATGTAACCGTTTGGTAAATCTCTGTTTAACTAATCAATCCCTTGCACAACCATTAGATAGGAGAAATAGATCTAATTGGATGTATTAAACCAACAAATCATTAACAAAAAATATACTATGTTTTTAATTACTTTTTTGCACGATTGATCATTTTTGACTATTTACTTACTTATTTACTTGAAGCTTATGGTACAATTTGTTAAATTATTTATTGAAATCCCACTTGTTTGGGCTGTAGTTTCACTTCTAACAGAAACTACTGCATAATCGCATACATTAGTAGTATTACTAGTATTGGCACAATATTTTTTGGCAAAATCTATTTTATTTTGAATAGAATCTTTTACATAACTTTCTGCCACTGACGATGAATGCCAACCTTTATAACGCTTTTATTTCGAGGACATCAACATCTTTATTAGCCAAAAGCGTTGTTGATGTCCTCCTGAACGAAAGGCTGGGTCGATTTAGTAGGTACACACTATTTTTTGCAAATAAACAGTAGACTAATTTTTAACTTTATTTGTTATTCTTACAGCCATTTTTACATATCCCTTGATTTCCAAAGAAGATCCAGGGATTACTACTGTAATTGACACATCCAAGTTCTGATTATGAACATTTATATGTCTCGGCCTACTGCTTTTAAAATTGTTTGTCTTAAAGTTTGCTATAGTTTCCTTATGGATCGATAAACTAGAGTTTAATGCAAACTGTCCTACTACTTTAATTTACGTTGTTTCTTCCAGTAACCAGTTTCTTGAAACTATGCTATAACTTGGAGAGTGTACACGTGACCTACATTTTCTTCGGACGCCTCTTGTTAAATACTTGAGCTGTTCTTAACAAACACTTCTTCGGAGTTCGGCTCTGGTTAGCAAATTGTGAACACTGTTTTAACACCAGTCTCGAAAGTTAATTAAATTAGTGTGGTATAATCAACAAAAAATATACCTAAGAGTGCATTACATCGAAGAGAAGTCTACCAAGATACAAATTACAGAATTTGTGAGTTCCTTTTCAAGTTATTCATAAATATAAACCCCATTAAATCCAAATATTAGTACATTTCAACTAGTGAAATATCAACAGTCTTATCAGTAAAAACTGGTTTCGACGGAATTTGTTTGAATTGTACAGGTCCGCAGTCACATTGGGCAAATGAATTCTTTGTTTAATAATGGATAAAATTAATTTAGGTCCGGGTACTTCCAGTAATGGAAGTAACCCCCCACCGAATAAATCATATGCATCAGTAATAAGCTCACCTAAATTCCCAAGCAAGAAGCAGGCTATAGTTTTGACTGCATTGGAAAACATTAAAATAGAAGAATATTTAATCGCTTTAGGAAAGTTAATTGAACCACATAATATTATATTTATATCTAGAATATCCAATAACCGTATATGTATTTATCTAGCAAATGAAAACCTAGTTGATTCATTTATAAACAACCATAACGGCGAAATAACTATAGGACAAACTACCATTAAGTCAAGGCGACTTATAACCCCAAGTGAACGGTTACTATTATCAAATGTCTGTCCGTCAATACCCAATAATCTAATAGAAAATGAACTCAGAAATATAGGAATTAATCTAGTATCACAAATTACTTGCCTCCTCATTGGTACAGCCCTCCCAGAATTCAAACACATCCTAAGTTTCCGAAGACAAACCTATATTTCCCCGTTAATAAACGCAACACTTCCTGACTCCATTACCATTAATCACGAAGATACATCCTATCGTATTTTTTTATCCCTAGACAATAATGTTTGCTTTAATTGCAAAGAAAAAGGCCATATTGCAACTGAATGTTCTCGATCAACCCCTCCATTACTTCAATCTCAAGAATCAAATTCTACAAATATCCCAATATCGCCATATCCAACACAAAGTATAGAAAAATCACCCATACCTTCCACAAATGTGTGTTCTATTGTAGAATCTACCAACACTTCCTCTCATGTTAGTAGGCTCGTTGATTCGCCAACTTTAACAAACACCGATGTAGCATCTGGTATAAAGCCTGGCAGTAATCCTACAACTACGACTCCACTTAAAGTCAGCACCGTACTAACTTGCAATACAAACAACTCTTCCAAACGCGCTTTATCGGAAACCCCCTCTCCAACTGAAAAAAGTAAGGAGCAAAGCTCGTTTCAAAAGCCTCCTCCTCCTAAAAGTTCCAAAAAAGCTAAAACAAAAAATGAGTCCTCAACGGTGAACTTAAAGGAACAACTGATCCTAGCAAAAGACGTGTTCGAGGGGGACATGGATAATAGAGTATTAACCCTGCAAGAAACCTGTCACTTCTTTGAAAACGTACGTGGCTCGACGGATCTGCTAAGTGTAGCTAAAACATATACTGATAACGTAACAGGGTTAATTGAGTTACTAAAGAAAATTCACCCGTATTTAACGGATAAAAATATCAAAAGGAAATTTACAAGAGTGTCAAATAAAATTCAGGCGCAACTAAATTTGGAATACATCAACGAAGAAGACAGTGATTCATCTACTTCGTTAATATCTAGCAATTAAATTCACATATATATTACAGTGGAACCCAAATGGGTTATATTCTCATTTGGAAATGTTTAAACTTCTAATAGCCGAGCATGCTCCTACAGTAATGTTGTCTCCAAGAAACCCGCTTCTTCTAGACAGGAAGATCTATAATGAAGCTCCTGACCTTCAACTATTCCAGCTTCTTTATTAACAGAAATAACCCAAACATTGCAAGCGGAGGGGTAGCAATATACATTAAAAAATACTCTGGACGTAGAACAAATCCCATTACAAACTAACCTGGAAGCCGTTGCGGTTGCGATCCATGGCCCCATAAAAATAACTGTTTGCAATATCTACTGTCCTCCAAATGCTTTGCCTAATAAGAAAGTTGAAATTGAAAACCTATTATCTCAACTACCTTTCACCTAGAATCATATTAGGGAGACTTCAACGCTCATAATATTGTCTGGGGATCGAAAAAATAATTCTTCTTTTGGAAATACCTTAGAGAACAAATCTGCAACCCATTTGGCATCAATATCATGAACAATGGGAGCCCTACAAGATTTAATACAGCAACAAGAGAACGTTCAGCCATAGATTTCACACTATGTGATCCAAATCTATCATTAGAATTCAAATGGGATGTCATGCCTTTTGACACCTACAGGAAGTGATCATTTTCCGATAATTCTAACTAGTAACCAGGAAAAATCCAGCAATACACTCCAGAAAAAATGGAAACTAAATCAAGCAAATTGGGCACTGTATAATTCCATTATAAGATAAAACAGTCGACATAATAACTTCATCAGAGACACCCTAAACTTAGAGAGGTAACTGACATGATGAACAAAGTCCCTTTCTTAATAATTAAAGTGGCTGAAGAAACTATTGGAAAAAGCACAGTAATTAAAAACCATACAGCAGTCCCTTGGTTGAACTCTCAATGTGCAGAAGCAATCAAAAACTATAAAAAGGCTTTCAATAAATATGAAAGGTGCAACACAGAGGAAAATATGCTTCAATTCAAACGGTTGAGAGCAGAAGCCCGATTAATAATAAAACAAAGCAAAAGAAAATCTTGGATTGAATTTGTGTCAAGTATTAACAATTCTACCCCAGCAAAATCTGTGTGGAAAAATATTAGATGAATTGCAGGTAAAAATAGTTTCACTGAGATTACGTTTATCAAACATCAAGGAAATAATACCCTAACTTCCTCCTGACATGATATCAGAGGCACTAGCAGAGCCTTTTGCGAATTACTCCAGTAACAAGAACTAAAAAAAATCGTTTTTAAAGCGAAAAGAAGAAGAGAGAAAAGGCGACCCAGCCAATTAATCGAAATGAAGTTAACACTGAAGGCAATAAATGACCACTTAACGGGCAAAGAGAGTTGGATTACGACATAAACTCAATGAAAGAGTCTGCGCCAGGAATCTTATAGTCTTTATTAAAAATCTACCAACCTCTGGAAAAGATCTTCTTACTAAAAATTTACAATAAAATCTGGACGAATAATGTATTTCCCCACACATGGATTTAAAATCTATTGTAATCCCTGTTTTTAGAAAACAGAGCAAACCTAAAAGCCAATACAGATTCGTATAGGCCCAATCTCACTTACATGCGCAATGAAAGCTAAAATATTAGAAAAAATTATCAATGCAAGGCTAATATGGACTTTAGAAAAAAGAAATCTACTGATCCCAGAACAAAGTGGATTTCGAAAGAGAAGATCGGCCATAGATAACCTAGTGGATCTAGAATCGGAAATTCATGAATCTTTTTGCAAATAAAGAGAATTGTTTAGCAATATTTTTTGATATCTCTAAAGCATATGATACCAGGTGTGGGAGGTACAAAATCCTTAAGGTACTAGAGAAATGGGCTATACAAGGAAATATTCTAAATTTTATCTACAACTTTTTGGAGAAACGTTATTTTGTAGTTCGAGCTAATGGGAGCATACTCATCCCTAAAAATTCAAAGAAAACGGGATCCCACAAGGGTGCTCGCTAAGCGTAACTTTTGTTCCTAATAGCGTTAAATGACCCATCATTACAAAAAGCTGTCCTACAATTAGGGCAAGATTCTTTACGCTGACGTGATCTATTCATATACAGCCGAAATCGCAATTTAAATATGCTAGGGCAATTATTACAGTCTTTCTTGTTATATTTAGAAGAGTGGTCGGAAAACTCAGGTCTCCAATTCTCGTTAGAAAAAACCAAACCAATTTTTCGAAAAATAAGGTTGAACTTCTATATAACCTTCAGTTGTTTGAAAAAACTATAGCATACGTTGAGGAAATCAATTTTTTGGGGATGATCTTTGACAAACAATTATCATTGAAGAAGCATATACAAAACCTCAAACAAAGATGTCAAAACGATTTGAATCTAATGAGAACTATATCCTCTAAACGATGGGGAGCCGACTGCTCTATGCTAAGTAAAATATACAAATGCATAATCAGGCCAAACTTGACTATGGGGCCATTGCTTACAACTCGGCAAAACGCCATCTCCTAAAGAAACTGGACGTAATCACTAATACTGCCATGAGAATAACCGCAGGTGCCTTTTGCACGACCCCAACAAGTAGTATCCTCTGCGAGACCGGAGAACCTAATCTACAGTTAAGACGAAATCAGTTAACTCTAACTTATGCTGCTTCCGTAGCATCCTATCCCAGTAAACCTGTGCACCGAAACGTATTTTCAAATCGATTTAGAAGATCTTTCCTTCAGCATCCCAATTTAGACCCTCCATTCCACGAACGACTTAATACTATTATGCAAATTCTGAACATTCCCACCCCTAAAACCTATAATGAGTCATGCTTTACAATCCTTTCCTCCTTGGAAATATACTCCTATATATTGGTGACACTAGTTTAACAAGATTTGGTAAAGGCAACATAAACCCAGCAAGTATTAGAATAGCATTCCAGA